>JAHLJT010005437.1:75531435-76131435 GCA_031308135.1 Acheta domesticus
GAGAGGGAAAGAGACAGAGGGAGAGGGAAAGAGACAGAGGGAGAGGGAAAGAGACAGAGGGAGAGGGAAAGAGACTGAGCGAGAGAGAAAGAGACTGAGCGAGAGAGAAAGAGTAAGAGAAAGTGAGAGGTAGAGAGAATGAGGAGAGAAAATGAGAGAAAGAGAGAGAAAGCAAGAGAGAATGGAATAAAGAGAAAGAAAGCAAGAGAGAATGGAATAGAGAGAGAAAGCAAGAGAGAATGGAATAGAGAGAGAAAGCAAGAGAGAATGGAATAGAGAAAGAGAGAGAGAGAGAGGCATGTAGAGAATGCCAGCTGGGAGTAATCACTTAGAGGTCGTGACCTGCAGCGCAGCTTGTCCCGGAATGCACGCGCACGAGATAAAGCCTTCACAGCGCCCCGCTCCCTTCCCTTGCCTCCTCCTGCCACCGCTCGTCAGATGTTTCCTAGAATAATCGCGCGGCGCGGTGCTCCACCGACGAAAACTCCCGCGATAACAAAAGCCGAGCGGCATGGCGCGCTGGATTTCCTCCGCAGATACAGAGCGAGTAAACAGCACGCGAGTCGCAGCAGTGATTCATGCCTTTTACAGCATACGCATGCGTTGACATACGGAGCAAATGTTTGCTCGTTTTTTGCAAAGCATTTACAACAGGGGTTCCCCACGGCGCCATTGGAATTGACCCCATAGAGATCGATGATATTTTAAAGGGAGGCAACGATGATGAAATGGCTGAGAGGGAGTTGAGAACCTTTTATGTGTCGGTAAATGTTCGATATTATCAAGATTTGCATTGATTGAAAAAAGGATGATAATTATTTGTCTTGTATTTATTTGTTTCTATTATATATTTTTCATCTAGAAATGTATTACAAATTTGTTCCTCGTTTTGAAATTGCAATAACGTGAATGAAAATCATTCTTAGGTGCAATTAGGATCTCGAATTTTGTTTCAAAAAGCTTGCTTAATTATGTTATGATTCGATAAAATGTACACGATATAAAGCGTCTTTATTCTTTGTGCTAATCGATGATTTTGAACTATGATGGTTTTATTAATTATTGTTGCGTAAAGTTTCCATAAAGTTAATTTTAATATGGTCCGTAAAATTCACTGCGATTTTTTACTTACAAGAAACTTTAAAGAAGAATCTCAAAGCGCGTAGACACATAGCTTAAGGGCACGAGATGGATTAGTTAACTCTGGAAAACCTACCCCATCTCCTTTGCAAGCACGGTTGATCTAAGAATAAAATACAGTAAAGAGCGTCGTTGAAAACATTAAAAAAAAACAACTATCGTTTACGTTTAATGTAAACCATTTGAGAAAAGAGCTTCGATGGGATTGGCCTCGAAATAACAAATGCCCCACCCCTCTCGGATGTAGCGAAATGAGAGCTCAAGAAAACATATGCGGCTGATTGCCGCTGTCTCTGCAACGATTCGGATCGGGATGTCTTAGGGTTTGAGTCCCGCATATTTTCAACCCAAGCTAAGTCCAATTCAGTCATAGCACGGAGAATAATTCTAGCGGCCGGCTGCACTGATCGGTAGTTTACTATGGTTTCTCCGATCAACACCAGGCGAATGCCGGAACAGCACCCTCATAAAAGCGGCACGGACCGCATGAGGTCTTCCCCTTTCTTGTTCTATCCTCATCCCTTACTTTCACACACTTACACTAACATGCACCTACACTACCACACATGCCGGGAGACCGGTCGGTAGCTTAGAGCTTGTCCCAGCTGGGGTGGTGCTCCGTTGGCAGGAGATACCTGGGTGAGGAAACCCCGACAGCCGATGTGAATTGCCAGCCAGCGGGAAACGGAACACCACTTTCCGTGATAAATCTTTCTTCTTCCATTATTTCTCTACAGTCTTTGGTGGGTCTTGGCTTTCTCAATTAAGTGATTTGACCTTTTCCTATCCTTTCCACTCTTTTACGCTCAACCAGTTAAATCTTGACACACGTCATCCATCCACCGAGATCTTGGCTTTCCTCTCTTTCTTGCACCTGTTGTCACCCATTCCATTATCTTTCTTGGGAGTCTGTTACCTGCATTTAGTAAATATGACCCAGCCATTTCATTCATTGAGCTTTAGTAAATCTGATGATTTCCTCCCATTTTATTAACTTCTCCATTTCATGGTTGTTCTTATCCTCCACACATCAGCAATAACTTGAATTGGTCCTATACAACTTAAATTGATCAATCATTACATTCACTAATTGTTTAGATTTTGAACATTTCAAAGAACATTGAAGGCTTTCACGGCCGGAGTCAATATTCTTGATGTCTTCCGGGCTGATGGGCCGTGGTCCAATTGGCTTGGAACTGCCAAACGTTTCGCCCACGACTGCGGTGGGCATCTTCAGTGGCGAGGTCTCGGGCGAAGTGTCCGGGACAGCGGCTTACTGGCGACTGACGTCGTGCTGGTCTCGTCCGCGGTATTAATAGGCCGCGGGTGGTGGTAGCGGAGGGGGTGGTTTCGCGCGCTGGCTTCTGATTGCATGCAGGATCCTGAGGCAATACAAAATCAAAACAATGTTCACGCCTACCACACAGCTCCGCAACATGTTTCGTTCAGCAAAGGACCGGAGAAACCCATTAAGTTCAGCAGGTGTTTACAGAATTCCCTGTTCCTGTGGTTCCGTCTACATAGGCACAACGCAACGCTCCGTCAACACTCGCCTTACAGAACATAAACGAAACTGCCGCTTCGGCTACACCGAAAGATCCGCGGTCGCTGAACATGCTCTTTCGGGAAAAGAACATGACATCTTATTCGACAACACCGAGATTTTATCCACAACAAACCACTACCACGCCCGCTTACAACGGGAAGCCATAGAAATTTTCAAACATCCGAACAATTTCAACAGGAAAGAAGAAGGAGTCAAAATCAGTTCCGTTTGGCATCCCGTACTCCGTAACACCAAGACAAAACCTTACAGTAACCAAATTCCCAGCGCCACTCCCATCTCAGTCGATGCCCAATCGCAAGCCAGCCCGCGAAGCGACAGCCAATCAGAAGCCAGCGCGCGAAACCACCCCCTCCGCTACCACCACCCGCGGCCTATTAATACCGCGGACGAGACCAGCACGACGTCAGTCGCCAGTAAGCCGCTGTCCCGGACACTTCGCCCGAGACCTCGCCACTGAAGATGCCCACCGCAGTCGTGGGCGAAACGTTTGGCAGTTCCAAGCCAATTGGACCACGGCCCATCAGCCCGGAAGACATCAAGAATATTTCAAAGAACGTTAATTTACGAAGTGCGAAATGTTTGCAAAGGCCCAGCTAGAGATGTGGCCACTGATGTAGCCATGATGTGGCCATTGGTGTAGCCATTGATGTGGGATGTGCCTACCCAGCAATATGGCGAGTGCTTCATTACAGCAAGTGGCGCATGAATCTTTCTCAAAGCTCATGAAGGCAAAGTCGTTAGAGTAGGCTCGTAAATGACGTAACCACCTTTGGGAAAACTTTGTTATGGCGCGTCATTAGATCCTTAGTGCTCTGCATTATAGTACGCCACAGACCGCACAGACGGCACAGACAACCGTTAAAAATACTTTGAATAATGATGCCTAAACCGAAGAAGGTGCTTTTTATTACAAATATTGCTTGCCAAATGAAACGATTTCCATTGCTTAAAAGTTCTTCATGATTTTATGCAATTTTTTGGGCTTAATTCATGTTTCGAGAAGATTTCATGTTTATTAGGGGATGTAAAAAACTGTGTACATTTCGGGATGACTTTCATGCACCTGTAACAACATTACTATTCTATTGCATCAACATTACAACCACTAGAGTAAAGTCAACCAACTTTAATTCTAAAATTAATAAACAGTAGGGTAAAATGTAAGAATTAATAAGACTAATTAGAGATACAAGACGAAGATACTTCTATACAATTATCAAAAGTACCTTTATCAATTAGATTAGGAATTTTTATCCTCCTGTGCAACTTTTTGTCCATTTTGTTTGAGGAAAATACAAAAGAAATAAAAGATTGTACACAACACGGTATTTCAAAGTTTTACTCTTTCGGAAGATTCAGTCACCAGAGTATTTACAGCTCATGAGTAAGCTTATTTGAATAACTTGGGCTCTAAATAACTCTCAATTCACTCGAGAATAAAACCTTATTTATTTTGGCTAGAAGTATCACACAGTGTATGAAATTTTATTCTGTTTCCTTCAATTTTTCTACAAAAACATTATTGCAATAAATTTTAAAAGACGGTAAGCGGACCCATCCAGGTATCCATGCAAGTTCGCACTTCTACGTGTTTTTTTCACCCACAAGGTTTATGTGCTATTAATTCTATTGTAACTCCACTACATAGCGCTGTGGAATAAAACTAAAGTCACGTCTAATGCATCCCGCAAAACACTCGGCAGCATTTTGAATCTTCATCCTTAAATAACTCCTAAACGAGCCATTCTAGGGCCTTAAAAACTAAAATTTGAGGCCGAAAGCCTCAAAGAAACTTTTCTTATACCGTAATCTATAGGATGAATCTTGAATATTGTACTACATTTTGGCCGATATTACTTCACCTGCTCAGAGACGTGCAGAATCTGCAAGTAAGTGTGAATGAGATAGTAAGTGTGCAAGTAAGTGTGAATGAGTAGTCTATAGGATGAATTCTTGAATATTGTACTACATTTTGGCCGATATTACTTCACCTGCTCAGAGACGTGCAGAATCTGCAAGTAAGTGTGAATGAGAAGGACAGAGAGCGGCAGAGACAGAGACACACAGAGGCAGACAGCGACGGGGTGAGGGAAGGAGGGAGAGATAGTGAGAAAGGGTGATGGGAGGGGAAAGAGGGAGATGAAGGGCAGAACGTCTGCCGGGTTTACCTAGTTTATAATATGAAAAATAATCTCAAGAACAGTGCGCTAGGAAAATCTCTCCACAGAGTACTAGGAACAGAAATAACGTTGGTAGCACGAGCTGCAGCTGGCAACAAAACAAAACACCACAAATAAAACAGACCGGCATACCCGTGCGAGAATTCGCGCATACTATACCCCCTCTTCCTTATTTTTCTATTTCCATATTAAGTCTGTAATACATATTTTTCCTCGCGATCATCTTATCCTCCGTCACTTGTTCTATGTCACCTTGTAATTGTTAACAATATAATACACCCTTGTCACTCCAAACAATTCTTATTTAACTTTATAATCGAGCAACGAGGTACACCCGTGTAACTCAGTTGCATCAAATCGCAAGCCTTTCGCCTCAAAATTTTAGTTTTTTAAGAGAATAGAACGCTTCGTTTGGGAGTTATTGAACGATATAGAGTCAGAAAATCCTGCATTTTACATTAATATTTAGATGCGTTTTCTTAAACAAATCCTTCATATTTTTAAGTCGAAGTGCAATTCATCACGTCTCCGTGAAATTCTCTTTCTTTAGAGACCTCATTTATAAAGTTTGGTTGCGTGTGAGAGCTACAAAGTTAAAGTATTCTACTGAAATAATATAGGAGCCGTTGCTGGTAGTATTGTCCTCTTCACGTGTTTCCAAGTGATGGGATTGATACCAACATTATGCAATTTTTAAATGGAGGATTTGACTCGACTCGGCGCGGTGAGTTTTTCCTGGCGTACGTTAGTAGGAAGGTAGGTGAGATTAGAATAAGTTTTTCCTATTCAAATGAATATTTGTTTGTTGCTAAATAGAAATTTACCTGCAAGTCTAACCTCAGACCCACACTCAGATACAAAAACACGCGTACACAAACGCACACAAGTAAACACAAACAAAAACACAAACAAAAACACAAACACACATACACACAATCAAAAGCACACGACAATACATACACACACATACACTCGCGCAATTCTGTAGTACCGGGAGGGATGGCTCAGTGCATCAACCTGATGTCACT
The DNA here is from genome assembly GCA_031308135.1 of Acheta domesticus. Taxonomy (NCBI): domain Eukaryota; kingdom Metazoa; phylum Arthropoda; class Insecta; order Orthoptera; family Gryllidae; genus Acheta; species Acheta domesticus. The sequence continues at coordinate 75,537,351 of JAHLJT010005437.1, forward strand.
GTAGTCCCTCTGACCGGGAGGTCCTAGGTTCGAGTCCCGACGGCAGGATTATCGACACTATCTTGGTCGAATTCAGCTGCTGTCTGGAGAATTCTAGCGGCTGGCTACTCTGATCCGTGGTTTTCCGTGGTTTCGAATGCCGGAGCAGTACCCTAACAAACGGGCCACGGACCGCGCGCGATCTTTCCTTTCTCTTCCTTGTCCTATCCTCTCCTCTTACACACACACACACTAACATGCACTACACTACCACATGTCGGGAGACCGGTCGGGAGCTTACAACTTGTCCCGGCTGGGGCGGTGCCCCGCTGGTGGGACATATCTGGTTGAGGGGAAAACCCCGCTAGTCGACGGTAGGTCGGCGTCAGATCTCGCCATCCAGTAGGGAAAAGATAATCGCCTCCTCCCGAGAAAAAACATGCACTACACTTATGGGACTAATGACCAAAGTAGTTTACGCGCCCGGAAACACGAATCAATCAATCAAAGCAATTCTATGCTACAAAACGAGAACAACAAAACAAATTGATCACTCATTTCTTCAAGACTGAAACAGAACAGAATTGAAAAGCTTACTTCTACATTTCTATTTGTTATATTTTAATCTAATTTTACGAATAAATACTTTAGACACTTCTCGCACATACTGCCAAACATTGTATTAAAAATGACGTTTCTCCTATAATGCATGCTATTCGAAAGCTATTGAGTCTAATATTGAGATATAAGACTGAATTTGAATGCTTCCACTTCCTGAAAAATAGTATTTTTTTGAGATACTACAATTTGGAAATAATTTCAATTGCAGAATGGCAGTGCTTGCAACAGAAGTGAGAATATCTAATATTTGAGGTGTTTTTCAAAAATTTAAGAGAGAAGGAAGATTCCAAACAAATAGACCGCAGAGCTGACATTGCATACATAACAGGCAAAATTGCCGATCACTTTAAGCGTAAATGTCTAAGAGGTGCAAATTTTGACCTTCTCTACAAAATGTTTTCATTTAAATATATTTTTATTTTTCCTTTTCAGTGTTTTTGCTTGCAGACTAATGCACTATATGTTTTCACACATACATCACAAAGTGTCCGCATTTTAGATGATTGGTGAATATATTTGTTTGAAGCATAAAATTGAAATTTCAACGAAATTGAAATTCCACTTTGATAATGAATGAAAAGTATATATTTATTAAAAAGAAAATACCATGAGAGATTTTATTCCATTTTACAATTTTCTTTATTTCCAGATTTTCCTCACCAAATTGCTTTGCAAAACACACTCATTAACAAAACCGTACTAAGTCTACAGTATCATAAAAGAATACCAACAGAAATACCTATTATTGCGATTTTTTGTTCCACGCCGCCATACAAAATCAAGAGAGCCGCCAATGGAATCAGTTTAGAGAAGCCTTCCTGATGCTGCTGCATTTTGCAAATTGTCCAAATCCCAAACTCATTCCCACTACTCTCCTCTAATCCCAAATTCACTCCATCCGCCAAATTAAGCGCCGCAAAATCTACCAATTTGTACAGTCAGATTCGTTCCAAAAATACCACATTTCATAGCGGCTCGATCGGTTTTCAATTTTTATTGCTTTTGAGGAGCATGGTAGAAAAGCCTTTTTGCGGAACATTTAAAGCATAATATGTAGTAAAATATAGTGATATCTAAAAACCCCAAGTTTCTATCTTGTGCCACTTTCTCGAACATAACGATACAATAAACGACTTAGGCGGCTGAGGGTATTAACTGATGTTACTGCAGTGCCTGTGACTGGGAGGTCCTGGATTCGAGTCCCGACGTCGGGGGATTTTCGACACTAGCTGTTCAGCTAGGTCGAATTCAGTCGCTGTCTGGGCGAGAATTCTAGCGGCCTGCTGATCGGTAGTTAAGCGTTTGGTACATCTAGAAGTCTGCAACGCCACACTTACTTCAACCTACGTACACACGGAACTCGACGTAGTTTAGCTCAAACCAGCGTTGTTGCTGACCTGCAGTGCCGGAGGTCCTATGTTTTGGGTCTAGCCCATGGAGAATTTTCGACTCCAGCTAAATAGCTGGGTCGAATTCAGTCGCTGTCTGGAGGAGAATTCTAGCGGCCGGCTGCTCTGATCGGTAGTTTTCCGTGGTTTTCCGATCAACAACAGTCGAATGCTAGAGCAGTACCATAACAAACGAGCCACGGACCGCGCGCGATCTTTCCTTCCTCTTCCTTGCCCTATCCTCACCCCTTACACACATACTTCACTAACATGCACTACACTACAACACATGTCGGGAGACCGGTCGGTAGCTTAGAACTTGTCCCGGCTGGGGCGGTGCCCTGCTGGTGGGAGATACCTGGTTAGGGGAAACCCGCTAATCGACAGTAGGTCGGCACCGGATCTTGCCATCCAACGGGGAAATATCACTGCCACCTCCCGAAGAAAAATCGCGCACTACACTTTCGGGACTAATGAACGGAATGAACAAATGACATTAAAATCATTTAAGACAAATGAGATTTAGAATATAAAACGTTCATTCTATTCATTTTACGGCTTTTAAAAAAATTAGAATTTATACTATATTAAAGTCAGTGAGCACAAACATAACTAAAGCCCACTTCCTTTCATTTAATCCAAAAACACGAAGTCTGAGTGAGAAGAAAATTCAAACGTCTTTCTAAAAGAAAATCTTTACTGATTAAATATACACAATTTCGAAATGGGGGAGCTTTCAATGAAAATCGGAACTATATCATATTAATAAACGCTCATCCTTCCCCAAAAAAGGAAAAATAAAGACATTCAGCCATTTTCTAGTACATTTGACGTATTTACCAAGTTTTAACCCTAACGTTTGTAATCTGACTCCAAACTATGCAACGTCTGAGAGTCTAGGTACAAACCTGCGTATATATCCTCGCTCCCTGAACCAATATCAACCATCTTTGGAACATCGCAAAATGGCTTTTTTCCTGATGTGTGTGCAGCTCAAAACAACCTTAAACACAGATTTTACGACCAAAAATTCGAACTCGTATTGTCGAGGCGATTCCGATATTTTCCCCCATTCTATAGTGATTATAAAAACGAAAATGAAAACTAGTCACACGAAAGAGTCGCTGTCAATTCCATTCCTCGCTGCCCGTCCTCGCTGCCGGTTATAAACATCCTCACACTCGTCGCCTCCATTTGCACGAGAGGTAGATTCCTTCTGAGTTATGGTTATAATCCTCAGCGTTTGCACAGTCGAACAACTGGTGGGAGTCATTATCATTCATACATTAACTGAGATATAACTGAAGGCACGATGCAGTTGCAGAGCAGGAATTCGTAAAGGCCAATACATTCTTTATGATAGCAATGTCCTTCTACAATATAATCATTTACGATGGCCCTTTGTTTTCATGAAACCTAGAATAAAACATAAATCGTAAAATCGAACAAAACATAAATCGTAATATAAGCGTTTTTTTACGACCGTAGAAAAATTACAATTTTTTGTGAGCTTGTGACTCTTCCAAAATCTCGACTTATTCCATCTACTTATTGTGCTTGGCTGAAATAGCCCTAATCACTGCTGTGGAAAAAACAATTATTCCACGCATTTATATAAAAATAAATCTGAAGAAATAAAGAAGAAAAAGAAATGGGATACGAAGACGAAAGAGAAACGAAAGAATATAGGAGCCTAAACAAAACGAAGATTACGGCGTAGAGGATATGTCCCCAATTCCTTTTTCACTTTTTGGTGTACCACAGTCTCCGCGCACTATGTCTGACGTTGGTAGCTGAGCTCCCAGCACCCCCACCGCCGCCACCGCTGCCGCCTCCGCCGCCGCCACCGCCGCCGTCACCGCCGCACGTCCTGTGTAGTGCCACCCCGTGGGGAATCCCCAGCAGCGCAGCCGCTACAAAAGGCTGTTCAGCGGCTCCTCCGCCATCAGTCGCTCACTGCACACAGCGCCCGCTCCAGCCACCGTTCCTCGCACACCCTCACGTGAGTATCGCCAGCGCCGTCGGGGCAAACGACCTCCCGCGAGGTTCGGGAGATGACACGATTGACAGCACATTTCTCACTAACACACCAAAGTGTTTAAGTAATATATTCATGCCAGTCGGTACTCAAATATTCAACCATTTATTTCTTCTATGACTTATTAACAATAGCTGCTGGTAAACGTTAATCGAGTATTTAAATAATTATTTGAAAGTAGTTAAAAGATAACACTGAATTGTTACTCTAGAAAAAACAATTTAATAAAACTTGTATGAATTTTCATTTTCATAAGTTGGCAATACTATTTTAGGCTAGGTTGTCTTCGTCACCCGCATTTTTATTTCTTTCTGCGATGAATATCAATCCTCATTCGTTACATTGAAACTGAATTTTCAAATAGTTTGTTTTTGATACAAAATTGTAAGTAATTGTGGTTTCCTCATGTACTCTAAGAGAAAAAAAGCAGACAACAGAATTATTTTTATAGCATAAATCCTAAGCCGAGAGTAAGTACTTTCGGTTGCGTTGAACTTCGAAGCAGTTCTTGATTAGTTACTCCTCAGAATGCTAGATGAGGAATGATACATTTGGTATCATCTAATTCCTCGAAAAAAATATTGATTTGAATAAAATAAAAAGGCATTTTAAACGTATATCTTGAATAGCTTAAAAATGTATGAATGAATGTTTTTCATTAGAGTACCTACTAATTAAAACTCATTTTATTAAAAAATTAGACCGGCAAGTGCCAACTTTTTTCCGGCGATCATCAAGAACAAAAGATTTTACTTTTATTGAAACTATTTTTCGGTGGTACTTCAGAGTGGTCAATGAAACGAACATACTATCTTCAGACCACTCAGATTCTTGTTCAATGAGACCCATCTCGATCAGGGGATCAGGGTTTTTGGCTTGTTTCACTGACACTTCGTGAAAAAGCCGAAATGTCCCGATATTTTGCTTTTGGTCGTAAATGTAACTTTACTATCTGTGCACGTTTTCTTCAACTCATTGGATAATGTAGTTATTCAAATAATCGTTCTCCAGGTCTTCGCAGCAGTAAATCGATTCCTTCACAAAGGGCTTGATGAGGGACAGCAGCCAAAATCTGAAGCCAATTTACCTTTGCAAATAAGTTTCATTACACAGGAGCAAAGAGAAACGCTCGTTTCCATTTGAATTCATTACCAATCTTAGTGGTGTCAAGATCTTTTACTGGTGGTAGTGGCACGCGTCGTGGCACCGTGGCATACCACGAGAATTTGCGCAACTACCTTTGGGAAAGGAAATTATTAGTAGTAATCCCGCCGTTTTACCGCAGGGATAGAGTTGTCTCTGGTGGCGGGGTAATAAACTGCGTGGAGGGGCGATTTCCTCGTGGCACGCGTGCCGTGAACTTCTGCTCGTGGCATCGACCTTGACAACACTGATTTAACTTCTACATGGGTTAGGTAGGGATCACAATATTGAAGAAAACGTGGACAAACTACATTACTTCCCACAGTCAGATTTTGACTGTTTTGGCGTTAAATAACAAACGGTTTGCATATGTTGACGGGGTGTGTCGTGTTGCAGCATGAAGGCCGCCGTGTTGTTGCTGGCGCTGGCGTGCGCGGCGCAAGCGCTGCCCGTGCAGCCGGACGCGCTCTCCTCCGTGGACGACGCGCACGCGCACGACCTATCGGATCCACGCGTGGAGGAGGCGGACGCGGAGGTGGGGCCCGAGGTGGACGCCCTGCCCTCCGACAACTTGGTGAGTTGGTCTTCTATTCAGGGGATAAAGAGAAGTTGTTACTCTGAGGAGGGAAAAGGCTTGGCACATCGGAAAACAAATCAACGTCATGTCAGATGTTGCAAGGCAGTAGTGTCGAAGCCATCTAAAATTGAGCCCAATCGCAAAGGACGCTTTAACGAATTGAGGGAATAGACAAATATGCAGATATATTGTCATAAGCACCCAAGCACCATTTATCCGTTTCTTCGTTCATACATTGATCCATTTATCAATTTATCCATTTATTCATTTATCCATTTATTCGTTTATCCCTGTAATGTATTATCCATTTATTCATTTACTCACTTATTCATTTACTCACTCATTCATTTACTCACTCATTCATTTACTCACTCATTCATTTACTCACTCATTCATTTACTCACTCATTCATTTACTCACTCATTCATTTACCCACTCATTCATTTACCCACTCATTCATTTACCCACTCATTCATTTACCCACTCATTCATTTACCCACTCATTCATTTACCCACTCATTCATTTACCCACTCATTCATTTACCCACTCATTCATTTACCCACTCATTCATTTACCACTTATTCATTTACCCACTTATTCATTTACCCACTTATTCATTTACCCACTTATTCATTTACCCACTTATTCATTTACCCACTTATTCATTTACCCACTTATTCATTTACCCACTTATTCATTTACCCACTTATTCATTTACCCACTTATTCATTTACCCACTTATTCATTTACCCACTTATTCATTTACCCACTTATTCATTTACCCACTTATTCATTTACCCACTTATTCATTTACCCACTTATTCATTTACCCACTTATTCATTTACCCACTTATTCATTTACCCACTTATTCATTTACCCACTTATTCATTTACCCACTTATTCATTTACCCACTTATTCATTTACCCACTTATTCATTTACCCACTTATTCATTTATCCACTTATTCATTTATCCACTTATTCATTTATCCACTTATTCATTTATCCACTTATTCACTAATGCTTTCATCCCATTATCCATGAATTCGTTTATCCATTAATTATTGTGTTCATTCATTTGCATATTCATTCATGTGCATGTGTTTCACAGGTGCGCGATCGCCGCTCGCCCTTCCAGCCGCGCCCGCAGGAGCAGGGGCAGGGGCAGGGGCAGGGGCAAGGCCAGGGGCAGGGGCAAGGCCAGGGGCAGGGGCAGGAGCCCAGGGGCACGGTGTCGGGCGGCGTGCACCGCGAGCGCGGCGTGGGCACGGTGGTGCACGCGCAGGGCCAGGGCACCGTCTACCGCAGCCAGGACGGCCGCACCACCGTCGACGCGCACGGCCACTACGAGCGGGTGGTGCGCGGCCCGGCCCGCGGCCGCCCCAGCTACAACGTGGGCGTGCGCTTCCAACACCGCTTCTGAACGCGCCGCGACCACTTCTTCGAAACCAGCAATGGACGTTTACATTGATCGATTTAATAGAGATTTTTTAAGCAAATGTTTAAGTTTGATGTTTTTTGTTTGATATATTTATGATAATTTATCTTTGAATAAAAAATGTTCTATCATAATAAAAATCTGTTATAATTTTCCTAAATCCTCAATACCTATGAAGATTCTCAAAAAAGGATTTCTGTGAAAATGAGTTCAAGTATTGCTCATTTAAAGAAATGTTCAAACAAACATTTCACAAACATGGGTCCAAAGTTTTTAACGAATATCTGCCTAGGACCTGGGTTAGGATCTTGAAGTCGTATTTGAGTTCTTCCATTAGGGAGGCGAAAAACTAAACTGTCTTTTAAAATATGGCCATTAACCAGAAATGGGTAGCTGCTGGGAAGAGGAGACGGGCAAAACCAAAAACTAGCCCAGACCAAGGAGATTAGAAAACTAGCTAGTTGGAGAAAGTCTGTGCTATTCTGTAGCAACACTACTTTACATTTTCTATTTGAATAAAAAAGAAACATCCAAATTTAAAAAAAAAACAGAACAACGTGCATTTCCAGTAGCGCTTCTGATTGGGGATGCGTCATCGTTGTCGATGTTTTCAAAACAATCGGGATTCAGCACAATCGGCTTTTAAACGAAACGTGTGGATTTTTTTTATTTAGACTTTTACGCTTCCGAAATTATAATATCCAAATCATATGCCTAATTATATTGGTGTCTTCTCAAAGTTATCTACATTACGAGGAAAAAATACATAGCACTGTAGTCTATCGAAAAACGTTTGAGTCCTACAATATGCTAATTTCAATGAGAATACAGTCGTAAACATTTATTGTATCATTTACAATTCGTTTTGTTCAACTACACAATAACGATTGTTGTCTCCGGCACATCAAGTTCTGTGGTCATTAGTCCCGTTAGTGTAGTGAATGTTTTATTCCGGGATGTGGCGCTGGGGCTCTCTCATTTCATGACGAAAACAGCGCCGACCTACAAGATGGATTGCAGCGTATTTACCATTCTAGGTATCTCCCCAGCGGGGCTCTGCCAGAACGGTATTAGCTCTACACTCCCGATTAATTTCCCGACGTGTGCAGCAGTATAGAATATGTGAAGGTTAGTTGTGTGTAACAAAGGGGAAAGTAAAGGTCAATGACGTGGAGGGAAAGATAGCGCACGGTCCGTGGATCATTGGTCGGGTACACCTCTTGCTTTCGCCTACTGTTGCTCGGAGAAACCTCGGAAAACAACCGATCAGAGCAGTCGGCCGCTAGAATTCTCCTATAGGCAGCGGTTGACTTCGACATAGCTATGTAACAAGTAACGAAACTCCTCCACCGTCGCGACGGGACTCGGACCCGATGAACTGTTGCTCAGAGTCGCGACTGAGACAGCGGCAATTCTAAATGCTAAATGTCTCTGAGCTAAAACCAGCTAGAAACAGCAATACTATGAGTACGTATATAATAAAAAACGTGGATTGACGAAAATGTGTATAAATAAGTTTCTGGTCCATTAAAAAGTAGGTCAGCCAAAGAGCAAAGAGAGGTCGTCAGTCGGTATTCAAAGATAAGCAGCAGCACGCGGGGCGTATCCCAACCCAAAGCTACGAGGAGCTTCATCTGTACGCGGGTTGATCTCCCTCTGTCACTCCAGCTGCCCGTCGCTCAATCAGCGACAACCCAATCTTGATTTTTATCTCTCCCAGCAAGACTTTTATCGACTACGCCCAAACTCCTCACTCAGGACGTTCTGTTATCATCGTTCTTTCTGTTATCATCACCTCTTTATAATGCAGCTGAATCACCACGGACTTCCAGTTACATCCAGGGAACCCACCTGCTCACAGCGCTGCGAAGGTTTCAGCACTTCGTGGCCAAGGTAAGTCTCACTGTTAATTCTCGAGTACATGCTGTATTAAATTTGTTAAAAAGGGGTTATGCCATAATATGTAAAGTGCTCCTATTCTTTTTTGTGTCCCCCGTGAATGAGTTCTCTCTGACCGAGAAAAGGGATGACGACAACGTGCACTAGCAAATTATATCGCAATAAACTATTATTAAATGAAGAAACGGTTATTGTAAGATATTTCCTTACAATACGAGATTTGAGAATTATTAAAGAGGACGTTTGATTGCATTTGATAATCAATGGAGTATTGTCATACAACACGGTACCAATATCGAAATATGTTTTATCCACTTTGTAAACATCTCAATATTCTACAAATTGGTTTAAATTTGACTATTTATCCTTCGAATGGCGTCAAATTAATAGGCTTTAATAGGAGGACGAATTATCAGAAAAATTGTGTTCGGATATTATTCTTATTAAGAATCTGATAATTTTGGGAACTTTAGGTAACCAAAGTGAATAAAATGCTTTTATGCTTTTGTTCAGGCTCCCCTACGCGAGTCTAAGTGTGTGATGAGCCTCCGGCATTCCGCTTCAACAATCAACTTAAATCAACTTTGTGTCTGCGTGTCATATAAATCCCCAAAAGATATTATGTCAAAATATTTTGTTGTCAAACAGCTATTGAAACAATGTAATAACACCTTCGTTCTCGCAAGTTCGTAAGTCGGATTCGCTTTCCATATCCATCCGCAGCGACGGAAATTCGCTGATTCATTTATTGATTATATTGATCCCTGGCGCGTCAATAATCTGCAACGTTCATTGGACCTGCATGTCTAAAGTTTTTTTGGCTGGAGGTGGCGGTGATCTCCCCCGCTGTATTGCGAGATTCGGCGCCGACCTACGTTCGTTTGCGGGAACTATTTCCCAACCAGGAATCTCCCACCGGCTGGGCAACGCTCCGCACGTGTTGTTAATGAAATTTAAAATGTAATATTGAAGATCAAAAATATTCACTTCAGAAGAAAATATGTAAATTTAATATTAAAGGTAAAGAACTTGTTGGAGACTCCTACTTAAAGTTAGATATTGCTTTATTAATGAAGTATCTTCTTCTAAATAACTTTATATAATATCATATAAATGTTCCTCAAAATATGAGTAGATTTTACGTGTTTTTGAATGAAATATTGACAATTTCAAAAGAATACGTAAATGGTTTTGCGACAAAAATCAGAGAATAGTTTCTTTATTTATTCCTGTATTAAAGAAATCTTTCTTCATTTTAATATGTTTCAATTTTATTAATAAAATAGCATAGACACTGTTCTTGGCTGTCCGGGATGAGCCGCGTCTCAGTCGGTTTTGCTGCGTCATCCCGGACAGCCAAGAACATAATGACTCCGGCCGCGGAAGCCTACGAATCTAGCATAGACACTATTTTCATCAAAACCTCTGGAATTTTTAATATTACCAAAATTCAATTTTTTAAACTGTTTATCCACCTTATAAAGGCAAGATGGAGTTGCCTTGTATAAAGAAAATTATTCTACAAAATTAAGGCTCAATATAATTTTTAGACTAATTTACGCAATATTTTGAGCTGAAATGTGGAGCAGCCAAACGATGGAATAAAAATATTTTAATGCAATAAACACAAAGTATAAAACTGTTGTCGCAATATCAAAGAAAAAACACTCGAGAATCTCAGCCGCAATGCCGGTGTTCAATTAGCAGCCTATTTATTTTTTGTATTTCTATTTCCTATAATTATATTTTTGAAGAACAGAGCACAATACATTCAATTCAATTGTAAAATGAGTTTTCCTTAAATTTTTGAAGTTTGAAAAACCTACAGATACCTATTTATACGTTTGGCGCGCCGTTGGGTACGGAATTTTTCAAGGGATGGTTCTAATTGCAATATTAAGAATTATGTAACCGCCTCACCTAAGCCGAGATAATATGTGCTGTTGAAGCGCTAGTTTATAAAGGATCATACATTGGTTTTCTTATGCATGTTTATCGTCGTTTTTTTTTTTCAGAAACATCTTTGAGGCTATGTGGCAACAGGCAGAAAATAACATCAATGAAGGAACTCTCGGCGTTGGCTTCCAACAAGGGCTTGAGAAGGCCGCGCGGCTGTAGGTTCGAGCAGAAGGCCTAGTTCAGAGTCCAGGAGGCCGAGCTTGGAGTCCAGGAGGCCGTGAGTGCACCGGAGCGCAGGCCTGCGACGGCGAGCGCCAGAAGGAGCAGCAGCTGCAGGATTGGGACGGCGCCATCCGCACTCTCCGACGCTCCCTAGACGAGCTCGGAACAGAAGAACATCGCCCTGTGCGAAGGGAGGGAGTGTGGTTGCTGGCGGAGGGGTCATTGAGGCAGCTGGAGGAAATCGAATCGCCAGGGGGGCTGCCGTCCGTTTCCGTCAACTCAATTTCCTCTTCCACCTCCACCAACACGTCTCATTCTTTGCAAGCCTTCTCGCCTCCATCCGTCGTCCGCCGAGTGTCGACGAGCGCGAATGGCTTCGTCCCGTTCCTGCAGCTTCTGCTCCATCTGGCCAACAGCTTCGCGCTGCGCCGTCGTAGTTTTTTCCTTCACTTCCGCCTTCCCTCTCACTACTTCCGCCCCGACTGCCTCAAAGTCTCTCAGCGCCCTCCCAGCCACAGCGACAGAAGCGCGCCAAACAGATGAAGAGCGGCTGGAACTACAGATGTGGGTGGTGAAAGTAAAAGCAGCTCCTTCCTGTTAAACATAGCCTCACTGGGAGTGAGGATCACATGCCAACTATTGATATTTTATACGTTTAAATTCTTTTAGAATGTTGAAAATCAGTGATATTGTTTATGCTATATTGAAGATTGTATGTTTACGACTGATGCGCATGTACATGAATTGTAATTTTATATATGAAATTGTTTATGTAAAAATCTCAACTGTTTTAATTCAGACAAATCTGTGATTTCTAAAAGTTATAATGCAGTTCAGACGGTTATGTTTAATTTATTGTCTATAAAAACAGTATTCCCAATGGTATTGAGATGAACAGTGGGCCAGACGTGGGATGATGATGATCGAGTTTCTTATAGGTATGAGATTTTCTGGCTTGGGTTGACGATGGAATTTTAACTCCAATGAAGCCCCATGTATAAATGCTTGTAACACCAGTACATTCAATTTACTACTGATGTGTGTTCATTGGAAAATGGTTTCGTCTTCGACCTCTCAACTTGCTTTAGATGTATGTAACATTATTTCTGAGTCACCGGTGCAACATAAAATACAAAATTGTAAGTGATCGTGTCTTCCATGATATATTGGAATGAGATTATAATTTTACGTTCTGGAGTTCATAAGCAATATTGGAGTCATCCAAATTTATGACAAAATCACAGACACGATTACAATTCAAATTTCTGGAAATTTATTTGGAAATCTTACATTCTTCGCCTCTTTGTAAATGTTTCAGAACTACTGGATATTGACAGTTGGTCATAAAAAAACTCAAACGAAAATAAGATGCCCACGATATATAATATTTAATTTGAAATTTAAATAAATACGTGGTTAGTACCAATAGCTTTATGTTATATAATATAAATTGATGCAATAAACAATTGAGTTTATTCGAACGTTCCCGCCCACTACCGTCTAATTACATCTTCCGACTTCTATTTGTAGAAGGCAAATCATCCAAAGATTGCTACTACGCAAAGTGTATGTAATGATGAAATAAATAGTCATCACAATGCCAAGAGGTGGCCTACAGGTTCACGATTCCTGCTCACTGGAAAAAATTGTTGAAGAAATACTTTCAGAAAGATTTTCTTCATTCATTATAGTATCCATTCACGTCAAATGCAACCTGCAACACACTCGGCAGCATTTTGAATCTATATCGTTAAGTAACTCCAAAATGAGGGGTTCTAGGGCATTAAAAACTAAAATTTTGAAGAAACGCTTCTCACACCGTAATGTAGAGAATGAACTGTTCCTGAACATCCTATTGAATTTTTGCTCGTCCGGGGCTTCCCGATATTACCTCACCTGCTCAGACACGTACAGAATCTGTAAGTAAATGTGCATGAGGGGGATACAGAGTGGCACAGACAGAGACACACAGAGACAAATAGACAGGGAGAGGGTGAGGGAGGGAGAGACAGTGAGAAAGGGATAGGGGGGAGAGGGAGATGAAGATCAGAACAACGTCTTCCGGGTTTCCTAGTACTCAATATAATTCGTTGTAAATTAAAATTAATGTAAAATAGTTTTCCTTGGCGACCCAGAAAACATTTCATCTCAGAGCAACTGGAGACATTTTGCGTCTGAAATGATGCCTTTTAAGCCCCTGTGCTATTAAGAAGATAAGGTTTCCTTGAAGGGCGGAGGGTAAAGAGGCATGCAGTGATAAGAACTTGGGAAGGCGGCGACAGCTGATAACTGAGAGGTTAGAAGAGACATTAAAACTGTACGAAGATATATATAAAAAAAAATTCTGGACATTAGGAGACAATTTGCACCACCATTGTGACCGTGCTAGGGAGATTGTAGAAGGCAACAAGATCTTCAATATAAAGGAATTATCACTCGTCGGATAAGTTGTTTTGAGAGTATGGTGTTAAAGCACGGCATAGCGTTTCAGCAATCGATAACAATATCAATCGTCCGTTCATGCGCTGTTTGAGTTTTGAACATTTGTTTAGTCGCAGATCGACATTGCTGTCGATTGCTGAACTCTATGCCCTCCTTAATCGCCCTGGTTTGATAAGAAACTCGAAACGGAATTCATTGTTTCGATATTTATTGCTTGTCTTAATTTAGTATCTGATTCTGCAGCTCAGTATAAACCAAACCTTCATCGAGTGAATACAATCTATTTGGCCAGGAACAGACGTTTTATTGTTGAAGCGAATTCTCGTGTTCAGAGATTCTTTCATTTAATTATTCATGAAGAGAATCCTCCTTCCCATTATCAGAAACAAGTATTTTTCTCCGGAGATAAGTTTGACATGGTAAATGCATTCTGGGATTTCCTCTGAAATTATCACATTATTATATCAGGCAAAATATCAGGCATTGCCCTGGCTTTATTCATATGCAGTGCTTTGAAATAGGAAACTGATGAATGTTACATAAACTATAGTGTTTAAAAAAAATATTTTTCATGTAATAGGTTCTAATTTTAATAAAAATACTATATTAAAAGGACATTGCTAAGCGAAAAGTAATGATCGTGCTGCCTCTACTAACATATTATTTGAATTATTTATTTGGCGAATTTGTGTTTTATGATCTTTACAAAACTTTACAAAACACTTGTGAAAATTTGGTATCTATTTATACAGTATCGTCTGTGGTATCGATGTCGATTACACGCCATTGAATTCATTTTTATTAGAATAGATCATTCATTTGGATAATGAATTTGCAATTAATTTGCAATAAAATAACTAAAAACTTGACCATTGAGCAACTGTTAAAATATCTGTGTTTTTGGCGGTAATGTTTTTCACACTTGGCCAGACCAGATCTTTTCCAAAACCAAGGGCCTAAACAAGTGAAAACTGACTACACGACCTATTCAAGAAAGTGATTTATTTTATTACACATAGAAGCGACAATTCCAGTTTTATGGTGGTAGATTCACAAAATTTTTTTTCTCTCGAAGAATGGACACTTTCCCTGCAGAATTACATATTTTTCTGTACTCCGTACATTATCAAGGACAAATGGTGATACAAGATTTTTTTAAAAACTATTTCAGGTTTTTCTGTAAATATTTTGCCCGACCAGAGCAAATTTCGTTGAATAATATGGCGTAGTTTGGATTAGGTAAATTTATTTATTATTGCAATTTATTTATTAATATTAGATATTTAAATAAATACAAGTACATTTTCTCTAAACATCAATTACTTTTCGTAATTTTGTGTTCTGGTACGTTGCAATGGTATCAATATTAAATAGAAAGTAATGATTAATTACGATACCTCTCGTAATGGAGAAGTGTGACGTGGTGCTAAGTACAGTCGGGTGAAGACTCTTCACTTGTTATCGGGAGCATTCCTGTTCGGATCTCAGTGTAGGTAAATGGATATTTTTTGACTAAATGTTTTGTAGTAATAACGCATAAACTACTGAATTCATTGACAGAATGCCAATTTCATTTCAATTTTTGAATTCTCGAAAAAGGTTTGATGACAAATTATGCTACTATACTGGTGATAGATAAGCTTAAAGTATGGCTTTCCATCTTAAAAATAGAAGGCATTCAACCGAGGGAAATAGCCTCTTATTCTCTTGTAATCGCCCTCGTGTAGTCAACTGTCCTAACTGTGAATGAAAGTGTATTTTATTCAAATATATCATGAATTGTGATCATAGGATTGGATTTTTTTATTGTCGTTATGATTAATTTCATAGCTGGCTACGGAAATAAGAATTCTGAACATTGTGGTGAAGCGTTTTGAGCGTATACTTTATTTTTGTGAACTTTTGTTGAGAAGGACAAACTTCAAGCAGTATTATCAAAGTGCCAACTCAGAAAACATTGCTCTCAGTCGTTAAGCTCTTTCTCTGCTGAGTGTAGTAGTTTTACTAACTGAACAGATTTTTTGGAAGCTTTCGTGAAATTTAATTCGAAGGTTTTTCAGAATATTTCTATAAATACAATCAAATTACTACCAATAAAATATGCTTTAAATAAAATTCAATATGAAAAAGTTTCAAGTCTTAATATCGACAATATCTTTCGCTGAAAAAAGTAAAAAAATTCGGAAAAAAGTTACTGGCAAAAGTCTAAAGAAATTCTTCACGGCCGGTGTGTCTCATTCGAAAAGACTTTAAGAGAATACACTCTCAATATTTGTTACACTGATTGATATTTCTCGAATATAAAACAATATGAGGGCCAAACTCTTTTTATAAAACATTATTTCGTTATTATATTACTGTTTTATTCTTAACTGCAAGAGTGAGAACTGAAGAATGGATGCAATTAGAATAAATAAAAGTCATTAACACAGATTAATTGTTGTTTAATATTACAAATAACTTAAGAAATCAATTCAATTTCGTTTGAAATTGAGACTATTACTTCTTCTGTCATACGTAATGCCAAATTGTGTTAGTAAACAAAACAGTTGGGGCGACATAATTCCACATTGCTGTCACCTCGCATTTCGATTTTATTCTTTTAAGTTTCCACGAATCCCTCACTGTTGAAAAATGTATGCAACTCGTAGTAATGTGTTAGGCGTTGTATTTTCTAAAAACCCGTCTCGGCTCCTACTGTCGCCTTGCCTAACATTACACACGTACGCCAAATATTTACTTTGGCACTCGTTACGTTAATGACTATTGTTATATAATTTGTATTTAAATTGTATTTGTATTTCGTTTTTCATTTTTAAATTTTGTTGACGTATTATTTTTATTTAAATTGTATTTCCTTGGCCATAGTGGCTCTTCATGAACACTCAATTCATTTATAAGAGCATATATTGCTTTTGGCTAAAAATATTGGAGAAACAATTTGCAGCCGTCTTATGAAGAATTTTGTAAATTGCATCCGTTTTTTAAACAAACATGACACACAGAAAATATTTGCTTTTTTCACTGTGCACGATCTTATTTAATGATATTTTAGAAGATATTTTATGAAGAAAAATATCTATCATAAAGTCAAAGATGAAAAAGGAGGCTGAGAAGAAAAGAAGAAGTCTAAAACGAGAAGAATAAGGAGACGAAGAGGAAACAAATAGATTAAGAATTAACAAAGAAAAACGGAGACGAAAGCTTCAAGAAAAGGCCTGCGATATCTTCTTTTCTTTCTTGCTTTTCCCGCCTTTGCCAGTGCCCTTGCACGACGTGTGACGTTGATATCAGGCTCCTCACGCAGCCACTACCGCCGCGCGTCCTGTGCAGTGCCGCCCCGCAGGGAATCCCCAGCAGCGCAGTCGCTACAAAAGGCTGTTCAGCGGCTCCTCCGCCATCAGTCGCTCACTGCACACAGCGCCCGCTCCAGCCACCGCTCCACGCACACCCCCACGTGAGTATCGCCAGCGCCCTCGGGCAAACAACCTCCCGCTGACAACCGAAATCCGAAACGGCTCAGATGCTTCAGAGCAGCAATCGTTGTCATCGCCTCATCTCTGGCCAGTTCTAGGGTTCTAGGGGTTAGGGTTCAAGTAGAAATTACTCTTAATTGTCTCTGCTATAAATTAATTCATTTTTCAACAAAATAGTCTTCAGGAATAATCCAAAAACATAGTATAGTCAATATACAGGCTGTCCGGGGAGGAAACGTCGAAATTTCGAAAATAAGCTCTTAAGACAATTCTAAGCATATTTTGTCTAATAAACTACGTGGATATTCCGAATGGTTGAGCCGCATTGAGCACTCAAAAGTGAGTTCAAAATTCTCTCTGAAGTTTCAAAAACTGTAAAAGTTAACAATAATGAGGGAAAGTGCTACCTGTTATATCACCACAAGTGTATGATATTTTTGATGTAAAAACCTGTTGTGTTATATATTCACATATTATGCTACATATTAGCTCACAACAATTTTTATTGCACTACCACGTTGCTACATTGCATTTAAAATACTCAAACTTCAAACGGAAAGCTTGGGCTTCGCCAACCATAACCTCACAATGCACAGGATTGTAATTGCATTATAGTTGTTCTTCAAAATGACGTACTGTACAAATGACGGCATAGGAACATTGCTGCTATCAATTATACCGTATTATTAAAATTTACTCTTAACTATAAAACCAGCCAATACGAGCACGTGATAACACATCTAAAGCGCACCATCTTTCATTTAAAGAACAAAATAAACGAAATATTTTTCAGTAAAGAGCTCAAATTCCTTCCTAAACGAAAACCCATAGAGTTTAAATGTAGATAATTCTGCTAACGTCGCACACAGCGTCACAGATTAAGCAAGTGTGCGCGTATGATCATAGGGTGCGTCGTGTTGCAGCATGATGACTGCCGTGTTGTTGCTGGCGCTGGCGTGCGCGGCGCACGCGCTGCCCGTGCAGCCGGACGTGCTCTCCTCCGTGGACGACACGCACGCGCACGACCCGGCGGAGCCACGCGTGCAGGAGGCGCACGCGGAGGCGGGGCCCCGGGTGGACACCCTGCCCTACGGCACGTTGGTGAGTTGGTGTTCTATTCAGGGGATAAAGAGAAGTTGTTACTCTGAGGAGGGAAAAGGCTTGGCACATTGCAAAACAAATATCGAATGATGGTATTGCAAGGCAGTAGAGTCGAAGTCATGTACAAGCGAGCCAAATGCTAAAGAACGCGTTAACGAATTGGGGGAATGGACGAAATACGCAGATATATTGCCAGTAGCACCCAAGCACCATTTTTCCATTTCTTCGTTCATATATTTATCTATTTATTAATCTATCCAATTATTCAATTATTCATTTTCCCTTGTATCGAGAAAGGTTCCATTAATTATAGACAATCATATCATGTGAAAATAAAATATATTTAATACATAGTTGAAGAACGAAGATGAAGTTTTACAATTGGAGTTTCACAACGTTTCGGAGATATTTTGTCTCCATCATCATCATTGTAAAACTTCAACTTCGCTCTTCAACTATGTATTAAATATATTTTATTTTCACATGATGTGATTGTCTATAATTAATGGAACCTTTCTCGATACAATGAAGAATAGACAATCAATAAAAACCGTATTCACTTTCCCATTTACTCGTTTTCCCATTTACTAGTTTTCCCATTTACTCGTTTTCCCATTTACTCGTTTTCCCATTTACTCGTTTTCCCATTTACTCGTTTTCCCATTTACTCGTTTTCCCATTTACTCGTTTTCCCATTTACTCGTTTTCCCATTTACTCGTTTTCCCATTTACTCGTTTTCCCATTTACTCGTTTTCCCATTTACTCATTTTCCAATTTATTCATTTATCCATTAATTTTTTATCCATTTATTAAAAATCCATTTATTCATTTTTCCGTTTATTCGTTTATCCATTTATCCACTAGTTCATTTGTCAATTAATTCGCTCATTCATTTATTCGTTTATTCATATATTAATTTACGTATACTCCAAATTCATGTGTGTGTATGTTTCGCAGGTGCGCGATCGCCGCTCGCCCTTCCAGCCGCGCCCGCAGGGCCAGGGGCAGGGGCAACCACAGGGTCAGGGTCAGGGGCAGGAGCCCAGGGGCACGGTGTCGGGCGGCGTGCACCGTGAGCGCGGCGTGGGCACGGTGGTGCACGCGCAGGGCCAGGGCACCGTCTACCGCAGCCAGGACGGCCGCACCACCGTCGACGCGCACGGCCACTACGAGCGGGTGGTGCGCGGCCCGGCCCGCGGCCGCCCCAGCTACAACGTGGGCGTGCGCTTCCAGCACCGCTTCTGAACGCACCGCTTCTGAATCTCTTCGAAACCAGCAATGGACGTCTTCATCGATCGATTTAATAGAGATTTTTTAAGCAAATGTTTAAGTTTGATGTTTTTTGTTTGATGTATTGTACGATAATTTATATTTGAATAAAAACGTTCTATCATATTAAAAACCTGAGATTGTTTTTCGATATCCATAAATTGAACAACGTGGAGATTCTGAACGGAGGCGACTTCGGTGCGATAATTTCAAAATCAGCTGTGAATTTCATATTGGTTTTTGAAGCAGATGTTTTCTTTTCGATGTTTAAAGTTGGATCATCGATAGAATTATATAGATTTTTTAATCCGATGTTTAGCTTCGATATTTTTAAATAGATGTATTTTATGATAATTTATACTTGAATAAAAATTTTCTATCATAATAAAAACCTCTGATAATTGGGATAAATCCTCATTTTCGATGATTTTCTCGTAAACTCAAAAGGTTCTGTGAAAATGATCTCAAAATTGCGCATTTTCAGAGAAGCTCAATTAAACTTTTCTCAAAAATGGCTCTAGCTTTTTAAACAAAAAAGGGCATGTAGGACGTGGTTGACTCTTATATAATCTTAAAGTCATAATTTCATTTTCATCCCTAGGAGTTCGAAAAAAATGAGAAAATTTGAAATAATGACCATTACATGATTGATATTTTATATTTGAATGAAAAATACCATTATTTAAAAAACACCTTTAATAATTTTCAGATAGCCAGAAATTAAACATTTTTCATACCAAAGTGACCAAAGGTGAAAAATATTTCACACTGACTTTTCGCCGATAAATGAAGTCTGTATACATTTAAAATTATCCAATAAGAGAATTAAAGTTTTGTTACATTTCCTAATTATTTTCATCTGTTTTCTCAGTTAAATGTCAATTAAAAATAATTACGATTGGCTACCGTCGAATTATCCCCCCCCTATTTGAACATACAGTTTTAAAAATATTGTTGATTAATTAATTAACTATATTAATAAATTAAACGTGAATGGTTTTTGGCAATGTCTCATCAATATTATGCTTTAATTTTGAACATTCACGGTTTCACTTATAGAAACATCAATGTTTTGTTGGCGATGTCAAATCCTTACATCTGTACATCGCGCGAGTTTTCTCGAAGGGGGGGGGCAGAGATATCGATGTTCATGTAGTTTGATGCGTTTTCAATATCAGAGACTCAAAGCACAACGAAACGGACGACAGTCAATTGCAACATCTCGGCCAGTGCGCATGCACAGAGGTCGAGATTGCTGTCAATTGCTTAAAGCTATAAGGTGTGCTTTAAGTCCGTAAGGCGCTTCTAAGGTGCTTCCTCCGGGGGGCGAGTAGATTGATAGATTAGTAATTCCGGGTACGTCAACCGCTAAGATCATTAGTCCCGCAAATGTAGTGAATGTTTTTCTCGGAAGGTGGCAGTGGTCCTTCTCCGCTCAATGGCGAGATCTGGAGCCGACCTAACGTCGGCTAGCGAGGTTTTCCCTTACCAGGTATCTCCCACCGGCGGGGCACCGCCCCAGCCGGGACAAGCTCTGAGCTCCCGACTGGTCTCCCGGCCTGTGTCGTAAGGGTAGTGTATGTAAGTGTGTAAGGAGTGAATATAGGACAAGAAAGAGAAAGAAAAGATCGCGCGAGCGGTCCGTGGCCCGTTTAGGGAACTGCTCAGGCATTCGCCTGGTGTTGATCGGAGAAATCACAGAAAACTTCCGGCCAGCCAACCGCTACAATTCTTCTCCAGACCGCCACTAAATTCGACCTAGCTATCTAGCTGGTGTTGAGAATCTTGCCACGGTCGGGGCTTGAACCTTGGACCTACTGGTCAGAGACTCCAGAGTCATTAGTTGGGGACGGAGTGGACATCAATTGTGCCAATAATATTATTAGTTACGATTTCAACATGAATTCCAGAGTCCTTACTCTGCGGCGAACTGAATGTCAACAGTACTATCGATTGTACTTTACAACTTGTGTAAATGTCACGCTGTGTTAATTGAATTGCTGTATTTTATCATTTTACAATAAATATGCAATATAAAAAGATGTTAACCACATTCAAAACGTTTAACATGCGGTAATAGAAGACCAGAACCCTATTTCTCTTGATTGGTTATATTTCTTATTTGTAAAGCCATACCTTAGTTTATCCATTGTTAGCATATTTTGGTCGGCGCGGACAAGTTCCTGCGACTTCCGCCCACCTGGGCACTCTTTGTGGTACTCCCGCCAAATTATGGGAGTTCCATGCTACACCAGTGTGTTATGGGGGCGCCAACTCCAAAGTTCGCGCGTCCCACTTAAAAAAATTAATTAATTAATCAAGCAATCAATTAATGAATGAATTAAGACATTAATTGATCATTGTTTCCCCGCGCCTCGATGCATGTGGCGGTTCTTCCGCCGCCCGGCCAGGTTGCAACCAGCTACCCTCGCCGCCGACACCGATGACGTCACGTCGATATCACCACCGTCACCGCCGCTGCCACCACCACCACGCCGTCGCAGCCCGTATCTCCCCCCGCCTACGTCCGCCCCTCCTCCGGCTGGCCGGCTGACCGCCTCTGCGCCCCGCCCGGGGTCTGGACTCGGGGCGGGCGAGAGCCGGGCGGTTAGCGGGAGAGAACGCTGGTGGAGTTGTGGGTCAAAGCGGAAGGGGCTATGGTGGACTTTGGGCGTGAAGCATTCCCGTCGGTGAAAGGCATTTTCTTGCTATCTGCATTGAGACCCTCTACTAGACAGCTGTGTAATTTGGAGGAGCTGTGGTGCTGTAAGAGTGGTCTGGGTTGGAAAATCCAGCCATGTGTGCCTCGTAACCTTTCAATACATTCTGCAATGTTACATTAATTTAGTTTTTCTTGCTGTGTTAGGTAGCATCGCTTGGTCAGTGTGTGCCTTTCATTTTGTGTTTTCAAAGCATTGCAAGAGTTTTTGTGAAATTGTTAAAGTTTTTTTTTTGTGTTCTATGACATCCATACCATAATACTAGCTAAACCGGTGAGAAAATAGCAGACATTTGAATAAATGTTTTCGAGACCAGCGATATGGTATTTTACTTTTAGATCGTCTCACTGACCAAACACCATTGCCTCTGAGGGTTCGATGCCCACAAAAATACACTCTTATCGAATGTGCTGTTGTGAAGGTCGATGCCACGAGCGGGAGTCCGTGGCACGAGTGCCACGACGAAATCGCCCCTCCACGCAGTTCATTACCCCGCCACCAGAGACAACGCCATCCCTATTGTAAAACGACGGGGTTACTAATAGTTTCCTTTCCCGACACCAGTTGCGCAGAGAAGCTCGTGGCATGCTACGGTGCCACGACGCGTGCCGCTGCCACCAGTAGAAGACCTTGATACTCTGTTGTACAGCTGTTGTCTTGACATTTCAGAGACTGCCGAGGCAGCCAAAATTAGAGATACTTCAACGGCACATACTTCCATCATATACCGGTAACGATTACGTAATTTTAAAATAAGCGAAATGTATTCCACGGACACTTCATTGTTCTCTTGAAAATCTAACCAAACATAGCGCTACAGGTTCGGGAAAAAATCTGTATTTTTGAAAATTCAAAAATTGAAATGAAATTGGCATTCCGTCATTGAATTCAGTGTATTGTGCTTGTTAAGATATTGGTGACTTTCGTAACAATTTTTCAAAATTCAACGTAGTGGAACTAGAAAGGCTTATAAAAATGAGTGGCACCGCGAACAAACGGTGCATTTACTACACAAGGAAAATGCAAGGCAAACACAAACGACCTGCGTAATTATTTTATGTCCCCTTACAACACTAGATTTACAAGTAATTTCATAAACGCATTTTGTTTTTGATACACTAGCATTATAATCACCTTTTCTGTTGCAAGAAAATATGCATGATCTGGCATTTTACGGCACAAATGATATATTAGCATTTTACGGGCAGAATGATGTCATCTCACATTCAGCCAATCGCAGCAAGAGAATGGACGGAAGGTAGAGGTAAACAGAACAGCTGACCATCGTTTTCTCCCACGGATATCAAATACCCGAGACGTAACATGAAAGTTGTTTCACAAAAGTATATTTGATTTTCTTATAATTTATACTAATGCTGATATACAAAAAATAGTGTATGCAACTCGTTTATAATGTTGCTTTATTGTATTCGAATACATATGAAAATTTGCTCCTAACGTCGCTCGTTTTTAAAACATGTACTCATGCAATAAAGCTTATCATTATAAAATAATTGCGTAAACTACTATTAACGGCTTAGAATAAAGAAGATTTTTGTGACGAATCCCTAATATATTAATTGCTATTGGGCGGGAAATTTGTGTTGTAGCCACGAATGCACGAACAGCTTAATGCAGCTAACAGATTAAAGCACCGCAAAGCTTCAAGGCGGGAAACTAATTTGTTTCTGTCTGCGGGGGGAAATGTGCTAATGGTGTTAAGAAAAAATGTTAACAACTTAAACCATAACAACTTAAGAGACTTAACTCGACCGTACTTAACCCCAAATCACACCCCTCCATTGTGAGAGGTATAATGGATTATTACTTTCCCATACGTCTTGCTATCATTGTAACGTATTTTAAAAAAGGCTACGTAATATCTAGAAAAACTTTTACCCAAAATTATTTAAAGAGCTTACGTTTAGAAAGAAATTTCATAAAGAAATAAATGTATTGCTTCAATATTGAAGGAGTAAGGAAGCGTCGAATGTTATTCTACCTTTTTCAGTTTTCAAAATTCTAGAGATTTTAATGAAACTCGAATCTATCCGAAAACAAAATTGTCTCTGTTCGAGCAAAATAATTATGGAAAAAGTCTGATTCGTTTTTGAGAAAATCTTGTTCCCCTCTATTTACTTTCTCTTCTTCGGAGTACAGAGAAAATTATGTAAAAATTATGTAATGTTGCGGGAGAAAATTCCTATTTTTAAACAGAAAAGACATTTTATGAGTCTCTGATACCGAAAAATTAGATTTTTCTCGCTCCCATATGTAATACATTACTTTCTAAAATGGATATGTTGTAATATTTCACTTTTGTAGGTCTAGGGTTTCCAAGGATACGTAGGGATGGAAGGGGCAGATAAATAATTAAATGAAAGAATCCCGGAGCACGAATATTCACTTCAACAAATTAACGTTTGTTCCTGAGAAACATTGATGTGTCCTCTCGATAAATATTTGATTTGTAAGGTCTGCAGAATCAAGTACTGAGTGAAGAAAGGCACTGAATAATCGAATCAAGGGTTTCCGTTTCTTGGAGTGCTGAAACTCTGGAGTTCGCTACTCCAAGGAGTTGCTCTCTTAATACAATTGAACTTGTTCCTTTCTACTCGTACAATCTCCTCAGCACGAACACGATCTGGCAAATGTGAACGTTTACATGTCCAGAAGTTTTTTTTTATAGATATGATCAATACGTCTGTAAGAAGGAGACAACTCTGGTCTGGTATTGAAGGCATGGTGTTGCTATAAGTGTTGCCAGACGTATTTTACCAAGATTTTAGTGAAGGTACCATGTACCAGGATGACGCCATCCTGGTACGTTTAAATACCATGATTACAAGTCTCTAGTAATTGATGATGTACGATTTAAGATTCGTATAACAATATTTTATCTAATAATTTAAAGCCAACACCAACATCAAACTGAGTAAGATGGACATCCATTATCGATGCTCTATGGCCCGAAAGGAACTAAAGGAAAAAGAAGAACATCAATATTACCAAGATATTACTGAAAACACTGCCATAAAAATATTTTTCTACTCCCATTGTATAACGCTGTCTTTGGATGGCTGCAACCAGTTGCATAATGATGGTCATTTCGATACAGATTTCATTATGATACAGGTTCTTGGCCAATCACAGAGACGCTTACAAATCAAGTATTGTCACTTCATTAAACGTTGAGAATTGTTGCAGTAAATGTTTCGTTCCAGCGTGTATATTAAAATTGCAATTAATATTTTATTAAGCTTCTCAGTTTTAATTTTATTTTATTAGTAGTAATTTTTACGTGAAATATTATTAAAAAGAAATTGTATCGTCATTTCACTTTTATCCTATTTGACTAGCGCAGTGGTAGTCATTGAAGAGAACTTTCAGTGAGGTTAAGATCTGAACGCAAGTCATTTTGTGTTATTTGCTGCTTCTGTGTGGTTGTCCTCAAAAAAAACTGCCAATTCTTTAGTTTAAAATATTTAGAGAATGGTGGTTCTTTCTGATGGTGTTGACGTTTCCAGAAATGAGAGCAAATGCGAAAATACAGAAGTCGGAATATTATTGCCGCAACTTTTGTAGTCCCTCGCCGGCGCTCTGGTAAAGCACAGCCACCTGCGGGTGTAGGGTAGTGAGGTGTCCGCTAGGTGGCCTTGGCTGAATCTTGTATGTCGACTGCCGCGAAACGATTCAGTGGAGAAGTTTAACTTATAAAAGTTACCATAAGTCGTAGAAAAAGTACCGTATGAAACTCGATGTAATGGTATTAATACACTCGTGTGAAGTTTACGATACTCGCTCGTACCTCGCTCGTATCGTAATATCACACTCGTGTATTAATACCCATCATTACATCATCGTTTCATAATGTACTATAAGAGTGACATAGGGTGGTCTTGTTCTAGCTCATGCTGTAGTAGAAAAGGATAGAACGTCTTAGTCTTCCATTTATTGAAATTGATGTAAATTCTTCCTGTTGACCCTGGTATAATTGGAGGTGTTGATGGTACGAATAAATATATATATATATATATATATATATATATATATATATATATATATATATTTGACCATATAGGATCAATCAAAATTGATTTCAGGAATTAAAATTTAAAAAACATGTATTAATGGCTCAACGTTTCGCACGTTTTGTACGTGCCTTGTCAAGAGCAATTATGGCAACGGTTAACACTGTTATATAAATTAACATAAAACAATAGAATTTACAATTTTTGAGTTAAATATTTGCATTGCTGTTACATCCACAAAAACCTTGAAGGCTTGTCAGATCAAATAGTTACATTATGCAATTTATGAGAGCAGCAGGTTAAGGAATAAACATTTCGAACAAGTGGGATTGGCAAAAAAATAAATTTATAAAATAAAAATAATAAATTTATAAAATGTTAATGCTGCACCAACTTCCATAATTGTATTATTTTTTTGCCAATCCAATAATTTGTTTCCGCAGATAGAATAGGAGAAGTGAGATAATTTGAATTTAATGCACGGGAACATTTCAATCAAAACAATGGCTTATTACAAAAATAATATCTATGTACATATATTTTACAATGAAGCCACTGGTACTAAGCACACTTACTCAAATTTTAAATTAAACAAAATTTACATGACATCGGTTTGTGATATTTTATGACCAACAGTCAATATACAGTATTTACTGAAACATTTAGAAATGAGTGAAGAAATCGGGATTGTTATATAAGCCTCAAGAAAATTCGATTACAACAGTGTCTCTGATTTTCTCATACATTAGTATAAATGGAATATTATTTTTTGACCCCGGGACGTGAAATTAGAATTTTCCTACTGCAATACGTCATAGAAGAGACGTCCACTCACAGTATTGTATTTTATGATCCACAAGTTGACTTAGAATAAATTATTAATTATAAATATTATAGAAATTATAAATTATAGATACATGTAGGCCATGAAGAGGGTTCGGAAATGAAACATTTTTAACAATGAACAAACTACAGTGGGAAATTGAATATATTGGAGTTAGGATCCCATAGGAGTTGAAACGTCCTGGATTGCCCTAGCTGGATATCACCTGATGGCAAATGCACCTACTTATGTTGCACCCTCCCACAATGCCTTTGGCAGCACCGTTATTTTACAAGTAATAAATTAAATATAACCATCTTAATGATAACATTTGGAAAACACATATCTCTGTATTAAAACAGTAGTGATTTTTATATAAATAATTTAATACTTTAAATATAATTACAATTAATGTACATGTTTTTGTTCTAATCGTACAATCTTCAGTATAGCATAAACAATATCACTGGTTTTCAACATCCTAAAAGAATTTAAAAGTATAAAAAAAATCAATGGTTGGCATGTGATCCTCACTCCCGATGAGTCTATGTTTACCAGAAAAGATCTGCTTTTGCTTTCACCACCCACATCTGTAGTTCCAGCCGCTCTTCATCTGTTTGGCGCCCTTCTGTCGCTGTGGCTGGGAAGGCGCTGAGAGACTTTGAGAAAGTCGGGGCGGAAGTAGTCAGAGGGAAGGCGGAAGTGAAGGAAAAAACTTCGACGGCGCAGCGCGAAGCTGTTGGCCAGACGGAGCAGAAGCTGCAGGAACGGGACGAAGCCATCCGCGCTCTGCAACACTCGGCGGACAACGAATGGAGGCGAGAAGGCTTGCAAGGAATGAGACGTGTTGGTGGAGGTGGAAGGGGAAATTGCGTTGACGGAAACGGACAGCAGCGCCCCTGGCGATTAGGTTTCCTCCAGCTGCCTCAATGCCCCCTGTCCGCCAGCAACCACACTCCCTCCCCTCGCAGAGGGCGATGTTCATCTGTTCCGGAGCTCGTCCAGGGAGCGTCGGAGAGTGCGAATGGCCCAGTCCCAATCCTGCAGCTGCTGCTCCATCTGGAGCCTCGCCGTCGTCGGCCTGCGCTCCTGTGCACTCACGGCCTCCTGGACGCCGAGCTCGGCCTCCTGCTCGAACCTACAGGCGCGCGGCCTTCTTAATCCCTTGTTGGAAGTCATTGGCGATAGAACCTCCATTGGGGTAATGTTGTTCTTGTTCCGACATGGCAGGCACGATATTTCTGAAAAATTTGATAATCTTCTATAAGCAAATGAAAGTGCAATGTTTTAGAAATTAGTAGTTCTACAGAACTCCATACTGTATATTGGCAGCATTGGCGTAATATTTAATATTGCAACTTCAGCCATCTCTTGTAATACTAAAATTTATTGGATTAACCCGAAAAATATCTGAGTGATATGTTAATTCACAATATCCAAGTCGTATTAATGGTCTTAATGACAACCATAAGGTTTGACTGCCACTTATTCTGTCACTGGTACGGAACAACTAACACGGAAGAAAATATACGGAGTGGCCTTACGTCATTGGATATCTGGCCCATGGCAGTCTTTTCGAGAAGTCCGTTGATAGTTATTGCCCCAAATTTGGATACATTCATTCCCATTTTCTCTTTAAGGAGAAGAAATGATCCATTAAAATGAAGTAATACATCAGTCCGATTTTAAATCATCAATTGAGAGTAAAATTTTTTTAAATGATTCAAAAATACCTTGATTTTGTAATCCTGATTACGTAAGAGTGATATAAAGGCATGAACTTTACGTTTAGGCTAGAAAGTTTAACAGACAAATGTTCTTGTCTATTACAAGCGCTGTCAGTTCGTAAGCAAGAATTTTTAATTTGTAGAGATCTGTTAATTTATTTTATACTATTGCTTAATACAATTCATAACTAAATGATTTAATAAAACAACACAAAACGAAAACAAAGAATTCAAATATGTTCCTGCCACTTAGCAAAGCTGTTTATATAAGGGAGAATTTAGTAAGAAAATAATCAAATATGAAATAAATAGTGAAGAATGGAATCCTACACTCGTTAGCAAGATTTTTTTCTGTAGGGACATTTTAAACACAATGTTTAAAACACGAAAGCGGTTGAAATCAGTGAGTGGAGAACAGCCATTGAAAGAGCTTCTACAAAAAATACCCATTGATATGATCAGAAAGGTTTTGTAATTCACGATAAGCTGTGACTGGGGCACAATGGACAACAAGTGATACCGATAAAAGGCTGGTTTTCAAATTTGTTGTCATTGTTTTGAATCTAGAAACTTTTTTGTATTACAAAAAATTTTGGAATTATAACAATGCAAAGAGTGTTTACATTTTATTGGATCATTAAGTATTACCCCTTTTTTAACGAATTTAGTTTAACACCATAAAGTCGAGAAATAACCGTGAGACTTACCTTGGACACGAAGTGCTGAAACATTTGCAGTGGAGTGGGCAGGTGGGTTCCCTGGATGTAACTGAGATCCGTGGTGCTTCAGCTTCGTTGTAAAGAGGTGAGGCGCTGATAAGAGACCACCCTTGGCGAGGAGACGTAGCGCTGTCGATAAAAATCTCGTTGGGAGCGGTCAGCTGTCGCTGATTGGGCGACTGGAGAAACAGAGGTCGGTCGACGCGCGCACAGATTAAGCTCCTCGTAGCCTTGGGTTGCGATAAAAATCCCCACGTGCTGCTGCTTATCTTTGAATACCGACTGAAGATCTTTTTGCTCTTTGGCTGACCTACTTTTCAACTGACCAGAAACTTATTTATACACATTTTCGGCAATCTTACGTTTTCCATTATGTACGAACTCGTAGTTAGTGTTACCAGGAGCGGACGATCAAGACCCGTCACACTGATTCCATTTCCCGCTAAAACCCGCTAGATGTCGTTTAAAAATTCCCACCAAAATCCCGCGAAATTCAAACAATTTTCCGCTAAAGAACCGCGAATAATAATGGTACATAAAGAAACATATTACAACAAAACTTTTAATATCAAATAGGGAAATAACTCAAAAATATTTGTATATGTAACATTTTATTCAATTTTATTAGTTTACTTTAAATTTGTGCAAATGTAGCATATAAAATATTGTGTAAACATACAAATTGTTACATTGTTACAGCACGAAAGCTAAGAATATAATTTCAAACAAAAATAAACACATATAGAATTAAAAAGGAAAATTGCTTAAGAAAATAAATAACTTGTTCAGTTTTATTTTTTTTTAATTTATCAAGCATAAAATCTTTAATTTATAAACCCGCCGATATTCCGCGACTGTCAATAAAATTCGCTGTTTTTCCTGCTGCCCGCAAAAGACAATTTTTTCCCGCGAAGTACTTCGCAAAACCGCTACATTTAGCCGGAATCCCGCCGACCTGGCAACGCTGCTCGTAGTGTTGTAGTTTGCAGCTGATTTTAGCTCAGCGCTAGCATTGTCGCTCACTCAGCCGCGGTTCTGAGCAACAGGTCTTCGGATTCGAGCCCCGACGGTGGAGGAGATTCATTACTAAAGGTCTCCCAGTCAAAAAACTTCCACTGCGCATGCCCGAACGTGGCCTCCCCCTCCAAAGCTACAAATATTACCCCGCCTGCCTGCGCTCTGTCTCAACATTTGTAGCTTCCTCTCTGTCTTTCCCTCGTGAGTCGCGCGGTAATTCAACACTGCGGGTTTGGCGATAACAAACTGATGAGTGAGAAGGATAAGCCGAAAGGCAGCTTACGTGTTTCTACAGAAGGGGTTGTCCAAACGATCAACAGAAAATAAGCCGTGTCTTGAAAAAGGGTTTCAGTAATAGGATGATGTGATGGACCCACACATTAATTAATTAGTCATTTCTTTGGACATGCCTGGCAGTGCGAGTTTCTTCTTCTGGCGATAAGAATAGTGATGACAAGTGACGGCCAGTGCGATCGCTGCGTCTCGCAGCCGCTTCTCCTTGTCTCGGTTCTTCCTTATCGCCGAGAGGGGAAATCTCAGCTGCCGCAAGGTGGGGAAGACTCACCAAAGGTACGTCCGCCGCGATCGTTACTTGCGAGTATAGTTACCTAGCTAGGTCGAATTCAGCCGCTGTCTATAGGAGAATTTTAGCGGCAGGCTGATCTGATCGGTAAGTTTTCTGTGGTTTCCCCGATCAACACCACGTGAATGCCGGAGCAGTACCCAAACAAACGGGCCCCGGTTTGTGCGCGATCTTTCCTTCCTCTTCCTTCTCCTACCCTATCCCTTACTTATACTTACTTATACTCGCATGCACTGCACTACCACGTAGTATGACGTCAGACAAGTAGGGACTTGTGTCCTGTTTGGAAGATTCCTGGAGAAAAGAAATTCCAGAAAGCCGGGGGGTAGGTCGGAGTCGAGTTTCACCAGCCAGTGGGAGACGAATACCACCTCCTCCCGGAATTAAACATTCACTGCACTTACGGGACTAATGACCGAAGCAGTTGGCGTGCCCGGAAACAATAAATCAATCTTACTATTCTTAAACAAAAAATAAATATGGTAATTTGTATAGTACCTACAGCATATTCAAATTTTAATTAATATATTCTATTACGACATAAACATTTATCCCTAGTCTAGACTGCTAAGTATTTTTTTCAGCGTTCCGTAGTTTACGACCATTATCTTTGTGAAGACTCATAGAAATAATTGATTTGTGTGATATGTGTATCAGGGTTTCGGAAGAGTTCAATTCTAAGTACAACAAAAAACCACTTTTGCACTATTATACTCTATACTTGTTATTTTATTGTAGGTATGGCCAAGAATATTTATGGTCACGTGTATTATTATATGATTAATTTTATGGTAGGTTATAGAAATAAGATTGAAGAAAATTGTGGTAAAGAGTGTTTGAGCATTAGTTTTATGAACCGAAGGCAAATTTCAAACAATAATGTCAAAGAGTTGCATCAGAGAACAGTGCACTCAGATACTTAGCCCTTTCTCTGCCTAGCGTACTTCTTTTACTTACTAGAGAGATTGTTTGGAAGCTTTTGTGAAATTGAATTCCAATACATTACAGAACATATCCGTAAAATTTAATCAGTATAGAATCTTTTTGTTTCAAGTAATAAAATCTCCCAAAGAAGATTTCAATATAAAACAAAGTTTCGAGTCTTAATATACAACATTAATCTGTCGAAGAAAAGAAGGCAAACTTCGGAAAGAAGTTATTGAGAAACGTCTGAAGAAATACTTCGAAGACTGCCTGGCTAATTCGAAAAAACTTAAACAGAGTACCAACTCTATATTTGTGACACTGTCTGATGTTTCTGGAATAGGAAATTACTAGCTGTACAGTAGCTGTACAGTAGCTGTACAGTGCAGTCGATGGGGCGCCATAAGGGGATTCACTTTGCAAAAGATTTGGAAGACGTTATTTTTTATTTTGTTTATACTAATATTAGTTAGAAGACCATAAGTTTTCCACCTCGAAATACTTCGGGAAAAGTTTTGATGGCCAAAAAGAACACGAAATTTTCTGCCGCTATTGGTTTTTACGTAATGGTTTAATTGTTGGTCTTAACATAAACAAATTTACG
Source organism: Acheta domesticus (assembly GCA_031308135.1). Lineage (NCBI taxonomy): Eukaryota > Metazoa > Arthropoda > Insecta > Orthoptera > Gryllidae > Acheta > Acheta domesticus. The sequence continues at coordinate 75,569,993 of JAHLJT010005437.1, forward strand.
TAGAATTTCGAAGTTTATAAAATTCTCTGGACGGTTATTTTATAAATAACTTTCCTTAATCAAATAGTAAGAGAGCCATAAGGTTTTAACATTTCACTAAATTTTCTTTTTTAGCCCCAAATTGCTAGTGGTCTCTCTAACGTAGTCTTTTTGGGTCCCATTGGTCTTTACAAATTACAAGCAATTAACTATTAATGTTTTTAATAATTAATAAGGTTAAAAGTTTAAAACAAGTTTGATAGTTCTTGAAAGAGAGGCAGTAGGCCTATACGTACCGCCAACTAACACGATTTACTTGCATCAAAGGCATCTCAATGTAATAAAATAACATAACAATAGCAATAACAATATATTTATTATTGTTATTTTTAATATTTATAATGATATTTATTATTATTATTATTATTATTATAATTACCCCCTATAAAATGCTAAGACAAGACTGTCTCTCCTCCCAGAAAAAAGAAACGATTTACTGGTAAGTATGCTTCCATGAGGACTTGCACTCTCTACATATATATATTTTTATTTTAAAAAATGGATATTATTATTTTTACAACAGATTTGGAAAACTTAAATCTTGGCCAGGCCATGTCTTCCCTTTTTCGCTCCTAATAACTCTCATACATGGCTCTTATATAAAAAAAAACTAGCCGTATGTAGTATAATAATCAGAAATTGATTTCTGCATCAGTTCGAACGGAAAATGAGCGATAAGCGAGCGATGATCATTAACACAATGCGCGAGGTAAGTCTCTCCACACCGAGCCGAATCAGGGATTCCTATTAAAAATTGGATTAATGTTCGTAGCAAACACAACGCTGAGAAATAAGTAAAGGTAACAACACTTTCAGCATCTATTAAGAGTTTGCGCTAGCCTTAGCGGAGAGCAATATCTATCTTCTGCGTATGCACAGATGCACCTAAAGTCATGCGAAAACGTGAACTGCGCATTAGCAGAAGATCGGTAATGCTTTAACGTTCGAGGTGGCACAAACTCTCTTGTTAAGCTAATGCTATCAACATAATTTCTGTTGCCAACACTCTCACCATCCGCTGCAGAGAGACTTTACTGGCGCACTATATCACATACAATAGGTACTGCAACTTAAAAAATCCATTGTTTCCTGTATGGAGGGGAGAATACGACTAAATTAATGGTTTCACAAAAAATACTGCTCCATGATCAACAAAATTTTGAAGTTTCCTCTGAAACCATCGCTATAGAAATGAGGCTGAAAACCTTCATTACGAATGAGGTCAGTAAATAACACGCATTGCTGAAAAGAATGTGACCGCAGCAGCTCGATTTCATTTTGGGGAATTAATGCCATTATTCCTCTCATGGCATGGAAAGTATTTAGGTCATCCAATGTGATCACAATATGATCCACTGCGTCAAACATGAACGGATAGAAAGGTTCATTATTTACTTTTATTTCTTTAAGTTTCAAAGTACAATGAAATGTGCGTCTCCCATTACACAGTTCCATTGTAACCCACAACCGAAGTATTTACTTGTTACACTGGAGATGGAAAGCGGTTTGAATGAAAGAAGATTCAGAGGTAAAGCTTGGTAATGGGTAAATTTCATCACACTACAATTCACAAGTAAACATCCATGCCTAAGGCGAGATTCAAATTCGGGACCTGTTGAGCCGACGAAAGTTAAGGCTCCCCTGCTGTAATCATTCCCGAATGGCTCGGTATACCTTTAGTTTTTTGCAACGACTGTCTTGTGATTTTCTTGAGAGCTTCTTTCTTTCTAAATCAGAATCTATTTATTTACATTACCTGAATATCAGGTTAGGGTATCTAGTTGCGTTTTCGACCTGATATACGCAATATTGTTAATAGCCACAGACCACATAACAAAAACTCCGCACAAAAATATACAAAGCCATCACTAGAGAAAATAATTAAATCGCAAGTTCACTTCGCACGCAAACTTGTCACTTTCACTACGAACTTTTCGCTTTCCCTACGAGTCCTTGCTAGATCGATAGAGAAGATGGCCACTTAATATAAAAGCCGGAGTATACTCGGGATTTAATTTTTTCAAAAATTTAAAGTCCCGAGTATACTCGTGTTCTTTTTGAAGGTGTGGTAAACTAAGTTAATGCTACTCGTTTACTACAGCTAGTACTATAGGAGCCCGCTAGAGAGTTTGCAAATGCAATGTCTGATGTTACTGAGGTAGTTTCATATACTAATATTGGCGGGAACGCTAACTACAGTCGAGAGACTGCCAGTGTGAAAGACAGTGTCCTAGCGAAGTAAAAGTATTTGTTCGGTTAATGTCGTGCGGGATGTGCAATCGAGTACGACGCGTAAGGGAGAAGAAAACAAGGCGTGAAACGAGATAAATGTGCGAGGATTGTGACCCCTCACCCTTTATGTAGTTTCATGTTTCAAAGCATACCACACCGCAATGAATACTTGAAGGTGGTAGACAAAAGTAGAAGGAGCATATTTTAGTGCACTGTATTAAAAAAAATGCCTTTCCAAGTTATTTATGTAAAAAAATATTATTTACTGACATTTTCCCTATTCCTAGGTGCACACGCCAAATTACGTAATGAAGGAATATACTTTTTTGAAATCCACATCATTTAAAGCTTCATTGTTGTGCCTTAAAATGCGTAATTTTAAAAATCATTCATAGCAATTATCGGTATTCCAACTAAAAATATAATATCATTAATAAAAATATTGGAAATTTTTGGACCATTTTTCGTTTCGTAAGTGGTAAGTTAAGGGTTTAACATTAATATTTAAGTGTTAGTTACTATTGGAATTGAATAATTCTAAAAGTCTAAACACGCCTGTAACCGGAATCATATCTTGGTCAATGACTCCCGTCACTATTAGGTTTTTCGTTTACTTTCCCTGCTTCTTTGAGCGAATGCCGAGGTAACCCCTTGTTTTTCTTCTGTACACAAATGTCATTTCACTATCTGCACACGTTTTCTAGAGATCAGTGAGGAATATAGTTTTTCAAATTAATTTTTATCCATGTTTACGCGGCAGTAAGTTCATTCCTTCATGAAGGTTATGATAGGGTGAAAATACATGGCTGACTTGCCTTTCCAATTAGTTCTTAATATACGGGAGAAAATATTTAGTTATCAATTCTTGCCAAAATGCTTAACTTGTTTCCACCTATATTCCTAATTCAACTTCTTTTTCGTTTATGATGGTAAGAAAATGTGCATAGAATTTACTTTCGCGGATTCGATGGTGTGACGGTTAGCGTGCTGGACTGTTAGTGCTGGACTGCAGTGTATTATTATTTATTATTATTTATTATTATTTATTATTATTTATTATTATTTATTATTATTTATTATTATTTATTATTATTTATTATTATTTATTATTATTTATTATTATTTATTATTATTTATTATTATTTATTATTATTTATTATTTGTTATTTGTTATTTATTATTTATTGTTTATTATTTATTGTTTATTATTTATTGTTTATTATTTATTATTTATTCTTTATTATTTATTCTTTATTTATTTATTTACTTATTTACTCATTTATTTATTCATTTTTTTTAATTAAAAGAATATTTTTAAAAATATTAACATCAAAAACAAACACAAAACAAGTTCAAAAACAGTGGCTTAAAAAATCGACATTAATGCATTGATGATTTTATAAAATCATTTTTATAAGGACATTTTCTAAGAGCATCCATGTTTTGAAAACATCGACAACGATGTCGCTGTCGCATCCCTAGGACAAACACGGAACGGACCAAATTAGATTGAGAAAGGACAGGATGTGGTAATTATTCTTCCTGCACATACCCATCCCATTGAAGGATGCGGTTAAGCTGGGTATCGGATATGCGAAACCACATTCCAGCATTCCACTTTCCAGGGCTAGTCTTCGGCGAGGCTTTGGGAGGCAATATCAAACACACGTGGATTCATGAGCACTGTGACTGGAGGGGAAACGAAAAAGAAACAAAAGTGGTTTGCTGACCGTTGTCCCAGATTCCTGGACTACTCATTAACATGGAGCGACTACCTCAATTTATTTCGTGGAACTCTAATTAGCAAAACGTTATCCACAACGTTCGTAGCTACCTTTATTCACAATTCAACTCTGCATTGCATACAAGCCCGGCCGATAATGTGGGTGAGGAGGGTATCTATACCAACACGAAAAATTCCAAGTGGGTAAAATACCAGCTTGGAAATTGGGGTAAGAGAAACATTCCAAAATAACACAAATTCGAGACGTAGACGAAGTTTCAAGTGACTCAAAACGTATATGCGATCAATTATGATGCAAGATCGGCTCAACAGTATTGAAATTTTACTTACTTATAGCGATATGACCGACAAGATCGCTGTGCAAGATTTGTTAAATGCGTTTATGTCAAAAATTGTAAAGCACAGCGTTGTTTTTGCATTGTAAAAAGTAACAGCTGAAGTTACATAACATAACAGTGATGACAAATGTGATAACAATTCTGTGACAATTTAATGATAAATGACAATTTGAAAAATTTCTGTTTTGTATTTTCCGTTATACATTTTCGGAGGGTGGTGGATGTTGCGGTTGTAAACACCCGATTCAAAAGCGCGCCAACCAGGCAGCGCTCGACAGCGGGCAAGACAACTAGAGAGAGCAACGAACCAGGGAAGACGCTGGCGAATAGGCAGCAAGCGGACGTTCGGCGAGCCTTCACCCCAGGAGCGAGTCTGCGGCGCCGGGGACGTTATAAGCCGGCGCCGCCACCGCCGAGACAGTTCTGAGATTGTGAAAGTGCCCGTGTAAAGACTGTGATATTGTAATAGTGTGTACGACCCGGCTAGTAATTTGGTGTGCTGTCCTACGGTATTTTTGGTGACTGTGCATGTGTTTGGGACATCTCGTGGCATAATCGGTAACTTGGCTTGTTTAACGGTACTTTCTCTTGGGTTACCGGATCGATACATTGTTGTACGAAAACTGTGCTGTTGTGAAATAAAAACCTGTTTTACGAAGTCTGCTTGTTTTTCTGAACATAACAGTGGAAGGGAAGGGGGACCGTCCTCTGGGTCAACTACCCACCCGGACTTAACACCAGTCGCCGGTCCTGAGTGCATGTGGGAATGAGATCATTCCACAACTTCTCCCATACCAACCGTCTCGTCCTTCCGAACGGAGTAAAAGATACCCAGAAGAGAAGAACCTCGAAAAATATAATAAGTCTCAACAGATTTTCTTCGATAATGACGTGATAAATCGTGTTCACCGTCTCTGTATCAAATTAGTTGCAAAATATCAAAACTCGATATTTTTAATGCATTGCTCTGGGTATGAACTTCACTTACCCAGATGGTACCTGCCTGATAACTTTACCGGAAAGTATTGCTTTTTGGAAAGCAGTGGCGGCTCTACCATAAGGTCACATGGTCACGTGCCCTCCCACTTGTAAAGGAAAATATTAAAAGTGGTCTGAAATGCGTGTCGTATTATCGAGTAATAATTCTAGAGAATTTACGTTAAGGTTTTCACGGGAGATATCGATACTATTTCACAGCGCTGATAACGAGGTAGTTGTGGCAACAGGGCGAAGTTCGCAAGCTTCCTATGACCAGCTCCCTCCCGTTCAGCAAAGCTTTTCACCATAGTGCGAGGAAAAAAGGGAGGGGGTAATGCTTCCTTAAGGCCCTTCACGGTCACAAGTTTTTTGTGACTGCCACTGCAAGCGCCACTTTACAGATGTACAAACAGCTCTCGTAGTGTCTGAGAAATGAAATGCTTATTACCTCAGGGCCCGCGTAATCTTGATAATATCAGCAGCTGTGAATTCTGTGCGAGTTATTTTTTTCTTGAGCGTGTGCGTTTTGTTGTTTCAATTGAATTGTTTTCTCTTCTCATTCAGCAGAGTTAATACGTGAGAAACCAATGAGGAATTTCAAGTGTTTTTCAGTTTACAGCCCTTAAACTTCAAAAAAAAATTATTAGTTATTTTCTAGCTTTTTTTCGTGCCCTACCTGGCCTGAAGTTTAAGAACCGCCACTGTTGGAAAGTATTACTCACTAGAATACTACGTAAATCTGGCCTACTAGTGCAGTCGATAAGTCATTTAGCTTTGCAAAAGGTGAGGTAGAAGTTTTTGTTTTATTTTAGCATTACCAGTAAGAGCATAAGAAATCTCGTAATCGAACATTCGCATTTTCCGACAAGGTGCGTCGACTCACGTATACAATATCAGCAAGGTTAGCTGTCCTTGCGCGCTGAAGTATGGCATTTACCAAGTTCTAATTGCACTGTTTTTGCAACAAATACTTTTCGAATATTAACAATATTTATATCATTGCATTGCATTTTGAAAGATCTTTAGAATGATGGGGAAAAATATAAACTCCCATTTAAAAAATCAAAGTTGTGTCGATATCTCTAAAGTTGCATACGTTACAAACAAGAAAATGAAATATGTTATTTGCCCAATATCTGCAACAACATGGCGAAATAGTATCTCGATACCTCGAACAGTTTTCATGATATTTGCTGTGGACAATTTAGGCGGTCCACCCTGTATACGTAAACCTTCATAATAGTGCCCCCTCAGGAAGTGATCTACATCTAATCAGTCCCTGCTGCTGATTGATACTTCGAGTAAAAGAGCCAACAAATGTCTTGCTAAATAGACTCAAATATTTCTTGTTAAACTTGAAAAAAACCCCCATTTTATCAATAAATATATTGCAATACCCATACGAAATACATCGGTTGTTTGCAGGATATGAAAATCACATCCGAGAGTGCTTGTCTACTGAAGTGCCGAAAGAAATTGTCAGGGAAATTTTAAAGTTTCTGGAAGCAAAAAATACTACAGTCATATTAGTTCCGTAAGTGTCCATCATGTCGATTTTTTATCCAATTTCCCGTTTCCTTTAATTAATTGAGCAAATGCTGGGATAACTCGTTGTTTGCTTTGGAACATAACTCTTTCTTCACTATGTTAGCACTTTTTTAAACTCAGTTGGGAATCTAGTTTGCAAATAATCGTTTTCCATATTTTCACGGCATCACCGAGCGAAGTGGCTCAGCGCATAGCGCGCTGACTTCGCATTCGGGAGGTCCGGGTTCGATCCCCGGGCCGGCCATCCTGACCGGGGTTTTCGTGGTTTCCCTCGGTCACAAGGCGAATGCCGGGATGGTTCAAAAACTCCACGATCACCTTTCACCTTCCATCATCATCCCATCCTCTCCTAATTCATTAATAATAATAATACTAATAATACTACTACTACTACTACTACTACTACTACTACTAATAATAATAATAATAATAATAATTCACAGCGGGGACAAAGTTGCTCGCGTCCGTGGTTTACCACACGTGTCCCCTGGGTAACGCTAAATGAGCAACAGTGATTCGCCACCTACGCGCGTGACCATTGTGGGTCACATCTCAGCGCGTCACCAAATGGCTAACATGCCAAGGGTGGGCGTTGGCTAACAAACAACAACAAACATATTTTCACGGCATTAAGTGGATTCTTTTACGTTGGCACGTTAATGATAAGAGCCAAACCGTTGCAAACTGGGTTAACTACAAAGGGTAGATATTGTCTCATAATCAAATTTTCACAACAAAGTTCGTTGCTATGTGTACTCAGAATTCAGTAAAAATAGTATAATAGCTATACTGCAATTTTTGTAGGAAGAGCTCTCAAGATAATTCAAATCCCATCTTCGCGATGGAATATGTCACGGCATTTCGCGTCTTTTCTCGGTCATGCCGGTAGAAGTCGCATGATCGCAAGCACTGCTTCATACGGTCGCGATTGTGCGAAATCTAGCGAAACGACTGTGAATGATACGAAATCCCGTGACATATTCCATCGCGAAGATGGGATTTGAGTTATCTTGAGAGCTCTTCGTACAAAAATCGCAGTATAGTATCGGTATTCCAGAGCACGAGAAAATGTGCACAGATTGCAACACTCACCCAATGTACATAACGCACATTTTTAACTGTTTCTTGACAGTAAGTAAATAGGTATATACATTGTGTGTGTATATATATATATATATATATATATATACATATAAATGAAAAATAAGTGTCGTGTATGTTACATCCCGTGACATTGCAATGATCTATCCTCTCTGGAAATTGAGATCTGGCACCGGCCCAGTCGAGGCAAGCTCTAAGCCCCCGACCGATCTCCCGGCATGTATAGTAGTGTAGCACATGTTAATGTATGTATACATAAGGCGTGAGGATAGGGCAAAGAAGAAGGAAAGGTCACGCTCGGACCGAGGCCCGTTTGTTAGGGCACTGCTCTGACCCTCACCTCGTATTGTTCGGAGAAATCAAGGATATCCACCGATCAGAGTAGCTTCTACTTCGGCGCGTTCGAGGTTTTTATTTATTTAGTCAAAAAACAGTAAAAACTGTGTATGACGTGTGGGGAAAGAGATTTATCTGCGCACATTTTCTTGAGGGCCAGAATTTTTTAAAAAAATAGAAAATAATAATTTTAGAAAAATAAAAATATTTGAAAAATGTTTGTTCCCGAGTTATAGAAAATCAATTTCAACGGTAAATGAACTACAAGCAAAAGGAGTGCTCAACAAAACGTGCGCACAGTGAAGCTACATTTACGTGCAGAAGCAAAACAAGGGGCCATCTCAGCATTTGCTCAATGGATCAGGGAAACTGGACAAAAACCTGATCGAGATGGGGGTCATTGACCCGTTAAGGTTAAGGTTAAGAATGAAGTACAGTCTCTTATGGCACCTATGATACCTAACGTGGCTCTTTTCTGCTGTATTGTATGAATCAAGAGTTACGCGCTCGACGGTGACGACGAATCCTGCAATGGGTCGGAGCGCTAGTTTGGCGCTAAAGTAGTTTCCAATTTTATATTTACTGCGTATTTTCTGTCCTTTGCTCAAATCTAAAACCATTCCTTTGAGACACCGATACACAGGAAACGTTCCTGTTAAATTTCTCACATCCTTTGTGCTTCGAAATGTCATGAGAGATCAGGAAGAAATATTCATTTTAAAGTGTACAGCTATTTCAATACAATATCCAAAATCTCTCCGTAGACACTGTGTACAAATCCTGTTCGAAGATCTAATTATAGTTAAATAGTTATAAACGTTAATAACCATTTCTTTCCCCCCTCTCTGGAGCACTTTACTATTCTCGCGCTTTACGGTTGTTGGATCATAAATTGTAAATTAAGTTTGGAAAGAAAAAAATAATTTAAAAAATTGTAAATTAATAAATTTCCCACAATCTAAAAAACCGCAATTAAGAAAAGTAAACGAAATTACATTTAACTACGACGTGATTAAAACCATGAATCTCAACAAAAACAAAATAACTAAACGCAGGCGAACAAACACAGGTAAACAATCGAAATGCGAACTTTCTGAGCACAGTATGATACGACAAATGAAGCATGTGGCACCGCAGCTATGGTTGATCCAACTGCCGAACGCATCCCTTCCTACAATAAATAATAAATTCTAAAGATATTAATCAAGATTTGTGGTACATACATAATGTACTCAAGGAATTTTTTTATTAATGTAATTATTGTTATGGAAAATTAGGTTCATGAGGATTTAAAACAGTTTTGAAATTTTAGAAACGGGGGGATGTTTATTTACCGAAAAAGCCCATAAGGCCCTGAACTTCATTCTTAACCTCGGACGCGCAGTCAACATGGTACGGAGAATGTGTATTCATTCAGAAGATATTCTTGTGTGCACACGGCCGCCTTGGACTGATGTTGTGTGGAAGACCAAGGCAAGAGCAAGCGACCACAGGAGTGAGACATAAACAAGCAGACGAAATATTCTTGATGTCTTCCGGGCTGATGGGCCGTGGTCCAATTGGCTTGGAACTGCCAAACGTTTCGCCCACGACTGCGGTGGGCATCTTCAGTGGCGAGGTCTCGTGACCTCGCCAGACCCGAGACCTCGCCACTGAAGATGCCCACCGCAGTCGTGGGCGAAACGTTTGGCAGTTCCAAGCCAATTGGACCACGGCCCATCAGCCCGGAAGACATCAAGAATATTGACTCCGGCCGTGAAAGCCTTCAATGCTTTATAAACAGACGAAAGTTGGACGTCCCGAAGTACAGGCGAGAGGTGGACGTATTGAAAACGAGACGATAAGTGGAAGTTATGTTAAAAGAAAACAGTTTATAGTTTGGTGATTTGAACGAACGTGCGGAGTGTAGAGTGGAGAATGTCTGTTTAAATAAGAAAGACTGAATATTGAAATTGTAAATGGATTTGAAGTTTTAATTCCTGAAGTCAATATTGATTGATCCTTTATGGTGAAAATGTATATTTATTCGTACCAACTACGCATCTAATTGTAAATACGAACTGCACACGTATTTACACGTACGGAAAGTTGGAAGCTTCAGACTATAGAAGTGAGATAATGTATGAATGTGAACATGGTTTTGGTATGTGGAAGTACGAATGAACTGAGATGTGGAATTTTTAAATTCTGTGAAGTTTCTTTTTTTCTTTTCCATTTCTTTACGTTCATATTATAACTGTTTTGGGTTGTTGTTCGTAAATATTCTTGTTTTATTTTGGAAACTTGGAAGTGTTTTGTATACACAATTGATTGGTAAGTTGCCACATTTCAGATCTACGATGTACGCTGAATCATCGGCCCTCACAAATAAATGGATGTTTCTATTTTTTTTTTTAATACCTAATTCACTAAAGGGAAAAAAATATTAGAACCTTCCCACTATAGAATTTCCCCCCCCCCCAGCGGTTGAATCCGACCCAGCTATCTAGAACATCTGCCCCCGTCGGGACTGGCCGCTGTTGCTTGCCGCCGAGGCATCGCGGTCAGCGAGTGCCAGGCATTGCGCTTATCTCTGGGGACCGAGGCAGCTCCTGTGTCTGCCACCGCTCGGCCGCAGGGTGAGAGAGAGAGAGAGAAAGCTCGGAAGCTGAGCGTCCGGTTCGATCGGTCTGCCCCCCTCCTCCCTCGTTCTTCCCCTCCCCCTCATCCCACCGCACCCCCACCCCACGCCGCCCTTCCGCCGCACTCGCTCGCGGCGGCGACGTGTTTAAAGCCGCACAGCCGCTACCGGCCGCAGTGCGTCGTGCACGTTGAACCCAGGTCAAAATTTTCGTTTCTACAAGATTCAGGGGTAAACAAGTGGTGTTTTTACGTGGTATTACAAAAAAATATATAGGAAATTAATCAATAGGGTGAAAACGTGAAGTGAAGTGAAGTGAAGTGAAGTGCAGTGAAGTGATTTCATTTCGTTCTGTTTATTCCGCTAATATAAAGCGTCTTTTATAGGCTATTCTGACAAAAGGTGGTATTTATTAATTTATGTTAACGAGTGTTTTACGTGTTAAAAATGTAAAAATTATTATAAGTATTGTATATTATTATGCTGTAGGTAAAAATGTTTATCCATATTTGTCTGAATATGATTGTGAGTGAATACGTGCAGGATGGTGTGTATGCGAGTGTTCCTATGTCTTTGTATGATATGTATGTAAGCGTGTATGTTTGTATGAATGTTGGTGTAATATGTAAGTAAGTTTATTTACTTAAATGTGAGTATATATGTAGTTTAATTTTTTGTTTATATATGTAAATGCATTTGCATGTTCTAAGTAATGACGAAGATAATCTGTTAATTTATATTGATTTTTTATATATTGTTTTTATTGTTAATTGTGTTTTGTAATTGTAAATGTACTTTTATGTTTCTGTATTCTGCCACCGGGCAACATCAGCCCAATTGTAGAATAAACCATATATCTATCTATAAGGAAGAACAGGATGATATACCATGGCGCAGTGGTGTCAAGGTCTTCTACTAGTGACAGTGACACGCGTCGTGGCTCCGTAGCATGCCACGAGCTTCTCTGCGCAACTAGCGTCGAAAAAGGAAACTATTACGAGTAGTAGTAACTCCGCCGTTTTACAATAGGGATTGCGTTGTCTCTGGTGGCAGGGTGATGAACTGCGTGGAGGGGAGATTGCGTCGTAGCAATCGTGCCACAGACTCCCGCTCGTGGCATCGACCTTGACAACACTGCCATAATGCGTCAGGAAAATTTCTCTGGCCACTTTTGTGTGTGTGTGTGTGTGTGTGTGTGTGTGTGTTATTTAAGGTCGCATCAACTTTCAGGTCATTAGCGACCGCTAGAGGATTTTAACGTTATGGTATGTATGACGATGAAACGATATGTTGAGGATAGGGGGTGAAAGGACGAACACAAATACAACCATGCCCGAGGCGGGACTCGAACCCGCAACCCCTTCGGTCCGAGATCGGTACGACACCAATGCCTTAGCCATCTTTGCCACGGGGCCGGCGCTCTGACTCCTTGCTGGTGAGGGTGCTTTCAATAGAAATTATGTTGGTATAGAAGAATTCACGTTAGAACAAGCAAAAGTGACAGTTCTCTAAACAAGTGAACATCACATGTAATTCAGAGAAGTATCCCTCCGCCGCGGCAGCTGTTCAGAAACACGTGCACCAGTACGCACCTTACATTCAAGACTCGGTTTTAAAATAAACATAATACTTATCACGCAAAGAGTAAATTCCATATAATGTGTATAAAAGAAATAATTTTTTACAGAAGAGCACATAGCTCTGCACTTCCTAATTTCAATTATTTCTCGTGGCGCACTATATTTTCGTCGGACGAGGACATCACAAAAGGAAGCGTCGAAATCATTTAAAAGTTAGCCAACTGCAAACGAACCAATCGAGAAAGGAGAGTTCAATGGGATCAAGGACTCAACGGCCACAGAACCTTCGGTTATGTTGCCAGCACTAGCTGTCAAAATTGCTTGTTCTTACATGAATCTCTCTTTAGCACGATCAGCAGCATGAAAACGTAAAATGCGTACTCACCACAATCATCACCAAAGACATTGTAATAGTATACTAAGACCCACGCACAGCGCTAGTGTAGCGTTGCAAATTGAATGCAGCCATGTTGGGAGCAAACATGAGGACACCAAGTCGTATTGGTGCCGTATATTATTGTAACGTTCGTGTTGGTGAATTAAAAATACTGATTTATTTTAACAGAGATGTTTATTTATGTTTCTTAATATAACACTAAAATACTTGATTTATATACAGGTTGGCTTCACTTGGTTATTTATTTATACACGGCACAGTCCTCTTGATTATTTATTTTCACTGTTCACTTCTCTTGCACTGTCGCACAGTCCGATGCACTCACCGCCGTCCGATGCACAATCACAGGATCACAGTTCACGGCGCTGGCCGCAATCCACTGCACTGCTGATCACCGACTGCACCGCTGTTCACCGCGACGCACACACTTTTCACAGCTCGGCTTCCACTTCAGACAAGACTGACCAGCAGCCGTCGACGTCGGCGCATTTATACGACGCCGGCGCCCGCCTGGACCCTTCGAGAACTCGCGTCACACTTCTTGGCGACCCGCGAATACCCTGGAATCGTCTCGTTTGGGGGCGGCGGCGGATGGTGCAGTCCGCGCAGCGGATTCCGGTAGATGTTCGGTAATCGTTACATTATTATTTGTGTGCTTTTTGCGGAAGGGGAAGATTCTATAAGAGGAAAAAGTAAAATGGTGGCTTACGAGTGTACTAATCATGCGACGAAAGCCTGCGTGGTGTAATTTCACAAGTGCATCGTTTAATTACGTGATGTAACCTATTGAACGTGCTGGTTACTTTCATTAAAGTACGTGGCCCACGAAGTTTTTGGAACTTGTAACAGCACTTTCCAAAGCAAAAAATAAGCATATAATCTTTTACTCTAAAAATGGATTTGTATTTACTCCATGAGGTTGTTCAGTCAGTGATAAGTTCGTATTATTTTGAACAAACTAAAAGGGTTATCATGAAAGTATTTAGTTTTGATAGGTTGAGGATATTGTCCCTCATAAAACATATTGTAGTACATGTCGGGACATTGCTTTCGGAAACTTTCGTTTTCATTTTTAAAGTGTACTCCTTTAATCCAAACTCTATTCAAAATTGTATATCTTGACTAATTCTGCATCTTTTTTCAGTAAAATGGTAAATCATATTACGCTAAATTTTTAGAATTCTTTACTAAATTATAAACTTAAGTGATTTTTACACACTTTCGATACATAAGAAAGTTCCGTACAGAGCACGCAAATACCTGGATTAAATGGTCATGTGAATTGGTATTAAAATATACGCGTTCTTGATGATTCCATCAACCTCGATATTCCTGTATTAGGTTCGAATTTAGGGAATATCTACCCTAGAGAAATGGCAAGTTATCTACAAAAGTGGTTACTTTCAGAGTTAAACTAATGTTTAAGTGCAATAACAAATTCATCGATTTTTTTTGTTATTCACGAACACCTATTAATTAAACAAAAGTGTTATCTGTGCTTTATAAAGATCTAGGGTAAATATGTATGATAAAGACGTGTGATATGTCAGAGATACATAAACGTTTCGACTTTTTAATGTTAGTTTTGCGTATATTACTTTAAACAATGAGTTAGTAATTCAATAAGTTCATTCTCTGTATTCAAAGCCTTGAAAATGCGGAAAAGTCTGAAAAATTTCGACGTATTTGAATTATGCGTGTAAATTTGCCCCCAACATGGCAGCCAGCCCAAGCTTCAATTTGCAACGGAGAAGGACGGCCATTACCACAGGATTGTGGGGCCTTGATCATGACAGATGCTGATAGTGTTGTCGCCTTGATCTGATTACTACCAACATAAATGAAGTTTCAACAGGAGGCCTTGACTCGGCTCGGTGCGGAGGGACTTACCTGACGCACTGTTTAATAAGAATTTATTGAATTGAATTGAATTGAATCGAATCGAATTGAATCGAATTGTATCGAATCGAATTGCCTTATTTTGCGTGGCGAGACTCAGGTCAAGAGGCCTGCTCTTCCGTCTGACGACGCAAATTTCGTTTATCATTTTTATTTATCATATTTCGTTTATTTATCATTTTCACACGAGTGACATTTATTTGTGTCTGGCAATTGACGGATTGCGTTTGGCTTATGACAGTCTCTGCAGCGATCCTGTCCGGAAGGTTCTAGAATTCGAATCCCGAAGATGGCGGATTTAGACATTAGCTAAATCCCTAGGTCGAATGCATGAAGGAGAATTCTAGTGGTCGGTTGCTCAGATCGGTGGGTTTCCGTAGTTTCTCCAATCAGCTCCAGGCGAATACCCGTGCAGTACTCTAACAAATGGACCACGGATCGCACGCGATCTTTCCTTCCTCTTTCTTGTCTTATTCGCACCTCATTACGCACACACACGTACATGCACTAACTACCACTCATGCCGGGAGACCAGTTGGGAGCTCAGATCTAGTCCCAGCGGTGCCACTCTGATGGGAGATACCTGGTTGGGGAAATACCCGCTAGCCGACGAGTAGGTTAGCGCCGGATCTCACCATCCAGTGGGGGAAGATATACCGCCACCTCCAGAGGTAAAACATGAACTACACTTACGGGACTGTGCAGTTGGCTCTTCTGGAATGGCTAATAAAAAACAATCACCATCATGGCGCCAAATTTCACGTTCCAGTCGGAATGGAACCCCACCACCTCCCAGGATAAAACATGGACTATTAAATGTAAGGCCCCAATGACCTATGTCGACTGTAGTTGACGTGCTGAACATTAAATAATCAACCCAACGGAGCTCTTGCAATATCTATTTCCCCAATCGCAGTTGATAGGTTGTCAAAATAAGCCGGCATAATTTACCGAATGGATTTTGTGTTGCGTTGCGTAACGATTGTCACAGTTGGTGTGAACGGAGGTTTACTCAAAACTTTAATATCTTATCTCACCATTTACAGAGAACAGGGTGTGAAATTCGACGCCCACGATTTATGAGTTACGATGTAGGAAACTGAATGCAGCGATTTTTACAGTGGGTGTATTCGTATTTTCTCCCGAAACAACACTAATGTCACGTTATTTATCATTTATGTGTCTGTTCAAATTTTATATACATTAAATTATATTGTGTCCATACTATTTAGAACAGACTTTTGTAAATTGTATAATAATTCACTTTATTTATTGATAAAATGTTAAATGCTAGTTAAATGAATACACATTAAAGTAAATTATTATACTTTTTTACAAAAATCTGTTCTAAATAATATGGACCAAATGGAATATAATTTAATGTCACGTTCACCGTCTATAGTGGATCGGTGGCGATCAGAATTTCACATTGCCTGAACGAACCATTACTCGGAACATCTACAAGGCATCGTACGTGAGGGAAGTCCTCCTCATACACACCAGCTTACGTGGCTCAGGGCATCAACTGATGTCACTGCAACGTCTTGACCGGGAGGTCCAAGGGTTCTTACTCCAGGGGCAGCATTTCCGACACTAGGTAGGTAGTTATGCTCCGATTAAAATAAGTTGGTGATTGACAGTTGTGCTTCTGAAGGTGTTGCTTCACACTATATGAGTATATGATTTGGTTACTTTTAAAAGTATTTATTTCAAGTGTTTATTTTCATGTCCTGAGAACACGTGCTCTGTCAGTGTCACTCCTTTCCATTTGTAACTGTCAATCACCAACTTATTTTAATCGAAGCATAGGTCGAATTAAGTCTCTGTCTGGAGGAGAATTCTATCGGCCGGTTGCTCTGATCGGTAGTTTTCTGAAGTTTGTTTCCGATCAATATCAGGCGAATGCCGGAGCAGTTCGTAACAAACGGGCCATGGACCGCGCGCGATGTTTCCTTCCCCTTCCTTCTCCAATCTTCACCCTTTACTTACGTATATTTCGGCAGAGAAACTCGTATTGCGGGGCCCTGATATCGAAAAAATTGATGATTCCTATATATAATTAATTACTTCCTCTAACCGTGTAGTCAGAACGCACTTTTTTGCGGTCCTTAAAGCCGAAAAACTTCCACAACCAAACGTATGTCGGATGATGACAGTTCAGATGATTTTCTTCAATTTACAAACCCCAATCGATGTGGCGAGCTCTAAGCCCTGCAAATTTGAAAAGGATGTATTGATTTTGGGGGATATTTTTCTTCAAGCCTCAACATTTACAAAATTGTCTTAAAAATGATTAGATTGTTTCTTAAATAGAGCAAAATACACTAATAAAAATGGCGCATGTCTCATTTTCGGTAAAATCTGTGTTTCCGAGAATTGCAAAAACTATACAATGTACAGTAGATACAGTATTGGGGATAGAGATTTTTCCCATCATCTTAAGTGAAACTGTTTTAAATATTAGCTTTTTAACGTTGTGTAGAATTTTTGAAAATATTAGCAGCTTTGCTCAATTTTTCCTTAAAGTGAAGGTAATTTAAAAAAGTATTTTTTCAAAAAGGCTCCAAATGTCCTAATTGTTTCTCAAATGGAGCAAAGAACGCTTATAAAAATAGTTTAAGTGAGATTTACGTTCAACTCCGTATTTTTGAAAATTGTTAAGGTAATAAATAAAGGTAGAAAGTTGGTGCTCTTGTAGCACCCCAGTTTCCACACGTACTCAAAAAGTGTTCCAATAACTGAAGAAAAAACATTGAATAAAGAACGAAATTAAACACTACCTGAGCAAACCCTTTTTCGCCAGTTGCAAAGTTTTGAAAAGAAAACCGTAATGTTCGAACTTCCGTTGAGGGTCTTTATCGATTGTTTTGTGTTTCCGGGTGTGTCAACTGCTATGGTCATTAATCCGGCACATTAAGTACAGGATACATCCCGGGAATGGGCGATGTCTCTGTCGAACTTGAACGTAACCGATTTTCATGTCGATTTTCGATTTTTCTAACAGGTATCTCCCACAGCGGGACTCCACTCTCGTCGGGAGAAACTCTAAACTCCCGACTAGTGTCCCGATGGATTGATTAGCGATTCCTGGCACGTCAACTCAAGTCTTCCGCCCCGTAAGTATACTTCATTTTTTCGTTCGTAAATATCGGCGCGGGAGGTGGCGATGATCTTCCCTTGCTGAATGGTAAGATCCAGTGCCGGTCTACAAGTCGGCTGGCGGTTGTTTTTTTCTCAACCAGGTGTCTCCCACCAGCAGGGCACCACCGCAGCCGGGACAAGCTCTAAGCTCCCGACCGGTCTCCCGGCATATGTGATAGTCGAGTGCATGTAGGTGTGTGTGTACGTAAGGGGTGAGGTTAGGACAAGGAAGAGGAAGGAAAGGCCGCGGTCAGGGGCCCGTTTGTTAGATACTACTCCGGCATTCACATGGGGTTGATCGGGTAAACCACGGAAAAATCTATCGAAACAGCCGGTTTCTAGAATTCTCCCCCAAACAGCAGCATTCGGCCTCGCTTTCTAGCCAGTGTGGAAAATCCCGCCGTCGGGACTCGAATCCTAGGATATCCCGGTCGTAGGCTCTGCAGCGACATCAGTTGATGCTCTGAACCAACTAAGCCGGAGACCTCCCGGCATTTGGTAGTTGTTGCCCTGGGCCCGGCCTGTCAAACGGAGCACGTACGTGCTCGGAGCGCGCTTGCGCTCTGCAAGGGCACGCAGTGCCCGCGGCCAAGCGAAGTCCGCGCTCCGCTTTCTCAGTCAGGGATGCACAGAAGGTAGTCATGGCATGTTTCAGTCCGAATGGGCTCTTGCTTTCTTGTGTAGTGAGTGTGGAGGTAATGCACTTTGTTTAATAAATGTTCATCATTACTCTATAATTTTTGAAGTGGTTTATTAAGTGTATTTTCACACGACAGATATGAATATAGTATTAGTTTGAATGTTTACATTCAATAGTAGTGTTTTTCTCAAATTATGTTATATAATATATTGAATTACTACGTATTTTGGTTTATACATATTTTCTTCAAAATATTCATTTGCGTTACTTGTAATTAGTATTATTAGTTCTCATATATTGTATTCTCTAACACTAAATAGAAATGTGCGTTAATATTTCCTTGCTGTAATTATCAATTCTTGTGTAACTGCAGTTTCTGTTTACATGTCAGTGTTCCACAAAATTAAGAAATGTCTCATTATGATATATAGCAACCGAATGAGCGAGTGACTTCGCTACGCTGACATCGCCGCGTGCCCCCCCCCCTTTCCGAAGGCCATTTGCGTGCTCGTTCGTCTGACGGCCTTGCCCTGAGCTATCTCAGCAGGGGAGCGAGTTAAAATAATAAGTTTATCACACAGTTCTTGAAGAATACAAATCTTATTATGAGATGACTGAATAATTCATAATTTTCGTTCCTCCATCTGGAGGAATTATTGTTTATCCACCTATAAATATTCAATTTCATCAATAATGAACACAACTAGCTAAATTATAATGCGGATTTTAGAGATTCAATTATTTATGTATAATAACCATTTACTGGAAAGGAAGTTGAATGAATTCTGTCTGAACAGTATTACCAATTCTTCCCCTTTCTCCACATCCTGCCCCACCTGCTCCTCGCTGCTCTGCCCCGCTCGGCTTCGTCCCACCCTCACCCTACGCCCCGTCTCGTAACTCCACTCCACGAACATAATAATAATAATAATAATAAATAATAAGCACAACGCAATAGTCGGGTTGGGGAAGTATGTAGTCAGCCATCAAGATGACCCTCTAATGAGGCAGGTCATGAAATCTGACCGAAGAATGGGAAACAGGCATTGTAAGTGTAGCAAAAAGCACTGCGAACAAGACTATGCAAGACACGCAGTATAACACAGACACTGAACTTCTAATGTTTCTTAACATGAAATGTGAGACACAAAAAATATTTAAGAAATCGTTGAGAGACAAACTACTCCACGGACAATACCTAAAAAGAACGGACAAGGTGCAGATCAATAAAGATCAATCATTTATGTGGCTTAAAAGGGGAAGAATGAAGCCAGAATCGGAAGCACTTGTAATAGCTGCCCAAGATCAGGCCTTGAGAACACGACATTATGATAAAGCGGTTCTCAAAATTTCCCAAGATGACAAATGCCGCATTTGCCAGGAGCAAGTAGAAACCATTGATCAGATTGTCTCAGCTTGTTCAATCCTAGCAAAGACCGAATACTTAAAAAGACACGACAGGGTGTGTAGCTACCTCCACTGGCAGATCTATACCGCCTTCGAAGTTCCAAACACATGCCCCAAGTGGTACGAACACTCACCAAAACCGGTGACGTCTGTTGGATTGGGTACGATATTGTATGACCGACAAATTCAAACTGATCTTACGATAGCGGCAAACAAAGCGGATATAGTCATCCGGGATTTGGAGAAGAAATCGTGTTTACTTGTTGATGTTGCTGTACCTTACGATCAAAACGTCGTTACCAAGGAGGCAGAGAAAAGTCTTAAATACAAGAGTTTGGAAATCGAGATCAGCCGAATGTGGGGCGTAAAAGCATTGGCCGTGCCCATAGTTATCGGAGCTCTGGGATTTGTTCCACAAAATTTGTGTATCCACTCCCCGTCCCAACGCAGCTCGTGGTCGCCTTTCTGGGCTTGCCAAAGGTGAGCGGCTCACGTCTGCTCGACGAATTTCTAAGTTGAGCACGACTGGACTAGAGAATGACGTCATTTGAACAAGTTTCTGAACCAGTTACGCAGAAAAGATACCCAAAAAGTCGAACAATTTTGAGTAATAATGGTTTATTGCTATTGTTTATTCACGAACAGTAGAAGTTTTTGTTGTGTTTTATGCACTTTTAATCGTCTACAAAAATGTTGCGGTTGTGTGCGGCGAGTCAAATCGCGCGCCTAACCGCCAGCGCACGGCGGCAACTTGCAGAGCAGTGGACCGGTCAAATGAAGAGAAGGCAGCCGGTCAGCGAAGCCCCAGAGTGGAGGCGAGGCTACACCGCCGGGACCAACAAAAGCGGGCCCCGCCGCCGAGTTGGCAGACAGTTTTGGTGTAGAGTTCCTGTTGTGAGTTAATGTGAGCAGCGGTAATAGTGAGATTTTGGACCCGGCAATTGTGTACTGGACATTCGTACGGATTATTGGCGAACACGGCTTGATTTGGGTACATCGTCAGGAAAACGGTAACCTGGCTGGTATTTATGGACTTATTCTTTGGTTACCGGAATTGTTATCTTGCACTGGCACATATCTTGTTTGATAAAAACAGTGTTGACGAATTTCTGTGTTTTCCTGGACATAAAAAAAATCTCTTAATATAATTAAACTTCCAACATGTGATATCATATTATTTGGAGGACAGGAACCAAGTAAAAATCCTCAGGTTTCCTTCATATCGATGTTGCGAACATCGAAAAAAACATTTGCGTCATGTAACTAAGGGCAATAGGAACGATTCGAATCATATTTCGTTCGTTTATTCCGCCACGCTAACACCATATTCAGGGCCAATGGGTGAATGAACGTATGATTTACGTTCTCTTTCAAATTCCCAACTGGATTTCTTTAATTGGTTGCAATTAAACTTTCATTCTATTGAATATTTAAATCTTTAATTAGCGTTATATAATAAAACGCTAGAGAGCGAATATGAGTGAATTAAACATTGTTCTGCTCGTTGTGTTTTTGGAGGGTTCATGCCATGAATTACATCCGAATATCACGAACACAGGTTAATACTACTGTATATCTGGGTTGCATTATAAATTCTGAGTTTAACAAAATACGTACTAATGTAGCCGTAAGGTATACCAATGTTCTTTTCGATGGTCCTAAGAAAAACTAATGGTGCTAAAACAGCCTGTACTTTCTCACCCGAAATTACCAGCAAAATTGCGCGAAAAGTACCCGAATTTACGCAAATCACGCAAAATTATACGAACACCAACGATGCACGATGCACACTTTAGCCCTAAATAAAATTTACGGTTTATATTAATGCTAAAGAAAAGGCAGCAGTCATTATGTCCTTCTGTGATAAGGGCGGCGTTACAACAATGGGTTACAAGCAACAATGACCGGTATCTCGAATGGGATACACTTTTTGTCAATTAACATTGTTGATACCGCTAGCAAGAAAATGAAAATAGAAAAGATATAATAATTAAATATATTAGTTTGTGTACATCAAAATTGCTGTTTATATATACATTATCTTTTATTCCCACATCTTATTAAGTAAAGCGAAATCATTTATTCCTTTTCACACTTAACTCAATTAATGGACGGAATTTAAAATAGGTTTTACATAATTTCTACTAGATTAATTTTAAAACTTTTGACGAAACCTTGAAGAAGGAACGGAAAGAAATCTGAAATAATATACAAATTCTAACTTACGTAGCATCCATCTGCTTAGCATTAGTAATCATTTTATCTTCAGGGAACGGTCGACTATTTTTGTCGCCAAATTACTCAAAAAAGTACTCACATTTTCGTAAAATTTAACATGATCTTATTTGAAGATCTGTTTTAATGAACAATTTTCATTAAGGAAATAACTTCATATGTGTCTTCATAATCGTAGTTGTAGGAAGACGCCGAAAACAATTTTAATTTTTTCAATTTTTGAAAAATGACAGTTTTTAACCAACATGAGATCTGCGCCATTTTCTTAAACGTCCTTCACACTATTCAACAACAAAATATAATTAAAATTGTTTGCGTCATTTCATGAAAATTTTTGAAAATGTCCCAGGGGTTTCATGTAAAGTACCTCCCAAAATTAAAATATCGGTTTCAAATTCAAGGGACCACGACATCAGCCAGATAGATCAGGGAATATCAATTTTAGAGAAAATCTGCTGAACGGTAGCCGCTAACGTTGACAGACGGACGTACATTTAAAAACTTGTGCGCAAGCCTTTATACATCCATTAACTCACATTTTCAATGCTTCTTTATGCACATGAATATTTCCATATATTTTCAAAACAGTTAAAATTAAGCCAGTTTTTAAAAAACGAAACAAAAATGAAATTGAAAATGACCGGCCAATATCTTTGTTTTCTTAAAAAATATTAGAGAGGCTTTTCTACACGCGAATGAAAAATTTTCTCAGAAAAAAGGAAGCCTTTTCAGACTCACAACAGCGATTTAGAAAATCAAAATCTAAGGAAACTGCCATCTTTTTCTTAAAGATGTTACGTTATCAATGGACCAAAATGAAGCACTCATTGGAATATTTTTCGAATATTTTGTAATATTTTTCGAAAGATTTTGACTTCATTGACCGTAATATCTTGCTTTTAAAATTACCTTCATATGGAATTCATGATATTGCCCTATATTGTAGAACTTCGTACCTCAGACATCGGACCAAAGAGTAGAAATACCGCACTGGCACGAAAGGACATTACAAGTATTTACTTATCTTTCCAATTCTTTTGCAATTGAGCATGGGGTCCCGCAAGGTTCGATCTTAGGTCCTATCCTCTTTCTGATATATGTAAACGATATGCCCTCGTCCATTAAAATTGAAAGAACAGTTCTGTTTGCTGATGACACGAATGTTCTTTGCAAAAAAAGCAATAAGTAGTACGATTTCAGATGTTTCAAATTGGTTTCGTAATAACAAATTAATAATTAACGAAGGAAAACTGTTTCAATGCACTTTTGCATCTCAAATCGGTAATCACATGTTCCATTGAAAATGAATTATATGCAATTAGCTGATGTTAAGGTAACAAAATTTTAGGCCTCTCAATTCAGTCAAACCTCAAATAGAATGTACATATAAAAGAATTACACACTACATTAAGTTCATCATGTTACGCATTCAGAAGTCTTTCAAATTCTGTCAGTCTTCACGCAGCTCGTTGCGTGTATTTTGCAAATGCACATTCCTGCCTGAGATTGGCATAATATTCTGGGGAAGCTCATCTTGCAGTACCCAGACCTTTAGATTGCAAAAGAACATTATCCGAATAATGAAAAATGCCATCCACGTGATTCCTGCAGGCCTCATTTCATTGAGCTTTGAATATTATCATTGCCTTGTCTATTTACTTACGAATCTGTAATATTTTTCAAAACTGACTTACTTAACGGTGGGAACATATTTTCATGCAACTCTGATATTTATAATTACAACACACGTCGTAGAAAGCACTGTTATCAGTGTCAGTATCACTGTCATCAGTGTCAACAGCTCACTACAAGAAATCCACACACAATATATGTACGTTACTTTACAACGCATTGCCTGATGATATTAAACAATTCAAAGTCGGTACACTTTAAGTTAAAAGTAAAATATTTTCTCTACTAACTGTTTCTGTACAATTAGAGACTATACTGACCATCAAAGAGAAAGATAATGTTTAACAAAACAATGATATATACTGAATTAGTTTATATTTGTTCTGTACAATTATTTAAAAAGACTTAATGCGCCTGTAAGAAGTAATGTATGTCAGCTTTCAGGTCAATGACCCCCATCTCGATCAGGTTTTTGTCGTTTCCCTGATCCATTGAACAAATGCTGAGATGGCCCCTTGTTTGCTTCTGGGCATAAATTTAGCTTCACTGTGAACACGTTTGGTTGAGCACTCCTTTTGCTAGTAGTGGTAGTAGAGCTGGGGGTGAGTTACTATTTTGTTAGCAATGCAGAAAAATCACATCTGCAGTTCGTTTACTGTTGCAAGTATGTTTTCTATTACTCGGGAACGAAAATGTCTAGTTTTCAAATGTTGCTAACATCGCGCCTTTTAAAATGTTATTACTCGTTTGTTTCTTTATTTTTCATTCATCTTTCAACTATCTTTCAACTATCTTTCAACTATTTCAACTATTTGTAGTTAAAATGTTGGGAAGGGATTCTAGAAGTTAAGAAACGTGCGCAAATAATATTTTCCCCCATACGTTTACAGTTTTTAATGTTTTTTGACGCAATAAATAAATACTTTGCTAAATAGATCTGCCATATCAAATATTTAGTTAATTGCAAACATTGAGAAAAAATACCAGGTGTTGGCACATACAATATCGGATTGGATTCATATTTGACGCCGTGGCGGGAGATTGGTTTTTATAACAATCTTTGGCCCTTTATTACTAGCTCAGAATTTGCATTTTGAACGTACCGCGTCGGACTTCCAGTTCTCCAAATCCACTTCAGACGTCCACTTCGGACTTCTACTCGTCCACACGTCGGACTTCCACTTCAGACGTCCAAATTCCCTCCAAAACCGCGTGCTAGGCGCTAAAAGAGCGGGTATATAAAATTCTTTTGTTTTCTGTCGAAATTGCATTCGACCTGCAGTCTGCTCGTAATAGTTTCATCTGTCTTCGACAGGGGGCAGCACTTTCTGGGGTTCCGTCCCAGGCACTCGGTGCAGAGGAAATTATTAAAGACACACTCGAGCTCCGTTTTAACCAATGACAGCATTGAAACACAAATTCAAACAGCGAAACAGGTTTTTCAAAGTAGTCGCTCCGCCCAGTGAACGTGCTTCAGTGCACTCGCATTAACGTTCCATGAGAACAGTTTAACTTAGCAAGGTTGGCATACCTGTCGCCTTTTAGAAAGCCGTTCAAAGAGCAACCATTTTTCCGCGGGAAACCTTGTGAATGCATAAGTAAATTTGTGGAATACAGATTAAAAGAAGGCATTGCTTTTCATGTGAGACTGAGGTAAAAAAGTTGAACGATTTATTCTCTTATTGCTTATTTCTTTATATTATCTTCTAATAAGAGAGGTAAACTGTGTCTTTTCAGAGATCGAGCGAACGAGCATACCCGTTCGTCTGGCCAAAATCAACCGATGCGCTCTCCCGAACAATAACCTAAATCTGAAATCTGACCTCTGAAAAAGGAGCTATATCGCCGCCTTAACACCAGGAAATGTAAATTTATGAGATATGATCACTTTCAAACGCATTTAGTTTTATCTTAGAAGTTAATACATTTCGATCTGATGCTATTCACACGAATAGCTCATACGTGATTCGATATCTGACTCAAACGGTTTATCGATGTAACTGAAGGCTCATCGGGAGTAACTTCACGTACTGCCCGAAACATAAAACCAGTGAACGCGCACGGAAGGGACTTCGCCTCTGACGTTGCTGAACGAAAAAGTAACGGGAAATCGGCTTTCTGCTAAATGGAATCGATTGGTTACACATGGATTTTCAACGTTGCCTAGGGGTTTGATTCACAATACGAGAGGAGAGATACGAGGTAAAAAAATAAAAAGACCATCAAAATTTGTGGTGGAGTTACTCCCAGAGGGAAAAAAGGACTGCAGTTCAGGTTTAACAGACTGCTTCGCGGAAGTAATTCTTTCTCGTTTACTGCGATCAGAGCTCGCATTTTGAGTAATTTACTTCTAGATTACGGTTCCGAGGGTGATTTTGTTTCCAATGGTTCTATACCAAAATCGTTAGAAACCCTTCGTACCTGACAATTGCAAAACTTTAAAAAATGTGCGCTTCATCTACCACATCTGGTAGATTTTAAATGTTCATGTGTCTGACTGTTAAGGCTAAATTCTGTATCTAATTCTTGAATTAACCGAATAATATTTATGATCAAAAATTGGCGGACCAAATCTGAAGAAGGTACAGTTTCGAAGCAAACTTAGACTTTAGAGAATGAAGTGCGCATTAACCAACATGAGATAGCTAGCGTAGGTGAAGTTTTGATAAGGATACGCAGATATGCGATAAACCGAGATCAGTCTACAGTTGGGAAGTTTCTAATGCAAGGGAGATATTCATTAGTAACTTTCTGATAATGAATTTCATACACATACTCGTATAATAGATCAGAACAAAGTCTGTATTGCAAATCCAGAGACTTGAATGTTTTGAGACGCCTTATGAAACAATAAGATGCATTATCAAGAAATATAAATAGTTTGTCGTATAGTAACCCCCCTTCATTAAACGTGCAAGTCACGGTTTACAATATCCCGCGACTAAGACACAACCAATTAATAGAAAAAATTTTTTAACAGTTTTACCTCTGATTGTGAAGATAAAACTAACAGAAAATTGAGAGATATATTATATCAAAATCTACGACTTTCGAGATTTTCAAAAAGGAGAAAGTGAAGAAAACTCAATTTAAAAAAGCCGTAGAGATAATTAAATTGTCTTTAATTGTTATAGCCCTTGGCAAATTGCGAGTAAGCCAAGAAATCTCATAACATTGTTAGAACTTTCAGTGATGTACTTTGTACTGCATGAAAGAAAACGAGATAGAGAAAATAGAGAGTTCAAGGAAAATTGTTTGCTAAGAA
This sequence comes from Acheta domesticus, assembly GCA_031308135.1. Classification (NCBI taxonomy): domain Eukaryota; kingdom Metazoa; phylum Arthropoda; class Insecta; order Orthoptera; family Gryllidae; genus Acheta; species Acheta domesticus. The sequence continues at coordinate 75,597,125 of JAHLJT010005437.1, forward strand.
AACAATCTAGGTAGTTTGTTGAAAGCATCGCAGATTCGATGTTAATTATTGATGTTAGTTCCAGACTTACAGAAGTTTGCATAGCGGGAGACTAAAATATATAGTACGGTATGAGAAATACAAATACACAAATAAATCGTCCCAGGTTTCATATCAAAATATAATCTTTTCATATGTGCTGTGAAAAGTTATCTCTTTACTACCCTTTGCATATATGAAAACTATTTTATAGGACAGCATGTTCGGATACTATGAAAACAAAATGAGTAAAATATCCTAAAACTAAAGAGATATTAATGAAACAATATTGGTATGAGCATCGTAATTGAACTTTTATCGTTTGTAGCTTGCTGCGTTAGCGAAAAGCTATAAGAGCTTCGTTGTGATTTTATAATGAATGCATCTCATACAAAAATTACTTTCTTCTGCGATTACACGGCCAGTTTTTATCAAACACCACTAAAAACTATAGAAAACCTAAAAAGTCGAAAAAATATGGATCAAATTCAAGTCATTACACCTTCTACACTTTCCATCTAAAGTGGATGCTAATGGACGTGTCCTCTTAATTAATAACGGCTTTGGTAAACATTGAATCCCCTCCTTCACGGGGAAATAATGTTTTTAATTTAAAAAATGCTCTTTTGCTACAGACCTTATTTCATAAAAAAGTGCTTTGAAAGAAAGGACGATTGCCTTCAAAACTGAAATATATGAATCAATTTCACATCAAAATGACATTTTTTAATTATGACATTTCCGAAGTGCACTTTTACCCGTTTTTTTCAATTAAATTTGTATATTAGTGAGACTCTGTTCTTCTACGCTTCTACGTTTCTAATTGTACTGTCTCTTCGACTCTACAATTGGTTTGAAGCTCAATTTCATGCACGCATGTACGGCTGAATGATTTTAACCTCCCCATCCAACACAACATTACTTTTAAACTAATAGTGCTACATCAGGATAAACATTTCTAAAATTCCAACAATTTGAAAAAGTCAGAGTGTTCAACAAAATTGATACTTGCGCCATTCTTTTAAGCGTCCCTTGTTCTATATGTAGAAAAAAAATTGAAGAAAAGAGTGTGCGGTTTTTAAGAAAACGGTTTTTTTAAAAATAGTTTGAATGAACTTGAAAGAGAAATTGCAAGTCAGCTATTCGTTTTATCAAAAAATTGTACATGACCTACTTTGAAGATGTGATTTCTTAGAACAGATGCTTTATTTACCGTCCATTGATATATGCAAGAAGAAAATATAAAGAAAAAATTTAAGCCGTTTTTGAGAAAAGGTGGTTTAAAAATTCCCTTCATTTCAAGCAAACTATCGCGAAAAACACTAAGTCTTCGACAAATTGTACAGGACCATATTTGAAGATCTTATGTCTTTGCACACCAGATACAAATTAGAAAAAAAATGTTGAAAATCATATTGGTAGGAAGACCCGACAAAAGTTAATTTTTCCAATTATCGAAAAATTAGAGATATCAATGAAAATGAGACCTGCGCCATTATTTTAAGTTCTTTCTTCGCTATCCGAAAGTAAAGCTTACTCAAAAAGTTTGGAACCACTTTTGACAAAATTTTGAAAATGATGTTAAAGCTTCATTTCAATTACCCCCGAATGTCAAAATATCGGTTCCGAACTCGCCAGGGCCAAGAGTTTGATGATATCGAACAGGTATTATCGATTTTGAAGAAAACCATCTAAACGGTTTAGTTGCTAGCTTTCACCACAGATGGACGGAAGGACAGACGTTTAGTCGACAATCAATTTTTCGGTATAAGAACCCACAAAACATGCTTTCTGACAACAAAACATGTTACAGGAAGTAATTTACTACACATAGGAACAAGATTTATCCTCTTTTTTGTTATCAGGGTCCAATTATAAGAGCTCTTCTGTCGAAAATTCACCGTTTTACGGCGCACGATTACAATACTGTTTTTTCGTACGAAGTAAGGCGATAAAGTACACATTGTAGCCTGAATTTTCAGAATGTAATATACGCTTCCTAATTTGTCCTTCAGTCAGAGAGTCACTGATAGGGCCTTCGCACACGATGAAGCCAAATGTGCTCAAGAAGATCCACATTTGCATGATATCCTTTGCAAATCTATCTTTGAGATAAACTCGCAGGCACCACCACCACCACCATCGGGTGGTGGTGGATCACGATCAGTATAGTAAAGAAATTTATCTGCGCACATATTCTTGAGGGCCAGAATTAAAAAAAAACAACGAAAAAAAATGAATTCAGAAAATAATTATTTTAGAAAAATAAAAATACTTGAAAAATGTTTTTTCCCGAGTTTTAGAAAATCAATTTCAACGGTAAATGAACTACAAGCAAAAGGAGTGCTCAACAAAACGTGCGCACAGTGAAGCTACATTTACGTCCAGAAGCAAGACAAGGGGCCATCTCAGCATTTGGTCAATGGATCAGGGAAACTGGACAACAACCTGATCGAGATGGGGGTCATTGACCCGGAAGCTGAAGTACATTACTTGTTACAGGCGTATTGAATATTTTTTTAAAATGTATACAATGCAAACGTAAACTAATTCATTATATATCTTTGATTTGTTACATTAAGCATTATTTTTCTTTTTCACGATCAGTATAGTCTCTAATTGTATATCACCGACCAGCGGGGCACCGCCCCAAACCAGGACAAGCACTAAGCTCGCGACTGGACTGTGGCAGTGCAGTGCATGGAATTTTGAGTGTGTGTGTGTGTGTGTGTGTGTGTGTGTGTGTGTGTGTGTGTGTGTGAAAGGTTAGGGTACTACAAGGAATTGGAAGGGAAGATCGCGCGCGGTTCGTGGCCAATTAGTCAGGTTACTTCTCCGGTATTCGCCTGGCGTTGATCGGAGAAACCATGGAAAACTACCGATCAGAGCAGCCGGCCGCTAGAAGTCTCCTCCAGACAGCGAAAGTATTCGACCCTGCTATCTGGTTAGTGTCGAATGTATAGATTGCTATTTCTATTATATATATTGTATTTCTATTAGATATTTGCTATTGCTATTAGATTTTTCTGTTTTTAATTTAGAAGGAATGTCAAATTAATTAATTGGGGATAACAGGAGAAAATGATGGCTACAAATTCCAGATGCCAAAATACCAACTTTTTTTTTCATAACATCTCAATGTCATTCTTTGTAAGATTTTCTTCATTAAGGAAACTCAGAGAGAATCAATTCAATTTTTCTTCTCGGATTTTAAGTTTCATCTCAAAATATCACGTGTACATGTTATTTCCGGAGCACAAAGAAAAAATATATTCTTTCGTCTCTCTTCCGTTTTAATGCAAACATATTCCATATTTTCCGCCCTAGGCAAATCGGTTTTCATTTAGTAAACTTCGAGTATTTATTATTATTTGAATGTACTTCACACAAAATTGCTTTCCCGTTTGTTCCGGAAATATAAAATTTTAAACAAGCGCAGCCATATAGAAAATAAACAAGACTCTTAACGCGTTTCCAGGAAAAAGAAATTTAAAAACAGAACCCGCAGACGGCTTAATTATGACGTCTCATCACAAGAAATATGAAATACATCTAACCTGAATGCATAATGATTGATCAAATACAATTGATCATCTTAATTGAAAGTTTATATAACAGAATGTAAGATAGCCGTATTGAGGCAGTAAAACCTTCAATATGTAAAAAAAAGGATGTAAAGATACTTATGATGAAACTATGTATGATTTTTCAATGCTATTGAAAGTAGAAATCTCCCATGGCTTCCCATTATTGAATATTTTTTTCATTTTTAAACGCTTCTCTGAAATTCAACAATTGGCGTGCGAAATCTAATAAAGTTACTCTTATTACATTTCTAACAGTATTGTATAAAAAGAAAAATATGATCATCCAAAAAATGCAATCCAATACATTTGAGCAAACAGACGTCCATATCTAGATTTATTAATTTATTTTATTTATTTGACCTACAAAGATTCCCTAGTGGGGCAAAGGCCTCTTCTCCGAGCAGGAGTGATAAAACCACATGTCTTCGGAACATTTCTAGACATTTTAATTTAATTATAATCTCATAATAACCAGGCAACCTGCGTATTCTTTGGAGAGTTTCCAAAAACTTTATTCGCTTTCCTAGCCAACGTACAGATACACGCTCAGACTCATCTCCTCAAAAAGTCCATTATCAAAGAGGGATTTCCGAGAACGTTTTCAATCACGAAGTGAATGAAAATGATTTCAACGGTGCATCGACTATTCCGAGGAAAAGGGAACAAATCAGCAAAGCCTGGAATAATACATGGGATGGATGGTCTCGTTCGTTTGCAGTTTTTCTGTCGAATCAGAAGAGCTGCATTTTTTTAAATTGTTACATGAAACAAACTTATTTTATTTCAACATAAATGGTCAGAAACCCACAATCATTTAAGTCAATTGAAGGATATTCCGGATCTTAGGATTTCGTCACAGTTTAATTCAAAACATTAATACATTTCATTTAACCGACGTTTCGGAATACTTTAATTGTATCTTCAGGGTTCATTTAGTTAACATTTATAAACATTTTACTTCACAAATTCTACTATTTTAGTATTGCACACATATTTCCTTCACTCAATAAGTTTTCTCACCTTGATTGCCAGTTCATAGTCTATTCTCCGTCTTGTGTTCTTTTTGTAAACTCGCACGTTTGTATATTCACGTATTGCTCTTTCTCTTTTTTTTCGGTTATTTAAGGTCGCATCATCATCGAAGTTATTAGCGACCACTCTTTGGTTTAACGTTATGTAAATGAAGATTTCAAGATATGGAGATGGTAGGGGGAGGAAAGACCAACACAAATACAACCATGCCCGAGGTCGGACTCGAACCCGTGATCCTTGGGTCCGAGATCGCTACAACACTACTGCTTTAGCGATCTCGGACACAGGGGATCGGCAAGTATTGCTCTTTGTACACTCACATATTTGCATTGAGTTTGAATACGAACCTAATGAAGTCGCTACAGCTTTAAACGAGACATTTAAACATCTACGTACACAGGGTATTAAACATTTATAAACTACTACTATACAATGCAATGAGAACCTATCGAAGTCACCAAAGCATCAAATGCGACATTGAAACATTGATATGCACTAGGTATTAAACATTGAGATACAAATCTTATCACTGGATGTAGATCACTTAATCGGAGCAAACCCTATCGTTAATCAAAATTCTGAAACATTAAATCCCGGAAAGAATACATAAGGTATTAAACATTAAGTCTAAACAAGTATCAATGAAATAATGACCAAGCCTATCGTTAATCCAGACATTATAGCGTTAATCTGAGCAAGAACAAAATAGAAATGTTTAGGTATTAAGTATTAAATTATTAAGCATTGAGTCGGCATTGAGTTGAAAGATTGTCTATGCACAAAAAGACAGTTAAACATTTAGAGGTATAACAAGACATTAAAGCTTTAATCAGAACAGAGACTAAAAATATACCAAGAAACCCTGATGCTAGCCTGTGCAGGGGGACACAAAGGAAACAGGATTGTCGTCATAAACTATGTATTTATAAACATTTTTACATTTCTTCAATCACCTTGAAATTACTCTCCATTAAATGAAATGGATGAAGTCTTTTTTTCCATTGTTTGAACCACCTCTGGAACTCTTCAACTGTTATGTCGTACTGTGCTCTTGGCGAAGCTGTCTTTATTGCCTCTATATCATCAAAACGTTTCCCATTTAGATTTTTCTTCATTCTTGGAAACAGAAAATAGTCACATGACGCTAGATCCGGGGAGTACAGGAAGTGGGAAACGACAGACCATCCCTGAGGGGCCAAATAGCGGTTCACAGATAACGCCGTGTGTGCGGACTAGGGATGGCAAAAAAACATCGATGTTTTCCGCCAGAAACATCGATATATTGACATCGGTATTTTGCTTTCGATCGCTTAACATCGATGTTTTGTTGCAAACACATCGATGTTTTTTTTATTTTTAAGTGTTTTTTTAATAAAGAGGTTTAAGCATGGCGTATTGTAGCACCATTCCAGAGCAATAATGTTTTGTGGCATCCTCATTATCAACATTTGCCTATGCAAATATTGCTACCCATTTTGCCTGTGCAATCTGAGAAAGTGTGGGAGCTGCCCATGTTATGAATGTATGTTATCGCTAGGCGTGTCATTGCCTGATTCGACAGTAGTTTAAAAATGGTAATATAATTTAAAAATGACCCTCAGACGTTTTGACAAGTTGTGAATCACTCACTCCACTGAATCCAGGGAAGTCCTACAGTAACACGTGAGTGACCAACCATTGCTTTCCAAACTGGCGCGTCTTTCACCATATAAATAAAATATGTGTTGTGTGTGCGAGCAAACTTACATTAGTTCAACATTTATTACCAAATGGTTTGAGTGTTTATTTTTGTCATTTAGTAATTTTTACAGCGCTGTTAGAAAGACGAAGTGCTTGAGTGTATCTGGCAATACTGTCTCTCATATTTTTGTTAGTTAATTGCGACACGCGAGCGCGAGCGGTACACACAATTCAGTCAGAAGAGCTTCCTTTATTGTGAAATTTAGCTGCTAATTCCAGTCGTCGGATAGGTAAGTCAAAAATTTATATTTGGTAGTGTTTGTTATTATGATTGGTTGAAGACATTTCGCGACCTTAAATTAAAAGGGTTCTAACTTCACTTTTATGGAAAAATTAGTTGTCAACTTGGTTGGATGTGTCAAAAATATTTCTATCGGCTGCATGAATCTGAGATGTCAATTTTGTTTTATCTTCGGCAATTTCGTTTTTATCTTCGTCATACAAATTGTGGGACAAATATACACCACCATAAATGAGTTGATTATTAATCCAATGCTTCATTATGTTTTTAAAGAATTATGTTTACGTTATTTGTATGGTGTTTTGGATGGTACATGTAGAATATTTGTTGGAATATTAATATGTCAAATCTAAGACAAAATACAATGTACACTACAATACAAAAAATACCACTAAAATGTTCATAAAATTTATCACATATGATCCAAGAGGATTTATTTTGATGATGTATGAATAGAAGTGACAAAATGGTAAAATAGCGAAACATAATGTTCTTTAGTTTTAATATTCTTCTTTACATTAGATAATAATTTTTACTAACATAATACTAGCATGTTTCGCATCAAAAAATAAAATTTATCTCTTTTACGTATTGTAATCAAAAATGGATAGCAAAATAGCATGTTAATTAGTCTATAATTAAAACATCGATGTTTAAAATATCGATGGTTTTTCGTCGATGATTTCATCGTCATGGAAAATCCTTAACCCTTTGCACTCATAGGGCATGTGTGCTCTCTGCGGTCGGAGGTTCATGAGCACTGCGAGGTCCTACAACTCGTGAGACATGTCTAAGATGACAATGGAAAAAGGTGGCACAGCTCGAAGCCGATACTCGGCATTCCCCTTTTCCAGCTCATTTTCACATAATTGCCTGAATACTGTTTAAAAATAGAATAGTAGCCAGGATCTATTGAACAGTGAAAAGTTTATTTTGTATCCCAGGAAAATTCGTGTTCATCTGTTTGCATGACCCACGTGTTAATAAGAGATTTTGGTGTGGCATCTTAGACATGACCTACGAGTTGTACGAACGTATATTACATAGTGCTACGAGCTAGAAGCCATTTTTCTCGTGGCATCTCTCACAAGTGTCCTACTCTCTACGAGTTGTAGGTGTATTATGCTCGTTGCTTAAGAGTGCAAAGGGTTAATCGAAACATCCATGAATCGAAACATCCATGAATCGAAACATCCATGAATCGAAACATCCATGAATCGAAACATCCATGAATCGAAACATCTTTGTATCCCAACATCTTTGTATCCAAACATCTTTGTATCCAAACATCTTTGTATCCAAACATCTTTGTATCCAAACATCTTTGTATCCAAACATCTTTGTATCCAAACATCTTTGTATCCAAACATCTTTGTATCCAAACATCTTTGTATCCAAACATCTTTGTATCCAAACATCTTTGTATCCAAACATCTTTGTATCCAAACATCTTTGTATCCAAACATCTTTGTATCCAAACATCTTTGTATCCAAACATCTTTGTATCCAAACATCTTTGTATCCAAACATCTTTGTATCCAAACATCTTTGTATCCAAACATCTTTGTATCCAAACATCTTTGTATCCAAACATCTTTGTATCCAAACATCTTTGTATCCAAACATCTTTGTATCCAAACATCTTTGTATCCAAACATCTTTGTATCCAAACATCTTTGTATCCAAACATCTTTGTATCCAAACATCTTTGTATCCAAACATCTTTGTATCCAAACATCTTTGTATCCAAACATCTTTGTATCCAAACATCTTTGTATCCAAACATCTTTGTATCAAAACATCTTTGTATCAAAACATCTTTGTATCAAAACATCTATGTATCGAAACATCTATGTATCGAAACATCTATGTATCGAAACATCTATGGATGGATGTTTTGGTAATGTTTGCCATCACTAGTGCAAGGGATTTGTCGTGAAGGAACCAGTCGCTTCATCGCCCAAGTTCCGGACATTTCCTCCGCACATCCTCTCGCAAACGTCTTAAAACTCTCTCCAAGAGCTACAACTAACTCCTATTTCTTCTGAAATATCCTAGACATAGAAACGATGATCGTCGTTGATCTTTTGGCGGATTTTCTCAACGTTTTCATCATTTCAAGATGTTGAAGGGTGACCAGAACGATCATGGTCGTCAACATTCATCTCACCTCGTTTAAAGCGCCCATACCACTCAAAACCTTGTGTGCGGATCATAGCATTCTCCTTGAAAGCCTGTTGAAGCATTTGGTAAGCTTCTGTTGCCGATTTTTCACAAACTTTCAAACTACTCTTTGTTCTTTTTAAATCATTGTTCTTTTCAAATCTGCTATAACGATTTTGCAGGCGATACACCAGAACAGAAAGAGAAAACAACACTACGATCAAACGGTCACATGCAAACTGAGACCGCATGGACAGTTATTTCATGAAGGTCTCCATTAATCCCATCTAGCCGGAGAACTCTCTAATACGTCCACGACAGGTAGCGCTCTCTCGGTCCGCTATTTTGGAATCCCCTCCTCCTATTATACCCTGAAACATTCTAGTCGCGCGACTTTTCTTGACGTCTCCCAGCGCGGGGTGCAGGAAGAGGACCTTACTGCCTACGTCACATCAGACGCGTGTTGCAAGCTGCAACATTATTAATACTATTCGCACCTCTTTCGCTCTTAACACAACGATTTTGCCAAGGTTTTGACCAGACCAGACAGAGACGTGCTGGTTGACGGATCTCTCTTTATCATAGACGATAAAATAGAACAAATAAGTAATTGATAGTAACCACAAGTGAAAATAATAAATTATAATATTGCTCATTAATGAGATATGATATTAGTGTATGTACTTAATCTTCATCTTTTGAATAATTAGAATCATCATTTGAATTCAAAAACAGCAGGAGACAACCCCGATAACCTTGCCGTTCCGTTCCGTGTGACACCAAGGTTTTGACCAGACCGGACCGAGACGTGCTGGTTGACGGAGCTCTGTTGCACTTGAAAGGGCGAAAATCTAATAATCTGAATTGCTACTCAAAATATTGAGATTGAAGTGGTAGGAAATTTAATTTAATTAAAAATTTACGGTCCCCAGCCATAGCAGTGGCACATTAACATTGCTTTATTGATTACCTAGCCTCTCGAACTCAGTGTGGAGCCGGAGGTAGAAACCTGACCAATGCACCTACTGGAAAGATTGCGGAGTCAACACGAAACCTACTAAGCAATCAGACTTTTTATCCAAAGAGTCAATAATTACACTTTTTGCAGGCACGTAAGGACGGTCATCTAACGAGAGGAGAGGATCCCTAATTAGGAGGAGATCACATATCAAACATTTGACTTCAACATAAATTACATTTATTAATCAAAGAATATGCCGAAGCATGTACAAAATCGAAGCTCACACCTGTAAATACATAATCATAGCTACATCTTGGAAAGGGGATTGCTCCCCAGGCAACTAACATCTGAAAACAATAGAACAGAATTACAACCGATATCGAGAAAATAGCAAAATTACAATGAATTGACAAAAAAGAATTACAACAAACTTTTAGAACAACCAATAACCAGTGAAATTACAATAAATTACAACCATTTCTGAAACAATAGCAAAACCCAGTGAAATTACAATCAATTACAACAATTTCTGGAATAATGGAAAATCAACACATTAGATATTAACAATCTGAAAAAAAGATTGTTCACGCAGAAATTAATATTGCTGAGCGCAAGTCGTAATATAACCCACTTTAGGGATAGGCAGCGCAATGAAATTACCAATCGTGACAAGGTAGGCAGCTCGCCAAGTACCTTCTTTACATATAAATGAACAAATCGAAACTGCGAGAATCGAACAATAGATAAATCTTACGAAAAAACCCACTCGGGGGAAAAAACCTTTACAAAACGTGAAACTGACAATCAAAACATGTTAAAATTAGCAATTCTCGGAAAAAAGATCAAAAGATTAGTGCAAAAAATGGTTCTCTCTCTCATAACAATATTTTACATTAATAAAGTACGTATTGGCAATGATATTTCTTGTGTTGCTAGGTCTAGAATTGCCACTCGGGCAATGTTCCAACAATAGGACTTGCAGGTGTCGCTGCGAATCGCGTTGCCCGCTTCCCTGCGAAACCACAGACTTACAACCAAGAGAAGAACAGACCTGACGTGGCTCAACAGGCCTTGTGCCTGCCACGGAGCCGAACTGGACAGACTTTGCTTTCCACGACCACTGCCAGAACAGTACGGGCCGCACAAGCTGCCACTTTTTACCTGCGACAATTGCGAAGCAGGTCCACGTTGAGTGCCCCGCCTACTCCATGTGAAGAGGCCTATTGACACCCGAATGCGCCGAACTGCGACTTCATGTGGGAGTCACGTACGCCGCGACGCGACGTCTCCGGTGCGTGTGCAGCGACACGACTTCACGTTAGGCGGGAGACCGCCATATAAACTCACTTACATGTAAAAAGCCAAACTGTCAAAATAGAAAAAGAACAACATTAGAGCATAGAAACACAACACATCATTACATTAACTAGTGGTGCTACAGAATGACACAGACTTTCCCGTGTTAGTTTTCTATTTTCTTGGGTCTTCGCTAGCTATTCGGAATTGCCACATACTCTTTCTTGCCAGCTATCATCTATCACCGCCAAAAGTACATTTTTTTGTCATTTTCTTAATTTTTTCGGTTTCCTATTGATAGAACGGAAACATTAATTTTAGAATATTAAAGAACACAAAAACCTAGTCGTAAATGGCAATTTCTTTTAAAAATTACGTGCCGTTTAAGAGAATATGGCGTTTTAGCACTACTAAAAATGCGAAATTTGAAACGTATTTTCACAGAAAATTTTTGAGTTTTCAAAATACTTTATTTGAAGTTATTTGAAGCACTTCCACTCAAAAATATAATAATCTTTACAAATTGCGGATAATTTGCATATTAAAGATGTGAGACATCTTTCAAAAAAATTTTCATTTATATAATTTTTGAAAAAAAACAAAAAAATTACTCAAAATATACTTTTCGCTATACTAAAGAGTGTAATTTGCACTATCCGTTACAAAAGTTTCAAGAAAACATTTGCAGCCATATACCAGAAAATGGCGTTTGAGCATTTCAGAAAATGCCGAAATTTGAGCTACTTTTAACAGAAAACGGTAGTGTTTTCAAGAAACGTTACTTCACATTATTTAAAGCATATATACTCGTAAATATAATAATGTGAAAAAAATCGCCGATAATGTAAATATTAACGACGTGAGAGACAAGTAAAAAAATTTACATTTTTGTAATTTTTGAAAAACCAACAGATAGACCAAAATGGCTTTTATGTCATTGATAGAGTACATTTACCACTATCCCTACCAAAAGTTGAAAGAAAAAATTTGGAGCCGTTTTTTGAGAAAATCTTGTTTTTTGTAATTTTTTAATGTTGCACATATTGCACGCAATATTGCACGAAAACTACTGAAATTTTGAGAAACATTTACAAGACCTTTATGAAAGAACTCAATATGCAGAACAAATTTTATTTGAAGAAAAAATCTCTATCTTCAATTTTGTAGTTGGAGAAAGACGCCGAAAAAAATTAAAACTTTCAAACTTTTCGAAAATTCAGAGTTATCCGTGAAAATCGGATCTATGCCATGTTAGTAAGTGTATTTTAAACTATTCATACAAGAAATTTAAAGAAAAAAATTGGATCCGTTTTTGAGAAAATTTTGAAAATCCCTTCATGGGGGAGCTTCATATAAAGTACCCCCAAAATTTTGAAGAATCTTTTTCAAAATCTCAAAGCTTTGATTAGAATCAGATCGACTAGGGAATATCCATTTTGGAATAAATCGTACGTATGGTTTAGGCGCTAGCAGTGTTCACAGACGGACAGACGGACGGACGGACGGACGGACAGACGGACGGACGTTATCCTTTCAATTGGGTTTTCGGTATCAAGGACCTAGAAAACAGGGTTTCTGGCTATACCACGTGTTAGGGGATTTTGTTTCTTAATTTAGCAATTGGTTTTATCCACTTACTTGTTTTCACGGCCCGGCAATTAATTTTTTTCCGCTGAAAATTGGCCATTTTTTCGCGCAGCATTACATAACTTTCCCTATACTACGTATATCACTCCGTGTATACGTACGTATACGGAAAAGTAAAAATACCATTGCCAATACACCAAAAAACATAAGTCCAAATTGGACAGAGAGAGAGAGAGAGAGAGAGAGAGAGAAAGAGAAAGAGAGAGAGAGAGCAGAACCAGTGAATCTTTAAAACATCACGACCCGCAGGCCTGTCTTGCAAAGAGAATTTCTAATTAAGCATCAAACGGACAGAGTTACATCCCTGCAAGTAGCAGAGAATAGGAGCGCGCGGCCTCGTTATATACCATATGACAGAGTTGAGTAGGCTTCCGCGGCACTATTTCGGGAAGCGTAGACGTACCAGTACACAGAGAACAGCCAATCAGAAAATTAACAACGTTCCAACTTCAGCGCTCCTCGCTTTACAGAAAGTATACGAATATTACAGAAAGTTGATAGCCCCCGATTAGGGCGTTATTTAGGAGTGGCGAGTGGAACTAGAACTGTGGTAAAGTATCATTGAATAATATCTGATTTTGGCTTATTACAATTTCCAGAAGGTGTATCTTGGAAGTCTATAGCCAAATCTTAAATTTACATTATTACCTGAGTATTTTGACATATATAACAGCCAGTTTTAGGGCTTTATAACAAAGTTATAACAAAATGAAAAGTTGCAGAATTAAAAATTTTGTGCAGTACTGAAAAATACTCAGAAAAAATGCAAATTTGATTGGAATCTTAAAACTAATACAGTGGTACAAGGTGTTTTGTGTGGCTACACAAGGTACAACAAACAAACACCTTAGCTCTAATAGTATTTTTACAAAAAATTAATTTGTGTGAAAATAATATAATATTCTGAGTACGTATGTTTCTCATATTCCAGGCTTCTCTTGAGGTCTTGAGGCATAAATGTAACATTGTTTAATCAACCAGAGGTCGACATGATTGAAAACAATAACAAATAGGTGGCTTGAACTTGAAGTTGATTTCCTAGCCTGAAATATGACAAGCTCAGACAACAAGAAAAGTCGCGCGACTAGTATACTACGCTCTCTACGAAGTCCGCGTATGCTTACGCTACACGTAGATGCAGGAACACATTACACTGGAACACGAGCACATTACACATTTCTCGACGCACTCGCTGCCGGTGTTGCTGCCGTTGGTGCGGGGAGGGGGGGCGCAGATCTTGTCTACGATTTCCCTGTACTCAGGCGGGGGCGAGCGAGGGCTAGGTCGTATGGGCGAAGTAGCACGCCGCGCTCCCGGTGATGGTTTCAGCTACGACGCGCTGTCGCAATGCTTTTAGCTTATAGGCCATTCCAGACCTTTAGGAGCGCGGCGTCGCTTCCCGGGTACCATTCGCCCCGGGCACCCACCACCAGCGGTATCATTTCGGCGGAGGCGTAGCCGGCGCTGAGGAGAGCTGCACGGGAGGCACCGTATTTATTCTTTTCCTCGTATCTCTCCTGCAGAAAAATAATCTCATAGCAATATATCGTCTTTGATGATGGACAACCTTGTATGTGAGGGAATTGGCGATTTTTACATTTTGGTAACGATGATTCAGAATTTGCTTGTCCCTTAGTCTGAAAAGAAAGTGTCCAAAGGAACTAGAAAATGTCGTCTTAAATAATAAAATAAAACCCTCATATGTAACCTTTACAATTTATTGATAATATCTCGTATGTGGTAAGAGCCAAACGGGAGGTTTTCGTAAGGTACTTTCAAAAAAATATTGCAATAAATATATAATATTATTATATACTAGAGTGTAGAATACCTCAACTTCAACTGAACACTGACAACCGAACATTATGGAAATCAAAAAAGTGTTTTTCCCTCCTGTAAAATTTTGTTTTTTCACATAGGAGGTTGTCTATTATCAACGACGATTTGTTCAAACTTTCTCTATTACCGTTCTTTTTCAATTCATATGTACTAAAGATTCCCCGAGTGAGGAACTTTCACAGGTAATCTCGAAACTAAACTGTAAACTCGAAACCCGTTATTTTTTTCTCAACGTTTCTGTATGTTTTTGAGAGGGCTGAATTCGAATTTGATGTTTGCCACCTCGAAAAAACGTCGGATTCACAGAGAAAATTGCAAAAAAATCGTTAACATTTTGCTATGTTTTTATGTGTTCGCGTATATCTTCAAAACTTTGCGTTTTATTGAAACAAATATTATTTACAAAATTACAGTTGATTAAATTTCCTACCAAATGCATATATTAAATTTAATTTTCTGGAAAACAGTTTAGGCGCTAGAGGGGGCTGAAGAACGGTTACTTTTTGGGCCTCTGGCGGGAGCTCCTTCCAGCCATCCTATCTCGCGGTGGCACTCTAGTTTCAGTTTATCATGCTTGAAAACAACTATTGTGAACGAATATTTCTCGTTGTTAAATGAGTAACTCTTAGAGTCAGTAGAGACATATGCTCGCGCGGAGTACCTGTAAACCTAAGACTTAGGCAACCAAAATAAGACGAAACATTAAGGAAGAAAATTGTTAGAGCAATACGTTCTGTACAATACAGTATACTAGCAACTATTAGTACCAACAATATGTTTAGTCAATACCTGCCAAATTATGATGTAAAAGTACGAATAACACTAAAGACTAAATCTTAGGTAGGTTCTAAACAAAAATATTGAACCAGATAATTTCATGGATGAGCTTGGAAATGTAAACTTCAGGTTAAAAAAGAAATAGCAATTATGTTGGCCTGTGGAAAATAATAAAACAAAAAAATAAGAGTACTACTATATAACAATACGAGAATTACAACGATTCCATTCCATTGTACGGTCTGTTCTTTTATGTGAAATGTTTTTGTTTCCTCAATTGCGAAAATTAGTTCTCATTATTAGCCAATTAACGTGGAACAAGATATCGAGGTCAGTGATTTGCCTCTAATGACGTAATTGTCAATGAATAAAACAATTGATAAATCTTATTGTTTTAGAAACCATACCAAAGTGTGTGGACTTGGGCTACATTGACAAGTGTGCATGGAGTCTGGGTCTACTAGATGTGACGTTACAGTGGAGAAAAACACCTGATTTGAACGAGAATGATATTTACTGAGAAGCAATATCTCCGGTTCTTACACATATCTCCACCTATCTCATCTCCTCCTTTTATTCTAAAGCAGTCGCGGCTCGTGGTTTTATAAATGGGGAAGGCTGCAAATGCATTGCATTGCATTGCCTGCATTGTATTTCTATTAATAATAAGTTTGATACAGACGATTGAGAACGACGCGAAATACCGTGAGGTATACCATTCTGGAGCCCGTTTCACAAAGGTTACAAGTTACTAGTACTAATAATCACAAGTACTCGTAAGTTCTGTTTCACAACGATTTTACCGGGCCCCAGAAGACAAGACCTCATGCGCCAAGAAAGAAAAACCCAAGTATAGCAATGCTACTCGCGGAGCTGCACAGTAATGCTATCTGGTGAGCCCGCCGTTCTTCAGACCCTAGGCTCCACCGAAGGCTGTCTCGCCGCAGCCTTCGTCCGCTGGTAAGCGTCTGCAGTGAATGCATGACGTCACGCCTCCTCGTTTTATACAGGCCTTATGGGAGAATAAAGTGGGAGCCTAACGCTTCTCTCTTCCCTGTCAACAGCTTTAAATGCGTTACGGACGGCCGTTAATGAATCAACAAAGAAAAATTTTGATATGATTGTAACATAATACAACTCAGAATTCCATTGTTAATAAATAAATACATTTGCGAACATATTTTTCAATTTCTTTTAGACGGCGATTTCTCTAGGAGAGGCTCCGCCTTACAGCCTTTAATGACGAGCCGCGCCTGCTCTAAAGACTTTTGTTACCACGAGACTTAGTCTATTATTGCAAATCTGCGACAGCGATGTTCGTAAAATTTGTCGAACAAAACGACAGTGATAGAGAGAATTTCGGTTCTCGCACGTGATATGGGGATCATTCTAGCAAATTTTGGAGACCTGTAACTTGCATGTACGCTACTACCAAGTATGCATGCTTCGTCACTATTTGCTTTTGCGAAGTATTTCATGCGCCGGCTTGTGAAATATCATGTCATTACACACACCACTGTGTTATTGACTCTTCAGCAATAACCCAACATTATTCTGCGATTTTTCTAACTTTGCCCTTCAAGGCTCGTCATCACGATGGAATATGTCGCGGTATTTCGCGACGTTCAGAGTCGTGCCGCCAGATGCCGCATGAACGCGACCGTATCAAGCAGTGCTTGCGAATATGTGCCTTCTAGCGGCATGACGGAGAAAGACGCGAAATGCCGTGTGATATTCCATCGTGGCCATAGGGGCTTGAGGGGCAGAATTAGAAAAATCGCACTCTAGGCGCTGGCGCGAGATCGGCTGTCAGTGTTAAGTTAGTTTGCCACATCATGAAATCATTGTAAAATAATATCAGCCGGTAATGTTTTCATTTTTATTACGTATGCTTAATGCCTCGTAGAAAGTGGGCTTTGTATGATAAAAGGTTGGAAGATGGAACGCTGTTACGTGTATCGTCTGCAAAATGTGATTTGGCAGTATAAAAAAGAAAAGTAGAATATGGAGGAATCTCTGATAGCTTTATATTTATATATTTGGAGGATCAACAGACTGTAAATTAAATGATACACATAACACATAGAATTAATTGAGCTGTACGGTATTGCACAAATGGAGGGAATATGATAGGGCAAAAAAGAACAACATTAGCTGTAATATAAAATAACAAATATTTAATTACTAAAAAAATTGAGTTAAAAGGTTAGTAAACAAACAAACAATATTAAAAAACAGTAAGATAAAAAATTAATGTGAAAAAAAAAGTAATGAAAAGGAAATGAACAAAAATGATTGAAAACAGTAATCTTGAAGTCAGAAGCTGCCAAAAATTAAAGTCTTTTCTTGCGTTAAATTTAAATAGATTAAAAGAGTGCACTCAAGCCGATTTCTGATGCATCAGAAAGAAGTTTGAAATAAGTAGTCACTTATCCGTTGGAGCTCTGGTGGGTGTTTCTTGCAGCAGATGTCGGTCGAGAGATGTTGCAGCAGCAGGAGATTGTTGACGGGGATGGAGCAGAGTTGCGACCCCAAATTAAAGTGTTGTGCAGAGCAGCGTCTTCTAGCAGACTGCAGTAGGCAACTCGGCCTTGCACCGCATATTATAAGTAAATGCTAGAAAGCCGCTTCTTGCAACAGATTGCGATAGGCAAAACAGATTTTGCACCGCATACGAAAGTACGTCTGACCTCTGCGGAGGTTGCCACCAGAGTCCTTATTCTCGTCGGATGAAAATTTTTTGAAAACTGGTCGGTCGAAATGTTGTCCTTTCGTGACACACAGGGGGCGCTAGTGTCAATTTGCATGTGTGTCTGAGGGCTAGCGCTGTTGGGGAGATGGCGAAGCTTGTGCACGCACTCAGCGCGCACGCATGCGCTTGGAGCCGGAGGGGCTCGGACAGGAAGTTGCCAAAAAAAATGCGCCTGGAATAACACCCTCCGGCACGTTCGCAGTCGCCACCCCAACGGGGGCGGGACGCGCGGAGGGTGGTCCAGCAGGGGTGCAGGGGTCCAGCAGGGCGAGGCGAGGACTGCATTCCTCCGAACGACGCCACTCCGACCGATTTCACTCACATACAGTTTTCAACACACTACACTTCTTGTTCAGATAATTGAGTAAAAAGAATTGTGCTACAAGAGTCCCCTGGGTGCAAGGAAATAAAAAATTCAATAAATAATATTAAATTGGGACGTAACAAATGCAGATAACTTTTGTGAAAGAAAGGGGGTTGGAGTCTTTCGCTGAAGCGAGTGAGAGGCGATAAGTGTGGGAGGCAATACGTAAACGAAAAGTTTATTTCTGCTTATGTGAAGAGTTGACTTTGTCATCAAAGCTCATTGTTTTATTTGTGGAGAGAGAATACCGCAAATATGAGAAGAAACAAATCAAAAAGACTCCTTCAAAATGCAATCTAGTAGTATACTTTGTGAGGTAATATTATATTTAGAAGGAGTATATTTGGGATCACGATCAAAGAACTGTTAAGAGTAGACTTTTTTTCTAGTTGTTTCTTGTGTAAAGTTCCTTTTATTTTTATTATTGTTTCATTTTGGGTGCCAACAATATTATGAATAAATGTTTTATTTTTATTTGATATATGAAAATGTTTTTTAATTTAATTAAATGGGAACTTACATTCAAGTCTACGGTGTACGCCGTAGAATCAATTAACAATTTCTGAGTTTAATTCATATGAATAAGCTAGCACCTAGTTTAAATGTCTTCTATCGAATCATCGACCCTAAAATAAATAAATGGATTTGTTTTCTTTTAAGTGAAATTAATTCATCAAATAAAAAATAGAACCAATACACTAGCACTCTCACCAGTCAGGTGCCATTGAGGAGAGACTTTCCTGGCCCACTAGACAGTAGAAGCAGTAAATGACTTGGTAACTGCTGATGCACAGTATTATTTGTACTTGATATGCATGAAAGCACTGCACCAGCCCCCAAAGAAGACAGAAATACTAATTGTAGATAAGCCCTGAGAAGATGACGTAGAATAAGTGATACAAACTATTTTTAGATTTGTAGGAAATAGTGACGAGGAATACTAATGTATCATTAACGAATTGAAAAAGATTATTCTTTCGCATCGAACATATAGTTAAAGCACATCTTCTTGAAAAGTATGGGAGCAATATATTGGATCATCAAGTATAACTTACGTTGTATGTTTCAAGGATTTAGAGATACTCCGCTCGAGCAAATATATCACCCCTGATTCCATGAAAATCGGAATATTACTTATTTAACAATGAGAAATATTGGTTCACAATATTTGTTTTTAAGCATGATAAACTAAAACCAGAGTGCCAACGTGAGAGAGAATGGCTGGAGCTATTCTCTCGCTTTGGCCAGAGGCCCAAAAACATAACAGTTTTTCAGCGCGCTCTAGCACCTAAACTGTTTCCCAGAAAATTAAATGTAGTATATGCATTTTGTGGAAAATTTAATAATATTTAAGTTTGTAAATAACAAAAATTGTTTCACTAGAACGAATAGTTTTGAAGACATACGCGAACACCTAAAAACAGACCAAAATTTTAAGATATTTTGCAATTTTCTCTATGAAGCCGACCTTTTTCGAGGTGGCTAACAACAAATTCGAATTCAGCACCTTCAAAAACATATAGAACCGTTGAGGAAAAAAACTTAAGTAATTTTTTCTTGGATCGGTCGCTTTTGAGCGCCAATTGATCGACTATAATGACGACACACATAACAGATGTGTCCCATGAGAATCGTCCCCTTTTTATCCCGTTTCGGAGAGAAATTTCAAACGGCAATTTCCTCACCTACCTTTGAACACTCTCGTGAAATTACCTCGCCCATCTCCTCGAAAAAAAAATGTACCTAGCTGTGAAGCAGCGGAAATAAAATGAGATCAAAGAAGCTCTTGAAACAAGTGACAACCGATTGTCAAGTGCCATTCACTTCCCTCCAATTGTATTGCAAAGGAAATGAAATGTCCTCTGTTCGTTAGAGAATTAGTATAGTTTTTTTTAACTAGAACAATGGGAGAGAAGTAACGGTTGCTAATCAATTGTGCCACTGCTGTTTCATTTATTCGACAAATGTGTAGTTCCGGGGGGAGGGAAGCTGTGAATGTTCACAAAGGAGCAGTCGGTGAAGACAATGCCCACAAATTGTAAATTAACTATGCTCCCCATTCATACATTGTTCATTTAATATTTTAAGTGTACACGATGAAACATTGATTTCGTATCAGATATTTGCACTTTACCTCTTTCTATCACTTCCCTTTGTCCGTTGGTACATTGTTTTAATTCGCAGTAAGTTCTTGATCTGCTATGTATGAATCGATGATCCACACATATACAAATTGGTTATGAGAAAAGGTACAGAAGGAAAAAAAGAGGTGAACAAGCAGATAAATGTTCTGTGTTTCTTTCGGCATAGATGACTCAAGCTATTGCTACTTTTGACGATGACATCTAGCGGGGGCCCGCGCACCACGGTGTAAGATATATATATATATATATATATATATATATATATATATATATATATATATATTGAAACGAGTTGTTAATTAACTCACACAAATTAAATAAAAGAGAGGGGGACAGGGATTCTTTCTCAGGAATGGGTTCCGGGTCTGATCATACATACAATGGAAATTGACAATGGTTTATTACAAAAAAAAACCATGATCATTACAAGCAACTGGACTTAACATACACTTGCTGCCATGTGATCTGTATTCCCTACACCAATCTCTTGTAAATTACATCATTCAATGGTTTGCTACTGTTCGCACCACATTCCCCTCCCCTGACATCCATTCTCTGATTACCCTGGTTACTGAATATCAGGTACTTATGCTGTATGCCTCTTGTAGCTCTGACGCGTGACTCCACCTCGGCGCTATCCTCGGGATTGCTCGGGTCTGCTCGGTCGCCCGCGTCGCCGCCGTGTCGCCACCGCGCCCGCCGCCTTCTCCAGCAATGCTCGCGAACACGCCACGCCGTTTCCCAAATCTTCGTTCTTCACAGTACTGGCAGACGAAATTCATTCGGCATACTCGAACACTCGTGTCTCTCACGCAACGGGAGCATTAGTTTCACGATTAATCTTTCTCCGTACAACTCACCAGCGTGTGAACAACGCCTGGTTACTGCACTCGCTCGTGTAAATATAATAGTACAAGTCTCAATTATCCACTTTCCGCCCCCTTTTTCCCAGGTTGTGACTTTGATGTTACTGCACAGTCCTCACAATCACAATTGTTACTATCCTACGTTTACTCAACGTCTCTATTAGTTGCTGCACTCGTCCAGGTCCACGTGTTTACCACTTACTACCGACATTATCTGTAGCATCTCTGTTCTTTCACATTACACACGCATCTTTTTAACTCCGCTTTACCACAGTTACCTGTATCACTCAAGCGTCTACTCACACGATTCTTCTACTTTTTTCACACCACACTTTCGCTGATTTCATATGTTACATCGCTCTACCATCTGACCTCCGCCATGTCTGGGCGCTTCTCTCTCGCCACTCTGGCTTCTTGGCCCGTGCTCGGTTCGCGGCACTCGGTTCCTCCGCTGAGCCGGCTCCTGCCCCCCCCCCCGACTCCGCCGGCTGGCCAGCCTGTGCCGCGCAGTTTAAACCTACGAATTGGGCCGAAACGCATTGTTATCACTGAGATGATAACAATTCGTTTCAATATATATATATATATATATATATAGGAGTGTTAACTAGCCACCTATGGGGCAAATTTTCTGAAGCCACTTTGAGGCTACTTTCTCGCTTGTCCGTACGGTGCGCACGATCAGTTTGGGTCACGGTGTAAGATATACATCTTACGATGTCATCTTAACCTGTGGCAGTTTTACAAAACATTTCCTACTCATTTTCGTAACTGTTTGTTCTAGACTTTACCAATTCCACTGCGAAATGACAAATCATGATTTGAAATCTGAAATCAGCTGGCTACAGAGATGTCGAATGGATTACGACCAAACACGACCTTGCTCAAATGAGACCCACAGAGTCCCTAGATACACAGAGTATTGCATTCCATTGCTCCACCAATCCCGCCATTGCATCTCCAATTGTCAGGAAAATTGGAACTGCGTAATATTCTTGTCGAGAACCATGAATCTACCTCAAACCAATTTTAATATTCTTAAAAATCTTTATAATGTCACCAAATGTTATAATTTCCCTTCAGTTCCTGATTGGTGCCTGGCGGGGTTGTCGAGTGAGTGGATATTAAATAGCGGCGGTTGCACTACTCTCTGTCTCTAGGGACTCTAATTATTGCTAGAGTCCCTAGATACAGAGAGTAGCGCATTCCATTGTTCCACCAATCCCGCCATTTTATATCCAGTTGCCAGCATGATTGGAACTGTGTAGTAATCCTGCGTGTTGACAACCACGAATCTAACCAAAACCAATGTGAATATTCTTGAAAATCTCCATAACGTCACCAATTGCTACAATTTTCCTTCAGCTCCTGATTGCTGCCTGGCATCGGGTGAGAGGATATTAAATGGCGGCGGGTGCGCTACTCTCTGTATCTAGGGACTCTAGAGACCCAAAGATCGCAGCGCTTATATGCGAGAACTGTGAGAACTAGCCTCACATGAGCTTCAGTTTTAGACTGGGAATGAACACACCTATATATCTTACACCGTGCCGCGCACCCACTAGATCTGGAACGGGTCTGGAACGGGTCTGGAACGGGTCTGGAACGGGTCTGGAACGGGTCTGGAACGGGTCTGGATATCTGAAGCGGCGTCCGGCCTCCCCCACTCTGGCCAGCACCTCTGAGAGGGTGCTGCTCTGGCGCCGTGAACAAGAGCCCACCTCGAGGTGCACCGCCGACCACAGAGACGCCACCCACAGTGCCTGTGATGGAACAACAGTGCGTGTGCCCCTCCGAGTGATGAGTAGTGCTGCGTGGGAAACCAGCTACGTGTGCGTGTGTGTGGGTCACTCAACAAGAGTCGAGCTGGCACACTTTAAATATCAGACCATTAGCTAGTTGGATTAGATCGTAGCTCAAAATTAATTTAAACTTAGTACCTACGTTAGTGTTTATTTATTTACTTTCCTTTCCCTATTCTGTTTTTAATTTAATTTAATTTTTTAAAAATTTTTTTAATTAATCTTACTTTTTATCATTTTTTTATTTTTAGAGTCTAATGTAAGTCTAGTTTGTAAGTACGTAAGTATTAGTAAGTAAGTTTAGATTATAAGCGCAGTAATAATGTAAATATGTTTGAACTAAGCGTAGAGAACCAGTGGCAAGCACAAGAGCCCATGGCAAGTCGAGCTAACCTGTAGAGAATTTGAGTAATTCCCAAGTGCGCGTATGTGTGGTTCCATCACTCACGATTAGACCACTTCCAGTCCACTAATCGAGATGTATGATGTGTCATTCGACGCGACATAAGAGTCGAAAATGGCATAAAGTGACAAATTTAAACAGTGACCAACCAAAAATAACACGATGAAGGTGCAATATTTTAAAAAATTGCTTCACATATCTGTTTTAATGACTTGTAACAAGGTGATAATTTTGGTATATGGGTGCATTTAAAATGCCTGCTAATTTTGTGATGCAAACTGGTGCCTGATGTTCATTGGGTGAAGTAGGATACGATGCGTAATAGCTCACCCATGCCTTTCCATCATGGTCTGTACAACATGTTCAAAGGAATTTGCATAAAATGCAATAATCGTTTTCACACGAAGTAAGAAATCTACGATTATTCCCAATGTGACATCTTTTTTCAGTATACGTATTTTTTCTAAACGGTTGTTTAATATTTTTTATAATAATTAGTAATAGTGAAATTGTTGCAATAATAAACAAGTTGATTGCATATTTCAGATTTTTTCTCTGTTTCTTGCGTAAGACAATAGCGCAAAGGACTAACGTGAGGTATACCTAACGCCATACACACCCAAAGAAAACACGAAACTAGGCAACTTTTTAAAAACTACTTTAACTGCATAATATATCAATAACATCAGCTTTTGTGAAAAAACAATTGTCAGAGAGAAAGAAAACACCGTTCTTTGAGGGATTAAAGTCAGTTATCCCAGAAGACCAAACTCATTCCGAGGTATTGATCTGGAAAATCTATACCTGGTACCTGGACTAAGATCTGTGGAAAAAAAAGGAAAAGAAAAGGGACTTCTACCTTACATTACACCCATCAACCAAGCTTTTTTTACAGGGATTTACAATAGAAATGGACGATACTGGCCCGCTGGAAAATGTTGATTTTGATGTTTGAGATTTTTCATTGCAATTAAAGTGTTGTCATTTCATTTACTCGTATTTATTTCAATAAAACATAACTCGTGACTAACAATACTTTTTGTTTTTATTTCAGTTTACTATCAATTCCAGTATGCTCAAGGGAAAATGGTGGGAGTCACTTAAGCACATCGAAATACGAAGCACAACATGTTATTTTTATTAAATAAACAAAAACATTACCACACTTTATTTACAATTACTATTACTTTTACCATGACACCTTTCGGCAATTTGCAACGCACAATTTTTATATCATTTGTTGGGTAATTTATTATACTGTATACACCAAAGCCTTCTCTTTCTCAACATCACAAAACATACCTTGCTCTAGTTTGTCTTTAACCCCTCTTACAATGCTCTAAGAATAGATTACTTTTTTTTGCAGCTTAGTACAAAATCATAGACACAAAACCGTTATTTTACCCCAATACAAAATTCCATATATTAGATATTCAAAACTAAGAACCAAAAAAATCTGAAAAATTTGGATATTTCAAAAATATAAAAAAACTCAATATAAAATATAGCATTATCACGTATTTGCTTATTTCCTTTTCACCTCCCCCAATTAACATTACAAGATAGTTACTTCTTTGTACTTTTATACCTCCCAACTTTTACTTTTCTCTTCGTGCTTTGACCATATGATTTTAAGTATTGGATATTATTTGTTTAAACTAATTTCATCATTTAAATCTTGTAATTAAATTTAATTTATTTTCTATTTTTAGTGGCATAATATCGTATTATAAAAAACTTAAACAACAAAATTATTCTCTGAAAAATAACTTTGGAAGTTCAGTTGTTGGAACGTTTTCGTAAAATTGTCGTTTCAATAATACTGAAGAGTCCAAGTAAATAAGTTAGTTTCTGATGAAAGAAAAACAACGTGTGGTTTAGCGCTGTGGCTTAGTGGTGAAGCACAACAGGTTTCTCTACTTCAATTGTATTTTCACTAATTGAATGCGGATGGAAAGTTCATTTCGATTCGCCGGTGGAATATGGCGGTTCTCCTTTAATCTTCGTCCCAGAGGTTTGTTTTGCCACGATTTAATTACGCTTCCTCGGGCACCAAATCTGACCTCAAGATCGAGTTAGAAGACGCTGGAAAATAAAGGAAAGGCGAACAGGGCACCGCGTGAACGAAAATAGTAGGGGCTTGGCTATTGTAATGAATCTGATCAAAAACGTCGGACGAAATAGGAATCTACGGAAACTTTAAATTTACCCCCTCTTTGTAGAATCAACAAGCCTCTTAACTATACAAACAAACGATTTTCAGTTTAAACATTTTATACATTCATTATTAAATATCAAGAGTTAACATATTCTTACACATCTGGATCAACCAGTGAATGTTAAGGAATACTCCTGTACTTGATGTCAATGAAATGTTAAAACTTCTGAAAGGCAGTAATGACGAGCAGGTAGAAATATAATTAAAACAGATATAGTTAGAAGCAGATAGGAAATAAAGAAAAGCCGAAGAGGGCACAGTGTGAACTTAAATAGTGGGCCTAAGTTATTGTGATAAATCTGTCGAAAAATGTCGGACGAAATTGGAACCTACGAAACGTTTATTATGCCCTCGAACCCCAGTCGTCACTATCTCCCCTGAGAGTATCGGCAATAGGGATTCAAAATCGATGTACATGTTTTCAATTTTTTTGTTTTAAAAAAATCAAGGATGGATTTAGCAGCAATATTTTAAAGCCGATGTTTTTTAACATTGATGTTTTGAGTTCGATGTTATTACGTGGTTGACTTTTTTTATTTCAATCAACATTTTGACCAAAGTGATAATGGGTAAAAAATAATTAAACTTTCGTTTTGGTCGATAAATGAAGGCCATATAATTTTAGAACTATCCACAAAGACAAAACCGTTTTGTTAAATGTTCTGATAATTTTGGTATGTGGTCTGCGAGTTAAATCATAGTTAAAAATAATTAAACGCGACCATCATTAAATTACCTCCCCCCCACGTGAACATTAATGCGGTTTTACATCACTGATAGTTTTGCGGCGATGTTTATCAACATCGACGATTTAATTTTGAAAATAGGCGTTTAAAATAAATGTAGCTTCACTACGCGTACGTTTTGTTGAACTCTCCTTTCGCTTGTAGTGGAAGGAGTAGAGCTGGGGTGAGTTACTATTTTGTTAGCAATGCAGAGAAATCAAATCTGCAGTTCGTTTACCGATGCAAATAAGTTTTCTAAACCAGGTTTTACTGTAATATCCACCAATTTCAACTTAAAGAGTACACTACGAGTATTTCATATCAATCAGAACACTATCGGTAATATCCATCACCGAATTATTCGGGTTTTAAGTTCTATACTGCGATTTTTGTAGGAAGAGCTGTCAAGATAACTCAAATCCCATCTTGGCGATGGAATATGTCACGGCATTTCGCGTCTTTTCTCGATCTTGCCGGTAGAAGTCGCATGATCGCAAGCACTGCTTCATACGGTCGCGATCGTGCGAAATCTAGCGGAACGACTGGGAATAATACGAAATGCCGTGACATATTCCATCGCGAAGATGGGATTTGAGTTATCTTGAGAGCTCTTCCTACAAAAATCGCAGTATAAACAGATTGATGTAATGGTGATCGCATTAAAACAATCCTCAACGTGTCGCCAGCGCACTTTACAATATCGAGTGCTTCAACAGGTGTTTTCTAAGTAGCGTTTCATTATTATTGAGCAGTCATGTATTACTCTTTCACTTTACATTTGCAGACGGAGCGCTGCGATCTGTTTACATGAGGTCACCGCCGACTGAATGAGAAACGCGCGTCTGCAGTAGATTCTGACCGTTTAATATGATATAGATGGCGGTGAGCAGCACACACAACCCCGGTAGGACAACAACATTATAACTGCGATTTTTGTAGGAAGAGCTCTCAAGATAACTCAAATCCCATCTTCGCGATGGAATATGTCACGGCATTTCGTATCATTCACAGTCGTTTCGCACAGTCGCGACCGTATGAAGCAGTGCTTGCGATCATGCGACTTCTACCGGCAAGACCGAGAAAAGACGCGAAATGCCGTGACATATTCCATCGCGAAGATGGGATTTGAGTTATCTTGAGAGCTCTTCCTACAAAAATCGCAGTAGTGCAGTAGATAAGTGCAGTATAAGCAGTAGTAAGCATAAGTAAAATCGTAGTATAAGCAGTAGATTAGTGCAAAGAAGAAATAAAAACATTGTACGTGAATGTTGTGAATAGCGTGTGGTGTGATCTATTTTATTGTATATTACATTTTTTGTATATTGACATCGGGACCATTCGTGTATTCTCGTTTATGTGTTCGGTCCTTCACTTTCAAAACAACATTAGTTTCTAATTCTACCGTCTGCAAATATAAAGTGAACGAGTAATACCTGTATCTACAGTACACTGTCCACGTTTTTCTTCATGCCTCGTCTAACTCTCCGTGACCGTAGTAACAAATTCAACGATTGTGATTGTCGAAACATTATGGACATTTGGTGTACGTGTTTTTATTGCTTGGGAGCAGTAGTGACTAAGGTCCGATTAAATTAAGAAGGTGATTGACATTTGTGAGTGGAGGGGAGCGACGTTGCCAGGTCGCAAACCACTGAGCACGTGTTACCGGGACACGAAAACAAACACTTCAAAAAATACGACAAAAGCCTAACCTCAACGCAACTCATCACAACACAGTACACATTGCGCGCGCAGCACAGGCAGAAACGCGGGCGGCGCGGCGGCAGGGAAGTCGCTGTCCGCTGCTCAAATGTTCCCCGTGTTCGGCAGTGGCAACTGAGCGACCTGATACGTCACGTTTCGTCTCTCTGGTTGGCAGCTGCCATGGAAACGGGAGAGGCGTCCTGACGTCACAAAGAACTGTCAATCACCGTCTTACTTTAATCGGACCTTACGGCAGGGAGGTTCAAGGGTCACCGTTCTCCCAAATAACACACATCCATCCTTCCTTTCCTTTCGTCCAGTATTTGATGTTGAAGTAGTTGTTCGCCTTGTTATACTCCGATTTAGGAATTCAAAAAGCCCGGCATTTCATGATCCGTGTTTCTCTTAATTGGTTAGAAAGGTTCGAGATCTGTGCCCTATTACAGTGTAGAAAAATATGGCATTGCTGTAAGCTCAATGCTTTAGGGTTGTGAAAATTGCAACATGGGACTTACAAATGGCGGCTGTCTGCGGGTGCAACCCGAGATAGGTGACACTTGGAAAATGTTTTCTTGCAAGAGATCCAGAGCTACCTACTGACTAATTTTTGAACTCCGTCTCGAAATTGGTTTCCTCGGATTCGCCTACAGGGTGCAGTAGTACACAAAACCTATTTGAAGACAAGGCGATAGTCTTAAAATCTCTATAAATTTATTTCCGGGAAATGTTATATTTCTTCTCATGACTTGACTTGCATTGTGTGATTGAATTTTAAAGAAGTCAAAATATTATTGGTTTCTCGAATATTAAATTTACCCATTGTCTCCAGTTCTCTTTCCACAGCCTCTCCCCTTCCCATTCAAGAATTGTGTGCCCCCTTCTAAATGGAGTCTCTTGGATTCGTCAATGCTTGGGAGGTCGCAAAGTAAGAAAACTGAAGCAATATTGTTTTGCCCCGTCTTTACCCATTGCGTCTCTTTCCTCCGATGTGAAGAGTAGTGTTTCTTAAACATCGACAGTCTATCGATAACCATCGATAGTTGAAACTATTGTTGTCTATCGATAGTGGCCGATAGTTTTTCGATAGTTTTAGGTTTTTACAGTTTTATAAAAACAATAACTTTTTAATAACAAAATATACTGAGAGCATGCAAAACCAACATAAATAAATGAAACAGTAAGTAAAAAATGGGTATGTAATATCTAAAAATTATTACAATTAAAAAAATGAATAATGTAATATCTAAAAAATCAATTTATATATTTTTTTACAATATATAAATTATGTTACTTTGTTATGAATTGTATTCGTGAAACAATTAAATTTCCTTTATTTAATACGCTTTTTAATTGTACGTATTTTATTTATAATTTTACGACTATTTATCATATATGTATCAAAATTGTGTACATAACAATGTAATAATTTATATTATTATAGATTTACATCGTAATCGAGTTGAATCTGTGATCAAATTTTGTTTTAATATTTAATAGATGTTTCATTAAAGAACCTAATATACAGTAAAGTAGTTATTATTTTTTCGGAATCTGTATAAAAAACACAAATTTCTATCTAAATCCAAATAATTATCTAAAGCGATTTATTAAAAATGAGAAAATATCGATACTATCGATTACGATTACTATAGATTACGATAGTCGAAAATCATCGATAGTGAAACAATCGATGTTTAAGAAGCACTAGTGAAGGGCGCTGAAATACCAGGGACCGTCTGTTGAATGAATCACATGTGAAAACATAATCATCAGGTGTTTTGAAAGTGATTCCACGAGACTGTCCTATGAGGGAAAACGAGCATGCTAAAGATGTTCACAAATGTAAGTTTTCCTTTGGAGATCACGCTACTAATTATTCATTAAACTCGTTCTAGTCAAACGGTTTCCATTATTTATAAAATCGCCGTAACTTGTTTCATAACAACTGTTCCTCTAGCGGGCGGAAGGTTTTAATTAGACAATTAATTCCGAAATGAATATTTCAGAAAAGGAAACTCCTATCACTTGGGCACGCAATGGCGGTTACTAACCGCAAAACAAACAATTCGAATTTGTGAAACGCCTGTTGGAATGTTATACAATTCCAAATACCGCGTTTCATTAAATGGCATTCCAGAAAAAAACCTAAAGTATTCCTTTTAATTTGTTGGTTAGCCAGAAAATTGATAGTAATTGAAATATATAGAAAAATGTATCGAATTTTTTGTATAGAAAACATTAACCTGGTTTGTTACATGCATCAATTTTCATCAGACATCACGTTTGTTTTTTGTTTTGTTTTTCTTTTTTATTGTAGCATTATAAACGACCTTCCTCGTTACAAAAAAATCATTCATACGTTCATAAAATGACAACTTACAGCACACATGTTGTATTTGACATTTATGGCACAAATAATTGTGTCATCACACATTCAGTCAATTTCAACGATAGAATCGGGGGGGGGGGGGGGCGGTAAACGGAACAGTTGACCACAGTTTTCTCGCACAAATGTCGAATCCCGTTCCGTCACAATAAAGTTGTTTACAATAACTTTTATTTTTTTTATAAATAATTATAATATATTTATAATGTTACACAAAAAAATAACATGTATATATTTCAAAGATTATCTTCAGTTTAAATACTTAAGAGTATTTAAAGAATACCAATTGCTTAAAAAAATTGATTTCATCTGTTTTTCGGGTTTTAATATTAATAAATGTTACATCAATGGTAATTTTACATAGATTTTCTTATGCTGTTTATATATTCGTACATATTTCAAAGTTCGCAGCTTAATAGTATCTTACGAACTTCACGAGATACTAAGCACTTTCAAAAATGTTTAAAAAGATATAGAAATAACATAACATTTTTTTGCCTAAAATTAATGAACCAAGTATGCTATACTTCATTGCATGTATCACTTTTCCTAGTATTTATTATATTTTTTTCTAATTTCAAAGTAAATAAACAAAAGTAATAACCGGAAATATTTTCTACATTTTAATGTGTTTGCTAATGTTTAGTTCATCTAGATTAAAGTGAATAAAAAATGCAAAGCCAATGCTTATTTCAAAACACAATGATGTTTAAAATAATTAATTCTAACTGCAATATTGTTTATTTATGCTAATACATCATGTGTATGATCAATTTCGTAAGTCGTGTAAGAAATCTGTGAACATGAGTGTCTCTTTCCGAACGTTATTTAAGAACAGACACCTTCTGATCTACTTTTAGGGCCACCGAACTGTCTCACGACGGGTTTGTATATATACAATATATGCTAGTGGAGGTCGATCATTTTTTCGTGGTCTTCGTTACAGCCCAGTCAAATTAGACCGAAAATTGGTCATCGAAATTAAAAAATCCCGGAATTTTCGAACTCGGCAAAATTGTTTGTTAGTACCGCACATTGCACTAAAAATTCTGAAATGGGGGGGGGGTGAGCCGGGGGCCGTCTAAAGGTGGTTTTTCTACGTTTTTTTGGTTATATTTCCGTAACTATCTATCGCATCGAGACTTATGCCGTATACAAAATTAAAGTACATAAAAATATCTTACAAAAAAGTTCCCATAAAGATTCGTTGTGAAATTGACCCTTATAAAGCCATAGAATCGAGGGGTTTTACTATTATTTACAAATCTCTTTTTTTAGATATTTCCCTTATAAAAATGATGTTACGATATGTTCAGTGTACGGAAGTACTTTTAGTTTTGTTCGATGTTTATCAACAATATGTATTTGCTTGTTTTGCGCAAAAAAACTTAATCACGTCCATCTCAAGCCAAAGGCATCGTAGCAAGCCATGACGCCTTCATGATGATGATGATGATGATGATGACGACGACGACGACGACGCTTTGGCCTTAGGTGGACGTGGGCGGGATGGACCCTCGCACTGTAACCACTCCATGTGAAGGTGTGCTGGAGTCCTGCCACTGTTCATGTGAAGGTGTGCTGGAGTCCTACCACTGTTCATGTGAAGGTGTGCTGGAGTCCTGCCACTGTTCATGTGAAGGTGTGCTGGAGTCCTGCCACTGTTCATGTGAAGATGTGCTGGAGTCCTGCCACTGTTCATGTGAAGGTGTGCTGGAGTCCTGCCACTGTTCATGTGAAGGTGTGCTGGAGTCCTGCCACTGTTCATGTGAAGGTGTGCTGGAGTCCTGCCACTGTTCATGTGAAGGTGTGCTGGAGTCCTGCCACTGTTCATGTGAAGGTGTGCTGGAGTCCTGCCACTGTTCATGTGAAGGTGTGCTGGAGTCCTGCCACTGTTCATGTGAAGGTGTGCTGGAGTCCTGCCACTGTTCATGTGAAGGTGTGCTGGAGTCCTGCCACTGTTCATGTGAAGGTGTGCTGGAGTCCTGCCACTGTTCATGTGAAGGTGTGCTGGAGTCCTGCCACTGTTCATGTGAAGGTGTGCTGGAGTCCTGCCACTGTTCATGTGAAGGTGTGCTGGAGTCCTGCCACTGTTCATGTGAAGGTGTGCTGGAGTCCTGCCACTGTTCATGTGAAGGTGTGCTGGAGTCCTGCCACTGTTCATGTGAAGGTGTGCTGGAGTTCTGCCACTGTTCATGTGAAGGTATGCTGGAGTCCTGCCACTGTTCATGTGAAGGTATGCTGGAGTCCTGCCACTGTTCATGTGAAGGTGTGCTGGAGTCCTGCCACTGTTCATGTGAAGGTATGCTGGAGTCCTGCCACTGTTCATGTGAAGGTATGCTGGAGTCCTGCCACTGTTCATGTGAAGGTGTGCTGGAGTCCTGCCACTGTTCATGTGAAGGTGTGCTGGAGTCCTGCCACTGTTTTTGAGATGTTGTAACCATATGTACACTTTGAAGTAAATCCTGAGGATAGTATTAAAATATTTCGAAACGTCTGAAAAATATGTTTTAATATGTTATTTCACTACGACCGAATCCCGTAATCCACATTTCCCATGCCATGTTTAATGATGTGTTGTTTCTGTTATCACAGCTCTGAGAATGGAATCACTGTTCTAAATGTTGAAAACTGATACAGCTTTATATATTTCTTACCAACATCTACATACAATAATTAAGTAATGTTCACATGGCTCTCGGGTGGCTCACGGACAGAGTGGTAGCTTTCCGAAAGGGGATTCCTGGCTCGATTCCCGATTGGGGCGAAAATAGATCTATATTATTAAAAGAATACGGCCACAGATTTTTACAACAGACAAACATGTTTATTCAAATTTTCAGGTAGAACATATATTAGGAAGTTCACATAGCGACGTTTCGGGGTATCTTTTTCCCAATCTTCAGGCTAAAATCTCCTTTTCTGTACTGTTTTTAGCCTAAAGATCAGAATAAACATTTTTGTCTATTGTAAAAATCCGTGGCCATATTCTTTTAATAATATAGACTAATGAATATTGACAATGTTCTTATTGAAGTGTTATATGAAAAATAGATCTGTCGCTTTCTATTTCAATCGTCTCCGTTTCTATAGAGGTACGAGGGGAAAAAATCTCAGGCAGGCCAAGTATGCCAGAAAAGGTGAAGCGAATACGTCATGCCCGTCATATGTCTCCCTTACCCCCAAGCGTGGATAAGTGGTGCTAAAACAGCACATACTTTCTCGCCTGTATTTTCACGCAAAATTACCTAAAGTACCTAAATTTTCGAAAAATTGTATATGATCTTAATTCAAAATCTAACTTTAAGGAACAGATTTTACTAAGGGAAAAAATCTCTTATCTTCATATACTTCATATAGTTCATGTAATCTCTATATTCATGTAGTTGTAGGAAGTCACCGAAAAAAAATTTAATTTTTACAATTTTTGAAAAAGCAGAGTTTTTATCAAACAAGACTTGAACCATTCTCTTAAACGTTTTTTATACTGTACAACAATATTTAGTCAAAAACGATAAACAATTTTTTTGAGAATGTCTGAGAGGCTTCATGTAAAGCACACCCAAAATTAAAATATGTTTCAAATCAAAGGGGCTGCGACACCAGGCAGATCGATTGGGGAACATCAGTTTTGGAGAAAATCGACGAAACGGTTTAGCCGCTGGCGTTGTTCACAGATGGACGAACAGACAGACATATTGCCGCCATTCGATGTTTTGTATCAAAGACCAACAAAACCTGGATTCTGGTCTGTACACCATGTCTTACAGTATTTTTTTCTGAATTTAGTAACTGTATTTATCCACTTTTTCGATATAATAAGGACTCTATAATAAGAGTTTTTTCTGTCAGCATTTCGCAGTTTTTTCACGCAGCATTACATAACTTTCTCTCTACTCTGTAGCGAGAAAGTTAAAACAGGGCCCAGGGCACGGAACATTGCTAACTGGCAAAAGCCGCACTATGCCGACACAAAAATGCTAAATACATACATACTGTAAATTGCAGTGTAATAATAAAGTACACTGTAATAATGAATCGCATGCTACATGCAATTCATACCCGACAAAAATATATCTTTGTTATTGAATGTGAATTCTTTTTTTTCGCTTCTGATCCGGATAGCTTGACATGTTAAGTCTTGACACGGAAATTCTGAGCAACCGTTATTCATTACCATTTAATCAAATTTGCATCTAAAATGCGTTTCTTCCCTTTTGAATGCTCATCTTGAAGTTGACTAAGCATCCGCATTTTTTTTTCTTTATTGAACATAATGTTAACAATGTTGGTACTTTTACGCACTATGTCTAATTCAGTCATGAAAAGGGATCCTATATGAATAATCATTACTGTATATTTCCCTTGAAATGAGTATGTTCAGTCTGCATTATTTACCAGTACTAAATGCAAAAGCCGTGTCACGAACATTGTGCTTTATTTAGATATGCTCCAGTTCCAATATGGAAACTATTTATTCCAATAATAGTGCGTCGATGAATTATTAATCATTTAATAGCCATTATTAATACATTTATCTCTATCAAGAGAATGCCAAAAACATGTTCTTCCACAAAACAGTGCGATTTAAAATATAGCCAATCTCATTTAAGGGTAGAGTGATGGGTGATGGTGTGCTAAATGAAACTAAATACAGAGTTCCATTTACTACATCACTCTGTTGTCGCAGTCGCTCTGGCCTGACAGCCCGAATGGCAATGTCGAAATCGCTAAGAGAGAACCTGTCACAATGAGGGACTCCGACTGTGCTTTCCGCAAGCTGCTATCTACTGCTGCTCTACGCAATCTACCGGTTTAGGTGGCCCAGTAAATCATTTGAAGTCACTGCAGTTCCTCTAACCGGGAGGTTCTAAAGATCGGGTTCCATGGAGGGGACCATCTTCCGCTGGATGGAGAGATCTGGCGCAGGCCGACACGGATTGCAAGGTTCTCCTCAAACAGCCTGAAGAAAACCCAGCCAATCTTTTTCAACTTGCAGTGGTCTAAGCGACTAGCTGGAAGTTCTCCTCTCTTCTCTTAGCTCATTTATAAATTATGACTCTTCTTTTCAAATATAATTTATTATGGCTAAGTACAACACTTTGCAAAGCATGCGTGTGCTTTATTAAATTAACAAATTGAGTCTGAACTCTTACATGGGAAAAAAAAAAAAATAATAATACAATCAATAATTTTTTTAAAGGCATGACTACGATTGTCACTTTTTATGCTATGAAGCGACACAATTTTTCATAGAGTATTTAAATGGCAACAGCACCTTATCAAAAACAATTTAATGCATGGTTTTGGTTTTCAACACAGCCTCCCACTTTTATTTATTTATTTGTCAAAAACAGTAAATGTATATGACGTGTGGGGAAAAAGCGCGCACATTTTCTTGAGGACCAGAAAAATAATTTAAAAAAAACGAAAATATTTTTCTGGACGTAAATGTAGCTTCAGTGTGCGCACGTTTTGTTGAGAACTCCTTTTGCTTGTAGTTCATTTACCGTTGAAATTGATTTTCTATAACTCGGGAACAAACATTTTTCAAATATTTTTATTTTTCTAAAATAATGATTTTCTAAATTCATTCTAAATTCATTTTTTTCGTTTTCTATTTGCGGTTGTTTTTTTTAAATTTTTTTAAATTCTGTATTAC
The DNA here is from genome assembly GCA_031308135.1 of Acheta domesticus. Lineage (NCBI taxonomy): Eukaryota > Metazoa > Arthropoda > Insecta > Orthoptera > Gryllidae > Acheta > Acheta domesticus. The sequence continues at coordinate 75,633,452 of JAHLJT010005437.1, forward strand.
TGTCGTGTGGACATAGATGGGAGGGAGTATGTGACGGGAAAAAGATGAAACCCGGGTTGGCTATTGACAGTGGTTTATTATAAGCCCTGGTTGCAAGTACACCGTCACATCCTAACCTTGGCTACGCAGTCCAGCACTCAGTCGGTCGTTGCCATGAGGAGGGTGGGGGAGAGGTGGTCGGTAGCGGCGGCGGCGGCGGCCAAGGCGGTAGCGAAGGCAGATAAGCTGAAGGTGGATCGCTCGGTTCGGCCTTGCGTCGATTCCCGCCTTGCTCAACCCGAGATCAACCGTTGAGTGGGGATGCCGGCCATCACTACCATGCTCACGAAGAGCGGTAAACAAGCGACAACTCGGCGGCCATACGCCGCCTTTATATACTGCCGGGTCAGTCCATCCCTACTGCAGCGAGGGTGGCGTTGCCTTCGTTCGGGTCACTCATAGGGGTGCGGGGGGGAATGGTCAGCCTGCGCATTTGGAAGCCATGCCCGCTCGGCCCGGGCGGAGTGAAAGCGGAAGCGGCCAGCGGCCCAGGGCGGCGGCGCCTCACCACACCACCAATTGGGCATTGCCCCAATGGGGACGAGCTCTAATCTCCCGACATGTACCTGTGTGTAAGGGATAGGACAAAGAAGAGAAATGAAAGATCGCGCGCGGTCCCTGGTCCGTTTGTTGAATTGAATTACCTTATTTTACATGGCGAGACATGAGGCCTGCTCTCCTGTCTGACCACGCGAATTTCGCTACGCTTCTTTCAGCATCTAGCGGGGAAAGAAGGTATTCCATGGGCGACGAAACAGGCGATTTGAATTCAGCTCAGAGGCTTCATTTAGGCTCGAGTATTTTTACGTGCAGTAAATCTACTAACTTGGGACAGCCGGTTTTACTTCTCCTCCTTAGGAATTTTTCGTACTTAAAAATCTTCGATCGGGTTTGAACCCGCCAACTTGGGTATAACAGTCCGATACGCTAGCCGTTACACCATCGCCGCCGCCGTTTGTTAGGGTACTGCTCGGCATTCGCTTGATATTGATGGGAGAACCCATCAGGGCAGCCGGACACTAGATTTCTCGCCCATACAGCGGCTGCATTCGAACTAGCTAGTGTCGAAAATCCTGACATCGCCGGGACTCGAACCCCAGGTCACGAACATTGCAGTGACATCAATTTATGCCCTAAGCCACCTATGGTGGTATACACAACACTGGAAAATAATAGCCCTGATAAAATGTTCTAACTCTGTGTGAAAATCCCGTAAAAATTGGCAGTTCTCAATCCCCAATCTCAATCCCCAATCTCAATCCCCAATCTCAATCCCCAATCTCAACCCCCAATCTCAACCCCCAATCTCAACCCCCAATCTCAACCCCCAATCTCAACCCCCAATCTCAACCCCCAATCTCAACCCCCAATCTCAACCCTCAATCTCAACCCCCAATCCCCAAAATTATCCCAGTCAGACAAATATGGAAAAAAGGTGTATGGGCTTTTACATTATGGAAATAACCATAAATAAATTAGTGGTGCTTTAAAGTAGCGCAGATGTTCTCGTTAGTTCACGTTTCTCTTTAGTGTGGGTTACCTTTTCGGTTTTGCCACATCCCCTTTCTGACTGCTATTCTGTTGGCTCCTAATGGATCTATCAGGACAACACGCAGTTAACTATTGGTCCCTTGTGCACGATTCTCAGCGAAGGGCTCACTCAAACTCTCCAAACAACACAACAAGGCCGGCATAACGTTCATTCCGGTCTTCTAGCATTATATTTAAGCCGTGGTAGCCCTCGGAGCATGTACAGTCGACTCCGATTATAGTGAACTCTGATATAGTGAACGCTGCGTTATAATGAACTTAAGTCACTGCTCCCGTTTCAATTTCATTACAAATAAGCATAAGAAGATTCGATTATAGTGAACTCGGATGTAGTGAACCCTCGGTTATAGTGAACTTGAGTCACTAGTCCTGTTTCAGTTGCGTCACAAATAAGCCACGAAAATTCGGTTATAGTAGACTCTGAACCATAGCTACAGTAAACGTAGGAAATATGTCGTCGAAATTAACTCCCTCTTGAGAAATCAGGTATAGCTAACCTCCGATACAGTGAAACACGAACGTTAGTTCCCAGAAGTTCAATTTAACCGGCGTCTACTTTACTAACGGTGTAAGAACGTGTCGGTAGGTTTACTCAAGATGTAAGATATAAAGTCAACTAGCCACCTTTCGGGCACGTTTTCTGAAGCCAATTCGAGGCTAGTTCCTCGCTTGTCCGTTCCTTGTTTGTCCATATAATCTTAAGATTACATCTTAAACTGTGGTGTTGCACGTTTTACAAAACATTTGCTACCCATTTTCGCAACGGTTCGCTCTAGACTTTAGCAATTCCACCGCGAAGCGACAAATCACTGACTTGAAATAAGTAATCAGCTGGCCACAGAGCTGTCGAATGGATCATGACCAATCACGACCTTGCCCAAATGAGATCCAAATTTCGCAGCGCTTATATGCGAGAACTATGAGAACTAACCTCACATAAGCTTAGTTATAGTTGGTTAATGCCTTATTTTACGTGGCGAGACTCGGACCATCAGGCCCGCTCTTCTGTCTGACCACGCAAATTTCACTACGCTCCTTTCACCAACTAGCGGAGAAAGAAGGTATTATCTCGGGCGACGAAACAGGCGTTTTGAATTTAGCTCAGAGGCGTCATTTAGGCTTGAGGATCTTTTACATGCAAGTAAATCTACTAACATGGGTCAGCCGGCTTTACTTCCCCTCCGAAGGAAGGCGTACGAAGGATTTGTTCGCCCTTAAAAATCCACGGCTTCGGTTTGAACCCGTGAACTTGGGTATGACAGTCCGGTACGCTAACCGTCACACCATCGAATCCGCATCGAAGCTTCAGTTTTAGACGAAGTGAACGCACCTATATATCTTACACCGTGACCTTACTACTGTTATGGATGGAGGGAACCAGTCCTTAATTACACACACAGTTTTTTTTTTGTTTTTTTTTATTTTATTAAAATGTTCTTGTAGGGTATTACATAGTTCAGTGGAACTTACACTATACATATGTTTTTGTTGCTTATAACTAACTTACATACTAAACTTAATCTAATACATAGGTGAGGAAACCATCATTGGTACCTCTTAACTGTCAATTTCGGCGAATTTTTGTAGGAAAATGTGGAATGGGTATTTATTTTTAATTCGGGTTGGTTGGGTTGGGTTACGGCCGAGGTTAAGAGCTTTTAAGGTGGAGATTTGTGGGATGGTGTAGTAGAAATTAGTGGAGAGGTAGTTAATATGGTTGGCTATGGGTTCTATGGATAATTCTTTATGTAGTTGATCGTTGGTGACAAACCAAGGGGCGTTAGTGATTATTCTGAGGAACTGGTTTTGGAAGATTTGAATTTTGTGGATATTGGTTTTTGCGGCGTTGATCCAGATGGGACATGCGTATAAAAGGAGGGGTCTTAAGATGCTTTTATATATTATAATAGCTGTGTTATATGGCAGTGAGGAATTTCTATTGATGATAGGTTTTAATTGTAGTAGTTTTACTTTTGCTTGATTAACTTTATTTTGTATGTGTTTTTTTCCAGTTGAGTTTCGTGTCTATGTGCAATCCAAGATATTTAATTGTGCTATTCTGTGGATGCCAGATTAATGGTTGATTATTTAATGTCAGAGGAGTGGGTGGAGAGTACGGTCTGAGGGTGAATATTTTAGCAGCGGTTTTTGATGGGTTCAGTTGGATTTTCAGTTTAGTGGCCCAGCTATCGATTAGATTAAGATATAATTGCATTTTGTTGCGTATTTCGTGTAAGTCACGTCCTGAAGAAAATAGTGCCGTGTCGTCGGCAAATTGAGCGATTTTTATTGAATTTAGTGTTGGTAAGTCTGCTACATAGATATTGAAGAGTATGGGAGATAATGGTGATCCTTGGGGGAGGCCAGCATTTATTTGTCTTGGGTTTGAGTGATGGTTATTGACATTAACTGAAAATGTTCTGTTGGATAGAAAACTGCGGATAATTGAGGTGATGTAATGAGGGGTTCCTATTTTTTTGATTTTATATAGTAGCGCCTGATGCCATGTTCTGTCAAAAGCTTGGGTTATGTCAATAAAAATGCCTATTGTATGAAATTTTTTCTGGAATGAAGAGTATAAGTGTTCTGTGATTCTTAGTAACTGATGCTGAGTTGATATGTTTTTTGGTGAATCCAAATTGTTCGCGGGGGATGGTTTTCGTGTCTCTTAAGAACTGGTTTAGACGTTTCAGAATTATTTTTTCAAATACTTTGGCTAACGTGGGCAGTAAGCTTATAGGACGGTAACTATTTAGTGCTGTAGCAATTTTGTTAGGTTTGGGTACGGGGATAACTGTTGCGTGTTTCCATTGTTGGGGGAAGTATGAATTCCTGAAACAAGAATTGTATATATTGGTTAGGAATGCAATTGCGGGAGGAGGTAAATTTTTTAATATGTTGTTATTAATGTTATCATGTCCAGGTGCTTTTTTACGTGGTAACTTTTTTATTATTATATTTATTTCTGCTGGGGATGTATATTGTATTTTCGGGTGTGGACCATAGCAGGGTTCGATTTGATTTTTATTAATTGTGTTGTGTTCGGGATGGGGTTTGGTTACGTTTGTTTTAAATGTTGACGCGAAGTAATCAGCTAACTCTTCGGCTTTCTGAATAGAGGTGTATGCTTTGCCCGTTGTCGTGTTTAGTGTAGGTATAATTGTCTTTTTATTAAGTATTTTTTTTGTAAACTGCCATAGCGTATTATTTTTAGTGGTGAGTTGTTCTACTAACTTGTGATATTGTTGATTGTTGTGGGTATTGATTAATCTTTTTACTACGTTTGTTATGATATTTAATTCTTTTTTAAGTTCATTAGTTTTTAAGTGGGTCCATAGTCTTCTTGTTTTGTTTTTAACTTTGATTGCTTTGAGTATTTCGGGAGGGAGCTCTTGATTTTTAGTTTTTTTAGTTTCTTCAGTGTTTATATGAGACTCTTCTACGGTAGTGTGAATTATTGTGTTGAAATGAGAGAGAGCATGTTCAATTTCGATAGGGCTATTGAGTATTTTGAAAGCGGGTATTTTTACCCTAACGATTTTTTGGAATTGGTTCCAATTTATTCTGCCTATCTTAGATTTGGGTGCTGGGGCATGTTGTGGTGCAAGCTGCTGCGTGGTTATTAACACTGGGATGTGGTCAGAATCTAATTCGAATATAGGGGTAGAAAACAATGTTATATTAGAGTTGGTAATGCCGATGTCGAGAATGTCTGGATTTTTATTGCGGTCGAATGGATAATATGTAGGTTCAGCGGGAGTGATTAATTTGAGTTTTAGTATGTTAGCGATTTGTGATAGTATGAGTCCATTTTGATTGTTGTGTCGGCATCCCCAGTTAGTATTCTTAGCATTGAAGTCGCCAATTAGTAATGTGTTGTTCGAAGATTGAAAAAGGTATCTAAAATTGATATCCTTAATTTTCGAAGTTGGGGGATTATATACAGTTATTATGTTCCATATGCTGTTATTTATTATGGCGCGGATGGCTATGGATTCAGTTCTTGGGGAATTTAACACGTCAATTTGATGATGTATTATACTTGTTTTAATTGCTACTAGCACTCCGCCGCCTTTGCTTTCAGATCTGTCTGACCTGTAAATTGAATAATTGGGAATGTATAATTTGTTTTTCTTATTTAGGTGGGTTTCGGTAATGCCTGCAATATCTACATTGTATGCATGGAGAAATTGGGTTAGTTCAGTCTTTTTGTTAGATACGCCATTGGCGTTCCAATTTACTAGAACTAATCCTTTATGGGCCTGTATTGCCATTATTATTATTACTTAAGTAAGCTGAGACTGAGTTTTGAATTGCATTTATTATGGTGGGGATTAGAGAATTTATGAAATTTACAATGCAGGATGAAATTGAGTTAATAATTGTATTTAGGAGTGGGTAATTTGAATTATTAGTACGAGTTGGTGGTTGATTAGGGTTATTACGTGGATGTCTCGAAGTGATGGGTTGAGTTTGATTTTGAGGATTTGAGATATGAGTGAAATTATTGATTAAATTTCTTTCGGGTAGATTTGGGAAGTCTGAGAGGGATTGAGTAGAGGGTGGGGGTGTAGAGGCTTTCGTATTTTCATTATTGTTTTTCCTAGAATATCGCTGACTTTTTGTGTCACTAATTTCCTTATAATATCTGCACGAATTGTCTCTAATGTCTGCTTTATGCTTCCCATGGCAGTTAGCACAAAGCGAATCTTCATTCTTGCGGGGGCATGTTGCGGTGTAATGATTACCTGCGCAAAATGCGCAGTGAATTTTGTGATTACAGTTGTTCTTAGTGTGACCATAATCTAAGCACCTTTGACACTGTATTGGACCTTTGGGTTTTCTACTTTTTTCGGTGGTGACTCTGTGGTTGCAAATTGAGTTTATAGTTAATATTGATTCAATGGGTTCTGCGCCACTAAATTCTGCTGCTACTACTGGGATTGGTTTATTGTCCTTATTTAACCTTGTAATTTTTATAATTGAAGGGTGTTGCGATTTTAAATCTTCTTTTATGTCGTCTTCGGAAATTGATGTATGCAGATTTTTGAAAACAACCGAGTATTTATTATTTGCGGGATCTTTATACGTGTGGAAGCTTCTTTGTGAATGTATTAAGTATTTTACAATGTTCCTATAGTCTGTTGCTGAACTTGAATTTATTTTAATTTTATTGTTTTTAACATCGGTAACGAAATTTTTGGTAACTTTGGTTTTGAGTTCATTTATGAAATTGCTGACGTTAGGAATGTTGGCTACATAAATGGGTGGAATTCTGTTAGCTGGAATTATCTGGTCGTTGCACGTTTCTTTGAGATAAGGAAATCTGTTGCTTTCAGGGCCTTCACCGACTTCACCAAGTTCGCCGAACATGTTTCTAGTGGGTACATTATATTCGTAATCAGTGGATGATTTGGAATTTTCACCCGCTCTTTCACTTGAACGATTGATTTTCTTGTTTTCGGTTTCACTTTCACTGTCACTAACACTCACTGACCTTTTGTTTTGTTGATGTGGGGCAGGAGCTGGCGGTGGAGTCCCGTAGAACGCGTTGTGCTGAGTCAAGGCTTGTTGACGATGCCCTCGCCATTGAGTAGAGCTGGCGAAGCTGCGTTGCTGGTGTCCATATCTACGCTGGTTTCCAAGGAGGTCAGCTCTGAATGCCCTTCTTGGTTGATGTCTGCATTGTGCAGGGTGTATAGGGCTTGGCTAATTGCCTGCCCTGTGGATGAGTCTATGGCATATGCCATAGAAGCTTTGCACTGTTTGTTTGAGTAGAAACACTAGGTGTAATATCACTTATAACACTTGGTGTAAATTATAGCACGTTCTCGGTTATGCGGAGCGCTAGAGAGCAGGTCCGCACCGCTCGGAGTCTCGTGCTGGAATGACACACACAGTAAGAAACTACATAGATCTCGCACACAGTTACCGATAGAGATAAGGTATCATGGAAGGATTAAGATGGTGATTAGGATTCAGAGGAGGCGCTTGAGTTTTTCCCTGACAGAAAAGCGAACTTTCGTCTACCTACACGAGAAAGTACTGTATTACCTAATGTATTGTACGTAGGAGAAACTAGCAGAGGAGTGTAACTAGCGTAGGATAAATTAGAAGTTTGCTTTCAAATCAGGATCAGAGTTCATTATATCTTCTATCTCTTGCCTAATTTGCTCTAATTGCTTTTTTGCAAATTCTATCTGTTTTTCTATATATTTCCTGCTGTAACCTTATGCAAACGACACTTATGTGGATATCGTTTAGATTGCGCTCAACTGCTCTAAGCTCTTATAGTCCTTCTTACTTTTGTGAAACTATTTATTCTATTACTAGTCATTTTTTGTGATAAATTCAGCATATTTTTCTAGTAATTTTGCATCTAGTTTATCTGTTTTTGCAAAGTGGTTGCAGGCTTTTGCAAATGCATATACTCGATTTGGGTGAGCTCTGTGAACAGCTATGTTATACAATTTTATTACAACTTTCTCAAAACCTCCTGTTTACATATAACTTAACAAATACGTTAGCCATTTTCGACTTTATAAACTCAGATATAGCTCTCTCTGCATTTTCTATACGCTGATGTTTATTGTTGATTAAGTGTTTCTTTTGCAATATCAATACCCATAAAAACTGTTCTAGCCATTTTTGTACCTATAAATATAATAATGTAACAGGATTGTGATTCGATCTTCCTACCGTTAGTACTCCATTTTTAAAGCTAGGAGTGTACTGAGATACCTACGATTTCTATCAATCAATCCAATTGACAGCTTGCTCATTATAGTCTTGCGACTTTGATTTAATATACAATCCTAATCGGTCGTCAAAAAGGCAGAGCGGAAGGGAGGGAAGAGGACAAAAAACAGGCTAAAATAGCTGTAGTTAGAAACTTAAAGCCGGCTTATCTGTTGACTTGATAGCCCAATCTACTGGACTTTCTAAAGCTGAAATTTTACAACTCAAGAAAGAAATAGCTTAAAAACGTGGTGATCTTGTTAATTGATTATCTGTTGTTTTATCACTTAAATAAGTTTCGCAGTTTCGCAGTTTTCAGGGTTATCATCTATTACGTCAGCAGTTTCTTGCCTGTTTTCGCTCTAGTTTACGGTACTCTTTCGGGGTTTTCTCTTAATTTTAGAATCACCTTGTTGTAAACTACCCAAGTTTTGTTCTTGCTCCGTTGTACCGGATGAATTACTCCATACATTAGTTACTTTGTCTCCTTTGCTAATATTCTGTTTATCTAAAAACGTAGGAGGAGCTTTTTTAACTTGTTCATGTAATATATCAGATATCTTATAACGACAGTTTTTGATGAGATTCTTTAAATATTTTGTTTTGTTTCCCTCTTCTTCAAAACAAAGGTCATGCAATCTTTCAAAAATAGAACAAACATCAATTTCTACTCCATGTAGTATTCTAGATAAATCTTTCGGCGTAAAAAGCTTTTTCTCAGCTAAGAAGTGATTTAAATAATTTTCTTCATTAAAACAAACTTTATGAAAGTTTCTTAAAATAAAAGTGGCATTATTTCCCGACATGGATAATATAAATCACTTGGCGTAAAACCTGCCTCACGAAAGTCACCTAAAAGCTGTGTTTCGTTTCCTTTCTCATCAAAATAAACATCATGAAATTTTTTTAAAGCAGAGCAAATATCAGCTCCTGCTCCATGGAATATCTTAGATAAGTTAGTCAGCGTAAAACTTTCTTCCTCGCTTAAGAAACGATTTAAGTATCCTTTTGTGACTCCTATAAAACAAAAATCATGAAACCTCTTCAGACTCTTTTCTAGATTATTCTTTGCTCCACACAACATACTAAATAAATTACCCGGCCTAAAACCTACCTTATAGAAATCATCTAAAAGTTTTGTTGTTTCTCTTTTCTCAATAAAGCAAACAATATGAAATATTTTTAAGACAGAAGAAGCACGAGCTCCTGTTCCACATAATGCTGAGGATAAGTTACTTGGCCTAAAACCTGCTTTATAGAAATCATCTAAAAGTTTTATTATTATTCTATATTAAGTCTGTATGTATTAAATCATATAATTATATTCAACTTGGTCCAATATATTCTTGAAACAGACTTATTTGTAAAAAACAGAACTTTAATATAAAATATAGCAACAAGTTTCAAGGTTTTATTTTACCTCATCATCAGGCTAGAAGAATTAATGAAATTCAATTAATTAAAAACATTTTTAACAATTTTGATATTTTTTTCCTTCAAAATAAACATATGGAGCTTACCTTTTAGTCATTTAAAAATCATAAAACTTGACAATGTCAACATACCCATTTTATTTTGATACCATGGTTCCTTTCCTTGGTTACTAATTATTTATGTAATAAATTATTTTGTCTTGACATTGTCAAGTTTTATGATTTTAAATGACTAAAAGGTAAGTTCCATATGTTTATTTTGAAGGAAAAAAATATCAAAATTGTTAAAAATGTTTTTAATTAATTGAATTTCATTAATTCTTCTAGCCTGATGAGGTAAAATTAAACCTTGAAACTTGTTACTATATTTTATATTAAAGTTTCTGTTTATTACAAATAAGTCTGTTTCAAGAATATATTGGACCAAGTTGAATATAATTATATGATCTAAAAGTTTTGTTCTTTTTCCTTCATCATTAAAACAGACATTATGCAATTTTTCAAAAACATATCAAGCTCTAGTTCCTGCTTTAATTAAAATACCGGATAGGTTGCTTAGCTTAAAGCTTTTTTCTCTACCATTTCCCTCAATAAAAAAGTGCTTTAAATTCTGTTTTCTATTTCCTTGCTCATCAAAAAAAAGTATCAAATAGTTCTTTAAAAGCTTTAGTAGCATTAGCTCCTGCACCATGCAAAATACTGGATATATTAGTTAGACTCATTCCGTCGTTTTCTAAAATTTTTAAATATTGAGTTTTATTTCCTTCTTTAACAAACCACAGATGATACAAGCTTTTGAAAGCTGCTGCAGCATTAACTCCTGCTCCATTCAAAATACCAGACATATTAGTTAGGTTTATCCCTTTTTCTTCTAGAGTTTTTAAGTATTGAGTTTTATTTTCTTGTTCATCAAACCACAGACCATATAAGCTTTTAAATGCTTTTGTAGCATTAGCTTCTACTCCATCCAAAATACTGGCCATATTAGTAAGATCTATTCCTTCCTCTTCTAGCATAAGCCTTTAAATGGTGTTGCAGCATTAACCCCAGCCCCACTTAAAATACTGGACATATTAGTTAAATTTATTTTTTCTTCTCCTAGAATTTTTAAATATTGAGTTTCATTCCCATCTTTATCAAACAATAGATCGTGTAAGTCTTTAAACGCTGTGGGAGCTTTACCTCTTGCTCTATTCAAAATACTAGATATATTAGCTAGATTCATTCCCTCTTTTTCTAAGGTTTTTAAATACGCGAGTTTTGTTTCCCTCTTTATCAAACCACAGACAATATAAGCCCTTAAATGCTGTAGAAGCTATACCTTTCGCTCCGCCTAAGATATCGGACACATTAGTTAAGCTTATTCCTTCTTTTTTCATGACTTTCAGATATTTTTTCCCATCTCCTTTAATTAAAAAATCTAAGAACTTATTAAATGCAGGTGTTTCTTCTTCACCAACTATATTTTTAGCAAATTTAATTTCTTCATCAATACCTTTGTTTTGAAATTCCTGATAACTAGATCTATTACTTTTTATATCTTCCAAAAGCTTTTCCATTTTTCCTTTTGTAATAGGGCCAAATTCATGAGATTCTGACCAACGTACCGCTATTTCACGTAATTCTTCGTAATTATATGGAGCATTAGACTCATCTATCTCATTTCTAATAACCTCATTCAACTCTTCCTTATTAGATTGGTTAACCGCAAATATTAGTCTATCTAAAAATTTCTCTCTCATTTCTCTTTCGCTCTCATTAGAAAGTCCTCCATCTTCTTTCTTTTTCTGCAAAGAAGGCGGAAGTTTCAATAGACTTAAAAGCCTTTTTCTTGTTGTCTCCTCCCGGGCAAATCGATAGAGACTATTCTCATCTATACACGAACAATCTCTTAAAGCTTTGTATCTTTTCTTTTGAATATCTATACTATCAAATTTTAAAGGATAAAAACTTTAGATTGCCCTTTTTTAATTTCTTTACTCTGTAAGGTCTAGATCGGCATTAGTATAGATAATAAAATAATTTATATCCTTATCCTTTTCTAATTCTTCAATAAAAAGAAAAAATGCTTATTAATAGAAGATGTATTATTTTTTTCCTGTTGTCTAGAAAGAAATAATTGATTATAGCCAATACTACTATCTGCATTATGAGCTTTTATATAAGTGATTTTGTCTTCATAATGAAGAGTAATGTCATTAGATACACCATAGCTTTTTTGTTCAAAATGTATGGAAAATATGCCTGTATGCAAGAACATGCCGTGTAAGGACATTAATAAATTGAAACCGTATCTAATTTCAGGTCCAAGTTTTTTATGCTTTTCCGGAGCCATTAAATCACGTAATATTCTTTCTTGTAATTCCATATAATTGACTTGAACTTTACAGTTTTTTTCTATTTCACTCTTTAACAATGCTGTTCAATTCTTCTCTATTAGGCTGATTAACTGCAAATACTAATCTGTCTAAAAATGCTTCTTTTATTTCTTTTTCAAATTCCTGAGAAAATTTTCTTTCTGCTATCACTTTCTGTATAGCACACGAAAATTCTAATCGCTTTAATAGCTCATTCCTTGTTGTTTTATCCTGCGAAAATTGATAAAAACCACGCCCTTGCGTATTATCATTTGTTATTAAAAAGTCTTTTAAAACGCCACAATCTTCAATTCTTACGCTATCAAATTTGAAAGGATAAAAATTCCTAGGTCGCCCTTTTTTTAATTCCTTTCTTCCGTAAGATCCAAGCCTGAATTGGTATAGATAACAAGATACTCTATATTATCCAATGAGCTATCTAACTTAGAGGTCAGATGTTTAACAAAACTATCAAAGTAGCTATAAGAGAAAAACTTTGTTTTCCTTTAGTAAATAGCTTAGCATAATTAATGTCATTATCTGTATAATATTTGTCTACATTTTCAATTCGTATATGAATAGACTTCTCTTCATAACGAAGGACAACATCATTGAATTTATCAATTTCAGAATCTTCAAATGCTAATGACAATAAAGGATATTTATGTTCGTATGTAGACTTCCTAAGTAAGCACAACACTGATAAGTCAAATTGATACATAAGTTCAATCAAATGATGAGGAATGTGTCGCTTAGTCTGAAAAGCATTATGCAGTTCATCCTGTTCCGGCCTATCCTGTAAATCACTAGGAGATCACCCCATCTCGATCAGGTTTTTGTCCAGTTTCCCTGATCCATTGAGCAAATGCTGAGATGGTCCCTTGTTTTCCTTCTGGACGTAAATGTAGCTTCACTGTGCGCACGTTTTGTTGAGCACTCCTTTTGCTTGTAGTTCATTTACAGTTGAAATTGATTTTCTATAACTCGGGAAAAAATATTTTTCAAATATCTTTATTTTCTAAAATAATTATTTTCTAAATTCATTTTTTCGTTTTTTTTTTGTTTTTTTTTTAAATAAAATTCTGGCCCTCAAGAAAATGTGCGCAGATAAATTTCTTTCCCCACACGTCATATACAGTTTTTACTGTTTTTTTGACAAATAAATAAATAAATATCTGATTCTAAATCTTCATTACTAGCAACATTTACATCCATGCGCGCCCTTTTTGGTGCTTTATTATTATCTTTATCCGTAACAGAACGCCCACGTTTTCTACCCATTTTATGATTTTCCTTACCTGGACTTCTTGAGCAACCACTTTGTTTATACGTGGGTGGGTTGGTACAGTTATATTTCAGTAAGTTAAGTGGGAAATTCGCCTTTTTCCCCGCAGTATTACATAACTTTCTCCCTACTGCGCAAGCGGTTGCGAGAAAGTTAAAATAGGAGCAGCCTTTAAGAAAATTTAGAAAATGTATGTGCTTTATTTAAAATGTCTGTTTAATAAAATATTCCTTTCCGATTCGCTGGGTTTGAAGTTCAGGCAGGTTGATCTGAGAACATTCGTTTTGGAAAAAAATTCTGTTTGAGCGATAGTCTTTTTCACAGACGGACGGACAGATGGTTATGAAAAAAAAAACTTTTTCGAAATTCTTCAGAGGCCCTCTCATGTCATACAACTTAAAAAAATATTTAAATGTACATAAAAATTGAATATAAAATATGGTATAATATTTGCATTATCGTTGTAAAGACAGGCTTAGTATGAAATGTGGATAGAACACCGACATACTTTCTTATAGAAACATAGGATATGGTATGTTTAATTTTGTTTTCACGCATGCATTCTTTAAAAATAAAAATTAAATGGTACTTACAATTACGTCAATCAGCAATCCTCGTAACCCAACACCTCGAAGACAGTACAAAGTGGGTTCCGCAACGTGAAGTCGAACGATGGGACCTTCCTGGTTTAAAAGAGAGTTCCATTGTCTCACACCCATCTAGTCACACGGGGAGATCACATTCAAGTACTGTTCTGAACAATTTTAGTACGCACAAACTAAACAGCACCGAAACGGAAGCCTTGTTATTAATCGCGCAACTTTTCTTGAACGATGACCTTGCTTCCCCCCCTCTCTGGCACAATAAACAGTTGAAGGCAACAGCTCGGAGCGAGCACTGATGACAACATTCCAAACACATCATCACTGGCGCGAAATAGAAACTACTTTTTGTTGAAGATGAGAACTTCTGTCCGTGTTTTTCTTCAAAAAACTCTAAAGAAATGGCTGAAAAAGGTGAATATCCATCGAAGGGGATATCTCGAACTTCTGAGAAAGTTAGAACGCAAATTACTGAAAACATTGCGAAGGCATGACTGATTCTCCAGATAATTGCATTGCGTCATAAAGTCTAGTGGCCAATTGCGTAACTAATACCCCCATTCCACCTACATTTTTTCAATCCGTCGTTCAAGAATGGTTTGCGCGAGTAATATCTCTATCATGAAGATGCAAATAAACACCTAGTACAACAAACAAGATTCGATGTAACCAGAATTTTCATGGAAACGTATTGGCAGTGTAAAATCATTTAGAAATTTCAAGAAGTACTTCAATAATTTCCAAATTCCTCTACAACTTTCACTTCCCACTTAAAACTTACAGTCAAAATATTGAGATTTCATTTTCGTTATCGAGAAGGTATATTTCTTCTTTCTCAAATGAAAAAAATTAAGTAGATTTAAAAATACTTTGATAAAATGTGAAACTCAAAAAGAAATTTCTTTGTTCTTTGTTCTACTGTACCATTAATTATTGTTATTTGATACAATAATTGTTTAAAAGTAAAAAAATATTTAAATTGTAGAGAAACATTTTAGAATATCTATTGTGTAATTCTATCGTGTATTTATATGCTATCGTGAGTATTACGAAGAAGGAAATTATTTTATTGGATGGACCACCTAAGTTGGCCACAGCGAATATATTCAAAATATTTAGAGACATCGAAATTCATTTAACGTCAAATTGTTCAAGGAAATAACATATTTTGATCTCTTGCTTGTAATATTTTTAATTTTGAGATATTGGCACAGTTTTTTTTTTTTAAATACGTTTGTATTGCTTCTAACGCTTTCTAAAAAAATTCGTAAAGAATACAATGCTTCTAAATTCTGAAAAAACACGAAATATTCTGAGTGAAACTAGAAAAAATAGGTTCTATATTTCCTTAGAAGTCAAACTTTCCACAGTTTCTGGAAGTACAAACAGTGACATAAAAACAGCAATAGAGGATCTGCAAAACCATCTCACTGTATTTTCCGATTGGGCACAGAAATGGCACATTCAGATAAACGCAAGCAACAGCCAAGGGAAAATATTCACTCTTCGAAGACCACTTGACCCACCCACACTCTTCTATCAAAACCATAACATAACATGGATTCCCGCGAACGCCACGGCAAAATACCTTGGAGTATTACTCGACAGACGACTCACATGGAGACCCAATATCATGCATAGAATAGCACTAGCCACTAAACGAACACATCAGTTATATCACCTACTCACAAAATCATCCCCACTCCAATTACACACATCCATTCATCTTTACCAAACAATGATACGACCTAATTTAAGTTATGCATCTCCTGTCTGGGCCGCAGCATCCAAAACAATTATTCAGAAAATCCAAACATTCCAAAATAAATTCCTAAGAATAATCACAAAAGCACCTTGGTTCATCCCAAACTCTCAAATCCATCAAGAACTTGGCATCACACTTATCACTGTACATTTTTCCCTTCTATCCGCAAAATTCTGTAACAAAATTTCTCGAATACCTTCAGCTACCCATTTCAAACTAGGCAAACAGAACCCTCGTCGTAAACGATTGAAAAGGAAATTACCCAGAGAGTTTTTGGACCCTCCTTAAGCAGACTGAAAGCGATTAGCCTTTCCGTGTAATATAAAGTGCTTCTGAAAATGTAATAATCACGATAACAGAAAATATCTTGCAAACTTGCTGTTTAAAATAAAATCAACTATTGTACCAGTCGTTCACGGCTGCTGAGGGCCTCAGGCCAAGCAAGAATAAATTAAAATATAAATGAAAAATTTCTGGAAGAGGGAAACATTGTGTCCTTTACTGGTGCTCAACCCACTTGATAGACATCGAAACTGAAACTTTTGTACTATCTTCAACATAAGTAACTACATTTATTTGTTTTACTATATTGTATTTGTCTTCATAGGAAACAACTCGCACTATATTGGTACCACAAGAAATAGTTGGGCTTCAAGGCGATACAGAAACCTACGAACATATTGAAATGAGGAGAAAAATACAATTAAGTAATGCAAACAGCCGATTCCTGTTTGCCGAGATCGCTAAAGTAGTTAATGTCGTAGCGAACCCTGACCCAAGGACCGCGAATTCGAGTCCTGCCTCGGGCATGATTGTATTTGTGTTCGTGATTTCAACCCTATCATCTCCATATCATGTGAGTTTTATTTACATAACGTTAAACCCAATAGTGGTCGAAAAGACCTTAATGTTGATGCGACCTTAAATAACAAAAAAAAAGTAATGCAAACAATGATAGTTTCATTGAAACCACGAAGTTTCAATTTCGCTTCCAACCTAGAGTGCCAGTGAAGGACACTCTCTTGGCCTTCCTGAAAAACAGTTGCGGAAAGAAGCGGAAAACTTCGCTTCTGAGGAAATAAGGAATGCATGTTTTCTACAGTTTCTTTGAGAATATTAACAATGTGTTACCATTGAATTAGTCTCTTCCAGTTCTAAAGAACGGTAAAAAATATGAAAATCTCAAAAATTACAATATTACAAACACGGAAACGAAATGTTCTATTTTCTCTACAATCTAAAAATAATTGGCTCAAACGGCATCATGAAACCTCAACCCGTTTCTAATATATTCGCAGAGTTCAACATTGGTTGATCACCCGAATATTATTTAAGTTTATTATGTCTTGTTAGTATGAAATATAATTTGTAATGTAAGTACACAGAATAAGTCTCGTAACTTTCGCACCTCTTGTAACTTTTGAACGGTTGTAGTTATTGCAATGTAATTTTCACGAAAGTACATGAGGAAATAGGACTAATTGACATGTGTATCAATTTCTATTTTCTCACTATTATTTTACGAGATATTTAAGGTATCTCTGTTTTTTCAAATGGAACTACACACATTTTTTTAATCTACCATGACGAGCGAAAAAAGGACGAATCCAATGATATGCATAGTCACATGTTAGATAAACATTTTTCTGAGAAATTTTGATTTTTTGCGACCAGGACTTAACGGATGATTTGAATGTAACAGTCTGCCACGCAAGGTCACGCAGTGCTCCACCAGCAAACGCGCACTCGGGAAAGGGAAGGGACCTTAGTATTTGAAGATACAAAACTATTCTGATTATTGGGGATTGTCGGTGTCTCTACAACACTTGCGGAAAATGTGATCTTTTATAAGCATATAATAAAACAATGTCTTGGATTTCCCAGTCTTCTGAATGAATTATAATTAGAGACCGGAAAAATATATAGTATAAAACGTCAAAATATGTACATAAATATGTAATAAAAATAGTAAGAATATGAAATAAATATGTAAAATAGGACATAATATGTAATATTAAAATACATTAATAATAAAATACATTTACGTTATACGAAATTAAATTTATAAAATCTACTCACTTCACATCATACAACTATCTCGTCAGTAGTAAATGCTTCATCTATTGTAATCCAGGACCATAGTTTAGCAGCTAGACTAATCGCAATAGAAGCCATCGCACAAACTGGCGAGATCTACGACCAGCAAACATACACTGCAGTATCTTCATCGATGTGTTACACGTCAGTGATTTTTCATCGAAATTGATTATAGATCAGAAAATGCGGTGTCATTGATGCTTTGGACACCCAAATTTACCCAATAATGTAGGAAAAAAAATGGTGATATTTAAAAAAAAATAATCTTTTCATAAAAATTATGGAATTAAATAGAAGAAAATTGATAAAATAAGAAAATATATTGTGAAAACAGCAAAATATGTAATATAGTACTAAATATGTAAAAATATGTAACGAAAAAATTCGATATTGTGTTAGGAGGGCTATGATTCGCCAAGATTACAATTTTGAGAACGGTAAGTAGAAACACAAAAAATATGTAATTACATAAACATCGGGTCTCTAATTATAATAATTATAATTCTTCTTCTTATTGTTGTTGTTATATCTCGTCTGTGAAAAGAACGAAGTAAGGCAGAGTGTACTTACGAGAAGTGCGCGTCCTCCTGCAGCGACTGCAACGCCACACCACGCCGCGAGACGAAACCGAACGACACCGCCACCACCGCCGCAATCCGTCACCCCGCGAGGCCACCTGCTGGCCTTCTACGGGGGCGCGCCGGCGCTCGCCCGCCTTTATACGCCGCCGAGGGCAGCGCTCGCGGCGGACGGGAGCGGAACTAAATAGGGGTGCGCGGGTCACCAGTCCGTTTGATTTACCGCTTGCGGTGGCGATATCGGTCGCACGTGCAGAGTCGCTGGCTGGATGGTCCTAGGATTAGTGGAGGTGAATTTTCGACACTAGCTTCGTAGCTGGAACGAATTTAGATGCTGTCTGGAGAGGAATCATAGCAGCTGAGTGCTCTGATCGGTAGTTTTCCGTGGTTTCTCCTACACGGAGAGAAATGTTTACTTTGTACAATTAATCACGCAGTAGATTCAACTAAACGGAACAGTATATTTTGGTAGAACAAAGTGCTTAGTCACGTCCACGAAACTGCTCTTTAGTTAAACACACTAATGCACATATAGTAATGTTCACTAAACTTCATACCCCGTGACGAATGGCATCTAGTGGAGAAACAAAACGAATCGTTGCGTTGACTAATACATTGAGTAATATTTACTAAACACATTGCAGTGAAAATAAACGAAACATGCAAGGGAATACTTTCTTTCTGCCCCTTCAAGCAGGTGGCAACTGGGGTTCCGGAGTATCAGCAGCAGCCAAATACTGGAGCAGTACCCCAAAAAAAGGGCTCGGACGGCACGCAATCTTTCCTTGCTGTTCCTTGTCCTGTCCTCTCCCTTTTAAAACATAAACCACTTACGCTTACAGTGTAACCCTCATCTTAACGAGCCGACTTCAACGACGTGAGATGGTAAACAAACGCGAAAAACGACTAGCGGGATAGAGGGCGTACGGTGTTCGAAAGACAATTCGAATTTGAATGATTGATTTTCCGGGCACGTGAACTGCTAAGGTCATTAGTCCCATAAGTGTAGTGCATGTTTAACGCGGGAATTGGGGGTGATCTTCCCCCAATGGCGACATCCGATGCCGGCATGTCAGCTTTGCTGGTTTCCCCACCAGGTATCTCCCACCATGTGGCACTGCAACAGCCACAAGCTCTAAGTTTCGGACAAGTGAGGTAGGGTTGTGTGTGTGTGTATGTAAGGGGCCATGATAGGACAAGGAAGAGGAAGGAAAGATCGCGTGCGGTCCTTGACCCGTACTGCTCTGGCAGTATTCGCCCGGTGTTGATGGGAGAAACCACGGAAAACTACCCATCAGAACAGCCGGCCGCTAGAATTCTCCTCCCGACAGCGACTGACAATAATATATGAAAGTTGTGTCAAGAAAGTATATGAACCTTTTTTTCAACAAATAACACGAATTACAACGTTAAGCTATAAAAGGTTTTTGAAAATATATATTTAAAGAACAGTTTTAAGTAAAAGTATTTAGTGGTCTAATAATATTATTTCCACGGTGAGCTTAAAACACTAAAAACATTTGTTGTGTTCAGATGGTGTTTAATAAAATCACCTGTTCTTAAATACATAAAATAAATATGAATTTCAGTAGAACCTATTTTAATGATGATGGGGTCATTGATGATTTTGATGATGGGGTCATTTGATTACATTCATTGTTACATTTCACAGATACATATGTAAATGAAAATCTCATTAAACGAAACATACGTATATTAGAATAAGATACTTAAGGAAGTTACTTTTTGTTAACGATTTGCAGTCATTTTATTACATACTTTATTTTCAACATCGAAAATATTTGATTTTAACTACAAACGTGTAAATGATAATAAAATTATGAATCTGTGTACGTATATTGCTCTTAATAATATATGTTATACATCCAGGATGTGGGCGGAGATATGAAGAAGATGTAGATTACTGGATGATGGGGAAAGGCAGAGAGAAGAGGAGAATGGGCGCATATCGTGAAGGCAGCTTAGGCTGATACCGGGCTGTTATGCTATTGGAAGAAGAAAGATATTATATTAAACTAGGAAAACCCGACATACATTGTTTTCTGCCCTTTATCTCTCTCTTTCCCTTTTCTCACTATCTCTCCCTCCCTCACCCTGTCACTTCCTGTCTCTGCCGCTCTATGTCTCTCTCAATCACATTTAATTGCAGATTCTGCTCATCCCTGAGCAGCTGAGGTAATATCAGGAAGCGCTGGACCAGCAAAAATGCAATAGAATGTTCAGGAAGGTTTCATCTTGTAGATTACGGCGTGGAAAACGTTTCTTAGAGGCCGTCGGCCTAAAAATATAGTTTTTAAGGTCCTAAAAAGCCTCATTTAGGAGATATTTAACGATGTAGATTCAAAATCTTGCCTAATGTATTGTAGGTTGCATTTGAAGTAAATAGTTTTGTTCTACAGCGCCATGGGGTGGAGTTACAATATATTTAACAGCACACAAACCTCGGTGAAAAATCACGTAGAAGTGCCAACTTTCATGGAGATTGGTCTCATGGTGTCGGCTCTTATACACACATACATACACACTCACACACACACACACACACACACCAACATCCATTTTTATATAGATAGATTAACCCGGCGATGGACGGGCTGGGTCTGAGAGACCCGGGTTAAAAACAAGAATTACATAGCAAATATTTTGTTTTTATCATTGTTAGAATCATTATGTTTTTTTATATAAAAGAAAACATTTTTGTTAATATATTATCCATTTTTTATTATGAAAAAATATTTGGTAAATTTAAGGAGCACAATCATGCCTCCCTAATACCATCCTCGTCATTTGAGTGAAAGTTTTGACTCATATCTGAAATTACAGTTCAAACTGAAATTAGTTATATGTAGTACTACACTAAAAATAACATAATTATTAATGTCGCAAAAATAAATAATTCTAAAAATACGAAAACGTACTTATTCGATTACAGTTACAGAAACGGATGGGTTGGGACTGGGAGACCCAGCAGGAAACAAATTACGCACATAATCACGTATACGACCTGTAAGGCAATTACTATTTCACTGAACGTTTAATTTGAAAACAAAAGAAAGGTAGAGAGACGAACACGCTTCTGGTTTTATCTGTATGTGATTGGCTGAAGTTTTTGTTAGTCATGGGTCTCACAGACCTAACCCATCCGTTGCCGGGTTAATAATAATTTATTTCTTGTAAAAAAGTTATAATTTCTTTTTCAATTTCTTGCTAATTTTTCTCCATCTTTCCCATCATCATTCCTACCATTCCCATCATATTCTGAATTTTACATGTAAAATCTGCCCTCCTTTCTTCTTGTAATTTGCCAACAACTGAGGCATTCGGGTGTAGGGAATAATTTCTGACATTTTGCGAAAGTAAAATTATTAACATTCCACATCCTTCTTGAAAATAAGAAACATGGGCTCTCTTTATATCATGTTAGTTTTAGAGTCCAAAAATTACCAACGAAAATATATTCATACTTTATGTTTCATTAGTTGTGTGCAACACATTTCCATTACCTAATACGATCATTGCACTTTCGTAATTAACGTGAAATGTCAGCTACCATTGTTTCCACCCGAACTCCTCAATTGTAATTATTGTAAATGTAAATATTTTAGTGGTGAGGTGGAAGAGCAGGCCTTATGGCTTGAGCCTCGCCAGAAATAAAGACATTTTTATTTTTATTATTATTATTATTATTATTATTATTATTATTATTATTATTATTATTATTATTGTAGTGGCGGTTAGAACATAGGGACGCCCACCGCCACTCATACCCTCGGCGGCGCCACGTCACCGCGGGAAGGCGCGCCACGGCAGCGCCGGGGCGGTGGCTGCGGCGGGGATGGAGGGGTAGGGCACGCCCCCCTTTCCCCCCCTCGCCATCACCGGGGGGGACCGGGCGGGCCGGCACTTGTGAGACTGCGCTAGCACCGGAGAGACTAATCTATCCTGGTACTCATTGTGTTCGACCCTGCAAGTTATTGGAATTCGTATTTGGTATTTGGACTTGCGGACTCTGGACTGTGTAACGACCTGGCATTTTTTTTGGAACATCTTCTGGATTACGGTACCTTGGCAGTAAACGCTATCCCGGTCACATCAATTATCATCATCATCGGGCCCCTTGACTCGTGCGGCCCCGTGCGAGTGCCCGGTCTGCCCATGCCTAGCGCGGGCACTGGCTACGAAGCTCGAAACTTCTGCCACCTTCGGGATTCGAAACGTTGGGTCCTCCCGGTCAGCGGTGTGCTGTCACTGCAGTGTCAGCAGAAGGTGCCCTGAGCCAGCAGAAGGTGCCTCAGTCGGTCATTGGCATTCGGAGATCGGAAGGTAAGATCCGGCGCTCTCCGACCCCCTCGCATAGTTTCCCAGGCCGCTTGCAGGTGAACGCTCCGGCATTCAAGTGCAAGAGGTCAGGGAACTATCAGAACAGAGGGTCTAGAATTCGATTCCGGCGGTGGCCACAAACTCACTGAAGTTAAGTTTAGTGTTGCGGCTGTATACACCCATTTGAAAAGCGCGCCGACCAGGCAGCGCACTGCGGCGAACGAGGCAACGAGGAGAGGCAACGAACCGTGGAAAACGCCTGCAAACGGGCAACGAGCGACCACCCAGCGAGCCTACGTCCCAGAAGCGAGTCTGTGACGCCGAGGACATTATAAGCCGGCGCCGCCACCACTGAGGCAGTCGAGATATGATTGAAGTGCCCTGCTTAGAGTTTGTGACTACATGATTAAGCCTAGATTTTGTTGCTCTGTCTCACGATATATTGGTTAACTGCGCTAGTTTTTGGCACATCTCACGGATAAACTTTGCTTGGTCTATGGTACATTCTTTTGGGTTACCGGAAGAATACATTTTTGTATAAAAAACTGTGTGTGAAATAAAAATCTTGTTCCGGAAATCTGCCTACTTTTCCTGAACATAACATTTAGCACTTCAATAAAATTCTCTGCGTCTTTCCGGATGCGAAACCAATCACTGAGACGCTCGATCGTAATAATTAGTAAATGCTTTCACATCTGTAAATGCATTTCTGTGAATGTATTTTATCGGAGCAAGATACGAAAATTAAATATCATTTGCGAGACTTGTTGCTGGTTTTGCGAGATATTCTGAATGAATTAAAATCATTTTTATTTAACATATACATTTTTGTATAAATACAATTTTTGGTCTATTTCTACAGATTTTTAATGTCCGATACTTGTTAATACATCAACATGTAGGCATGGAAAACTTCTGATGCGAATTTGCCAATTTATATTCCTGGAATCCGTATTTTTGTTAAACTCAAGAATATAATATCGTACTTCGACGACCACGCGAATTTCACTGCGAATTATTTTCTCACATTTTCTTCCCACTTTTCAGAAATCGTGCACTGCTGTGCCTCAGACTGGGAGATCCAAGGTTCGAGTCCGGACGGTGGCAGATATTTCGACACTAGCTTGTCAGCTAGGTCGAATTCACTCTCTGTCTGGAGGAGAAATCTGCTCTGATCCACAGTTTTCCGTGATTTCTCCACTCAACAGCAAGCGAATGCCGGAGCAGTACCTTACCAAACAGGCCACGGACCGCGCGTGATATTTCCTTCCTCTTCCTTGTCCTATCCTCACCCCTTACACACACACTTACACTAGCATGCACTACACTAGCACGCTTGTCGGGAGCTGAGAGCTTGTCCCGGCTGCGGCGTTGCCCCGCTAGTGGGAGACACCTAGTCGAGGAAAACCCCGCTAGCCGTCGGTTAGTCGGCGCCGGATCTCGCCATCCGGCGGGGGAAGATCACCGCCACCTCCCGAGGACAAAGCACCCTTTACACTTACGGGACTAATGACCTTAGCAGTTGACGCGCCCGAAATCACTAACAATCAATCATAAATCGCGCACAACAGAGAATTCAAAGATGTGTTGATGTTTTGCGAAGCTAAAGTAGCTACTCCAACGAAGGAACCAGGTGTTTGCTCACGTTTCACATAGCCCATACACAACTCGATCGCATTGGGACAAAATTTATTGCAACCCATTGTCTCGCGCAATCTGAATCTGCTTTCAGACTTCCACTGAAAACACCACTGGGGGATGTATACTTCGGCTTATTTATAATGGTACTTTAAGGTAAAGTTATGCTGTGTTGTCACACACTCGTCCGGCTAGCACGCGGTAACCATATGGCTGCTGCCACCAGTCATTTTTAGGACGTTCGCTTTGTCAACACTGTAGTGATGTTGAAGCTCCCTATTGGAGAATGCCTTTCCTCTCCCTTTTTCATACTTGACCTTGAGGTGTCATTATAATTAAATGGAAGTATAGAATTCGAAACCCAACTACGATTGTGAGCTTCGTAATTTTATTCTGATTGTGAGTTTCGTGGTATTGCTCTTCTCGATTGCTCCACCTCCTCATAAACATACAATGAGAATAAAGTGTCTAAAATTTCCAATAACTTTAGCCTAGAATGAATATGTTTGATGGAAATAGGCGAATATTAAATTCGCCTGAGTCATGACGAAGTGAATAAAGTGTGCTATTATCGAGTAAAACCTGTGTAAACCGAAATTCATTTGGATCAAATATTTCCTTCCGTCTTCTACAGGTGTCCAGATTATTCAGGATTTAAATAAAAATTGCCAATTCAGAAAACGAAATCGTTCGAAAATGGAATAGGTTGTATGAGAAATTTATTTACCCGAAAACTACATTTCAAAGAAACGAAGAGGATGCGTAAGAGGTAAAGAAAATGACATACGGAAACGCAACACAAAGTCTTATGAAATAAAGAAGACCATAAAAAGGAAAAAAAATCTACAATATTTTTAGGAACAGAGAAATTCATCTGATGATTGAGGCTTCGGCCATTTATCCAGGTACTGGTGAATATTGTGGCAACCACCTAGAAAAATTTCTTTTAATCACTCATTTTTGATTTTGTCTTTGTTTTTAAGACGTCATATACTTGAATTTTCCCGACTTTAAATTTCTTTATCAAACCTTGACACATGTGTTGTTTTGTTCGTGTTACAACAGTAAACGTTTACCACTGAACTCAAAGCACGCATTCAAGAACTGTGGAAGGATCGCTCTTCGCGTCTTTCCTTCCTTCTCACAGAAGTGTGAAGGTCACAAATACACAGAGGCTTTCGCACGAGTAGCATGGAAAACCAGCGTAGCTCTGTCTCGTGGTTTCGATGCTGCCACACAAGTCAAAGTTTAATTGTAAAACAATATTTGTTTTCCGTCTTCTCGAAAATTGTCAATACAGTTGTACTAAAACTTCCTTTTCGTTTTCGCGTTAGGCAGGTTTCCGGCTTATCCAGTGTACCTTGGTTTAGAAATAGTTCGTTCTGAAAATCTTTCCAGGGGAAGGCTGGTTTCCGTCTTATACAGGTTCCGCATTAGACAGGTTTTACTTTATAATAAACTTCCACGATACTACAGTAAAGTGAATATCTGTTAGAGTTGTTCTTTTCTGTCTGAATGCAGTATCCATGAAGCTGTTAGCTGTAAACAAGTATTGTCTTCAGTGTAAATATATACGCTACTACTTACGTATTTTATCGGATAAAACTGGTAACCAATTGCGTCTAGTACAGACATGAAACATTCTTCAACTGCTATGAATGCAATTTAGGTCGCATCAGTAACGTTTAGTATCATAAAGTTTATTTGTGTATTAAATGATATTCACACAGATATGAATTTTTAATTACATATTTTTCTTACATTTATTTTCGAAAACATTAATACATATGTACGTGCTATATATTTTTCTTTACTATTTCACTAAATCAGTTCCCTATTCCCTTATTCGAGATGGTCCACGACACAAAGAGAAGTCTACAGCTTCGCCGATTTCGCGAATACATGTTGAAAGTCACTCTTTATTAATCTAATCATTCTTGTAAGTCACTCTTTATTAATCTAGGAATTTTACCATTACCTTGTTTCTGATTTACGAATCAGTAGTTTTTGTCAAAAATGACTTACTTAAGGGCGGGAAGGGCGGGAATATATTTTCAGCAAACGCCGATGTCTATAAGTATAACACACGACGTAGTAATCATATTCACCAGGTGGCAGTATCAACAGTTCACTACAAAAAAATCACATACAATTCATGTACATTACTCTACAACACCTTGCCAGAAGACATTAAACGATTAAATTCAATAGAAAAGTTTAAGTCCCAAGTAAAATCTTTTCTGCTGCATAACTGTTTCTATACAATTCGAGACTATACCGAGCATCAAAAAGGAAAGTAGAATTAATTTTAACAATGATATTTAATGTAATTATTTATCATTTGGACTGTATAATTCTAAAGAACCTGTAACAAGTATTGTACCACAGTTTCTGGGTTGATGGCCCCCATCTCGATCAGGATTTTCGTCCAGTTTCCCTGATCCTTGAGCAAATGCTGAGATGGTCCCTTGTTTTGCTTCTGGACATAAATGTAACTTCATTATTTGTGCACGTCTTCTGAATTTCAGTGGGAAATATTGTTATTCAAATTATCGTTTTTCATATTATCGCGGCAAAAAGTATTATTCTTTCATGAAGAACATGAGGGTTCAGGGCAGGAATTTATAGCTAATTTACCTATGAAAATATATTTTATTATATAGGAGCGAATATTTTGTCAACAAAACTCGAAAAAACTTCTCTTTTATGTATTCAAAATTCGACCAGAATATAGTTTAGGATAGAGACCACAGAATTATGAAAACGTGCACAAAATTCACTTCTCCCCATAGCTCGTCATACGCAGTTTTGAACTGCTTTTTGACGTAAATAAATAAACAGTTTCAATACAAGATGGAGTGTCCTTTGAATATAACAAATGTACGTAAATGAGCAACAATATCTGAGAACCGTAATGCGCTGAAATAAACTGATATATGAATTTCAACTTCTCTTTTTTTTATCTGTATGGCGACCTTAAACACTCATCTGGTTGTCTATTGGAAATCTAAGAAGTATTCATTATAATAGCCATTGTACTAAATAAAGAAGAAAAAAGTCTTTGTAGTCCATTTAACTGATGTCCAAAATCCTCACCTCTGAGAATAACACTAACTAATGCCCTTCCTTTATACCGATATCGGAAAGGAAAATATTTTGCACTGAAGGACATTGTTTACTGTTGGTTGCATTGAAGGGCATAGTTAGTTCAATGGCTATTATAATGAATACTTTTGGTTATTTTACTTCTAACCTTTGTATTCTAATGTTTAGTATAATAATAAATAGGTAATTCAATTAATGTATTCTAATTTGGATGTCTCGGTAAACTTACGACACAAATTTGTAACTCTCGGTAACCTTATTCAATTATCATCCCGTGAAAATTTTGTCTTGGAAACCTAATATTTCTGGCTATATTTTACATTAACTTCAGGATACTATACAAAATATTAATATTATAGTTTCTTAGTTCAGAGACGCCTTGGCCGACCATCAAATTCGTCGTGAATAGTTGCCATTCACGCAGGAGCTATGGGCAGTCATTCTTATTTCCTACTCCTAATCCTCCTTACTACTACTACTACTACTCCTCCTTCTTCTACTCTCTACTAGTATGTTTGCCCTCAGGGATCAGCTTCAATCGAAACTATACAGGCCCCACCTGGTATTACATCCGTAACTACAGTAGTCTTGAGAGGGAGCATCCTCCACTCCCTCATTATTCGCTCTCTCTCTCTCTCTCTCTCTCTCTCTCTCTCTCTCTCTAGTTCGCCAGGCCTGCGCCCTACCTATTGATAACCCGCTGTGGTAGCGAAGGCTCTCAGTTAGTTACTCAAAACGACTCGGCAAAATATCTTGGACTTACTCTGGACAGAAGACTCACGTGGAAACAACATATCAAGAATAAAAGAAAAGAATTAGACCTAAAACGTATGAGGTTAAACTGGTTACTGGGAAGAAATTCATCTTTAAGCATCGCAAACAAAGTAATTGTGTACAAAGCAATATTAAAACTAGTCTGGACATATGGCATACAACTTTGGGGAACAGCTCAAAATTCTAACATCGAAATATTACAACGCTTTCAGTCAATAGCTTTAAGAAAATTTGTAAATGCCTCGTGGTACGTAAAGAATGCAACAATACACAAAAACTTACAGATCCCAACAATAAAAGAAAAAATCAACAAGGCCAGTGCAAAATACCTACAACGACTGCAAAACCATTCAAATATTCTAGCCATCAACTTACTAGACAATAGTAACTACCAGAACCTACCTACTACCTACCTTACTAGACACTACCAGAAGACTTCAACGACAGCATCCTCTTGACCTTGCATATGGACTGTAAATCGTTCATGTCAGAAATTTGATTCCATGTATTGATCATTGTAAATATCCATTATTGTATATTTATCAAATATGTTTAATGCTGCTTGTTAATTATTAATAATGTAACATTAGTGGAGTACGGTCAATGGGCTTTACTCCTCTCAAGTACTAATTTACAAAAAAAAATATGCAATTTCGCCAAATGTTTGTGTACAAACAAATTGCAAAATAAAATATGTATTTAAAAAAAAGTTAGTTACTCGGTTATCGCTGTAAGTCGCTACCAGGACGTCGCTGTAATCCGTGGACACTTAGCAGAATGGTGGTTAATGATAGGATAGGGTATGGACTGATTAATGGAGCATGTTGGCAAAAGAAATGAGAGTACCCTCAGAAAGCCTTCTGCGAACCTCCTTTGCCCACCACAAATTCCACTTGCAACCATCTGGGATCGAACCGGGGCATCAGTGGTGGAAGGAGCGTAGTCTGGCCACTACACCATGGGGCGACCCTCATTCTCAATTTGTATTCAAGTCTTAAAATGGCTGCAAAACTCGGTGCAAAACCCTGTGAGATAACGCAGAGCATATATTCGTTTCGCAACGACAGCGTTATATTGACATTCACCAAAACTTAGACCAAAATATTCCTATTTATATTTACGGTGAAGCAGTGTGGCATTGCTGGTGTTTATCCCTCAAGACACTGCTAAAATAATTTGTGAATAAAAATATTTTGCGAATGCTTCTAAATCGACTGGCTATTCGGTTACAATGTGGTGCAATCAGATGAAACAAATGGACGGTGAGTGAAAATACTTACGCAATTTTCAAGGTGCGAGGAAACCATGGGGAATATACATATATTGATACTAATTTTTCGACTTCATTTTATGTGTTCATTGACATACTGCGAGCTTTTACTATCGTTAATCTATTAATAATTGAGAAATATTTTATTGAATATTTTAAATTTCGAATTTATACTGAATTAAACCATTGTACTATTTCTCCTTTGCATTACAAACTTATATTTTTTAAATGTAATTAGGAATCGGAATTTACAAAAAAAAGCAAAATTTGTACATATAAATGTGCTCTTTTTTTTCAGAATTCCTAAGAAAAAATAGAAAATATATAAAATAAAAATTCATTTTAGTGTTAAAAATTGATCTCTGTAAGCACTTTCCGAGCACAGAACGTCCAACATTTCACAGCCGATCAGGTATTAACATTGATTCAAGACGACTAAAAGAAAGTTCTATCTCTACAGAATTAATTGTATACTTGACGTCACTAGATAAGAGAGTTTTATTCGAAATATAAAATACTACATTCATGGCATATACAATGTTCTTTACTAGGAGCCAGTGCTCAACTGAATACTGAACCGTGTAGCTAGTGATGAATCCCAGAGGGGGTGGGGGTTAAAGGACATACCCCCTCCCCTCAAAATCCAACGCGGTAAGAAAGCGATCTGTAAAAAATATTTGTTAGCTTTTGATCGAATTACGAATGTGCTGTTTAAAACATGGGCAAAAAACGGGGTGAAAATTACTTATGCTTTACGAAAATACGCTCATCCTTGATGCCAGGTACTACGCAGTTTCCATGTAGAACGAGTGTGTGTGGTTAAATTGGACAATCCATGGCGAAGATATGATGGTCGTAGAAGCACAGTAGTATTATATTGCTTTGTACTGTGATGGAACAGCTCACAAAATGGAGGCGCCGACACACTTATGGTGTGACAGTCGTCCCAAGTCGCAGGAGGGGACACGCGCTGAATTTATTTAATAAGGGCGCCAAGCGCATGCCCACTTACCTGCTTAATGTCGCCGGCGTTGAGCGTCTCAGGGGTGAGCGCCCTGGGTCGAAGGGTTGCATTTGGTGGTTTCTTAAGATTTAGAATAATAACACTTTGCTATGGTATTAATTGGTTCACCCGACCAAATGGCGGGGACTAATTTATTCAAAAATTAAACGAAGAGAAACTGTTCAGGTTGATGCTGGGTTATTGTCACTTTAGTAGCCGATTAATGAATGATGGTAATGACAACTTACAATCTGTGATGTTAGATGGTAATGTCACCGCGACTGGATTGCTCGCCGAGCGACGGAGAAGTGTAGTCGGACCCTCAGGAGGCGACGCCGGAACGTTGCAAGGTTGGCCTCCGATTGCCTCCGGGGTGATGACTCCGGCGCACGGGACGTCGGCGGTGGATGACCGGGCGGTCGCGACGTGATGCTCGCGCGCGTCTCAGGCCGTCACACGACACCTGGACCGCGTATGACGCTCGAAGCCAAACTTTGGCTATTCGGAATTAATTCCGTGAAGACCGGGCAAGTTTCGCAGTGGTCGGCTCAGTGTGTGCCTTACCCACTGCTGCTGTTCCCTTTCTACCGCAGGTTTCATTAACTGACTAATATTCGGTGGCTTTCTTAACTACCACTGTTAATCTACTCAAAACTTTACTTGTTGGTTTCTATCTCCATACGACTTCTCCTGCACGACCGTCCTCTCTAGCGTCTGTCGCCCGTCCTCTCTCTGGCCTCGCTCGCCCGTCTGTCCCTTTCGTTTTTTCGAAAAAATCTCAAAGTGCTCACGTGCTTCCTGCCTAGTGATTTTATTGGTCGGATTTGAACTTCTCGAACCTTCTATTTCATCAACGGTGCCTTCTGGTTGTTCATTGGCCGGCATTGTTAGGCCGGTGGAGCGCGCACGTGTCCCTTCTGCTTTGGCATGTGATGATTTTATAGGCTTTTAGAGGATTATTGAGCCGGGTGCGATCGCCAAGTCGCTAAAATGGTTGTTCCGGCTGTCGATCATCCAGTATTGTTGGACAAAGGGTAAGATTTATTGTTAGGGGCTTCTGGAGAACTTGGGCCGTTGGGCGGAACTAAATCGGGTCGCGGTGGACGCGTGGCCCTTTCCAACTTCCGGTAATTTGGCGTGACGCGGGGGTGAGAGGGTGCGATGGTCACCCGACGCATCGCGGTATTGTCAGAAAAAGGGTATAATTGATAGTTGAAAGTTTATGGGGGGCTTGAGCGGCTGGGCGTATCTAATTCGAGGGCGCGTAGTTCTTTCCTGCCGTCCGGTAATTTGGCGTGACGCAAGGGTGGAGGACTGCGATGGTCCCCGACACATCGCAGTACGAAAGATTATTCCATAACATTATTGAAAACGCGTATTGAAATGTTCCATTTCGGCGTATAAATATTTTAAAATGTAACTTATTATGTAGTAATAGGTACAATTTGTGAAATAAAAATGCTTCTAATTCATTCAGAATGACTTGTAAACTCTAAAAAGTATAATTTAATAGTGTTATCTTTTTCCTGTAAAAAATGTAATTACATGAAAATCCGTTATCTAATACTAATTAATCTTAAAGAAGAAATATATAATAAAAAATTGGAGGAACTCCTATCAAACTGAAAATCCAAAAATTTTAGATTAAAAATGTTGTGGTAAAGATAATACTATGTTGAAACATTGATAACATAAGAATTATGCAATCTAAATTAAATCAGGTACCAGTCCTTCACTAAAATTACTTTCTAAATTATGTATCTTTCTGTTATTAAATCATCGTTCATAATCTCATAATCTTGTTCAGCATTTCGTATAAACTCCCCATAAAATATTGGGTAACCTATGACCTACGAATTCTGTGTACCCTATTAATACCGAGCCAAAACGATGTATTTTTTTGCAATGCACAGAAATCCGAAACTAACGAGGTTAATACTTACTGATAACAATGCGACGAGATTATTAAGAAGTTTTCAAAATTATCTCGTAACACAACATCCTTATACGCAGAATTAAAGTCACAGATACAACTCTATAGCACAACATAGTATCATAATTATATTTTTAAGGATCTAAATATTGTTCAAAATTATTCCAAAGAATAAATATCTTCTAGTGTAGGAAGGCTTACTCATACACTGAGAACACGAAGGAATGGAAAGCACTCGGAATCGTTTGAGAATCAACAGGGAAAATCTCATGACTGATTTCTCAACATCCGATTGCTTTACAATACAAGCTGCTTTTATAAAGCATATGAAGTAAGCTAAATGCGTTTGAATTTGTTTAACCCCTCCTTTGTTTATATATTTAAAACAAGGTTTTAAATGGATAGAAAAATAAATATATAAAAACTAAATGTTTTCGCTTAAAAAGAAATTTAAGTTTTCTACTCAATCCGTGATTAACGCTTTTAAAGAAAGATAGTGAGTCCAAGATGTGTTATGCTCTTGCTCTTATATGATGTTTTATGGTATAAACTCTTCGTTTTCGTATTTTTTTAAATTAACAGAATGAACGCTAAAATGCAGCCTTTTGTCATAAGTCGTACTCAAAACGAACGAACTTGTAATTGATCTCTTCCCGTCTCTCTCTGTCCCTGTCTCTCTATGACGCTGTCTCTCTCTGTCTTTCTCTGTCTCTTCTCTGTTCCTCTTTTCTCTGTTTCTCTGTCTCTCATTTAGTTGTATGTTCTGCACGTCTCTGAGTAGGTGGAATAATATCGAAAGGCATCGGACAGGCAAAAATAGAATATTCAAGAAAATCTCATCCTGTATATTACGATGTGAGGAATGCCCTATTCTAATGACCCAGAACGCAAGATCCTTTTCCTTTCAAGGTTCAAGACTCGGGTCGTATTTTGTAAGTTACAGACATCCAACACTAGGCATTTGTGTGGCCTGTGTCATTTCTCGCCTGGATTGCATAGGCGACTCTACTTCGGTTTTTATTTCTCGGTGCGTAGGGGCTTGCCTTCACGATGGAATATCTCACGGTATTTCGCGTCTTTCTCGGGTTGTGCCGCATGATCGCTAGCACTGCTCCATACAGTCGCGATCACGCGACTCGCAGCGGCACGACTGAGAACGACGCGAAATGCCGTGAGATGTTCCATCGTGATGACACGCCCCCACGCGCCAAGAAATAAAAACGCAAGTATAGTTACGCCACGAGAGGTGGCGGTGTTCCTCGCCACTGGAAGGTCCAAGACGGATTGCAGGGGTTTCCCCCTTCAAGAACCTTCCTCAGCAGAGCACCCAATCAGCCGGAACAAGCTCTGTGAGACATATGAGACAGTGTTTATTTATTTATTTATTTTGTCAAAAAAACAGTAAAAACTGTATATGACGTGTGGGGAAAGAAATTTATCTGCGCACATTTTCTTGAGGGCCAGAATTTTATTTTTTTTAAAAAAAAACGAGAACGAAAAAATTAATTTAGAAAATAATTATTTTAGAAAGATAAAGATATTTGAAAAATGTTTTTTCCCGAGTTATAGAAAATCAATTTCAACTGTAAATGAACTACAAGCAAAAGAAGTGCTCAACAAAATGTGCGCACAGTGAAGCTACATTTACGTCCAGAAGCAAAACAAGGGGCCATCTCAGCATTTGCTCTATGGATCAGGGAAACTGGACAAAAACCTGATCGAGATGGGGGTCATTGACCCGGAAGCTGAAGTACATTACTTGTTACAGGCGTATTAAATATTTTTTTAAATGTATACAATACAGTGTAGTGCAGCCTTGTCAATCCCCGCCCGCACGAAGTACATGCCCGCCTAGGAAGTCTTCCTACCAGCTCGGGCAACTGTTGTATACAAAATGAAATAATGCTAGGAGGTCTGCAACAACAATTTATTAATAACCACAATTCCAAAGAAATAACCTAAAACGTAGCCAGGAGTCACAAATTTCCGGGAGATGTAATATTCGGAGGGGTCGTTATACAATACAAAAAGCCGAAGTCAAGAGAGTTACAAGTATGCGCGCCGGTACAATAACTAAGTCCAGGTCGATGTTCAACTTAAGGGTGCAGGTATCGGAGTGCGGGGCCGTCGTTCCACGGCTCCCGCGCGGTCTTCCCACCCCTTCGCCGGGGAGGTGTGGCGGCTTCGTGCCCCTCTCCTGCAGGGGAAGGAGGGGGGCGTCTTCTCCCAACGACTCGGTCGTTCCGCTGGGGCGGCTAGGCGTATATCGATTTTCGCTGCAGTGGCGGGCTTCTGAAGTGCCCGCACTGGCAGACACTACACCCTCCTGTGCGCACGTTTTGTTGAGCACTCCTTTTGCTTGTAGTTCATTTACAGTTGAAATTGATTTTCTATAACTCGGGAAAAAACATTTTTCAAATATCTTTATTTTTCTAAAATAATTATTTTCTAAATTAATTTTTTCGTTTTTTTTTATAAAATTCTGGCTCTTTTTTTTAAATAAAATTCTGGCCCTCAAGAAAATGTGCGCAGATAAATTTCTTTCCCCACACGTCATATAGCCCGGCCTCCCCTCCCTCCCGGAGGCTGCGTCCTATATTTCGGCGTTGGTACCGTGGTGTTGCTGCTGGTGCTGGCCCGTGGCGCTGCTAGCGGGCTTTTGGAGTGCCCGCACAGGCGGACACTACAGCAACCACCCCTTACTTCGCTCTCCTTCCCCTCCAAATCCAGGAAGGGGTGTACAAGCGCAAGCTGAATCGGCGCACGGCGAGAAATAATAGCTTCATACGGAAATGTTTACCATATTTGTTCTATCAAGCAACCCGGATTTGAATTAAGATTACATTCTTTACTATATATTACTACTAGGAAAACCCGGCTGACGTTGTTCTCTCCTTCATCTCCCTCTTTCCCCTTCCATCAATCTTTCTAACTGCCTCTGCCTCCTTCCCTCACCCTGTCCCTGTCTGTCTCTGTGTCTCTGTCTCTGCCACTCTCTATCCCTCTCAGTCAGATTTGCAGATCACTGCTCAGATGTCTCTGAGCAGGTGAGGTAATATCGGGAAGCGCCGGACCAGCAAAAATGTAATAGAATGTTCGAGAAGAGCTCCTTCTGTAGATAACGGTGTAAGAAACGTTTCTTTGAGGCCTACAATTTCAGTTTTTAAGGCCCTACAACGCCTCCTTTAGGAGTTATTTACGATATAGATTCAAAATGCTGCCGAGTGTGTGGCGGGTTGCATTTGACGTGAATATTTAGTTTTGTTCTACAGCATCATGTAGTGGAGTTACAACACATACACAGCACACAAACGTTCTGAGTGAAAAAATCACATAGAAGTGGCAACTGTCATGGAGATTGGTCCAACGGTGTCGCAGTATATATATATATATATATATATATATATATATATATATATATATATATATATATACACTAACATTCAGTTTTATATGAATAGATTTCATGAATATTTTCTTTTTAAATTCAATTTCGTATAAACATTTTTACCTAGGGACAGGAATATGATTGAATGGCGAATTCTTTCCTTCTTTTCGATTTTTTTGTGTTTTTAAATTATTAAGTTATTTATAGAACTTAGCAATAATGTGAAATAAACTAACAAAATCTCTATGAATTAACAATTCTCGCTTCCGGACGGACAGCGCTTTTACGGACAAGAATTTTTGTCAGTTAAACCTCCTAACCAGAAGATAGAAAGTTAATGCTATCATCTTAAGTAATCAGGATTATAAAAACGAGATACTTTCGATTTAGAAGTTTAATTTT
This sequence comes from Acheta domesticus, assembly GCA_031308135.1. Lineage (NCBI taxonomy): Eukaryota > Metazoa > Arthropoda > Insecta > Orthoptera > Gryllidae > Acheta > Acheta domesticus. The sequence continues at coordinate 75,669,751 of JAHLJT010005437.1, forward strand.
ACACTCAATTGAGAATTTGAAATCTGACTGACTATTATTTCATTTTAATGGGTAATGCCTTTGCTTGAAAGAGAAAATTGGAACTAATATTACAAAATTTGTGACAATAACTGCAAATGCACTCTGTAGCATTTGTACAACCCTTACTTTTAAATCTCGCGCCAATTTCTCTGGATGCAGTGCCCGCGAGCTCCAGTTAGCTTGTTACCTAGCCCGCGATCTTCACATGCCTGGTGATGTGCATGTAACTGTGTTTAAAGCAGTGGTGTCAAGGTTTACTGGTAGCTGTGGCACCCTTCGTAGCACCGTTGCACGCCACGAGCTTCTTTGCGCATCTAACGTCGGGAAAGCGAACTATTACGAGTTGTTGTAACCCCGCCGTTTAACAATAGCGATGGCGTTGTCTCTCTGGTGGCGGGGTGACGAACTACGTGATGGGGCGATTTCGTCGTGGCACTCGCGCCACAGACTCCTGCTCATGGCATCGACCTTGACAGCACTGATCTAAGGGAAGAAGAGGAGACAGGAATCGGGAGAAAAAGATCGCTTGCGGTCTATGGCCTGTCTGTTAGGGCACCGCTCCGGTCATTCGCATGCTTTTGTCAGGATGTGTCACGGAAAACAAGTCAACAGGAACTGCGCTGGACTTATCCGCACTGAAGCTGGATTCTTATGAAGCTGGTGTCGAACCTCAACCATAGTCTGGACTGGAACCCCAAGACCCACACAGAGAGGTTGCAGTAAAAATTGTTCCTTTATAGAACAATATTATAGTTCGATATCATTTAATAAACAATTTTGTTTCGTCTCCAACAGTAATTAAAGAAGCCAATTCGTACTTCATTTAGAAAAGTAGCTGCGAATTGTACATTTGGAGCTCTGCGGTTGGTACGGCTTTTGTGATTACCTAAGGGTTTCATGTAAATCTCCTTGCAAATGGACGAACGTGATTCGATTCTTTTGTGGCTCCCCTTATCCCTTTAAGCCCTGCAAACACGGTGAGTGAGGTTTTGTGGCTCGCGTTGGAAACATCTGAAAATCACGACAACGCCAAACTGTTGCATGTGTGGCATTTCGCGTCCTATGAACATGCGGTGATTGATAATGCGTTTTAAAAGTTATTTTTGCGTGAAATGATTATTTTTCGTACGATAGAGATTTAAGATTTCTCGCCGAGATCGAGAGGTTGAAGCACAAAAACGAGATTGTGCAAAAAATAATAATTTCTTCCACGAAATATAAACACGTTTTTTGTTCGATCGTATAAAAAGTTCTTGTTCTGTAAGTGATACATCGTGGTTACAATTACTAAATTTAAAATAGATAAAAGCGATATTGACATTCCACAAAAATTGCTCGAATCTGCGAACACTGTGACATCTAATTTATATCTAGAAAAATCCAAAGGTATTTACAAAAATGTCTACCGTCAGTTTGAGAAATTCGTGTACTTCTGAGAGAGGTATTACAAGATTCATCATAACATATGTGCTAATAATTACTTACTAATTATGTGCTAATAGTTAATTATTTGTGAGCAGATAGTGAGTGTCCAATAACACGTACGTTACGTATAATCTTCAGACTTATATATTAATTTTTATCGTTAAATAATAAATAAATATTAAATTTTGTCATTTGTCATTATGACAATATAATTTTCATATTCATATATTCATTTCGATCGTTAAATAATTAATATATGTTAATTTTTGTCACAATGCTTCCAGAGTTAATCGTACGTAGAATTGATCAAAGTGTAGACATATGGATGTATAAAAAGGCCAAAGAATGGAGCCATGAGCCACTAGGTTTCCCTTCCCCCCCCCCAACCGCTAGCCGTGATGTGAGATTGCTAGTCGTGAAATTAAATGTGCGAATTATGAGTGATTTATTATCTGACTGCTTTTTCAGCCAAACTAGCGTGCACGAGTCTTTTTCACACTGAAAGGTGATATTTCCGTGAAAAAAAGCTTTTACTCCCATTGTGTAATTTTGTCATTTGATGGCTGCAAACCGTTGCATAATGATACTCATTACAATACAGATTTAATTATGATACATGTTCTTGACACAAAGAAAAGTTTACAAACCAGATATTAACACTTAATAAATAAGAATCGTTTTAGTAAATATTTCGTTCAATTGTGAATATTAAAATTGAATTAAATATTGTATTATGTTTGTCAGTTTCAATATTTTTTATTAGTAATTCTTACGTGGAATATTATTTAAAATAAATTCGATGGTCATTTTATTTTGACCCTATTTGACTAGCGCTGTGGTAGAGATACAGGGAACATGTGACTGACGTTATGATCAGAACGCAAGACATTTTGTGTTATATGTTGTTGCGGTGTGGTTGCCGTTAAAAACAGGCCAGTTCTTTAGTTTAAAATGTCTAGAGAGGTGAAGTTGGAACCTCCAGAAATAAGACAAGTAGTGGCGCTACAGAATGGCACAGAGTTTCCCGATTTAGTTTCCAATTTTCTTGGGTCTCGGCTAGCTATCCATACTTGCCACATACTCTTGCCAGCTGCCATCTATCGCTGCCCAAAATACATTTTTTTGACATTTTCATTTTCGGCTTCCTAGTCGTAGAACAAAATACGAGATTTTAGTATATAAAAAACACTAAAACCTCGACCTAAATGGCAGTTTTCTTTGAAACAATTGGAGCCCTTTGGGTAGTTTTCCGGAAAACCTTAGATATTTTTAGTAAGAAATTAGGTACTGTAGAGTTGGCAGATTCGAGCAACTCCAGTGGAACATCAGTACCGCTTTTGCCCGTTCTAAATCTGCATTCCCCTACCTATGAGTTTGATTTATTTATTGTTATAATAAACACTTATTAAAGAATATTTACATACTTATTATATACAATAAATATGAATCCCTTCCTCATTAAAAGTCTCCGCCACAAGTTCTTTCTGTCGAAGGAGCACCAAATTCAGCGTCGCCGCCTCGTTGCCGTGCTTAACCTCTTTGAGCAAACTCCGCCACCCTCTTCCTTTGGTTTTCATTTATTGTCATGATATATACATATATACAAACGTTTTAAGCGTACATAAGCGAAATTCCTTCTGATCCAATCCCCCCACACAAATCTTTCCGTCGAATCCCGTCCTAGGGGCGCAGGAGGTCGCGGATGGCGGGCGCCGACGCCAGGTCGCCGGGCGCCTTGCCCTCCCACACGCCGCCCCAGCACTTGAGCCCCTTGCGTGCGCCCGCCGCCAGGAGCGCGCGCGTCGCCGCCTCGTTGCCGTGCTTAACCTCTTTGACCAAACTCCTCCACCCTCTTCCTTTGCTTTTCGTTTATTGCCATGATATATACATATATACAAACTTTTTAAGCGTTCATAAGCGAAATTCCTTCCGATCCAGTCCCCCCACACATATCTTTCCGTCGAATCCCGTCCTAGGGGCGCAGGAGGTCTCGGATGGCGGGCGCCGACGCGAGGTCGCCGGGCGCCTTGCCCTCCCACACGCCGCCCCAGCACTTGAGCCCCTTGCGCGCGCCGGCCGCCAGGAGCGCGCGCGTCGCCGCCTCGTTGCCGTGCTTAACCTCTTTGACCAAACTCCACCGCCCTCTTCCTTTGCTTTTCATTTATTGCCATGATATATACATATATACAAACGTTTTAAGCGTACATAAGCGAAATTCCTTCTGATCCAATCCCCCCACACAAATCTTTCCTTCGAATCCCGTCCTAGGGGCGCAGGAGGTCGCGGATGGCGGGCGCCGACGCCAGGTCGCCGGGCGCCTTGCCCTCCCACACGCCGCCCCAGCACTTGAGCCCCTTGCGCGCGCCCGCCGCCAGGAGCGCGCGCGTCGCCGCCTCGTTGCCGTGCTTAACCTCTTTGACCAAACTCCGCCACCCTCTTCCTTTTGTTTCCATTTATTGTCATGATATATACATATATACAAACGTTTTAAGCGTACATAAGGGAATTTCCTTCTGATCCAGTCCCCCCACACAAATCTTTCCGTCGAATCCCGTCCTAGGGGCGCAGGAGGTCGCGGATGGCGGGCGCCGACGCCAGGTCGTCGGGCGCCTTGCCCTCCCACACGCCGCCCCAGCACTTGAGCCCCTTGCGCGCGCCCGCCGCCAGGAGCGCGCGCGTCGCCGCCTCGTTGCCGTGCTTAACCTCTTTGAGCAAACTCCGCCACCCTCTTCCTTTGGTTTTCATTTATTGTCATGATATATACATATATACAAACGTTTTAAGCGTACATAAGGGAATTTCCTTCTGATCCAGTCCCCCCACACAAATCTTTCCGTCGAATCCCGTCCTAGGGGCGCAGGAGGTCGCGGATGGCGGGCGCCGACGCCAGGTCGTCGGGCGCCTTGCCCTCCCACACGCCGCCCCAGCACTTGAGCCCCTTGCGCGCGCCCGCCGCCAGGAGCGCGCGCGTCGCCGCCTCGTTGCCGTGCTTAACCTCTTTGAGCAAACTCCGCCACCCTCTTCCTTTGGTTTCCATTTATTATCATGATATATACATATATACAAACGTTTTAAGGGTACATAAGCGAAATTCCTGCTGATCCAGTCCCCCCACACAAATCTTTCCGTGGAATCCCGTCCTAGGGGCGCAGGAGGTCGCGGATGGCGGGCGCCGACGCCAGGTCGCCGGGCGCCTTGCCCTCCCACACGCCGCCCCAGCACTTGAGCCCCTTGCGCGCGCCCGCCGCCAGGAGCGCGCGCGTCGCCGCCTCGTTGCCGTGCTTAACCTCTTTGAGCAAACTCCGCCACCCTCTTCCTTTGGTTTCCATTTATTGTCATGATATATACATATATACAAACGTTTTAAGCGTACATAAGGGAATTTCCTTCTGATCCAGTCCCCCCACACAAATCTTTCCGTCGAATCCCGTCCTAGGGGCGCAGGAGGTCGCGGATGGCGGGCGCCGACGCCAGGTCGTCGGGCGCCTTGCCCTCCCACACGCCGCCCCAGCACTTGAGCCCCTTGCGCGCGCCCGCCGCCAGGAGCGCGCGCGTCGCCGCCTCGTTGCCGTGCTTAACCTCTTTGAGCAAACTCCGCCACCCTCTTCCTTTGGTTTTCATTTATTGTCATGATATATACATATATACAAACGTTTTAAGGGTACATAAGCGAAATTCCTGCTGATCCAGTCCCCCCACACAAATCTTTCCGTCGAATCCCGTCCTAGGGGCGCAGGAGGTCGCGGATGGCGGGCGCCGACGCCAGGTCGTCGGGCGCCTTGCCCTCCCACACGCCGCCCCAGCACTTGAGCCCCTTGCGCGCGCCCGCCGCCAGGAGCGCGCGCGTCGCCGCCTCGTTGCCGTGCTTAACCTCTTTGAGCAAACTCCGCCACCCTCTTCCTTTGGTTTCCATTTATTATCATGATATATACATATATACAAACGTTTTAAGGGTACATAAGCGAAATTCCTGCTGATCCAGTCCCCCCACACAAATCTTTCCGTGGAATCCCGTCCTAGGGGCGCAGGAGGTCGCGGATGGCGGGCGTCGACGCCAGGTCGCCGGGCGCCTTGCCCTCCCACACGCCGCCCCAGCACTTGAGCCCCTTGCGCGCGCCGGCCGCCAGGAGCGCGCGCGTCGCCGCCTCGTTGCCGTGCTTAACCTCTTTGAGCAAACTCCGCCACCCTCTTCCTTTGGTTTCCATTTATTATCATGATATATACATATATACAAACGTTTTAAGGGTACATAAGCGAAATTCCTGCTGATCCAGTCCCCCCACACAAATCTTTCCGTGGAATCCCGTCCTAGGGGCGCAGGAGGTCGCGGATGGCGGGCGTCGACGCCAGGTCGCCGGGCGCCTTGCCCTCCCACACGCCGCCCCAGCACTTGAGCCCCTTGCGCGCGCCGGCCGCCAGGAGCGCGCGCGTCGCCGCCTCGTTGCCGTGCTTGGCCGCCCAGTGCAGGGGCGCGGCGCCGTCGGCGGTGCGGGCGTCCACGTCGGCGGCTGCGCCGATCAGCGCGAAGGCGCACTGCCCCGCGTGGTCGTTGCGCGCCGCCAGGTGCAGCGCGCTCTCGCCGCTCACGTTCACCGCGTTCACCTGGACCATTTCAGAAATACTCTCAGAGATTCATTTCTGATTGACTGATTGTTCGTTGAGTGATTCTTGTTTCCGGGCGCGGCAACTACTTTGGTCATTAGTCCCGTACGTGTAGTGCGTGTTTTTCTCTGGAGGTGGCGATGATCTTTTCCCCGCTGGAAGCGGAATCTGGTGCCGACCTATCGTCGATTAGCGGGGTTTTCCCCTCAACCAGGTATCTCCCACCAGCGGGGCACCGCCCCAGCCGGGACATGTTGTAAGCTCCCGACAGGTCTCCCGGCGTCTGTGGTAGTGTAATGTATGTTAGTGTAAGTGTGTGTGTATGGGGAGAGGATAGGACAAGGAAGGGGAAGGAAAGATCGCGCGCGGTCCGTGGCCCGTTCGTTAGGGTACTGCTCCGGCATTCGCCTGGTGTTGATCGGAGAAACCACGGAAAACTACCGATCAAAGCAGCCGGTCGCTAGAATTCTTCTCCAGACAGCGACTGAATTCGACCTAGCTGAAAAACTACTGTCGAAAATCCTGCCGCTTTCTGGACTCGAACCTAGAACCTTCCGGTCACAGGGGATTGTTCGTGATTCCAGGCGCTTCAACTATTGAGGTCATTAGACCTGTCTGTGTCGTGTATGTGTTTCCTATCCGGCACCGACCTTCCGTCGACTAGCGGGTTTTCCCCTAACCAGGTATCTTCCATCAGCAGGTCACCGCCCCAGCCGGGACAAGCTCTAAGCTCCCGACCGGTCTCCCGGTATGTGTGGTCTCCCGGAAACACTAATCAATCAATCAAACAACCGACCATCACGTACAGACAGACTAATAACGTTTTAACCTTCCAGCGGGCGCGCTGTCTTAAATTTTACGACAATAGCAGATTTTTTTGTTTTGCTGTCAACTCATTGTTCTCAAAGACTTTTGCGTTCTGGGTAGTCCTTGCAGGTATCTTTAGTGATGCATTTCTGCATCCACTGTTTAGTTTGCCCGCTATTTTCAGTTTTTGTAACGCTCTATTCGGGATAAGTGCGTAGTGACGTAAACTTTACGCTGCGCGCCGGCTGTTGTGCTAAAATATTGTATAATAATTTGGCCTAATCGAAATTTTCTGTAAAAATGTCCAGATAAAGAATTCATGTGAACGAAAATCAGAATATTCTTCAAGAGCTGTCTGATTGGAGGAAGATCATGAATAGAATAGTGACAGTGACAGTAAACGAATGTTAAAAATATAGACGAGCATCAGAACGATACTGGATCGGAACAAGATATTTTTGATACTAAATACGTTTATCAACGGATATGTTTTTTTGTTGTAAATATCATTCTTAGATATTATAATGCGACATAAAATTCCATTATTCTACAATTTCTTTGATTTTTTCAAGAGTCATTGAATGTCGTAAAATTTACGACACGCGCCTGCTGGTGTGAACATTTTACGAGCGCCCGCAGGATGGTTAATAATACACAGTAAACCCTCCTTATACTTCGGTTTTTCTTTCTTGGCGCACGGGGGGGGGGTCGATAAAATGGAATATCTTAAGGAATTTCACGTCGTTCTCGGTTGTGCCGCTAGGAATCGCATGATCGCGACTATATCAAGATGTGCTGGCCATCATGCGACCCCTGGCGGCGTAACGGACAACGACCCGAAATACCGGGATATATTCCATTTTGATGACAACCCCCCCCTCGCGCGCTAAGAATGAAAAACCGATGTATAATGTTTTAATAATATACAATAATCCCTCGTTAACAAGAATTGCCAAGGAACGAAATAATAGAAGTTCGTGTTATAAAAATTCGTATTAATCGAGTATGCGGCGATGCTTTAACGGTTAGCGTATCAGACTGTTATACCCAAGTTCGCGGGTTCAAACCCGATCGAAGCCGTGGATTTTCATGGGCGAAAAAATCCTTCGCCTTCTTATGAGGGGGGGGGAGTAAAGCCATCGGTCCCATGTTAGTAGATTTACTGCATGTAAAAGATCCTCAAGCCTAAATGACCCCTGTGCCAAATTCAAAATCGCCTGTTTCTTCGCCCAAGGAATACCTGCGTTCTCCGCCTGTTGGTGAAAGGAGCGCAACGAAATTTGCGTGGTCAAACGGAAGAACAAGCCTCATGGCCTGAGTCTCGCCACGTAAAATAAGGCAATTCAATTCAGTATGTCCGTATTACCGTAATCCCTTGCCGGGACCGAAGTTTTGTTCACGTTACGGCGAAATCCGTGTTAAGCGAGTTCGTGCTAACGAGGGTTTACTGTATATTATTAATACGTTATTAGTATGTAGAGTTGGTAACATTCTTGTCTGTACATTCCATAATTTTGCTCGAAAATCATTAGTTTTAAGTGGAAAATTGTGACTATCACGAGATTGATTGAATAGTTCGCGTTAAATAAAATGTAACTTAGTACACCTAGAAGAAATGGCTTTAAATTTTAAAATTCACCAGCACGTTTAGTTGCTCGGGAACCTTCCTAGAGGCAAGTTCCCGAGTGACTAAATGCCCTGGGCATCCGCCCCCACGCGCCAAGAAATAAAAAACCGAGTATATTTTTTTTCTATTTCCCCTCCGTAGTACCCCTGAGGAGGCAGCAATTTATTTGTCGTAATGTATACACAGTGTGCTGCTGCCTTGCGGCTTAAGCAGCTCAGAGGGAGAGTTTTTCTATCAACTAAAATTAACTAAAGCTAATTTAATTTTAGCTTAAATCTAATTTACTAAACGAACTAAATTTTTTTATAAAAATTCCAAGTATAACGCTCTGACTTTTACGGCTGCCTATTGGATTGATTGATTGATTAATTAAGGTTTAGAGGGCGCTTCAACTGCCAAGATCATTGGCGCCCATGTCGAAGTATTTTAAAAGGGGAATAGGTTCAGTATGTGTCACAGATGGAACCTACCCTATGATTAAAAGCATATACATAAAAAGAGACTTGAATTCCGCATCGAGTATTCAAGTAGTATGACAAAAAGAATATAAAACAAACACGTAAAATTCATAGTAAAACGAAAAATTGGCTGTAAAGGGGCCAAAAATAAAACAACAAAAAAGTAAAACACTATTCTTATCTCTCAAATAAGATTATATATTCCGCTTTCCCTCAAGAAGCAAAAAAGTTTTGAGAGCGCGGAATCGTCATCCCCGAGCACCTCCCTTAGCGAGTTGCCCAGGCCATGTCTTCGTCGGTTGCCAACATATTTCCTACAGTTCAGGAGGACGTGTTCCACAGAAAGAGCCGTCCCGCATGAGTCACATACGGGAGGAGTTTCTCCTCGAAGGAGGAAACCGTGAGAAAAATGGCAGTGTCCGATACGAAGACGGGTTAAAATGACTTCCTCACGCCTAGAGGAGCGAGATGAGGAACGCCAGGGAATTACAGAATGCTTTATCCCACTTAGTTTAAAAGTGGTATTGTGCCACTCTGTTTGCCACGCTCTAAACAAGGATAGTTTCAAGTAAGCCTTAACATCGGACAACGGTACAGCAGGAACGTCGATACGAGTATTACGAGTAGCTGTGGCTGTCTATTGGAGTACCCAGTACCTGCGCGCCCTTGTCGAGCAGATACTACTTTTACTCTGGATTCGGCGAGCGGTTGCTCGCTGTTCGCCGAACAGCGAATGTGTGGAGCCGCCTTAACCCGAGAGAGGTGGCGCGGGGTCTCTTGTGACCTCACGTATCTTTGCTTAGCTGCAGTTGCCTAATTTTGCGAGTCAGAAGCTTTACATTTCACATACCTTTCACCACATTCTTTAGCTTTTCTCTGAAAGATTTTCAAAATTTTGTATGCAATAATTCATTTATAAATATTTGTGAAACCAATACAAACAACTTAAATTTCGTAATTTTTCTAAGTTGTGTTGATTGACTTTGAAGCATTTTCAATATATTGTTCGTTTTTATGTGAGGCAATGTTAGAAAATGAAACTTGCTTAATTTTCTGATAAGTTTGTCGTTGAAAAATATTCAGGAAAATGTAAATGGAATAACTACATAAAACAGATAAATGATAATTTTGCCCTTTTATTTGTTTCAATTCCTCAATTGCATGTTTGTTTATAATAATGCATCAAGTTAATACGACATTTTAAATGATTGATTATTATTAAAATAACTAATTTCGCATTTTATTTCTTGCTAAATATAATATTATAAAAAATAACTTATAGGGGTCAGAAATGACCCCGCACCACCTTTAACATCACTTCGGCAACCGCCACCTCTCCAGGGTTAAAGATAAATCTCTAGTTTGAACGCTGTAGTTGTAGGAAAAAGTCTAAAACATTTTAACTTTTGAAAAATGAGGGATTTCAATGAAAATGGGTCCTGCATCATTCTTTTAAGTATGTTTTACTAAATCCGACGATTAAATATTGTGGTGGTCGCCCGCGCTCATTTAAAAGAACCGCCACAAGAACGAGGCAGCGAGGCGGGAAGACCACCCCAGGGTTCCTTCGGCGCCCGGGAGAGCGCGTGCGGTTTAGAACCACAGGGCTCGTTACGCTCCAGTCGGCACCACAGGACTCGCTCCCGATCCTACGGGCGGGTTGGCCGGCGAGCTTTCAGCCACGAGGGGGTATAAAATTCCCCCGCCGGGAGAAGCGAGCAGTTGGAGTCTTCCCGGCATCGAGAGTACTTCGCAGCGGTTTTTGAGGCATCAGAGTCGACTACGCTACACCCCCGGATCTCTCTCTTTGGACCACTTCGGACCTCGGCGACTCCCTCGGCACGTCACCCGGACTTCGCAACGACCTACGCTCTTCCCGGTACATCTCCTGGATATTGAAGATTTGGCAACGACCTGGTTAACTCTATCGATCGCTGGAACATTGTTTGTACCGAGAAAACGCTACTTTGTTAATAAACTTGTTTTAACTGGATCTACTGGTTCTATTTGGTCACAACAAGTATAATAGAAATTCTGAAAATGTGTTTGAAAACGAAAATGTACCTGCGCGCCCTTGTCGAGCAGCAGCGCCACCACGTCGGCGGAGAGCGCGTAGCGCAGCGCGGACAGCAGCGGCGAGAAGCCCTCGGAGTCCGTGTAGTTGGCGTCGGCGCCGGCCGCCAGCAGCCGCCGCACCTCCTCCAGGCGGCCGTGGAAGGCGGCCATGCACAGCTCCTCGCCCAGCGCCGCCGCGTCGCCCCCCTCGCCCCCGTCGGCGCGCGCGCGCTCCGCCACCTCCCGCACCCGCCGCTCCACGCGCCGCCGCGACGCCTCCTCCTCCTGCGGCGACGCCCCGTGCTGGTTGCCCTGCGGCACAAGCGCTTCCCCGCTGCTCACTCGTCCATCCATCCGTTCACTCATTCACCCATGCGTTCATTTATCCATTCGTTCACTCACCCATGAGTTCATTCATCCATTCGTTGATTCATTCATCCGTTCACTCATTCATTCATACATACATTCTCTCATTCACTCATTCGGGCGAATGAGTGAATGTGTGTATGAATTTTGTCCATTCATTAATCCATCCGTTCATTCACCCATGAGTTCATTCATCCATCCGTTCATTCATTCATTCATTCATTCATCCGTTCCTTCATTCATCTGTTCATTCACCCATGCGTTCATTCACCCATGCGTTCATTCATGCATGCGTTCATTCATCCATTCGTTCAAACATTCATCCGTTCATTCGCCCATGCGTTCATTCATCCATCCGTTCGTTCATCCTTCCGTTCATTCACACATGCGTACATTCATCCGTCCGTTCATTCACCCATGCGTTCATTCATTCATCCGTTCGTTCGTTCATAAATCCGTTCATTCACACATGCGTACAATCATCCATCGATGCATTCATTCTTCCATCATTACGAGCAATAAAACATGAACACAAATAATAATAATAATAATAATAATAATAATAATAATAATAATAATAATAATAATAATAAACTTTTTTAAATTCCTGGAGCTTTTTCCAGCTTCAGTAAATGCCAAATTCGGCTATGCGCACCGGGTACCCACTATGACTCTCATGGGTACACGTATTGACCTTAACACTGCACATTGACACTCTTGCAGGCTCCTCGGACTGTCACAAGACCTTCTGCGACAACACATATCGCATGAAAGACAAGGGACAAACTCCCATACCCACGGCGGGACTCGACCCCTGGACCCTTTAGACCAAGGCGGTGAGTCTAGCCACCTCGGCCATCTAGGTTGGCAAATAATATATAATGAATCACGAATAACGAACAATGAACAATGAATATTGAATAATGAACATTGAACAATGAATAATGAACAATCGAAAATGAATAATGGATAATTAACAATGAACAATAAATAATGAACCATGAATAATGAACACTGAATAATGAACAATAAAAAATGAATAATGAACAATGAAAAATGAATAATGAACAATGAACGATGAAAAATGAACAATGAATAATGAACAATGAACAATGAAAAATGAATAATGAACAACTAAAATGAATAATGACCAATGAATAATGAATAATAACAATGACCAATGAATAATGACCAATGAATAATGACCAATGAATAATGACCAATGAATAATGACCAATGAATAATAACAATGACCAATTAATAATGACCAATGAATAATGAAAATGAATAATGAATAATGGACAACATACAATGAATAATGAACAATGAATAATAACTAATACATAGTGAACAATGAACAATGAAGAATAATGAACAATGAATAATAACTAATACATAGTGAACAATGAACAATGAAGAATAACGAACAATGAATATAAACAGTGAATAACGAAGAACGAACAATGAACAATGAATAATAACTAATTCATAGTGAACAATGAAGAATAACCAACAATGAATATAAACAGTGAATAACGAAGAACGAACAATGAACAATGAATAATAACTAATACATAGTGAACAATGAACAATGAAGAATAACGAACAATGAATATAAACAGTGAATAACGAAGAACGAACAATGAATAACAGTGAACTGCGGCCACTGGGCGTGGCGGGCGTACCGCGAACATGGAGAGCGGGCGCGCGGCGTGGGCGTGGGGCGGCGCGGGCGTCCCTGAGGCGGCGGGGCAGCGGTCCTCGAGGCGGGCGAGGCGCGCCTCGAGGCGGTGCGCGCGCGCGTTGAGCTGCGCCCGCAGCGCCCGGATGGCCTCGTCGCGCTCGTGCAGCTGGCGCTCCAGGTGGCGCGCCGCCGCCAGCCCGGCCGCCGACGCGCGCTGCTCCTGCAGCCGCAGGGCCTCGCGCGCCACCTGCGGCACAGACACGTGTCCACCAGCTCGGTTACGGTTGGTGGACATTGGAGGGGAGAGAAGGAAGCATCCGGTGAAGTCCAAGTGAGGTCCAAGTGAAGTTCAAGTGAAGTCCAAGTGAAGTGAAATCGAAGTCAAGTGACGTCGACGTGAAGTGGAAGTGATGTGAAGTGGACGTGAAGTGGAAGTTAGGTGGAAGTGAAGTTCAAGTGAAGTGAAAGTGAAGTTCAATTGAAGTCCAAGTGAAGTAAGTTCAAGTTCCAGTAAAATGCCCAAGAATGGAAGTTCAAGTTCAAGTAAAATGCAAGTGAAGTGAAGTTCAAGTGAAGTCGATGTGAGGTGAAGTCTAAGTAAACTGAAGTCGAACAGGAGAGATGTCGAAGACAAGTCAAAGTGAAGTCGAAATGAAGTCGAAGTGAAGTGAGTCAAGTCACGTAAGTCAAATGATGCGAATGAAGCAAAGAAGGGGCGAATAGTGCACATATTACCTTTTTTAATTGTTTTGCATTTTTATTAGTAATACGAGTATATACTATGTGTGTCTATGTATTATTTTAAATTTATGTTTAACATTTCTTGCCTAATCTGGAACGGAGTGAACTTTCATTTGCAGTAATACATTATTATATTATTTCCAAGCGTGACAAATGCCATGTACTTTTCATTTATTTAATGTCAAAAAACAGTTATTAAGTATTTGTGACTTACTACGGCGACAACTGTACACTTGTGTGGTAGTGTAGTGCTTTCGTAAGTGGGTTTATAAGACCCATATACCACCCATCAAAGCAGCCGGCCGCTAGAATTCTCCTCCAGACGCTGGGGGAATGCGCCCCAGTGGCGTACCTGCAGGATGGCGGTGGTGAGGGCATCGGCGTCGCCATTTTGGTCCACAGCAGAGCCATCGAGCAGCGGTCGTTCGGATGACGCCATTTGTCGACAGCTGTGGAAAAAGTACTCTGTAATGTTGCGAACTCGTAGACTTGATTTCATTGATTAATTAATACATCCGTTCGCGTCAAAAAGTCATTAGTCCCCTACGTGTAGTGCATGATTCATAGAGGAAGGTGGTAGTGATCATACCCCGCTAGATGGTGAGATTTGGCACCGACCAAAACGTTTCCTTGCGAGGTTTTCCCCAACCAGGTGTCACCCACCAGCAGGGCACTGACCCAGCCAGGATAAAGTCAAAGCTCCCGACTGGTCTCCCGGCATTTAGTACATATAAATGTGTGTATGTATGTAATGTGTGGGGATAGGTCAAAGAAGAGGACCGAAAGATCGCGCGCGGTCCGTGGCCCATTCGTTAGATTACTGTTCCGGCTTTCGCCCGGTATTGATCGAAGAAATTACGGAAAACTACCGATCAGAATAGGCAATCACTCCTCCTGACAGCGGCTGAATTCGTAGCTAGTTTCGAAAATTCTGCCACGGTCGTGACTCGAAATCTAGGATCCTCTAGACATCAAATGACGCCCTGCGCCATCTAAGCCGGTGTGATCTCTTAGAAAGAATGGATTCGTAGGCTTAGTAGAAAGAATTTAACTATAGGGGGACAAGTTTGAAATCTCCCTTCTGGGAGGGGCGTAGTTTCGCGGGCTTCTCCCACCGCTGCTAGTGTGCTAGATTAGCTGAACCTACTGCGCGCACGCGATTCGTCGCCCTCCCCCAGCAAGGAGGAGCTATAAGTCATCAATGTCACTGCAGCCTTCGCTGTGTGACGTCATTGTCGTCCTCACACTCAGAGGAACTGCCCTACAAAGAAAGGATAATTTTGTCCACTTTTGCTTTCGTCGTCATGTTTGTTTTCATATATTCTTCTTCGATTTTCTTAACGTGTTCACAACACTGCTTCCATTGATTTGGGCAATATTCAGAAAATAATATTCGGCATACATTTTCTTTAACTCATAGACGAGTACCGATGCTTTCTTTCGTAACATGATTCTTAATGGAACTCCAAACTAATTCGATGGAGTGGAGATCGGGATGGTAAGGAGGGAGCTTGATGTTCAGATTATATTACCTTCAAACGGTTGTCCCAGTGTTAGAAACAAATACACACAATATTACGCCTGTGAACTTCACTTGAAATTAGGCCTACGCTAAGACACGCCACGCTGCACAGCACTCGAAGACGAAAGGGACAGGACTGAGGACCAGGGGCGATGCTTCCTATACATATGTTTCTTTTACTGAATTTTAATACATTAAGAGTCAGCGTTTGTGCACAGGCAGCTGAAACTGTTTTGATTTGGAAGGCTGACACTTTTACTGCTGCACGTTGGGCCCACGAACAAAGCAGACTGTCTATGCGTTCAGACCCCCCTCCCCTCGACCGGCCACGCCGCCTGGCGCGCAGAGCGAGTGAGAGAGCGATATTTTCAGGGGAAGTGATCGGTTGATGGTGGGAGTCACCCCTCCTCGCGCATGCGCACTCGAAGGGAGCTATCAAAGTTTCTGGCCTATAACACTTCTGCAATTCGCCTCTTAGATCCTCCAGCAGGTCAGAGCCACTACAGATTCAGCGGAAATGTTGGCTCCGAGATAATCTCAGCCCGTGAAGTTTCTGGGTAAGACATGACCACTGCCAACAACATTACCGACTCTTTTCTTTCTTGCTACAAGGTAGAGAAAAAGTTATGTAATCCTGCGTGAAAAAAAAACAGTGAATTTTCGGCAGAAAAACTGTTATTACTGGGAACTAGTAACGAAAATATCGATAAATCCTCTTTCTAAATTTAGGGGGAAAAAAGTTCTGTATCACGTGGTGAAGCCAGAATCCATGTTTTGTGTATTCTTGATACCGAAAAATCGAATGACGGTTAAAAGTCTGTCCGTCTGTGAACAATGCTAGCAGCTAAACCGTTTAGCCGATTCGCTTCAAAACTGATATTCCCTAATAGATCTGGCTGATGTCGTGGCCCCTTCAATTTGGAACATATTTTAATTTTGGGGATACTTTTCATCAAGACCCTGGGACATTTTCCAAATTTTCAAAAAAAATGGACCCATCGATTTTTATTAAATTTTGTTGTTGGATAGAGGGAAGGACGTTTAAGAGACTGGTACAGATTGCATGTTCGTTGAAATCCCTGATTTTTGGGAAATTGTAAAAGTTCAAATTTTTTTCGGAGTCTTCCTACACCTAAAATATTAAATATAGATTTTTCCCTTAATGAAACGTGTTCCTTAAAGAAAGATTTTGAAATAAAGCCATGTACATTTTTTCGAAAATTTGAGTTCTTTTCGCGTCATTTGGCGTGAAAGTATGGGCGAGGAAGTACACGCAGTTTTAACACCACTAGTTTGTCTTTATTATTCAGCTTTGATTGCATCGTAACATGCATGAACGTTTCCATGCATGCATCAAACCGCATTGCCGTCGATAAATTTTCGTAGTCAAAACTGATAAATAATTACAAAAAAAATCAATATTATCATTGCC
Organism: Acheta domesticus; assembly: GCA_031308135.1. Taxonomy (NCBI): domain Eukaryota; kingdom Metazoa; phylum Arthropoda; class Insecta; order Orthoptera; family Gryllidae; genus Acheta; species Acheta domesticus. Next base: position 75,686,491 of record JAHLJT010005437.1, read on the forward strand.
AAAGCCAACCTCTCTCCTGAGAATTCGTGTTCCTGCCGAATGCCTGTGCAGAATGAGTTGTCTACAAATCGACCGGAGCAGCATGACGGAGGAGTATCCAAACAAAAGGGCCACGGACCTCGCGCGATCTTCCCTTCCTCTTCCTTGTCCTAAAGTCACCCCTTACTTACACACACACTTACATACACTATACGACCACACATGCTGGTAGACCAGTTGTGGAGCTTAGAGCTTAACCCGGCTGGGGCTGTCTCCCACTGCTGGGAGATACCTGTTTGGGGAAAACCCCGCAAGCCGCAGTGTAAGTCGGCGCCGGATCCCGACACTTAGCGGGAGAAGAACATCGCCACCTCCCGTGATATAAAACCATACGCTACACTTACGGGATTAATATTGACGCGCCCGAAAACCAGATGAAAGCAATCTATGAAGAAATGGTTCAACGAGATATTTTGGCAAAACGTGGAAACGTGAAATACTGTCTCAGGGAATAAAACTATTCGCATTGGTTATTTTGACTCTTATTTCTAACTAGTAGACCCGGCAATGCTTTGCAATTGCAGTGCATTACACATGACACATTACTGGTTACGCGACCGGGAGAGATGGCTCAGTGCATCAACCTGATGTCACTGCAGCCCCTCTGACCGGGAGGTCCTAGGTTCGAGTCCCGACGGCGGCAGGGTTTTCGACACTAGTTTGTCAGCTAGGTCGAATTCAGTCGCTGTCTGGAGGAGAATTCTAGCGGCCGGCTGCTCTGATCGGTAGTTTTCCGTGTTTTCTAGGATCAACACCAGGCAAATGCCAGAGCAGTACCCTAACCAACGGACCGCGCGCGATCTTTCCTTCCTCATCCTTGTCCTATCCTCTCCCTCTTACACACACACTTACACTAACATGCACTACACTACCACACATGCCGGGAGACCGGTCGGGAGCCTACAGCTTGTCCCGGCTGGGGCGGTGCCCCCCCGGTGGGAGATACCTGGTTGAGGGGAAACCCCGCTAGTCGACGGTAGGTCGGCGCCAGATCGCGCCATCCAGCGGGGAAAAGATCATCGCCACCTCCCGGGGAAAAACACACTACACTTATGGGACCAATGACCTGAGCAGTTGACGCGCCCGGACAACATCAATCAATCAATTACTGGTTACGTGATTGTTAATCACGTTTTACGCTAAGCTGTACAAAAACGATAATAGATCGCAAAAACGATAATAGATGAAAGAAAATCTCGCAAGAATGGTTTTTTTTTCTATGACCTGGTTTGGACATGGTTGTCAAATACCTTACTGTTAAAAGGTTCTCCCTCAAATTTAGACATGCGTTCATTATGACATTATCCTGGAGAAATTGTCTTTGCTAGTCCGAAGTTCAAGTAATAAATCCGGCCGATATTTCACAATTACAAAAATGTATTTTTTACTTACCTCTCACGTGTTAATATTTACATTAGATGTGTTTAATTGACATTATTGCATTTATGAGTACATACGCTTTCAATAATGTCATATAAAGGTTTTCGATAACTTAAGTTTTCTGTGAAAATGAGTTCAAATTTTCTCACAAAACGGCCCCAAAAAGGTTTTTTCAATATAACACAATTAATTTTGTTATATTCTTTTTAAAAAAATTTTAAAAATTGTATAAATGTATTTTTTAAAATATCTCTCTCGCCGTTAATATGCGCATTTTCAGCAATTTGTTTACATTGTTGCATTTCTGAGTGCAAATTCTTCCAATAAACTTCCAATAAAGTTTTTCGAAAACTCAAGTTTGCAGTGAAGAAAAGTTTCAAATTTCGCATTTACAGTAACGTTTCAACAACATTTTCTTTAAAACGGCTCCGTCGGGTTCATGAAATCTCCTTGAATGACGCAGAACGTGATGTGTGGAACGTCTGTGGATAACAAATTGCCAAAAATTATGGGCTAATGCCATATGTGTTCTTGCGGTAATGAGACATCTGTTTATAAATAACTAGTGGTGCTACAGAATGGCACAGACTTTCTCGTACCGAAGTAGTTTTCTAAATTCTCTGGTCTGGGATAGATTTTCGTTCTTCCATATTTTTTGCCAGCTGCCATTTATCGCCGCCAAAGTACTTTTTTTATACTTTCTCAATTTTTCGGTTTTCTAATGTTAGAATGGAAATATTACTTAAAAATATTAAAGAGTAAAACTTACAATGTTTTTTGTTATTTCTAGTTTATCGCTTAATCAAAATAAACTTTTATCACTTTCATGTGTTAAGAAAAAATTGTCATTGCTATCGGTTTTCTGTAGCAAGGGTTGGTTGTACTGGACACCTTGTTTGTGATTAAACAGTTGAATGCTTTTTCTGGTAATGCAAGCTGATTGAGAAAAAAGGTCCTGGAATTTCGAAGTACCAGCATATATTTTCATGCCAATGGTATTCTGGAGGAAGCAGACGATGCAAGAATGCGTAAATAACGAAAATGCGTAATAACGAAAAATTACATTCGTATAATTTTTTAAAAAACAACAACAAAAGAATACAACACAATTAATTTTGTGTCATTTTAAACAGTGCATTTAGCACTATCCGTACGAAAAGTTTGAAAAAACATTTTGGGGTCGTTTTGTGAGTTCATAACCTCGCTCCAAGAGACAACGCATTCACTATTGTAAAACGGCGGATTTACTAATAGTTTCCTCTCCCGACGCTAGTAGCGCAGAGAAGCTCGTGGCATGGCACGGTTCCCCAAGCCGTGCCACTGCCACCAGTAGGAGACCTTGACATCACTGTTCTAAGGGAACGCAAGTCTTTCATATACATAGAGAATTTGGTAAAGAATCCTAATTATCTGCTGTCAAACGAGAATTGTAGGTTCAAAGAATATAAATGTGGGACAAATTTTATTTAGAAAAAATATTTTATGTAGAAAGATCAATATTTTAGGAAGAAAAAATATTTCATATGAAAAAATAAATTTTCATGTAAAAAATATGTTATGTAAAAATAATATTTCATCTAGAACAAATAATATTTTATGTAGGAAAATATTTTATATGAAAAATATAATATTTCATATAGAGAGAATTATATTTTATGTAAAAAAATATTTCATTTAGAAAGAATTGTAGATTGAAATGCGTTTCTTACCTTCCTTATAAAGTGGTCAATTGGTGGAGAATCTTGCAGCCTGGACTCGATATCACGAACGTCCCCTCGGGAGCAGATCGTATTTGAACATGCGATAAGCGTTATCAAGAAGAGCGATCATCAAGAGCGTGGGCTCGTATTCGCTACTTATGGCCTAAGGTCACGGTTCATGTAGATACGTGCAAAGACTAATCCGTTACAGCTTACCAAGGTTTAATTTCTCAGAGTTGGGTGCACGTGAAACATGGATTTGATGATCCTGGATTACTGAATGTCCATCGAATGTTAGAGCGTGTTTTTATGGTCTGTCTTCTTGAACATCACTCAATTGCTTACACAAGTTCTATTATCTGAAAATTTTCAAAATATTTCACTCTAACTTTCAAACAGCAGTTTACAACATCCGAGTGTTTAAATTATTTCCAAGGTTCACCAATATTTGTTACATAAGACATAGTAGTACCTGATTTCTAGACATGGGATTTTTAGACAAATACCTACTTTGTTGTTTTGATGTAGACATTCGAAAGTGATTGAAAAACTCTTGACATTACATTACGATATTAGATAATACATTTAGAGTGTCTAAAAATGTCTATTTAAGCATTATATGTTACTGTCAATTCGTTCATTAGTGAAATCATCATCTGACAGTTTATTATTTGAGCTGTTTACAAGCCTCTTTCGCAGTTTCGTAATCTTCGAAGAGAGACAATTCTGCTCAGGGAGAGAGAGGGGAAAGAGGGAGATGAAGGACAGAACAATGTCTGCCGGGTTTTCCTAGTATTATAGATACCGTGAAGGGGATACGTCATGCTCGCCACACGTTACCCTCCGTTTGTAATCCAAACCCGGGCATGTGGATTCTACATAAACCCAGGCCTGGGAACATCGCTAGCTGGTAAAAGTCGGACCAATCCGACCCTAAAGTGCCAGTTACCAAACGTTCAATTGACCAAAAGTTCAATTAACGTGGTCTATGTAAAAAGGGAGAAAAATTTGCATATACCCATATTAGGGAGATTATATTTTTGGATTGCCCTTGGTTTTGTTTGCGAGTCTGAAAAAATGCATTACTCTCTCTTTGAATTTGAATTCAAAAAGGCAATGTAAATAACGCCGTGCATTGTGCACATTCTAGGATATTTTGTTGAGGTACGGTCATCGACTATTGACATACTTGCTTTTCTGAGTGTCCCGAATATTCTTAAGATTCAATATGAGCAGTAAATGAAATTTAAATGACAGTTAAAGTGATAATATAATACTGTTAGAAAAATACATTGGAATAGTCTTAAAATGAACTTAGTAAAATCAAAGGTATTCGAGTGATCCTCATTCTATTAATCCATGTGAAGAAAAAACAAGAAATGATTGTCGTTTAAAATTTCTGAAAATATGTTTTAACACTATATGTGCTGCAACCCATGATATTGGTTCTTTTGTTCTTACGTGCAGCACGTTCTTGTTTCTCGACTCTGTAGTGCAGCAGTGCATTCACCGATCACGTACGTCGATGTTGTGGTTAAAAAAATAATATACTCGTGTGAAGATACAGCTTTATTACAATGTATCTTAACTTGTATTTGTTTATATTTAGTTTTTAGATTGTTTTGAAACAACATGCTTATTAGCAATCTTAGATTATATCTACTTTTTCGCCCTTACTTCGTAAAAAGAGAAAGCATTGTAATCGTGCGCCAGAAAACTGCAATTTTTCGACAGAAAATCTCCTATTGCGGGGCTCTGCTAACGAAAAAGTGGACAAATCTTGTTCTGATATGTAATAATTTACTTCCTCTATCACGTTGGGAAGTCAGAATCTGTCTTGTTGATCACTGATACCGAAAAATCGATTGACGGCAAAACGTCTATTTGTCCGTCCGCCAGTCTACCTGTATGTGGACAACGCAAGCTCCTAAACCGTTTAGCCGATTTTCTCCAAAATTGATACTCCCTGATCTACCTGAACAAATTCAATTTTTGAATTTGAAACGAAGATTTTGATTTGGGAGGTTCTTTAGACGCAGCACCAACATTTTCAGAATTCTGAAAAACATTTTCAGAATTTGGTCCTTTATATGAAGCAGAAACATTTTCAGAATTTGTATTTTACTTAACCGTCGGATTTAGTAAAAGATGCTTAAAAGAATAATGCAGGACATATTTTCGTTGAAATCCCTCATTTTTCAAAAGTTAAAATGTTTTCGCCGTCTTCCTACAACTACAACATTCAAACTAGAGATATGCTCTATAGAGACATCTTGAAAGAAGTTCGTATACAATTTTTCTAAAATATGAGTAATTTTGTAATTTCAAGTAATTTTACAAGAAACGTGGGCAAGTTTTAAACATTTTTTCTTGAAAACGGCTCCATTTTTCTTCGATTTTTTTCCTCGTGCATCGCAAAAGACAGTATAAAAATTGGTACTGATCCCGTTTCCGGCGTTTGTATTTTCGAACATTGCAAAATATTAACATAGCGAAACTATAATACTGAAAATAGTTTTTTGTCTCAAATAAAATGTGTTCTGAAAAATCAGATCTTTAAAAGTCTTGTACAACTTTTGAAAAAAAACAACAACAAGTTTTCACGCAATTTCTGCTTGAAGTTAATGTAAATTGTTAAAAAACATTTTCTCAAATACTGCTTCAAATTTTTTCCTTATTTAATAGTGACAACCCTAAAAATAATGGCTCAGGACTAATTTTCATTGAATTATCTGAATTTAGTAATAATGTGAGAAAGTATGTATTGCTCTAGCACCACTAGTGTATGTAGTTTTGTAAATGACAATAAAACTCTCTGGAACATATCAATTTACATTCATTTTATTATTTCAAAACTTTTTGACAAAACCTTTTATTTTTGAAGATGCAGTATTGACTTTCGTTACTGCAGAAAACAAGATCATCTATGCAAAAAGGGCTTACAATGTTAATGTAAACTTCTTTATCAATCTGAAAAATAAGCAATACATGTAGCAATATTTCAAATATTTTACTTTATTGCTACAAATTTTAATAGGAGCTTGAATTCATAATATCGTATCGTACAAAAGATGAAAGCTTGAAAATAATTCAAACTTCATTTTCTCAGAATATGGAAGCCCTGTATACAGAGACCTCTTCAATTCCTCCAAGTGTTTATCTAAGGACACGATATACTTGGATCAAAAATAATCATGTACTTTGCGGGATTAAGTCAGTTTTCGTTCAGTATGAACAGTCGATTAACATCTCGACTGTATCGGTCGAGCATCAGCCGCAACGATTACTTCTAATCGCTGGCTAATCGCCGTTGGACAGGGGTACACAAAGTGCAAGGCTGATTATCTTGGATTACCATTCAATTTTCTTCTTACATAACTACTTCACGTTGTCTAGTATACGTGATAATCATTTCACACAAAAATCTATTAAATATATATGCACACACAAAATTGAAAGTAGAGTTATTGTAGCAGGAGATCCCTTCATGCAAATTTACAATTCTTGGGATAGCCCTTGCAAAGAAACAAAGCGAAATCGAGGTTGATGTTTTCAAAATATCATGAAAACTCCAAAGTTTCTGGCATCTACTCATTAAAGCTGAAGTTTTTAACTCTGTCACCTACTACATACTTATATTTTGTTTGTACTTGGCCTGTCAGCCCGTTACGGGCTCAGGCCTACCGGCGACGTCCTGCCTCGCGGCGGTCATGGGTTATACTGCGATTTTTGTAGGAAGAGCTCTCAAGATAACTCAAATCCCATCTTCGCGATGGAATATGTTACGGCATTTTGCGTCTTTTCTCGGTCTTGCCGGTAGAAGTCGCATGATCGCAAGCACTGCTTCATACGGTCGCAATCGTGCGAAATCTAGCGGAACGACTGTGAATGATACGAAATGCCGTGACATATTCCATCGCGAAGATGGGATTTGAGTTATCTTGAGAGCTCTTCCTACAAAAATCGCAGTATAGATTGGTTAGCACGAAGACATCCCCACGCCATATTCTGGTTTTCTCAACCTGGGAAGGCCAGAGAGTCTGAGTCTCAACCTGAGAGTCCCATCAACCTTCTCATCACACGCAACACGATATACTGGGATATTGCGAGGAAATCGCACACTATAACCTTGACCGACCGAGAATCGAACCCGGGGTCGCGTGATGGAAAGCGATGCCGCCAGGACACACATACTTGTACTTATGTAGTAAGAGAAAATACACTAATTTTGTGGTAAAGTGGCAATTTTTCATCAGAAAAACTAAATTACAAGGTACTGATTTCCAACCAGATAAATCTTGTTCCTTTATGTAGCAATTAATTCCTCTAACATGTGTATTCCAAATTCTTGTTTTGTTCGTCTTGGATACTGAACTAGTACAACACCGTGCACCTTCTGGCGTCAGTAACGGTTTTATAAAATAATAATACCGCAATTTCTGTTCATATAATCACATGTCAACCATCACTTGTTAAACTCATTACAAATCGTAGCGCATTCAGTGCTAAAATTTAATTCATTTGGAGGTAATACATCAACATAATTTTGACAATTCAAAAATCCTTTCCGTACACCCAGAAACATCGCCCAGCAATGAGAAGTTATTCTGTGAATTTCAAACCGCCATTCCGCGACGTTATCATTCTCGTTTTGCACCGTTATAACGTCTGAGAGACTCTAGCAAACGAAGTGCGGGAAATTTGAATTTGCAATGTTATGCTAAAACACTGATATATTTTAAAAATTGTACACGATCTTGTTTAATGAACTGATTTTTACTCTCTCACGTACTGCTTACGTATTATAGAAAAAGTATTAAATGCTGCGGGGAAAAAAATGCAAAACACTCAAATGCCATTTTCTCATAAATGGCTCCAAATTTTCTCTTCAAACTTTTGGAACGGATAGTGCTAATTACACCCTTTAATATGACGTAAAGTTCTTTTTTTAAAAAATGACAGAAATGTAATTTTTTAAAGATCTCTCACACCGTTAATATGCACATTTCCAGCAATACATAAACACTTTTGTATTTGTGAGTTAATGTGCTTCAAATTGCTTCGAATGAAGTTTTCGAAAACTCAAAAATTTTCTGTGAAAAAGTGCTTCAAATATCGAATTTACAGTAGCGCTTAAACGCTATTTTCTTAAAAACGGCTCAAAATTTTTCAAAGAAAATTGCCATTTTGGACGAGGTTTCACTGTTCTTTATTATTCTTATAATAATATTTCCGTTCTACAATTAGGCAATCGAAAAATTAAGAAAATGTAAAAAAAAATGTACTTCGGGCGGCGATTGACGGCAGCCGACACGAGTATGTGCTACGTCGGAATAGCTAGCCGAGACCAAAGGAAATAGAAAACTAATTCGGGAAAGTCTATGCCATTCTGTAGCACCACTTGTTTCATTTCATATTAGTGCGGTCAAGCAGATGATTTCAATACTGGAACCTTGTGGAGTGTTGACAATGCCTCAACTTTCTCTTTCCTTTTACCTAGGGAACAGTTTTTCATGTAAATACATATTTTTACACAAACAAAATGGCTGCATGCAATATTTTTTAGAGTACACTAAGCATCTCCAATGAATTAGCTATATTTTTTATTTATTTTGGTATAATTACACATTTAACCTATTACTACATATCTGTTATACTTTAATTTATTTATACGTCGTAACGAAACATTTGATTTGCGAGTTTGCAATACGTGTCGCGAGAATTGCATCTTTCTTACATAGCAATGAAATGCTCCTGCTCTTCTACGGCCATCGAACCTTCTCCGAGCTTTGCGTCATGCTAATTAGAAACCCTCGTAACTCCATATTCCCTCCTCTATTTTCTGTTTACTTTATGATAAAATATAATTATGAAAGAAGAGTAATAAATATAAGTAAATAACAAATACAGCATCTTAAATAATTGAGTTATCCATGGTTGATAAGTTCAACGAGAAAGGAAAGTAAATTTCTGATTCTCGGTTATATTCATTTTTTCCACAACAACACCGTATAATCTGGAGTTACAAGATACGCTAATTAGTATGACGATTGTCAAACTTTTCCCCTGCTCTCTTCTTGGAAACCGCGTTCTCAGAATCAAGGATAGCGGAAGTTTTTTTTTTTAATTTATTGAATAATTACAGGCCAACTGGTGGGTTGCCGAGTTGAACTGAACAACCAGGAGCTTAGCATCGTCTACTCACTGCCTCCATTTTGAAGCTAATGACATGAGTGCCGCCATGAAACTAAGGGTCCGGGTGGTCGTCTGCACCAGATATCTTGCCCACCTAGACAGACAATATCCCCACCGGTGAGGGATCTTGGTGCTAGAATTGACGAAGTTTTCATTGCAATAACAGCGATGAATCATACGTTTTTTTTTCACTTCCTTGGCGTGACTTCCACCGAAATTCATCGCTAGTTAAGTGGGACGTGTGGTGATGGTGTCATGAGTGTGAATAACGTGAGTTCGTGGGTGCGGAAGTTCAAGCAAGTCCGAAACTCATGTTGACACGAGATGACGCCATGAAGGGGGGATTTCTGTTCAACAATTGTGACAATGGCTGAAAGAAGTAACAGGTGCGAGCTACGAAGATGTTTTGATGAACAAGCTCCTTCCAGCGTAGCGAGAAAAATGGCCGCAGGAGGCTGCAGCTGCATGTGTGCTCTTTCACCAAGACTACGCACCAGGGCATCGGGCGAAAGTTTTCTTTGGAAATTGAGGCCTTCGGTCTCAAAATTTTGTTTAAAGCCCTTAAACACTTCGCTTAAGGCCGATATACACGGTACAGTTTTCGTGTAGATTCTCATACAGTTTCTATATAGAAACGTCAAAATCTCAAACTGAACGTAGAAAAGCCAAAAAGTAGCGCATACACGGTCTATACGCTTTCTATATACTTTCTGCATGAATCGCCACAAGCCGCCGCCAGAGGGGGCTAGCGGGAAACAACTGAATTACGTCGTCTGAGTACTTTCAGTGATGGTATTTCTATGCGTGGCTATAATCTTAATTTAGTATTAATTAACCATGAGGGGCATAGAGTATAAAAATTGGAAGACAGGGATAAGGAATGAAGTAGTTTATCACAATATATCACTTCATACAATCGCACCTTGACACACCTAACAACAAAATCGACATGGCCGATTACCATTAGTGAACGATTCTGCCGCTAGAGGCGCTGGAGTCAAACTGTGTGCTTTCTACACGAAAAATTGCGAACATGTTCAAAATTTTCTCATGTAGAAAGCGTAAAGTCTGGACTACATGAAGAATCTACACGGAAAACTATACCGTGTATATCGGCCTTTAGGAGTTATATTGACAATGCTGTCGAGTAATGCGGGTTGCATTTGAAATGAATATTTGGTTGCGATTTTTCAACAAATCCTTCACTTTTTAAAAGTTAAAATGCAATTCGTCACGTCTCCGTAAAATTGTGTTCCCTTAGAGACCTCATTTATAAAGATTGGTTGCGTGTGAGAGCCTTAACACGTACCACTGAAATAAGGGGACGATTAAATTGAATTCCAGTCATTCCCACATTACTACTGCCGTTCCTGTACTTCCCTGGCCTTCCGATAGTTAGCAAACATTTTCTAAACAGTTTTAGGTAGTAATCGTTACTTTTTGACGAGTAACAGAATAGTTTGTGATTCAAGTGGTAAAAGCGTCATTTTATTATGAGAGTAGGAAATGTTGCGATACGAAGCCCACAGACCGAGTGGGGCAATCCTACGAGCAAAATAAAATCACTTTTACCACGTGACTCACACACTATTTTTTAGACAGCCTTACTGACTTTCGTATTATTTTAATTCAAGTATGCAAATCTCTTAACACTACATTAAGGTTGGTAGTATCTGACGCGGTCAGACGAAACTGTTTTGTTTACTTGTTACATTCACTGATTTATTTGAACGCTTGAACATCATCTTCGTTTAGCACTAGTGCTAAAAATGGAATTTTTAACAGGCAACGCACGCTCAGAAAGAGCCGCTTTTACTAGAGGCCGTCTAAAAAAATCCCTCCAGAAAGAAAAATCCTATCAAATCCCGCGGGGCTAACGATGCAAATCGCCGCCAAAAGAAGCTCGTTTGGTTTTCACGTGGCCGCGCCTGGATTCAGCTGAAACGTGTTAATGGCTACTTTTACACCGCGTCCAATTAACGCGAGGTTGTAATCTGGCGTAATGAAAAGTCGTTAAAGCTGCCGTAATGGGCTTAAGGATGCCCACTCACGCGCGTGAACACACACACACACACACACACACACACACACACACACACTCGCGCAGGGATGGTGTGGCCTCTGGGAAGGCAGGCACATGACAGAGGAGCCGGTAAAGAGGAAAAATATGTAACTATTCTCGTTTTTCTCATTCCACTTCTCTTTCTCTCTCACTCTACCTCTCTTTCTCTCTCTCATTCTTCCTATCTTTCACTACCATTCTACTTCTTTGTTTTTCTCGAAATATCCCCGTTTTTTAATCGTTTTTAACCAATTTAATTTGTGTCCATTAAGCGCCATCTGCAGCCAAAATGACTTTAATCATAAGTCAAAAAGGGGTAATTTTTTTCAGGGGAATCCAAATCGGCAATAAAAAAATGGGGGTTCCTGTTTAAGATTTTTTTCTTCCCCCTCCCCACTCCCAGAGGGTGTGGGTGGAGTTTGGTATCATTGGATGTTTCCCGCCAAAATAAGCAACTTTTATTAACCATTTTGTTTGATTCGGTGTGTAGTTTCCGAGATATTCGCTCCAATAGATTAAAATGACCCATCCTGTAGGTGTATATAACAAATTCAATGTCTAAATGCTGTACAAAAATAGGAAGGATAGAAGTACAATTGTAGAATACGATTACTAGTAAACAGAATATAAATATCCGTGGAATGAATGATTCAATTAGTGATAAAATGTGAAAGATGTTAAACAAAATAAAATCAAACTGGTGGTGCTACAAAATGACAAACTTTCTCGCACTAATTACAACCCCTTTCTTTTGAGTCAAGGCTATCTTTTACTTTCTCGCACACTTCGTACTTATATAGTAAAAGAAAGTATTGTAACCCTGCAGTGGAAAGAGGCGATTTTTCGTCAAATAAAACTCCTATCTTGGGGTTCTGAGATCGAAATAGTGGATGAAGTGTTGCTCCTATTAGTAAATTACTTCATCTAACACTTAGTTCGAAGTACGAGAATAAAAATGGCTCAAGTTCCATTTTTGTCGAAATCTATGAATTTTCGAACATTGAAAAATGTTACAAACAATGCGAGAAAGTGTGTGAAGTTGTAGCACCGCTAGTTTAGTTTCGCCCCACCCCCTTCCCGGACGAAAGATTAGTTTTGAATTCGCACGGTCTTGAGTCAGTCGGAGAATATCCATCCGGAGAGCAATTCTACGAATGCGTGGCAGACCGCAAGGATAGTTCACAGACGGTCAGTACGTAAAATTATAAAAATAATTGAGAAGTGATTAAATTATGGATTCATTGTTACAAAACACGGTTAATAAAATCAATTTGAAATTTACAGACCGAGAAAATGTAAACTTACGGCCAGTTTCTGAAACATCTTGTGAACTCAGTCCCGTACCACATACGTTATTGATTACATAACTCACAGACATGACGAGAACGTTTCAAGTTTCTCTGCTGTGGAACTCCTATTGGCAACATTATTATCGTTTTCTACTGTTTTGTGAATACACACTCTTGGGGGTAACTTTGTTGGTGGATTTAGGTATTTAAAAAAAACGGGGGAGGAAATAACGAAATCTACTGTCAAAAAAGTGTAGCGCTGTCCTGATATCTCCTTTCCAGGTAAGTTCATCATTACTTACACTTAAAGATTTGGTCTTATAACAATATACATTTAATCACATTTAATGAGTAATTTAGTCATAATAATCAGAGGCGGCTCATGCTTAGGCTGTACGGTTCCACAACCCTCAGATAATCAATAAATATTTTATAATACGCTAGGAATATACATTCTCGTTTTAATGAAATTCAAGATTCAAATTTTTGTAGTAATATTGGTCAATCTTCAACAACAGTATATTTCAAGTCTCCCACGGACGCCTCGGCCGACCCCCCCCCCTTCCGGTCTGTCACGCGCCCGTCGCGTACAGACACACTTGTCAATGGCTCAATTGTTCCCACGGGAACGCATCTCCATACACACACACGTGCACACGTGCACACAAACACTAACACAGTGCTTCCGTTTTCACACAAGCGACCACCACACACTCGCTTCAAAACTTTCATAGGCTCGAGATCGCTATTGTGGCGAACGCACTTCTCGTGAGATACTGCGAATATTTGCTTGCTTATTTGTCCAAAAAAAAACAGTAAAAAATGTATTTGACGTGTGGAGAAAGAGATTTATCTGCGTACATTTTCTTGAGGGCCAGAATAATAAAACTATTTTTTAAATTAGTTTAATTTAGTTAATTTTAATTTAACTAATTTTTAAATTAGTTAAATTTTTAAATTAATAAAACTAATTGAACTAATTGCGACGTTCTTACACGTGTAATATTCTGTAAACTAGTTGTGAACGGGCGTAAATGGCGATCAACAGTATTGGGATGCATAACAATTTGAACTTTGGAGTGCTACACAACTATTGACAACTACCAGAACTTCGAGTATCTGCGTAGTGCTTCTAGAACTCTAGTATCTGCGTAGTACTGCCCACTCGTCTAGTGTCGACGTAGAACTGTTTATGCCTCATCCACGATTTGCTGCGAATGCCACTCCAGGCATTCACGCTCACGACCTCCAAGAAAAGGGTCTGCTGCTATCCTGACTGCATAGATGAGTAACAAAAAACAACTTTCTTTAACTGAGCATCTGGTGAACGTTCAATAACTGAATTTCTCACAGTAATATAATTCGGATTGCAAATTTCAAAACATAGTATTGTTCAGGTAATAATCGCACCATAACCAAAAAAAACTATATCAACAAACAATTTCATTGGTGCAAAAAATAACTAAATATCAGCGATCTTTATTTGTTATTGATCCATTATATATTATCAATTACTGCTCTTCATTCATCCTCATCTAATTTTAAATTACATATAAGTTTTATTATTGCATTGCTTGCATTTCAATTCATTAAACTAGTAAAAATATTTCAACCTATTTCTGAGATACCGGTATCCGTTCGCTCATCTGCCTTCAATCAGGCCCGCTGGGCAGTATCAGCTGCCCAGGATAAAACAAATATCGATGTATGTGAAATCATTTTGAATTCAAAGAGCGCCCAATTGGCGCTCTTTCCGGCGTCTGGTGCCCTCACAAGTATTGCATCACGCTCTTAGCTCTTGCCTCTATTACTGCGTTTATTGCTTCTACTCTTTGGCCACAAACTTCAACACGCGTTATTACGGGGTACAACGTCAACAGGAAGACTCGACTCCGGTGGTTGGGGTATGTAGCGAAAACGTCGGCATCTACTTGAAAAGTAAAACATAACTAGACTTCTTGCGCTTCAGCGACATCACGCGGCGAATGAAAGAACCACGAACGAACTTATCAAAGCAGCCAATGGCAGCGAAGCCAAGCGTTTCCGCGGGAAACTTTTATTTACGAGTATTAACGGAACACGGCCTTGACAATAACGATAATAATCATAATTAATAAGTCAATTATTATAAATTGCTTACGTAAATGCAGCACAAACTGCGTAAAGACCTGTCAAGAGCGCTGCAATTCACTGCCTTACAATCTTCTACATAAAGATAACAATGAACTCGATTCGGTTCCAAGTCGGCTAGCACTATAATACTGCACCGTTACTACATCTTTTCCATCTTATTGTCTTGGATCGAGGCACGCCCAAAGACCGCCCCAGCAGTGCCGAGCGCCAACATGAGCAATAATGCAATTGACCGGGGCCTCCGTAAGTTCCTTCACCCACCGCGTGATGTCGCTGAAGTAGGAAGGAGTCTAGTTTTGTTTTATTATTTTTCCAGTAACTGTTAACGTTTTTCGTACATACCCCCACCATGCCTCCCACACCGGAGTAGAATCGCCTTCCTGTAGAGTCTACAGTGTAGACTTTATGTTATGGGGCTTTCGGCGACCTACCAATAGGTGTGTGTGTGGGGTGGGGGTGGGGGGGGGGTCGCCGAGCGCTGCGGCGGTGTCCCAAGGGGAATCCTTATTTTTTGTCGTCTGTCTCTAGCTCAACTTAACCTTCCAGCGGGCGTAAATTTTACGACAATAGCAGATTTTTACTTTCCCGTATACGTACGTATACACGGAGTGATATACGTAGTATAGGGAAAGTTATGGAATGCTGCGCGAAAAAATTGTCAATTTTCGGCGGAAAAAAATTAATTGCCGGGCCGTGAAAACGAATAAGTGGATAAAACCAGTTGTTAAATTTTAAAAAAATTCCCCTAACACGTGGTGTAGCCAGAAACCCTGTTTACTAGGTCCTTGATACCGAAAACCCAATTGAAAGGAAAACGTCCGTCTGTGTGAACACTGCTAGCGCCTAAACCATACGTACGATTTCTTTCAAAATGGATATTCCCCGATGATCTGATTCTAGTCGATTGATTGATTCGTGTTTCCGGGCGCGTCAACTGCTCAGGTCATTAGTCCCGTAAGTGTAGTACGTGTTTTCCCCGGAAGGGGGCGATGATCTTTTCCCCGCTGGATGGCGAGATCTGGCGCCGACCTACAGTCGACTAGCGGGGTTTTCCCTCAACCACGTATCTCCCACCAGCGGGCCACCGCCCCAGCCGGGACAAGTTGTAAGCTCCCGACCGGTCTCCCGGCATGTGTGGTAGTGTAAGTGTGTGTGTGTAAGAGGGAGAGGATAGCACAAGGATGAGGAAGGAAAAATCGCGCGCGGTCCGTGGCCCGTTTGTTAGAATACTGCTCCGGCATTCGCCTGGTGTTGATCGGAGAAACCACGGAAAACTACCGATCAGAGCAGCCGGCCGCTAGAATTCTCTTCCAGACTGCGACTGAATTCGACCTAGCTGACAAGCTAGTTACGAAAATCCTGCCGCCGTCGGGACTCGAACCTAGGACCTCCCGGTCAGAGGGACTGCAGTGACATCAGGTTGATGCACTGAGCCATCTCTCCCGGTATTTTAGTCGAAGCTTTGAGATTTTGAAAAAGATTCTTCAAAATTTTGGGGTACTATATCTGAAGCCCCCCGGGGATTTTCAAACTTTTCTCAAAAACGGCTCCAAATTTTTTCTTTAAATTTCTTGTATGAATAGAGTAAAATACACATATTAACATGGCATAGGTTCAATTTTCACGGATAACTCTGAATTTTCGGAAATTGTGAAAGTTTCAATTATTTTGGCGTCTTTCTCCAATTACAAAATTGAAGATAGAGATTTTTTCTTCAAATAATTTTTTTTCTTCATAGTGTGTTCTTTCTTTAAAGTCATGTAAATGTTCTTCAAAATTTTAGTATTTTTCGCGCAATACTACGTGCAATTTTAAAAAATTACAAAAGCAAGATTTTCTCAAAAACGGCTCCAAATTATTTCTTTCAACTTTTGGTAGGGATAGTGGTAAAAGAACTCTACCAGATGACATAAAAGCCACATTGTTCTATCGGTTGTTTTTTTCAAAAATTACAAAAATGTAAATTTTTCACATGTTTCTCACGTCGATAATATTTACATTATCGGCGATTATTTCACATTATATTTACGAGTACATGTGCTTTAAATAATGTCAAGTAAAGTTTCTCGAAAACACTACCGTTTTCTGTGAAAAGTAGCTCAAATTTCGGCATTTTTAGAAATGCTCAAACGTCATTTTCTCGTATATGGCTGCAATTTTTTTCTTGAAACTTTTGTAACGGATAGTGCTAATTACACTCATTAGTATAGCGTGAAGTTTATTTTGAGTTTTTTTTTGTTTTTTTCAAAAATTATATAAATGTAAATTTTTTGAAAGATCTCTCACATCTTTAATATAAACATTATCCGCAATTTGTAAAGATGATTATATTTGTGAGTGTAAGTGCTTCAAATAACTTCAAATAAAGTATTTTGAAAACTCAAAAATTTTCTGTGAAAATGAGCTTCAAATTTCGCATTTTTAGTAGTGCTAAAACGCCATTTTCTCTTAAACGGCACATAATTTTTAAAAGAAAATTGCCATTTACGGCTAGGTTTTTGTGTTCTTTAATATTCTAAAATTAATGTTTCTGTTCTACCAATAAGAAACCGAAAAATTAAGAAAATGACAAAAAATGTACTTTTGGCGATGATAGATGGTAGCTGGCAAGAAAGAGTTTGTGGCAATTCCGAATAGCTAGCGAAGACCCAAAAGAATAGAAAACTAATACGGGAAAGTCTGTGCCATTCTGTAGCACCACTAGTTAGGTATCAAGGACCCACAAAAGTGGGGTTCTGGCTACACCACTGTTAGGGATTTTTTTCTTAATTTAAAACTAGATTTATCCACTTTTTTGTTATCACAACCCGGCAACGAATTTTTTCTGGCGAAAATTGGCCATTTCTTAGTAGCATTATAATACTTAACTTTCCCTATATGAGTACTACGTACATTATTCCATATATACCTATGTATACGGAAAAGTAAAAACTAGTAGTGCTACAGAATGGCACAGACTTTCCCATATTAGTTCCCTCTTTCGTTTCGTCTCGGTTAGCTATTCGGACTTGCCAATACTCTTGACAGCCGAATCTATCGCCGCCCAAATTAAATTTTTTTGACATTTTAATTTTTCGGCTTCTTAATAGTAGAACAAAAATGTTATTTTAAGAATATTAAAAACAGTTAAACCTTGTCCTAAATGGCAATTTTCGTTGAAAAATTTGGAGCCGTTTTCAAGAAAATGGCGTTTAAACGCTACTGTAAATGCGAAATTTGAAGCTTTTTCACAGAAAATTTTTGAGTTTTCGAAAAACTTCATTTGAAGCACTTACACTCACAAATTTAATAATGCTTACAAATTGCTGAAAAGGTGTATTTTAACAGTATGAGAAAACTTTCCAAAAAATTAATTTGTGTAATTTTTTAAAAAAGAAAAAAATACCCTAAAATGATCTTTACACCTATTAAGAAGATCAAAATATACCCTCATATAATATATGAGTAATACACTCATAACGTCTAAACTAAAATAGGTATAAATATACTTTTTTCCCTGAAATGAAGATCAAAATATACCTTTTTCAAACAAATAAAAAACAAAAATTCAATATTTTGAACCCAGATAACTGTAGCTACCCCATTAATTGTTTAATGTCAACTGGCAATGAGTTACAAAGAAAAATGCCTAAATTCTAAGAGGATTTCTTGCAGTTCATATAGTCTGATGAATATGACTCCTATGATGGATACTGTAATTAAAGAAATCAATAAAATAAATAATATATACAATATTACAAATGAAGATATGTTTTACAAAGGGTAATAATATTTTAAAAAATAATTCAGTTTGTTGTTACATATTGTCAAACATTATACAATGCAATAACTTTACAATTGTAGCACTTCCGTTAATTTTTCTCTTAGGTCTGAATAGCAGTGATTTGAAATTTTTCCCAGAAGTTTACTGACTGTCTGAAGGGATCAAGTCAAAATCAAGTCCGACAGCACATTGACGGAGGGTATCAAATTTGCCAGAAGAATGAAAAGGGCAGCTGCCATTTCCCTTTTTCCTGTGCAGAGATACAATATATCAATGAACTTTTTTGCACTCTCCTGCAAGTCCTGCTGTATCCTTCTCAAGTCTTCTGTGGGATCTGCAACAGCTTTGATAGCAGTCACTCACCATTTCCTCAAATTCAACTACTGTTTCACTCACCATTTCCTCAACTTCTTTGGAGCAGGGCTCAGAAGTTCATCATCATTATTGAAAATGTCAATACCATGAGACTATGTGTCTCTATTGTTAGATACAAACTATTTATGTACTCATCGGATAAATTCATACAGATACCCGTTTTTTTTCTTTAATTACAGCACACAGATGCTTTCATGATTATCTATTCTGAGAAAAGTCAGTATAAAGGCAAGAAGGAGATTCACATTAACAATGTAAAAACAAGAAGGGTCTTGTTGCAGAACATTTCACAGTGAGCTTCAATTTCATTTATTTCTACCTCATTGATCTCATTTCTGGGTCTGTTCACAAGCTGCCCTGTTCAAATTATATCCCCTAATTAACAGACAATCCGCCCTGAAGGCTGACCTTACAACTGCTTTTATATAAATCTGCCCTCTGCCCACTTCTAACCTATACTTACCCCATTTGGGGAGGTACTGACCCTACTCTACTAAATCACTTCAAACTTTTCAAAACAAGATACTTAGTACTGCAGCAAAAGCACATTGGTTTGTTGCTGGGTCATTCCATGTCAAATCGGCCAAAATTTCCCGACCATCTTCCGATTCGACTGAAACTTTTAAAATCGTTTCAGAATGACGAAAAAACACGGAATATCGACTTTTTGGCATTAAATTTTACTTCCTTTTGAAAATACGGAAATGTGATATTTTGCATGAATTTCAGACGGTATTACCTAAAAACTAGTAAAATATCTTCAAATTTGATTTTACTTTGCAACTTCCTTTATATTTCTAATGAGTACATTCCACTCTAAAGGTTTGGTATGATAAACTTAATTTTAACGGCATTAATAAGGCCGAATTAAGGCCAAAGTAAATAATTACGAATTTTTTTCAAAATTCATTTTCTCAAATACTCCATCTCGGATTTTCTTCTTTTTGTCGTCAAATTGAAGAGGAGACATTGAAGTTTATAGTAGTTAAAGAATCTCGATTGTATATTTGAATTTACCAAAGTTATTACCAGTTAAAGTTACATTTTCATTTTTGCTTTTTATGGACTTAGTAGAACAATACATATATAAACGCTTAACATTTGTAAATCTTGCTTTCGTTATTTAGTGATTAATTTTCATACATTTTAAATGTATCTGAAGCATATTTTCGAAGGCAGAAACTTCTAATTATACCGGGTGACCCACCAATAGTGAACCACCCTCATATCTTATTACCGGTTCCCAACATCGAAAAGAGCGGAAGAGACAGACACACACAGAGATAGATAGGGTGAGGGAAGGAGGGAGAGACAGTGAGATGGGAGGGGAAAGAGGGAGATGAAGGGCAGAACGTCTGCCAGGTTTTCCTAGTTAAGGCTGAGATAAGTTAGCTATGTATTATTGTTGAAACACTCTTGTAAAGCACTAATCTGCTAAGTAAAAAAATTGTTTCATAAAAAAAATTACTGGCAATATCAATCATGACATTGTGTGCTACCGGTCTATCATGAAAATATACTTCGATTTATTTATAATGGCACCTCAAGGTCAAAAAAAAGAGAGAGGGAAGACCGTCTCCAGTAGGGAGCTTCAATGTCACTACAGTGTAGACAAAGCACACTTCCTCTAAGAGGCTGGTGGCCGCAGCCCTGCGCTTCCCACATGCTAGCATTCCAAGTGAGGGGCAACACAGGGTAACTTGACCTAGAGGTGCCATTCTAAATGAATTGAAATATAGATAGGCAGTTGCTTATTATAGGATTTGATAACTGAATTTTTTTCAGTGTATTTTCTCACAGTATCTGGTACATACTGCTCAATAATAACCTCAAGTACCGCTGTGTCATCTGCAATGAACACAAGATATTGTCACACCCATCGTTCGTTATCGAGCCACACGGTGGCGTCGATTGTCAACCACAGCGTCGAGCTCCGGCGGCGTGGGTGTGCGCCGAAGTCAACGAGGGCGGCCCGGGCCTAGCTCAGTCGGCCAACTTTGTCACCTGCTTAGAATCTAACTCGGATGGAAGGAGTCGTAAGGCGTTTGCTAACTACAGAAACAATTCAGTGGTTGGTAAAGCAAATAAAAAGGTTTATTCCCGCCTAATAATAGGCCGGGGAAGTTACAGTGATTCAAAGAGTTAAGAAAGGCCCTACCTGATGAGCTCAGTTAGAAACGAAAGAAAAAATGAGATAAAACTTAAATCTAAAAAAAATAAAGAACGAGAATTACAATCAAATTCCTTTACAGGCCCCAACAAACTCTAGGCCATTCGCCTTCTGACTGACAATAATGAGGAAACAAGTGCCTGAGCGCGGCACCGCAATGCACAATAGTTCTTTGGCGGTCGTTGACCGAAGTTTATGCCTGAATGGGGCGGCGTGTAGGCGGCCCTCGGCGGCGGCGGCGACAGCGGCTGCGGCGGTGACGGCGGCGGCGGCGACGGTCAGCTGGCCCGGATCGTGAATGATCGCGAATTCCGTTCACACAAATCAGCAGTTCTTACGGAAAGTTCTCTGGAGTTTTCACGATCACGAATCTCGGAGAAAACTAGTCACCGGTCACTGCCCACGGCAGAGCTCAGAGTCCACGAACTAAGTCCCAAAATAATAACTCTCCCTCGAACGCGGCGCCGGAGCTATCACTTACTCCGCGGCGCTCGCCACCCAAGACAAGTCGAGTAAACGTAGTGTTCGAACGCGGCGCCGGAGCTGTTACTCGCTCCGCGGCGCTCGCCCCCCCCCCCCAGCTCAATCGAACAAGAAGTGATTTTCTCCCCTACGCCTCTAGCGTGGAGGTGCCCTCGTTTTGCCACCCCGAAAATTCAAAAGTGCCCCAAAATCGCTCCCACCCCACGGAATTTTGCCCCTGATTGGCTAAGTGCTACTACGCCGTAATTTTGTCCTCGGCCAATCAGGTCTGGTGATTCTAGGAATTTTCCGTAGCCCTATCTCTGTCTGGAAAACGCTCTCCGTCTGACTTCGGAAGTAGGTCAGTAAAGGGTACGCGGAATGTCCGTTGGGACCCCCGGAGAAAGCTGCGAAGGACGGCCTGGGTACTCAGTGCGCATGATACCCGGAACGGCGGGATCGGCACACGTCTCTAATCTCTTCTTCGGCGCCCGGGTGCGTGACGGGATGAGGGTCGACTCGCGGACGATGGCCATAAACTTTAGAGGGGCGCGTGCTGTCATCCCTTCCATTAGCGGAGGGGGCGCGCCGACCCGGCTGGCGGCGGCGGGAGGTGGACGCCTCGCATCGACAGTTATTTGTGAAATTTAAAAAATATTAAAAATAGCGTACCGCTACAATATGAATGCCTGAGATGTTTGTTTCAGGCTTCTGCATTGTTGTCAGTATGATGAATCACTGTCACACAATTTTGTGATTAACACATTATTTACCAATTTTTTTTTTGTCTCCAAATTTCACAATACTATATACTATGTAGCATCTTTAGGCACTGAAAAAAAGACTAATATATTTTTGAGTAATATTAACCCAAAGGTGGCCGCAATTTAAATTTTTTCGCATTTTCTTTAAAAATCGAATATGTGGTTCTTTCTTGATAGTCTTTGAAGTAAAAAATTTAAAATTAATAATATCTTTGAATTTTAATTGTTTTCTGAATGGTATGAAATTTCATACCGTGGCCAATAAGGGGTTACATTGGTGTTACAATTTAAGTATTTAAAATAGTTTATAATATCAATTTTAGTAATAGAATCTTTGAGTATAATGAATTACACAAAGAATGTATGTTAATTAATAAATATTTATTATTAAAACAAAAAAATATATATGAACAGTGGGCAAATTACATGAATTATAACAAAGAAACTCCTGCTATTCAGCACATATTTATTAATTCAAAAAACATTCAATATCCTGTTTGATAATTACATAATGATTTGTGGATTGCAATGAAAATTTTGTGAGTAATTTTGAGATGCAAATTGTAGTGCTTTGTATGGTACAAAACAATATCTTAGATGAAGATCCACGTTCCCCTTGACACAACAAAAAGTTGTGCACTTCTTACAGAAAACACATTCCATTGCTTATCAATTGCACCCACCATGTGACCTACGTTGTCAAAACGTGTTTCATTTATTATCTGTTTGTGGTATTTTACCCATAATCCTCTTGACTTCCCAATGGCAAGGGTAGCAAGAATTGCAATTGCAGTTGTGCTGATGAATTCTATCAGCCACATATACTTTTCCACGGATCTGAACGGATTTCCACAGATTCGTTTTGGTGTAAATGCTTCTATGGTAAATGCATGGACCATAGAAGCATTTACACCAAAACGAATTAGTGGGAAATACCACTGTTTATTTCTAATACGTATTCGATACAGACAATGAAGCCTGTCAGAACGGTCTGTTCCTCCCATGTTCTTATTGTACTCTTTTATTAGAGTTGGCATCAGAATGTTTACATTTTCCTTCTTCTGCCTACTCCAACGCTTGCAAGAAGTTAGTACAATGATATTTTTCCTTCCTAAGTTCGTTCCTACACTCACTTGGCTGTTGTCTTGCCATCGAACCACGATAAACGGGGATTACCTTTCGTGAAGGGCTAAGTAATTTCCTCTCGGTTCCTTTTTCATGTCTCTCAGACGTGCTTTCTGGATTCTATCTGATCGAACTGTCCTGATAATGTACAGATTTTCATCTCTCAGCTTTTCTAGTGGAGAGAGACTGTTGAAAAAGTTATCCAAAAATATCTTACTAAACTGAGGTAAATTTCCCGAACACAATTTCCATACAACTCAACCGGATCCTCTACCACCTCCTTGATTTGAGAGAAAAATTGTTCTAATTTCCACTTGTTATGAAAGGAATCCTCTTCCTAAATCCCGAAAATCAGCAGATTCAGCTTCCATATCACTACCTGCATCACCATCACTCGCAGCGCCATCATTCGTGGGTTGAAGACCAAATTCAAATTCATCAGCTTCATCAACTCAAGATGCAAGTATATCATTCTCCTTCAAATCATTTAGATATTTAATTATTGCCTCAGCATCATTTGCTTAGTTCACACTATACATAGAAAACAATTACCCTTGAATGGTTACGGTATGAAATTTCATACCTGAAGTTTTATGCATCATGTAAGCCACAAACATTATTATAAAATGAAATATATATATATATATATGATTATTCATTACCAGAATCCCCAATTAATAAAACAAAACAAAAACTCTTTAAAATTAAAACAGTAAAATTTTAAAATTTACATAATTTCTCACCGGTGCGTCAATTTGCTGCCTCCCTGTACGAGCGATAACTTATAATTTTTCTCACTAAGTCAAATAACAGAACTGTCTCCGACTACTCTCACTAATCTTATAAACGATCTTCTATGCAACAATAACAATGGTATACCCGAAAGTTAGTTTATTGTCATTATATTGGGTTATTCTTAAAATCTTGCATTTGGTATGAAATTTCATACCCTGGCCACCTTTGGGTTAATTCTAACTACACAAAAAATGCCATACTGTAGATAGGACAATGGTACTCAGATGTATATTAGTGTCTGGAATGAAATTTCTAAAATGCTTTCATAGTCTTTTATTCCACCATGAATGAAACATAATACAACAAAAAGTAAGATGCACATTTAAAGCATAACCTGAATAAATTGAACTTGCAAAGCATAAGTTTCAGGTCTCAATGTCCGTCACTACTTCGAAGCCTCCACTGCAAAGAATAACATGACATTTAACAAAATATCACTTCAGTTTCGATGAGCAGGATTTTAATTAGCATCTCGATTTTTCCTTAGAACGTGTTGTCTTTCTCATAATACTGGACAACTGCTGAAGGTTTGGCAATTTGCGTTCTTGGACATCCTAGGTCTCGTAAGAGCGATTCTCGCTTCAGGTACGTCAGGGAGAATTGCTTCCTAAATTCCCACAGCGGGAGAGGTTTCTCGCCTTTTGGCTTTGATATCATTTTGTGAATAACCCAGGCATTCACCAACATCATGTGAAACATGAGAGTAGTGAGTGGTCAAAACCACTTTTTGTCCTGAATCTCAACGCAACGCATTGCTAGTAACTAATCATGCAAATCAACTCCTCCCATCCTCTCATTGTAAGATTTTACCCTATTTGGCTGAGGAATTTGAATAGTTTTACTTTCTTGGTGTAAAAATCTTCATGCTAAAGGATGATAAGAATCATCATTTGTCACTGGAGAGACGATACTGTTATCACTCCATCTAGTGGCAGAAAGGCCATTATTTTTATCAAAATAATGATCAAAAGTTCCTCTGCTGGATTTTTTCATTTGCTTAACTGGTGTTATAGGACGTTGTTTTAGTCTATTTTCCTGTATAGTGCATGTGCTCCAAATTACGATATGACATTTCTAGTTTAAATGAACTGAAGAAATTATTGAAAAAGACTTCATATCCCAATGGAATCTCCATGAGGGTCAAGCCAAGTCTTTTCTGTTCCGTTATGTTTATTACTTCTACAGTACAAGTCAAATTGAAAACAGTAACCACCAACACTACATTGACTCTAGATCTGAAACCCACATCTATTGGGTTTGCCTTTTGATGAACTGTTTGATAGGATCCAAAATATTTGACAATTATCTCATCTATGCACATCAAGATTGCAAACTGGTTAAACTAGTTATTTAGGAGCTCAATAAGTGGGCCATCTTTGAACCCTTATTTTGATGAGTTTCATTGTTATTGTCAGAAAACTTGTAAATAAGATTTCAGTTTTTAAAAAAATTCCTTGACATTGATTTCTGAACCAAAGGTACTCCTTGATCTACAGATTGTGACAAATAGAAGGTAGATCGTGGAATTTTATGATATCTTGGTAAGTAAAGAATACTAAGAAAAACCTATGTCATTCTTGTGCACTAAATGTAATATTAACATCAGTTTTTACTTCTGCAACATAACATGGAATTTCTATGAAGTTCTAGAACAGCAAAACTTGCTCAATGCAGAACACGTGCAATCACTCTAATGTGAACATGGTTCTGCAAAGCATAAATTGCAGAGTATTAGATTGCATAATGTGGAATCTTGTCTAAAGAAGAAAAAAAATTCTGGCCCCTAAAGTTTCCACATTGGGTAAGTTTTACTGTATATCACGATTCCAAATTGATTCAAATATGTCCAAAATGCTGCTGTTATCAGATCTTTGGAAAACATATGTAACTTCACCTCAGGAATAACATTTCGAACACATCATCGTAGAAACTACACATTATTTTGCAGAAGTAAAAAGTGATATTAATTTTATACTTAGTGTACAAGAATGAGTCTTTTCTTGGTATTCTTACTTATAACTATTTGATACAGTGGTACGAACTACCTTCTATTTGCCACAATCTGAAGGTCATGGAGTACCTCTGGTTCAGTAGGCAATGTCAAGTACTGTTTTTAATAAAGTTGAAATCTTATTTATAAGTTTCTGACAATCAAGTGAACAATGAAACTCATCAAAATAAAAGCTTCAAAGAAGACCACTTATTGAAGGCAAGATAAGCATAGATGAAATGATTGTTAAATATTTCGGGTCCAATCAAACCCAATAGATATAGGTTTCAGATATGGAGTCAATGTAGTGTTAGTAGTTATTGTTTTCAATTAGACTTGTATTGTGAAAGTAATGAACATAATGGAACAGAAAATACTTGACTGTCATGAAGAATCCATAAGAACCCATTGGAATATGAAAGGTTTTTAATAATTTTTCCTAGAAATTTCATACTGAAATTTGGTGCACAGGAACTATACATGAAAATTGACTAAAACTACATCCTTCAACACCTGTTAAGCAAATGAAAAAATCTAGCAGAATAACTTTTGATCATTATTTTGATAAAAACAATGACGTTTCTGTCAGTAGATGGAACGATAACAGTATTGCCACTCTAGTGACAAATAAGGATTCTTATCATCCAGTTCCTTTTAGCCCAAAGACTTTTACACCAAGAACGTAAACTATTCAAATTCCTCAGCCAAATGTAAAATTTTACAATAAGAGGATGGTAGGAGTTGAGTTGCATGGTTAGTTACCAGCAATACATTGTGTTGAGATTCAGGGCAAAAAATGGTATTGGCCACTCACTACTTTTATGCTTCACATAATGTTGGTGAATGCATGGGTTATTCACAAAATAATATCAAAGCAAAAAGGAGAGAAACCTCTCCCAATGTTAGAATTAAGGAAGCAAATCTCCCTTGCCTACCTGAAGAGAGAATCATTCTTACCAGATCTAGGACATCCAAGAATGTACGTACCCAAACCTCCAGCAGTGGTCCAGAATAATAATAATAATAATAATAATAATAATAATAATAATAATAAATAAAAAAATGTCTTTATTTCTGGCGAGGCTCAGGCCATAAGGCCTGCTCTTCCGCCTAACCACTTGATTGAAGACACCACTCTCTAAGGAAACAGGAAAACCAGAGATGCCAAGTAAAATCCTGCTCATCTACACTGAAAACTTAACTGTGTTAATCTATTATTTACCACTGTCGTATTATTTTCAAGGACAGATATCCACTTAACTCGTTTGCAAACGTATTGCATTGATTATATCAACAATTGAAAAATTGTGATATAAAAAATTGAAGTATATATGAATCTTTCTCTTTCCTTTGTTCTTTGTTGATTGTTGTTTTCATGGTTTTAAAAGTTTTCTGAAAATTAAGAGACTGGGAAGTACAGAAATATACTTCTGTTCTTTGTTAGATTTAAAGTTAGACGTAAAATTTATTATAACTTAAAAGTTGTATATTTCTTCTAAATGTTTTGAAGCAAGAACTTTTTTTTTTTCAGATACAATCAACAGATGTGTTATAAAGCATTAATGTTGCTGACAATAGCAGTTATAATTTTCGTATCCTTGAAATATGACAGTGGTATAATGTACTGTAGTGTAAGTTAGTGACAATGTGGCAACATAATAATAGTTCCTTGCTTGTCTTTCTAACAATACAGTCACCTATGGAAATGGGGCCAGTGGCATAGCATGGATGTGAGCCGCCCGGGGCGTGGAAAATTGGCTGCTCCCTTATTTAGGCATTTCAGTTTAAAAGACTAAAATATACAAAGCTTGAACAATGTAGTACATAGTAAAACATATGTTGTATAAAATTCATAAATAAAAAATGCAAATAAAATAATGCATAGTCGAATGGATACATACAAAAACAATAAAATTTTTCAAAGTTCAATGCGCATCAACTAAGCATTTGGAGAGCAGAACATTTATATGATTAAGTTCATGTGAATCGGACGACTGTGTATCAATCAATAAAACTTTCCTTGAATTGTCAAAGCATCACTCGTGGACATCTCTGTAGCGACTTATCCATAAAGTAATCTAATCTGCAGGTGTTGTAATACAATATTGAACACTATTCTTTATACATTAGAAATCATTCTCACTTAATAATAAGTGATAATCAATCCATTTAGAAAATAAAATACAGGGAATCCCTACAAGTCAGTACAGACAGTGTTGTCAATCACTACAATGAGCAAGATGTCAATATTATACATTAATTTAAAGAAATCACAGAATAAGTAATGAGCCAATAGAAACAAGCCATGCTTGTTTCAATTGGTCCAAACTGCCAATATTTGGTTTAACATCAAACCGTAGGTGCCCCTGTGGTGGTGAGGCTGACCACAGCACTTCCTGTGTCTTCAGTGTTACCATCTAAGAGAAATGAGAAAAAAAATCTATAGTGATAGATCTACATCTCATTATAGATGGGCAATTTTACTGCAAGGATTCCTTAATAATATGTTCATACAATGTTTTAAATCTCAAAAAATACTCACTGCTTGCCTGGATCTCGCTGATGATTTGGGAATACTGGAATCATCATAAGCCCGCATACACTTTACAATTATCCATACAGGATATCCAATTTTCTGTGTGTCTTTAACATGGAATCTCCTCTACTGAGAACCACGGTGATCAGACTACAAACAATTTTTAGAAAAACAACTACAGTCCACATGAGCACTGTCCTTTAGTGTTATTACCACTGCTGGTAAGAGTTGGACCTTGGAAAAATAAACTCTAAATCAGGGAAACTGTACCAGAAATGTAGATGATAACTAGGGGGCAGATTTTAATGTCTTATTTTTTCCCCACTCTACAATAATGATTTTTAGTACAGACATAAATTTTATGTTATTACAAAATGAAATAAGCCATTTTTATATGTCCTTTTTTGTATTTTTTATCAATTTTGACTAGTAAGCCCTTTTTTACCTTGTTCCATCATTTTTAAAGCATTTTTTGCTTATTCAATTGATTTTAAAATCATTTTAATGTCACTTACTTTAAATAATATTTGCGTGTTGCCACAAATGTTCTCCACAAAATTCCTGAGTAGCCTATTCAACATCTTTGCTCAGAACTTGTACTGTCAGCCCTTGTGAGTATGTTATCTAAGGTTCCTTTGACGACTATCAGCGCCATTGTCAGGTGCTGATTCGGCTGATTTTGGAATAACTACTGGCAAAGATGTCCTGGTAAAGAACATTCCAAACCAAACGTGCAGAAGCTGAGTTCCTTTGAACAAAAGGAAGAAGCCATGAGCTACAATCCAACAGCTTGAGTTGTTCACTTAAACTGTTTTTGACAAACTTTTTTTACAGAATTTTTTAAACATTTTAAGAGCATTATACTGACTGTTTTTGATAATGTTTTAGGTCATCAAAATCCACTCCCTACCAATAACACTAACTGAATACAATAAGGAAATGCTTTAAAAGTATATAACTGATTCTTTTCAAAAATGTATGCAAAATTGTCTCAGAACTTATGAAATTCTATCTGGACACCTTTATTACCAGAAGACATTGCAATTCTTGAGAATATGCAATGAAGAACAACTGAAGTACCCAATTATCTTAAGTAAATCCCTTATGAAGAAAGACCAAGAATTCCCCAACTACCTATACAAGATGAATGTTCGTTAAGACAGGATTTCATCATTGGCACGCAAACAGGGGAGGGGCCATTGCCACCTGAAAATTTGGAAAGAGCCCGTAGCTTTGGGTACAAAATATTTTATTTCCATAAATATGTTAAATCCCTAATGAAAAATTACATACTTAATGTGAAGATATGTTTTAAAGTTTATAATAAAGTGACAAACTGATGCACACATTCATCAAACCAAATATTGTTACTATATGTTAGCGAGTCGAGAACCAAGAAGTTAAATTTCAGTTCGTCTCAAAATCACGAACTTGTAACATGAAGTGCTTTTTGACAGGTCATTTTACAAGCTTAATGAAATCATATTAAATGTATTACATAAAAAAAAAAAAAAGTGGAATGAAATGTGAAAACTTTTTAAATTTTCCCAAAAATTTGAAAAATAAATCGAAATTGTACATTTTGAACTAAAACCTACACTGTAAAGGATGAATTTGAGAGCTAAACTTGAGAGGATCTTTTTTATCAACATTTCAAAGCAGCAAATTTAAACTTTATACTCCCACAAAATCCCCTTTAAATAACAAAATATTACCCCCAAAAACATTCAAAAATATTCTGAAAATGGTTGCATACGTGAAATGTCACATGAAAATAAAAAGTTTAATGGATAAGGGGCCCAGAAATTGTTCTCTCTCTTGTACTCTGATGTGCACCGCTAGGATTTGGTAGATACTTTCAAGAAGAAAATCCAACAATTTTTATCATCCAGAAATGGCAAATCACTTTCATTCGAGCAGAAAATCACACCCACAAGGCCATCAGTTTAAATTATCAAAGGAGAAATGTTATAATAGTTATTTAACCAAGTGGTCAACAAATCCTTCAAAGCGCTCCCTAGTAAATAGCCCCCTCATTGGAGTTTAAAATAAAATTGAGTGCATTTGGTTTGTTTTTTTTATTTATCACTATTTTACTCCAAATTAACACTAATACTATCTAACTATATACACCACACTGTGTCCCAAAATATTATCACTCTCACTCCTGGACAAATCATACGAGGCAGTGTGCACTGAAAGCACAAGTTTTTTCACCAAAAAACTTCATATTTGGGGCATTAAGAAACATGTGAATTTATTTTTAAAAATTTCGAATGCATTCAAGATATTACCTGTGATAATTTATTTATTCAGTTACATTTATTTTCCTTAGTATGATTTATCTAATGATTTTCGATTGTATCTAGTGATTTACCTGTTGATTTTACTTAAAAAAAATCTCAATATATTATTTTACACTATCAGTACAGAAATGAAATTTGTCTTAACGATTATGTACATGAAATAAAAACTTTGAATATGATGAAATCAGCAGAAAAATCTTCCAATGCTTTGTTCACTTTGATCATATCCATTATCATTTCACTTTATTGATATAATTTTGGTACCTGTTCATCATTTTTCTAATTGTTACAATACTTACGTCCAAGAGTACATCGAAATGGAAAACCAATGTCTATTACTTCAGATACATTCTCTCCTTCACATTGAAACTAAATGCTTGAACCTGAAGAATAAATACTAACATTCAAAAAGGACGTTCTAGGATAAACTTAAATTATTAAAACTTAACAATATTTAGTGATTTTCACGATTTATGAACTAAATACTACCTACCCATGCTTACGTGGACGAAGTCACAAACAAGAAGTCCGTAAAGAGATTCAACTCCAGTGGTGGGGTTATCACATAGCCGATACCTATAAAATTTTACGACAAGCGTCAGCAACTATATTACCCGCGCACCTTTTCTTGACCGATGGCCTACTTCCACCGCACCCCCTCCCCCACTTCGTGACACAAGAACAGTTGAAGGTGAATGCTCGCAGCGACACGCAGCAATGACATTCTAAATCAACGAGCAAGAATACATTCCAAATACATCGTCCTTTGAGCTTAATAAAAACTATTAGCTTTAAAAAGGAAGTTTTTGCACGCCTTAGCGGGCAGCAATCACAAGGACGAAAAACGAAATAGAGGCTCATTGGGCCATAAGATGTAATTCGTGACATCATTAACCTGAAGTTCACTTAACCCCCGGCGAAGAGCCACAATCGCTAACACGCACCATCAATACTTTTACTTACAGCTTCATAAAACTAGGCAACCAATACAAAAATCGTGGCAAACGAGATAGAGTCCTGTACAAAATCAATTTTAAATGTTTGCAGTTTTCTTTGCCGAATTCAAATTTTGATAATTGAATTTCAAAATTCAAGTCATGCGCTTAAAATATTACCTGTTATCCTCAATGATTTTAATATGAACATTTTTTGTCAAACTTATTTTCAAATCTTTTGCTTGGCAAGTTTTAATGAACTTTTGATATCATTTCTTGTCAATTGGGAGACGACTTGAAAGCCCGGGTGCCAGAAGTAAACAGGCGATTTGCTGACCTACGTAATATTTGGGCTTAGCTTTTTACACAAATAAGGCCTACTTTTCTTGAAGAAGACTTAGCTTTTACATAAATAAAGTCTTGAAGTTCACAAAAGTGGCTCATACATATTATGACGCTATGTTTGATACAACGTTCCGACCACGATAGTAAATAAAAAACATTTAATGAGAGCTTTGTTCTTCAGTGGGTTGTTGATATTATTGCAAAATGTGGAAAGTCTAATCGTGTTTTCACGTGGAACATCTGAGAATGTCAGGAAAAGTTTAGACGTGTGAATTGCGAATTACGAAGATGGGCGGAACCTGTAACCTACTATTGACTTGAAATAACCATCTGTTTTTCTTCAAAGCAGAAACCTACTTTTGTCCTCTTTGTTCCGAGGGTGCTATAATTTTAACTTTCCTGATTTTTGGAAACAGAAGTGCATCTAAAAATGCTTACTCTCTCCTGGTCCCTTTCGCCTCAGTCCGCTATCGGACACAACTTGGTGTTTGTGAAAATATAACTTTATTTTAGAGAAAAAAGAACATTTCACTGCGAGAAAGTGTATGTATGTACTTGGCGCAATAGACCGCGTGCGGCTTCGGGCCTACCAGCGACGTCCCGGCCTCGCGGCCACAGAGCACCAAAGGACTTTGTCTACGCTCGCGGCCATGAGGTAGCAATAGCCATTGGATAACGGCCATGGGGCCCGCAACAGACTATACTGCGATTTTTCTAACTTTGCCTCTCAAGGCCCGTCTTCACGACGGAATATGTCACGGTATTTCGCGTCTTTCTCAGTCGTTCATACATATATAATTTTGCCCCTCAAGCCCCTATCACACGGCATTTCGCGTCTTTCTCGTTCGTGCCGCTAGATGTCGCATAATCGCAAACTGATATGGTCGCGATCATGCGACATCTTGCGGCACGACTGATATAGACGCGAAATACCGTGACATATTCCATCGTGAAGATGGGCCTTGAGGGCCAGTTACACAAATCGCACTATAGCTTTTGACCTTGAAGTGCTACTCTATTGAAGTGGAGTGTAGCAGAAGTTACATGCTGGGTAAAGCATTCCCGTGAACTTGAATTTTGTACGGTATATTGCCAATGATAAAAACCAGATACACTAATGGAAGGCACTTCTCCCCATAGCTCGTCACACGCAGTTTTTAACTGTTTTTGACGTAAATAAATAAATAAAAAAAATGAAAAGGCATAAACATTTTAGCCGAAAATATAATAAAGAAAGAAGAGGTATGTATTTTCTTTAAATTCCGTATACTGTCAAAACTCGTATGGCCAGGAATTAACCTAAGATTACCTACCAACTAAAGTCTGGAGTTAAAAAAAAAAATTCGTGAGTGCTTAATCATAGGATCGTTATCAAGAGACATGATTAATTTTGATTTTAAAATTGAACAGTGAATTTATGTGCTTATAAACATATTCATGTACCAGAACTTTAGGAGGTTTGATATCATATTTTTGAGAGTGTAATTTGATTAATATGCCTTCATCTGTTGTTTCCAGGTAGTACAAGAACCATTGGACCATGTAAAAGAGTTTACACTGAATTCAGTTGTGAGTTTTAGCATTGATGTGATTATTGTGATAACAATCAGTTTTTTTGTTTCGCCAAAAAATGAGAAAGGGGCCTCTTAAAATAGTTCTAATCCACATGTTTAGAATTTTTGTCAGCCAAAGAGAAAACAAAATTTTAATACAGTGAGACGTGTCTTATTTTATATGTACATTTCTGGCTACTATCTACACACGTACTGTAGTTGTCTGAGCATGTTTGTTCTTGATTGAGATAATAACGTATGTTTTTAGGAGACATTCTAAGACCCTTGATTTGGGTTTATGAAACGAGGATTAACACTTATCTACCCACCCTTTCGATTGTGATTGCAATGATTGATGAATGTCAGTGCAGTTAAAATTTGCATTATAGAAGCATGGAAACGCTCCAGAAACATATAAGTTGTTTATTATTTACAAAAGAATTGAATATATTTGTTCAGATGAAAAATTAAGCGAGAAATAAAAAGCACCCAATATACACAATTCGACTTTTTTATTTCTCGCTTATTTTTTTCTGTCTGAGTAAATATATTCATTTCTTTTGTAAATAATAAACAGTTTACATGTTTCTGGAGTGTTTCTATGCTTCCATAATGAAAATTTTTGCCTAGAAATAATTTTTTCAAACCAATTTTTGAGTGCTCATTGCGGCCCAACCATTCAGAATATCCACTTAGTTTATTAGACAAAATATGCTTAGAAGAGCTTATTTTCAAAGTTTCGACGTTTCCTCCTCGGACACCTGTATACCACCCTATATATATATATATATATATATATATATATATATATATATATATATATATATATATATAGAGAGAGAGAGAGAGAGAGAGAGAGAGAGAGAGTGGTGAACCACACACGACAGGGATGTTCACCGTCACACATGGAGTGCGCTGGTGATTATAGATAGCAGGGCACACACATTAAATTTATGTGGGCGCCAAGCATGTTTCTTACCTGCTATCCAGCGCCTCCATTGAGAATCTCAGGACGTTTTCACAGAAAATGTTTGAGTTTTCAAGAAACTTTATATGATATTTGAATAATACAAACCGGGAGTGGTCGCGTGGATTACTATTGTAATTCAAGCTGCTTCAGGCGCTGATTGCAAGAGCATCAGTTATCACTTCAGTCATATT
Organism: Acheta domesticus; assembly: GCA_031308135.1. Classification (NCBI taxonomy): domain Eukaryota; kingdom Metazoa; phylum Arthropoda; class Insecta; order Orthoptera; family Gryllidae; genus Acheta; species Acheta domesticus. The sequence goes on from JAHLJT010005437.1 coordinate 75,721,569, forward strand.
TCGCTATAATTCAATAGTAGGGGCCTTCTAAAAAAGGTACTGAGAAGGCCATACCAGAAGTTTGACATTTCTTGCTGTAAACAGCGTATGAATAAGTCTGGATTACAATAGTAAACCACGCGACAATTGGAGGGTTCAAAATTCACTACTCACATTACCACATCCTATAAAACTGATAGATGAAGTTATCTCACGTTTTGTTTATTATATTGCAGATCGTAGCAACGAGGACAGCATCTCTAGGTATTGTTCCAACTGAAAATAAAGTGAAGACGCTGGTTGCTATCTATTATATTATATTGAATTGTATACCGTGGAGTGAACATGCATTTGTGTATTCATGAGAAATAAAGTCTGTTCATCTATAGAAAGACTAACAGTCTATATTCTTAACAAAAACTCTCATCAATGAATGTAGCAACAGATAAGCATGGTGAACATATTATTTTTCTAAAGATTGCCTTAAGTAAATTCAATGGGAAAGATGAAATTATGTACAATCAAGAATGCAGAAAAGTGATATGGTCAATGCCTTTGTGTACAATGATACATCAAAGGTAGTAACAACAGTTGTAGCATTTATGGTACCATCCGTATTCGGCTCATGATGTGTATAAATTTATTCTCTCTTTAACACAATGTGTGCAACGTAAGTTTCATTCCACAAGTTGTGGGTGAGGTTTTTTTTGTTGTGGATTCTCAAAGATTTAATTATAAATATTTTGAAACCCATGATAAATATAATAGTAAATAACTACACTAATTTCAGTAATGATGAATTACGTAAAAATGGGATGGCAAAAAAATTAACACTTTTGTAAGCATTCCCAAATAATTTGCCTCCCTGATATATTTAATTACTCTGTATTACTTTCGAAAATAAAAATGTACTTATTTTACAGACTTTTATGTTTCATCTGAACTGAACTTCCTTTGTAAATTTTTTACAGTATAAAGTAAGGATAGTGGTGTATTAATACATTCAGTAGTTAAACGCGTATTCAGCGCAACAGACAGCAGGTAATTCTACGTTGCCACGACAGCTGTAGTGGTCTGTGAAAGCATAGCTCGCTAGTATACCTATATGCACACTAGCGGCGTATGGTAAAAGGTAGACGTCCGGGCCCTATAAGCTAAAGTACTAAGAACGGTGGGTGGTTTTAGGGTGGTTGGCATTGCGGATCATACCTTAGATGAAACAAACCTTACGTACGAATAGGAGAAAGTGAAAAGTATATTAACAATTTGACTGAAAATTCCACCAACCTTAGTGATGTACAATTTCGCCAACCTTGCTTCATTGACCCCAAAACTTGCTTTCGAAACAGGATCATTTTTTTGAGTGTTTACCACTGTGGGTCCGGATGTGAGAAACTATGTGATCTCTCCATTTAGAAGTTTTCTGGAAGACAGAACATTCGTAGGGACGCTTACCGCTGTGGTTCCCATGTGGATAATACTAAATTACTTCCAAATAAAAATCTCTGTAGGCATACAGAATATTCATGAGGGATCTACGCTGTGGAGAAGCATGTGTCTAACTAAAGAACTCTTACGAAAAAAACTTCTTTTCGCAGACAGAACGTTCATGAGGACACTGCGCTGTGCATTCGCATGTGTCTACCTAAAGAGCTCTTAAGAGAAAACGTCTTTTTGCAGACCAAACATACATGACTACCTTCTGAGCTGTGAGTCAGCATGTGTCTAACTACAGATTTCTTAAACGAAAACTTTTTTTGGCAGACAGAACATTCATGTGGGCGATCTACTCTATGGACCTGCATGTGGGCAACTAAAGTAATTCTATCTGAAAAGCTCTTTTGGCAAACAGAGCATTTATGAAGACTTTCTCTGCTGTGGCTCTTCATGTGGTATACTAAACTATTTCTATACGAAAAGCTCTTTTGGCAGACAGGGCATTAACCCATTTCTTCCCAACGTTGCGTATACGCAACGCAATGTTTACTATTTTATTTTACTTATACCATTCTTTGAAAGCGTTTGTAATTTTTTGTACAGTAAATACAATTCTTTTTTACACACTATTTTTATTTGATAAATATATAATACATGAATATTTATTTTAATTTTTTTCTCCATCAAGACGCGTGCCCTATTTTGACTCCTTTACAATATCTGTCTTTTGACCTTGAAATTCGTGGTCAAAGTGGATTTTTGTTATCACATTGCAAAATATAATATGTACAACAAAAGTGTTAATGTTTGAATAGAATGTGATTTGAAAAACGATTTTTATAGACAAATAAATGTTGCGTTGCGTTTACGCAACGTTGGGAGTTTCCCGGCAGAATTGAGAACGGCCAAATTCCACTATGGCACCGCGACAAACGGTTCTTGGGAGCTTAATATTTTGAAAATAGATGTAATATTAGGTAGAATATGCTCTCTTTCGTTTGTTCCGTAGACGAATATGACAAATTACATAATCTCTGTAGATTTCTTGGCTCTAAAACAAGGTATGGCATTGTTATGACTTCTGTACGAAACAGTATGCGCGGTCTTTCGAAGACACTATTTACGAAAAAAGGAAGTTTTGAAACAAATTTGAAGAAATAAAAAGATATCTACATATTTCGACCAACAAAATCTTTGGTGATGATGAAGTAATAGGAAATTTGACGGAAATTGTTAAAAAAATAAAAAAGCACTTGCTGTTTCTTGGCAAACTTCTATATGTATTACATTATTTTTTGTCCTTTATCAGACGCAGATTCTATGCAAATAGAATTGTGGCAACCGAGACCGACCAATTCCGACCAATGGGAAATTGTGCAAGTGGTGCAACGAAAGTGCCACAACGAAAGTATGTGGAAACGTAAGTAGTTATTCTCCTTCTTTGCCATCATTAATTCAGAATGTTAGTGTTTTCTTGCAAAGACTAACATAATTTATCAGTGGGAATGAAATTGAAAATTTCGATGACAAGGAGGGTCTCGATAGAAAATTACATTTCAAATGCTCATCCTTGACATATATGCAATTGTAATGATTTACGATCATTTAGACTAATTATTTCATTTCCCTTACGTAAAAGATGCAAGTGCCACAAACTATACCAGGAAAGACAAATTACAGCAGCCCCACGCACGAACATTTTTTTCTAAATTCAATGAATGCGCGGGAAGACAGGAAAATGCGATACAAGCATTCCATAGAGCACAAATTTTGAAATCGATTAAAACAAAATCACTTAATTTCAAGAAATTTAGTGATCATACATTTCGATTTAATAAAAGTGACATGTAGGCACCATTCTTGCCGAGAAGAAATTAATTACGAATGGTGTTTCTCGTGAATGTTAAGAGAAAGCCTGAAGGGATCGGATTAGTATTTGGCAGGATAAAGGAGCAAAAAGTATCGAAATTTTTGAAGCTAGTCACGATTTTGGAGGATGCTAGTGAGGCGAAATCGAAATTAATTGCTAAATTTTCATTCAGGTATAAGAGAAATAAAAGCCATGTTTTCGTGACGTCATGAGAAGATAAGTCGTAGTTTCGGAATATTTATTTAAATAAGACAGTGACCGACGAATTAGATGATACAGCAATTAACGTAGGAATGTTGGACACGATTTAGAAACAGCGACAAGTCAGAGAAATGCTGATAAATGAGAAAATATAAATATTTTCGTTATGTTATTCGGGGCAACAAGCGAGTGATCCGCATTTGTTCACCCAGAAACTTTAAAGGCGAGATGCCCACAATGCCCTTCAGTCAGAGAGAGAGAGAGAGGGGGGAGGAAGCTTGGAGTGTGAATCCACGTTGTGCAGCGCGAGAATTTTGTATTGTTACGAGTTTATGACTTTAAAACATTTTATTTTGTGGCGGGGGCTATCGTTTAGTTGTGAATCGTTAAAACGCGCATATAAATCGATAAACGATGGCAATACAGAATATTTCCGCGTATCATTATCGCTAGATAAACAATATCTGTTAAACATTGAGTCGCGAATTATTTGTATCACGAGGGCGAACATTTCGCAGTCGGACATTTTTGTGGTGTTTTTTTTAATATCACGAATGCGAACGCGACCACAAATCGGTATCTGATGGTGGATGTGATTTTCGTCACATACGGCGACGCCGGACCAGCCAACAGTAAAGTACAATGCCTTTTTTTTTGCTACAAGACGCATTCATATTGAAGGCCAAGTAATGTCAAATTTAAGTAGTTTAAGAAGCAATACGGCCGTATTCAAAATGCGCATTTGGTATGAATGGAATTTGGCGAATTATTCAGTGTGAATGGTTTTCTTTTGTGTCAATTTAATTTTATATTGTGTCAGTGAAGGGTATTTATGTTTGTGTCAATTGTTTATCGAAACGAAAGTAATCGGTTATTGAGAAAAGAGAGCCTGATTAAATAAATGGAGATGGACACAGTCGTGTTTGTCAATAAAACCTCTCAATGCTGTATTGTGATTTATAGTAATCAGATACAGACCGGCGTTGCAACGAGTACCAACGAGTCCCTGTACAGGGGCTATCACAAATTCACGCCCGCAAAAATTATAAATGTTATAAGAAGTTAGCTAGCATATGGGCAAATTAGAGCAGTCAATAGATAGAGGAGCGTGTTGATTAACAGGGCACCCACCTTATACATATAACGGGTATAACGAAATCAATACTAGATGTTGGCTCTTCATCGTAACTCTTTATTGTGGCATAAAGCTTTTTCGGCCGCACTGCGGCCATCTTCAGTGCTACAAAAACAATAATAGTAATAATAATAATAATAATATATCTAAATTACAAAAATTTTAAAAAATGTTTAAAGAATTAAAAACTTTTTACAGAATATTGTCAAGAATTGGATTTTAAAGAAAATGTAAAATGTGAAATAGACATATATTTTTTAAAAATGACAAATGGAAATTAAATTAAAATAAATGGAATCTATTACAAATAATCTTAGGAAACAAATTGGAGTGAAAGAAAACTGGAAAAGTATAATATAAAATGTGTAAATGGAAACAATTTTGAATAACAAATGTACATTTGGAATGAGGTGAAAATAGAAAATGAATAAATATGTAACTAAATAAATAAATGAATTAATAAATTTAGGTGAGCAAACTGACATACCTATTAGAGGCGGCTGTGGGCCTCAGCCCAGACAAGACAGCGAAGGGCGAAGGCATTGTACGCTATTTAAAGGAACCGTTCAATGGAGGGAGGGGAGAACTCGGGGTTTTTTCTAGGAAATGGCCATTGCGGGAAAGGCCCAGGCGGGTGGCGGAAAAGAGGCAGGCAGAGGGGTTAATGAGCTTTGGAAGCGGCCAATTTCAGAAGAGGGGAGAGAGAAGGAATCTGTTCATTTAAAATAGCGTGTTGGGGATAGTTTAATAAATTATTAATGTGTATTGCTTCTAGTTTAAGTCTATGTGTGTATCTGTTTTCAATTTCTAAAATTTTGACGTCAGTGTCTGCATTGAACGAGTGTCCTTGTTCTAATAGATGGTTGGCAAAGTGTGAATGTGTGGTTTTTGTGTGAGAGCTTGTCTGTGTTCTTTGATCCTTTGTTTAAAGGATCTTCCGGTTTGGCCAATATATTTAGCATTGCAACTACCACAGGAAATGGAGTACACCCCACATGATAGAGGCTTGGGGATCGGATCTTTGTTGTGGGAGAGTGTGGTGTGGAGACAGGTTGGTGTGCTGAATGTGACGTGTATGTCGAATTGACTGAGCTTTTTGGCAATTTTGAGTGACAATGTTCCAAAGAAGGGGATGGTATATCTCGTGGGTGTGTGTGTTGTGTGCGTGGGAGTCAGTGAAGTTAATGTTTTTGTGTTAAGGGAGATAGATTTTCTTTTGATAAGATTGTCAATAAGACAGTCGTTGTAGCCATTATTGGTAGCTATTTGTTTAATGATAAGAATTTCTTTCCTGATGTTCTGGGGAGAGAGAGGAATTGAGAACAATCTGTGAACCATACTATGGAATGCTGCGTGTTTGTGAGAGGGTGGATGTTGTGAAGTGTTATGAATTACTGTGTCGGTGTGTGTCGGTTTCCTGTATATGTCAAAAGCGTGTCTGTCACTCACTAAAGTGATGGATAGGTCTAGAAAGTTAAGGGTTCTGTTCTCATTTTCCTTCTCTACTGTAAATTGTATATTAGCATGTATAGAATTAAGGAAGTCAGTGAAGTTTTTCAGTTGTCTGTAAGTGCCGGTCCAAAGTACTATGATGTCATCTTCGTATCTATACCAATAGGTTACATTTTTTAACTGAGGGTGTCCAGAATTAAAAATTTGTTTCTCTAGGTTGTCCATAAAAATGTCTGCTAGTAGTGGGGAAATTGGGGACCCCATAGGTAGGCCAGAAGTTTGAGTGAAAAATGTATTGCCAAATTTAAAGTAATTTATGTCTAAACAGAGAGATATCAGGTTGTACAGCTCATTTTTTATAGGAATTGGACTCAAAGAGTTGTCAAGGATGTCCCGTAGAATATGTTTGCATTCCGTGGTCGGGATGCTCGGAAAAAGGTTCGTTACGTCTAAGGAAATCAGTTTGCCATTGGGTGGCACAACTACGTCTTTGATCTTGTCTACTAGATTGATACTGTTGTTGATAGTGTGAGAGGGAGAAAATTTGATGTGTTTGGCAAAATCTTGGTTGAGTTTCTGTGCGAGTCTGTGTGTAATGGAATTGGAGTATGAAACGACAGGTCTTATCGGTGTAGAAGGTTTGTGAATTTTCGGGAGGCCGTACAGTCGAGGTGGAAGTGGATTAGAGGGGATGATTCTGTTAGGGGCGGGGAAAAGAGCTTTGGATTCTGCAAGTTCTTTTTTGATGTCGCTTAAGTGTTTGTTCGTGGGATCTTTTTTAATAGGTACGATGTTGTTATTGTTTATGAAGTCGAAAATTTTTTGGTGATAATCAGATTTGTCCAGAATGACAACAGAATTTTCTTTGTCGGCTTTAGAGATGAGTAAACTATTGTTATCTATTTTCTGTTTTAAACTGTGTTTAGTGGAAGACTCTGACTGTGTGTTCATGTGTGAGTGATGGGTATGTTTTAATTTCTGTTTGATGTTGTGTGTTATATTGTGTTTCAATTCATCAGAATTGGAGTGATAGGTAATGATATTGTCTATCTGTACGCATAGAGTTTTAATTTCAGAATGAGTTGGGGGGTGTGGAACAGAATATTTTAGGCCTTTGTTGAGAAGGGAAGCTTCTTCATCGGTTAGTAGACAGGATGAGAGGTTGATGACAAAGAGGTTGATTTAAAATCCAATTCTTGACAATATTCTGTAAAAAGTTTTTAATTCTTTAAACATTTTTAAAAATTTTTGTAATTTAGATATATTATTATTATTATTACTATTATTATTTTTGTAGCACTGAAGATGGCCGCAATGCGGCCGAAAAAGCTTTATGCCACAATAAAGAGTTACGATGAAGAGCCAACATCTAATATTGATTTCGATGATAGAAACATCGTAAATACACCATTTCCTACCGGGTATAACAAAGCACAGAAGGCACGTAACAGGTGCTAACGAGCAGGAATGTTTTATTGTGGTCACGGTTTATCACATCAACCGCCCATCTTGGGGCTGAGGAAGTTACGTGAGAGCACGGTGGTTAGAGCCACGCAGACAAGGCCATTCCATTACACAATCAACGAGTTTCTACAGCAGTTCTAGATCAACCCTTCACTGATCGCACAAAAAATTGGAACACGAATGGTCGCGTAAATTACAATTGTAATCAATTCTTTAAAAAAATTATTAACAATTTTAGGAACAAATCACCATCTAGTTCAAACATAGACGAGTAATGATATCAAAAACTGACATGTTACAAAATTCTATTAAATTTATTAGAACGTTAATATATTACAAAATTTGTGAAAGGCTACACAAAAATGCACGTATTACGCCTTTAAATGTACATTCTTAAATACATGACAGGAAATACTTGATTTTGAAAAGTCTTGTGCTTTAAGTTTTGTGCACTTGATGTACTTTGCATTTACATTATCAAATAAAGTAGTTTGAGAGAATTGTTTAAATATTTTGGAGCATCTATTCTACTATGTTTCAATGCCATATCAAATCTACATATCAAACAGATGTGTTCTGGGCACACCCACTGGAAACAATTAACGCAGTACTGTCGAGTGCTCTTGTTTCGTTGGCGTGCACAGAGAAAACAAAATCCATCGTTGCTCTTTGGTGAGTTCGCTGACGGCTCTTCTCGAATTCCCATTGAAATCTCCCACGTGTTCTTACGAACGACGGCACAGATTTTCTGTTCTTCATTTCCATTTCTGGTTTCATCCGGGACAAAGCGAGATCCTTTAGAAATCCGCTTCTAGTCGACCTTTATCCACTGTTTTTTGTATAAATATTCAGAGTATCGATTGAAGCGATATTCATGTCAGGTTAGGTCAGAAACTGAACCGCGAGTGGTCGCGTGGATTACTATTGTAATTGAAGTTGTTTCCGGCGCTTATTGCTAGAGTAACAGTTATCACTTCAGTCACACTTCGCTATAATTCAATAGCTGGGGTCTTCTAAGAAAGGTACTGAGAAGGCCATACCAAAAGTTTGACATCTTTCACAGTAAACAGCGTATGAATAAGTCTGGATTACAATAGTAAACCACGCGACCATTCAAAGGTTCAAAATTCACTACTCACATTACCACATCCTATAAAACTTCAAAAACTCTCTTCATCAATGAATGTAGGAACAGATAAGCATGGTGAAAATATTATTTTTCTAAAGATTGCCTTAAGTATACTGAATGGGAAGGATAGGTATGTAGTATTGCTAATTGATGCAATTATGCACAACCAAGAATGTAGAAAAATGTGGTCAAAGCCTTTGTGTACAACCATACATCAAGGGTAGTAACAACAGTTGTAGCTTTTATGGTACCATCCTTATTCGGCTCATATAAAGAAATTGTTTTCCTTATTCCTGTTAATAAAATCACAGACATGGAACTCTCATATTATGCACATGATGTGTGGAAATTTGTTCTCTCTTTCACAAAATGTGTGCAACGGAAGTTTCATTCCACAAGTTGTAGGTGATGTTTTTGGTTTCTTGTGGCCCGATTTTCAAAGATTTAATTATAAATATTTGGATAAATATACTAGTAAATAACTACACTAAGTTCAGTAATGATGACTTACGTAAAAATGTGACAGCAAAAAAAAATTAACATTTTTGTAAGCATTCCCAAATAATTTGCCTCAATAATATATTTAATTACTCTGTATTACTTTCGAAAATAAAAATGTACTTATTTTACAGACTTTTATGTTTCATCTGAACTGAACTCCCTTTGTGCATCTAATACAGTATAAAGTAAGGATAGTAGTGTATTAATACACACAGTAGTTAAATGCGTACTCAGCGCAACAGACAGCAGGTGTTTCTACGTTGCCACGACAGCTGTAGTGGTCTGTGAAAGCATAGCTCGCTAGTATACCTATATGAGCCATTCCACGTCAAATCGCACAAGAGTTGACACGACATTTTTTAAAATGTACGATATTTTTTTTCTTAAGTCTGGACATGAAAAAAAGACACACGTATTTTTTTTTATTTGCCTGAAAGTTTATTATTTGTGTAGTTATGGCTATATTAAATTTTAGAATTTACAGATACTTCACAAAATAAGATCAATTACCTATCCGAATGTTCTAAATATAAAAATTTCTGGTTTAAGTCATTTAATACTTTGAAATGTGTATTTTATTCCTCTGTAAAAAAATTTTCAAAAAATATTTTTTTTAATTTTAAAAAAGTGTATTTTTTTAAAAAAAAAGTAAAATTTATATAAAAACTCGATGAGATAGAAATTTGAAAAAAATATAGGCTTGTTCCTTGTTCAATTTTCTATAAAATAGAAGAAAAAAAGTGGGCACTCCACACATACAGTTCTAAGAAAATCAATTGTAAGTATGAGGGCGCGCTCTTCCTAACCATGCACTAACGCATTGTGTTCGGCTAGTCTTTGAACTAAGTGCTGAAGAACTAAAAAAAGAATGACCGTCTGCCTGATAAAGGTTTCAGGAGTTATTAGTATTTCAGATGTTCACTCTGCCCCCAGAATGTATGACATTGTGTCATACGTATTTTTGTGAGTAACATCGTGGGTGACTTGTGGGTTATTTAAGTTCTTATGGGTGAGAACGAAACGAATTGAAATACGAGCCATTCCACGTCAAATCTCACTCGAATTCACACTATTTAAAAAAATAAATGACACGAATATATGGCATTCATTGAGGACATCAAAAAAAGAGACACGTGTTTCTTTATTTACCTGAAAATTGCTCATTTTTGTAGTTTTGCCTACATTAAATTTTGAAATTTACGCGTACTTTACAAAATAAGATTAATTGACGCTCTGAATGTACTTAACATAAAAATTACTGGTTTGTTTCATTTAATTTTTTGATATGTGTATTTTATTCATCTGTAAATTACTTTCTCAAAAAATAAATATTTCATTAAAAAATTGTAATTATTTTTAAAAAACGAAACATTTTTTATGAACTCTCTCAGATAAAAATTTGAAAAAATAGGCATATTTCTTGTAAAATTTTAAACAAAACATAACAAGAAAAAAGTGGGCACTCAACACGTATGGATAAAAAAATAAATTGTAATCATGGTATTCGGGCGCGTGGTTCCTGCCCCTGCACTAACGAATTGTGTTCGATCAGTCTTGGATACTAATGCCGACGAACAATAAAAAAAATGGCCCTCTGCCTGATTTGGGGTTCAAGAAACATTAGTAAATCTGTTCACTCTTTCCCCAGAAGGGATGGGTGACAGCAAAAAGAATGCTTTTCTTCGTGTCAGCGAAACGAATTTTACTGCGAGTCCCTTTGCGTCCTAAGGACGGGGTGCCCTCCTGACCTTGCTCGTGAAGTACAATCGTCTACTTGTCAAGGGATATGGTAACATTTTGTCAACATTAGTCGCAATACTTATGAAGACAAGAGTGCTAGTATTTGTTCTGGGAATCCTGTGTACGCAGTGCAACAGGAGTGGCGATCAGCGTATGAAATAGATGTTTCAATCCATTGAAACTTTCTGATCACGATTTTTAAAAAAGAAAATCTCCAAGACGCGTAAATCACGATTTGCTGGTGAATTTACAGGAGTCATTAGATTGGCGAATTTGTGATTCATTTCGGAAGAAAGGGAATCGGCTTCCAAAACGGCCTTTTCTTAATGAAGATAGCATCGAGATCAGTGGCTCCCGTGGCATTAACGAAAGTAGCGGAACGTCCAGTGAAAAAAGTGGAAATCAAGGAAGTGACAATTTAAGCTCTTCAGATAGTTCAAGTGTCTGCGAAATGAATAAAGAGAAGAGTGAGTTTAATTGCAATAGGAGAAACCCCCGCTACGAAAAGAAAATTGGAACAAAATTGCATCCTCATGAGAAATTTTAGAAAGTACAAAATGCAAACACAGATAATTTTTTTCATATTGAAGATTCTTCTACGTCTGTCCAAAAATCAGACAAAGATACTATTTATTAACTTATCGATTACTTTCACTCAACAGATGACATGACGTTGAAAATTTAAATTTTGACAATTTTTGAAAGTTGAACATACAATAAAATTAAACGACTTTTTGCAGCAACCGAAAGCATGATAAAGTGTCTAAAATGTTGGCTGAAAAAATGGAATTTTGTCCAGAACTGAAGTAAATTCGGTAGGGCATTAAAACTGCATTGTGACGAAAGTTCAGGAATTCTATGGTACGCGAGTACTTGTATTTAAAGTGAGTTTTGAGGGACCAGGAAATTTCAAAATGTCAGTCAAAACCTGAATCAAGAAGCCGTCATGTAATTATTTATAAATATATTAATATTATTTATATGTCTATTACTACACATAAATATTATTATTTATAAATTCAATCATAAAGTTTCACCACCTAAAGAAGTACTTAAATTACTGCTTCATCCAAAGAAACCGACGACCAGTAACGCAAAAACGTGTCTATTGCAGCAATCTATTACACACTGGTTCGTAAAATATTAATATCTTTTAAAGGTACTGAGATCCCACTTTGATTTTTTCTGGGCTTATTATCAATATTCTGGTGCGTTTATAAACATTTTGTTTAAAATTTTTATCTCATCGAGTTTACAAAAATATTCAATTTTCAAAATTTCAGTTTTTTTTACAAAAAATTAAAATTTTAAAAATTAAATATTTTGCAAAATCTTAAAAATTAAACATGTTTTTAAGTTTCGAATGGAATTTGAACGGAATTTCTATAATTGGTGTATTCAAATGTATAATATTTTTCAGTTAGTGATGCGCGTCATTTTTAGCAAATTTCATTACACAATATTTCAGAAAATAATAAAGTTAGAAAAAAATAAAATACACGAGTTCACTTATTTGACCCATATAACAAATAGAAAAAATTAAAAAATAAATAAAATTATGAAGGTCAAATTTTGGTCTTTTTTGTGCGATTTGACGTGGAATGGCTCATATGCAGACTAGCAAGGTATGGTAAAAGGTAGACGTCCGGGCCCTACAAGCTAAAGTACTAAGAACGGTCGTGGTTTGGTTGGCATTGCGGATCATACCTTAGATGAAACGAACCTTACGTACGAATAGGAGAAAGTGAAAAGTATATTAACAATTTGATTGAAAATACCACCAACCTTAGTGATGCAAAATTTCGCCAACCTTGCTACATTGACCCAAAACTTTCTTTCGAAACAGGATCATTTTTTTGAGTGTTTACCATTGTGGGTCCGGATGTGAGACACTATGTGATCCCTCCATTTACAAGTTTTCTGGAAGACAGAACATTCGTAGGGACGCTTACCGCTGTGGTTCCCATGTGGATAATACTAAATTACTTCCAAATGAAAATCTCTGTAGGCATACAGAACATTCATGAGGGATCTACGCTGTGGAGAAACATGTGTCTAACTAAAGAACTCTTACGAAAAAACTTCTTTTCGCAGACAGAACATTCATGAGGACATACTGCGCTGTGCATTCGCATGTGTCTACCTAAAGAGCTCTTAAGAGAAAACGTCCTTTTGCAGACCAAACATTCATGACTACCTTCTGAGCTGTGGATCAGCATGTGTCTAACTACAGATTTCTTAAACGAAAACTTTTTTTGGCAGACCGAACATTCATGTGGGCGATCTACTCTATGGGCCTGCATGTGGGCAACTAAAGTAATTCTATCTGAAAAGCTCTTTTGGCAAACAGTGCATTTATGAAGACTTTCTCCGCTGTGGCTCAGCATGTGGTATACTAAACTATTTCTATACGAAAAGATCTTTTGGCAGACAGGGCATTCATGACGTTCTTCCCTGTGTATCCGCACATGTCTAACTAAATGACTTCTCTCACTGAAGCTCCTTTGACAGACAGTGCATTCGTAAGGGCGTTCTCCGCTATGAATCCTTAAATGGGCAACTAAAATACTTCTAAATGAAAAGCGCTTTTGGCAGACAGAGCATTCATAACGGCGATCTCCGCTGTGGATTTGCATGTGTCTCACTAAAACCCCTTTATTAAAGAATCTCTGTTGGCAGACAGAGCATTCGTGAGGGCGATCTCTGATGTGGATAAGCATGTGTTTACTTAAATCACGTCCGTCTGAGAATCTCGTTCGACAGATAGAGCATTCATACTGCTTCTCATCGCTGTGGGTTCGCATGTGATCAGTTAAATTTCCACGCGATTTAAAGGTCTTCTGACAGACAGAGCATTCATGAGGGCGTTCTTCGCTGTGGCTTCGCATGTGACCAACTAAAGCACTGCTAGTTGAGAATCTCCTTCGACAGATAGAGCATTCATACTGCTTCTCATCGCTGTGGGTCCGCATGTGATCAGTTAAATTTCCACGCGATTTAAAGGTCTTCTGACAGACAGAGCATTCATGAGGGCGTTCTTCGCTGTGGCTTCGCATGTGATTAACTAAATGACTGCTATTTGAGAATCTCTTTTGGCAAACAGAGCATTCTTTCGGCTTCTCACCGCTGTGAGTCCGCATGTGTTCTGTTAAATTACCTTTCGTTTTAAAGGTCTTCTGACAGACGGAACAGGCGTACGGGCGTTCATTACTGTGACTCCGTAAATGGTAAATCAAATATTTTCGAACTTTGAAGCCTCTTTGGCATTGGGAACATTCATAATCCCTTTCCCCTCTCTCAATTCTTTTAATTTTATTTTCCTTTTCTCCCAAGCTCTCAAAGCAGAGGGAACTTTCAGGTCCACTGTTTGATGTATGAGTTTGCATGGAATGTGAGACACTCTCCAAGTTCTTGTCGCGTTCAGCTCTTCCCACCGGATTATCTTCTCCTTTCTTAAGAGGTAAACAGTTTTCTTGTTTGCAGCCTGTTCTTAAAGTGCTGTCCGCTCGAAGGTTTGATTCGATAAATGTGCCTGAACCAGATTCTCCACCTGTTGGCAAACACAATTCATTAGCAACAAACTTAGGTTACTTTTTTAAAAAAACGTACAAACAAATTGAAAACAAAACGATAACAGAAAATATATCTGAAGAAAATGCCAACATTTTGGTGACTGAAGCATCGGTCTAGTACGTAATAAGCGAGAGCGTCATTAGACCTGGCTTCTGCTGAAGTAGTTTTGTATTCAGAAGCTTCAAATTATATTTTCTTGCAAAACTGCACACCATAATATTTCCGAAAGGAAATTATTACGCGCAAAGAATGAAATGGAATTATCTAAAATTTAAAGGAAGATTCCAAGTACTTTTGCAAATAGTTCTTATTCGTGGCGTCTGCAATTTCAATAAACTATGTAAAAAGTATTTTACTACGTCTCTCTTTACTCATAATTCAGTCGGCAGGTACTGAAAAAGGGGTTTATCTGGAAGAACGATGTAGAACTTTCTTTGGGGATGTTGGTTGTACCCAGTTACTAGATAAAAAAACTAGTGGTGCTTGCAACGCACATACTTTCTCGCTCTGCTTCTATACGGTCCTTATTGCTATTCCACTACTTCATAAACTAGCAAAAGTGTATTATACCAGCAAACGTTTTCCGTACCGAAACCCGACATCCGATACTCAAAGTCAACGAACTGGCACATATACCAGTACGCCACACCAACACCGCCTGTGTCGAACAAAGCCATGAAAGAATAGAATCGACCTATAAAATGGTAAATGCATGATAAAGAAACAATTGATACGATGGTACATACGTTTTACGAATCCAAGAAGAGAAGTAAAAAATTGTTAAAAGTTAAAAACTTGAACAAATATATACAGACATTTCCAGTACATTTATCGCAATCACTTATATTTTATTCAAAACGTAATTGTATTGGTTTTATCATTAGGAGCCGGTAATTGTCAACATGCGAAAAACGTGTCTTTCAAACATGACCAAGAAAGGCAGCGGGGAACTGCTTTACGGAGTATTCGTAAGGCTAGAAAGTAATAATAATTTCGGAACGGTTAGGGACTGTAAGTTCATCGCATGCGTTCTGGTTATAATGTATTACAAATTAACGTTAAAATACTCATTTCACTTAAATTGGTTCTTACAGTCCTGCAACATCACATTCATCAAATTAAAATGCCCTTCTGGGGATCGAACTCGGCATCTTCCTTATTGAAGATCTCAATCCGAAGGTGCATTAATCAGCCGCGTCACGGGACTGACATGCGAACCAACTACTTATATTTTAGTCAAAAAGTCATTGTATCAGTTTTATCATTCGGAAGCCGGTAATTGTCAACATGCGAAAAACATGTCTTTCAAACATGACCAAGAAAGGCAGCGGTGAACGGCATACTCCAAATAATTTATCCGCTGATCGGCATTTGAAAAATAACTACTGCGAAAGTATGTGCCATTCTACAGCACCACTAGTTTATTTGTGTATTTACCGTCCCTTATTACACATGTGCAGAAAATTTTAAGAAAAAAATGGGAGCGGTTTTTTCGAAAAGTTTTTTGTAAATTTGAATCGCAATTTACGCAAAAACTACTCGTTTTACCAAAAAATGGTACATGATCTTATTTGAAGTGCTAATTTTGTACAACCGACTTTGTGGCAAAAATCTCTATCTTCAATTTTGCAATTTTTAAACAGTTTTTTTGCAATTTTCGAAAAATTGGGCCTATCAACAAAAGTGATACCTACGTCATTCCCTTCAACGTTCTTCGCACTATTCAACAACAAAATATAATCAAAAAATTTGGAGCCATTTTCTTTTAACTTTGAAAATCTCAAAATGGGCTTCATGTAAAGTACCTTCAAATACTAAAATATCGGTTTCAAATTCCAGAAGCCTTGAGACGAGTAAAAATGATCGGGGAATATCAATTTTGAAGAAAATCGGCCGAACGGTTTAGACGCTAGCGTTGACCACAGACGGACAGACGGACGTTTTGCCGTCAATCGATTTTGCAGTATGAAGAAGCAACAAATCATGGATTTTGACTACACCACGAGATAGAGGATTTTTTTTCTAAATTTTCAACAGGTTTTATCCACTTTTTGTCACCAGACCCCTGCTATAAGAGTTTTTCTGGCGAAAATTCCCGTTTTCCGCCGCACGATTACATAACTTTCTCTTCTTACGAAGTATTCGTATGGCGAGAAAGTAACAAGTTTTCGACATGCCTGATCCGGGGACAGAAAACCAGTATATTTTTATTTATTTCGGCTATTTCTCTACAGCGCTTTAACATCTTGTCTTGTTGAAAAAATGATTATATAAATTTTAAAGAATTTTCTACCTTTTGTACAAAACATTTTTTAAAACCGATTACCAAGTGAGTTACAGCTTTAACCGTAAGTCTTGTAGAAAAATGATACACATAAATTTTAAAGAGAATGAAATTGACTACAACTTTTATATTACACTCTTTTACAACGGCACATACTTTCGCGCATTATTGGAAGCAGCTACGTAGTATTGAAATATTGCTTTTTTTCGCGCTACTAACATATTCGCTATCATTTGAAAACATCCAATTCAACCACGAAGCGAACAACTCACTGTTTCCATCGCACTGTTGCCAAAACTATGTGAATTCTAATATTGCATAAAAATATAATGGAAAAGTTTTGTAAACTTGTATTGGATTCACAGCACGTTTAGTTGCTCGGGAACCTTCCTAGAGACTAGTTCCCGAGTGACTAAATGTGCTGGTGAATTTCAAATTCAAGGCCATTTCGTCTAGGTGTACAAAGTTACGTTATATTTAACTGGAATTATTCAATTATTTTGTAATATATTTTGCATTAGTCTTAATTGTCCATTTAAAACTAAAGATTTTCGATCAAATTATGGACTGTACAAACAAGACTATTACCAACTGAACTTAACTCAATACATATGGTTCAGCATTTTGTGCGAAAACTAAATATTTTCATGCAAATATCAATTTAAAGGCAATCACACCCCCTTTGCAAACAGCTAGATCAATCTGAACATTGCACACATGCTACACGGCAGTAGTACCAAACTTCAGTAAAAATTTTTACTTTTAGATTTAACTCGATGTATTTTTTTAAAGAATTGAAAACTGACGAAACAAGAAGCGAACAACCCACTGTTTCCATCGCAGTGTTGTCAAAACTACGTGAATTCTACAACTACCAAAAAGTATAATACAAAAGTTTTGTAAACTTGTATTGGAAAAAGAATACTGATACCATACAGCTATATGAATTCACAACAACGACACGTAATTCACAGAACTTCGCGACAGTGGAACGGAATTCAATTGTTGCATTCCCTGCACCGTCAGTACTTCCTTAAAGAGCTAGCAATTTTTATTTCCAATATTTGAAAATAAATTATATCTTTAAAGATTAATGTGTAAATGTTGCGGTTGTGTGCGACGAGTCAAATCGCCAGCGCACGGCGGCAATTTGCAGAGCAGCGGACCGTGGAAAGAGCAGTCAAATGAAGAGAAGGCAGCCGATCAGCGACGCCCCAGAGCGGAGGCCAGGCTACACCGCCGGGAACAACAAAAGCGGGCTCCGCCGCCGAGTTGGGAGACAGTTTTGGTGTAGAGTTCCTGGTGTGAGTTAGTGTGAGCAGCTGTAATACTGAAATTTTGGACCCGACAATTGTGCACCGGACATTCGTACGGATTATTGGTGAACATGGCTTGATTGGGGTACATCTTCTGGAAAACGGTAACCTACCTGGTATTTATGGACTTATTCTTTGGTTACCGGAATTGTAATATTGCACTGGCATTTATCTTATTGAATAAAAACTGAGTTGACGAATTTCTGTGTTTTCCTGGACATAACAATAATTATATAACAAAAGGTCGAATGTAAAAAACGAACAAAGAAATAGTACACAAAATTGCAAATTCTAATTTACGACGCATCCGCTGTCTGAAGCGCAGTAAATTTGCAGCGGGCTGTTATGTTTGTCACGAAATTATAGAAAAACTACTCGTATTTACAAAAAAAAATAAGCATGACCTTATTTGAAGATGTATTTTTGTTAAATACATTTCATGGAGAAAACCAGCTACTATCTGTAGCCACCCAAAGTACATTTTTTTGACATTTTAAAAATTTTTTCTGTTTCCTAATGGGAAACGGAAATATTAATTTTAGAATATTAAAGAACACTAAAACCTCGTCCTAAGTAGCAATTTTCTTTTAAAAATTTGTAGCCGTTTTTAAGAAAATGGCGTGTAAGTGCTACTAAAAATCCGAAATTTGAAGCTCTTTTTCACAGAACATTTTTGAATTTGCAATTTTTGAAAATTCAGAGTTTTTAACCAACACGAGACATACGCTATTCTCTTAAATGACCTCCAACAACAAAATTTAGTCAAAATTGTTGGCGCCATTTTTTTTGAAAATTTTGAAAATGTTCCAGGGTCTTCAGGTAAATTAAAACATTAAATTAAAATATTGGTTTCAAATTCAAGGGGACCGCGAGATCATTCAGATCGACCAGGGAGTATCAATTTTGGAGAAAATCGGCGGAACAGTTTAGTCGCTAGCGTTGTTCACAGACGGACGGACAGACGTTTTGCTTTCAATTGGTTTTTCGGTATCAGGGACCCACAAAATAGGAATTCTGGCTGCACCACGTGTTAGGAGATTTTTTTCTTAATTTAGCAACTAGATTTATCCACTTTTTCGTTACCAGAGCCCTGTATTAAGAGTTTTTCTGCCGAAAATCCGCCGTTTTTTCGCGCAGCATTACACAACTTTCCCTATACGCATGTAAGTGTAGTATACGAGAAAGTAAAAAAAACGCTCCATGTACTCATAGGTGGTGTGGAAATAAATGCATTATTTTTAGGGGTCGTGTCGTACAACTTAAATTTCCGATCATGTCTTTTATTGATTCCGTTGTGGCTTGGCAGAAAATCCTACACAATTTAGAAGTGTGGTTCCTCGTGGGTGTCTGTTGATATTTCCACAGTATCAACAGGGGAAAAGCACCCTTGCAAGTCTTTCCTTTCATTGGTCAGAACTAGAAGTGAGAGCATTTCGTTCCCAAATAGTACCCTGTGCCAGCAAGTTTCCTTGCAGTGGTTGGAAATTTGACTTCGTTGTATTTATATTTTCTATTGGAAGTACATGTGTTGTTTTTGTAATTGTTGAATGTGTATCTGATAGAAAATGCATATTGCATTGTACAAAGTTTGGAAGTTTTAAAAAGATTACAAATTTTATGAATGTATATACTATATTTTGTTTAGGGCTTGCACGTGCCTGCCACGAGCTCCTTTGTGCTGACCGTTGTAAATCGAAAAATAGAAAGTTGTCGCACGACACACGTGCCTGCAACACGAATCACACTGAAAAGCAAATACGGCGGGTCGCATGTGCCTGCTACAGTGACATGGCTGGCCAATAGCAAACGCCCAGGCCGTGACGTCACCGCCAAGCTTTCTTGATGATGGGGAAAATATGTGCTGAATGTTGTTGAAAGAAGATTGTATAAGACTATCATAGAGAGTATTGCCACATATGGGTCTGAAGTTTGGGAAATATCTAAATATAAAGAGAATAAATTTACAGCAATGTAAATGGATTATTGGCGATGAAGCTGTGGATTGACATTGTTGGACAAAGTAAGAAACGAAGAAATTAGAAGAAAAGCAGAAGTGAGTTTCAACGTTATTGATACCGTTGAAATTAAAAGGCTCAAATGGTATGGTCATTGAAACAGAATGGGTGAAGAACGATGGCCTCTAAAGCTCTGGAATTGGACACCAACATCACACAGAAGACGAGGAAGACCCAAAAGAACATGGAATGAAGGAGTAGAGAAGGCAATGGACAGAAGAGGATTAACTGCAGAAGACTGCAGTGACAGACTAAAATGGAAACTGGGATGCGAGAGACGCCCAATGGTGTAAAATACTCGCAATACTACTACTATGTTCTGCTATTAGCTTTCCCGCGCGGGAAGGCTAATAGCACTTACGAGCGTCTAGAAAGAAAGATGTCATGATCCTAAGAGAAAGTGTATTCGTGCAAAAGCTACGTTGTCAAATAGTAACACTCGTGATAAAGTTGAATCACGGACGTCCGAGATTCATAGCGAAGGGTGGTTAAGAATACAGTTTTCTCGTAGCCTTGGTGGTGTAGCCGTTCGAGACATCACGTGCGCAAAACATGTCGAGCGATCTTAAGAATAGGCCCCCAGGCCTCACCGTGCTTGCGAACGTGATTTGTCATAAGCCAGTGCAACCACAATGCAAAATTATTTAAAATTGCATGTTTTTTTAGTACAAATTACAGTACCCCTGGTCGAGAAGTTTATAACTTATAAAATGATTATGGGGTACATATTTTCTCTCGCTGTAATGAGAGTGAACCACAATCTACAGTAGAGATTTTATGCATTTTTCTGAAGAAGAAGAAGAAGAAGAAGAAGAAGAAGAAGAAGAAGAAGAAGAAGAAGAAAGTCCTGATTCACACGTGATCATCTCATTAGAATCCCCGAAGTTTTGAACAGCACAGCGTACTGTTCTCAGAGAATCAGTGTGCGTCGGTGTACGTGGCACGGCAGAGCGTGACGCAGTGGTAAATTATTATAATGTTTGTGACGTAGCTTCAGTTTATAGGTGTCAGCAACAACACAATGTATTGTTGTGTTTACCCGTAATTTCGCGAGGATTTGTAGTAACTTTGCAGTATATACTTCGGTTTTCCTTTCTTGGCGCGTGGGAGTGTGTCATCAAAATGGAATATCTCACGGTATTTCGCGTCGCTCTCGGTGCAGCTAAGAGTCGCATGATCACCCGCATTGCTCGAATACAGTCGCGATCATGCGAATTCTATCGGCACAACCGAGAACGACGCGAAATACCGTGAGATATTCCATTTTGATGACACACTCCCACGCGCCAAGAAAGAAAAACCGAAATACAGTAATCAGTGCTTTTCTTATCTGACGGGTATTCAGGAATGTGTGTATGTCTTCCAGTGAATGTACAAGTGATGATATTTTGAGACCATCTTCAACGAGGAGTTACTCGAAAAGAAGCAGATAACTGAAAACAGAAGGCAAAAAGCAGCCTTGGCATAATTACATCAGGTAAAAATGCAAGTAAAGGGGTGGAGGAGGAAAGCTGTTTGGCCGCTAGCAGCTGGATGTACAAAGTAATCACCGCACGCACCTAGGTAATCTACTTGTAATGTTCACTTACAACGTATTTAGAAGTTAAGGACTTCTGATAAATTCAAAAGAATTGATCATGCATTAGATGAAACTTAACTTATTAACCATCAAAAACAATGAAATAATGAAAAAATCGCGTATTAGATTCTACGCAGATTAGTTGATGTAGTATGTTTCCTCGGGATCCATGAACCGAGTTTCAGGGGCCACGATGAATCTACTGATTCTGTTAATAAAGGCAATTACCGTGATTTGATTATATTAATCTCAAAGTACGATTCTCCACTAGATCTGCAAAATTCCATCGTTTTTCAAGTTACTTCCAATCTGATCCAAAACGATTTAATTTCCTCAGTTGCAAATGTTGCGTTGACCAAGATTACTCAGGAGATATCACAGAGCACTTTTGTTGCTATCATTCTGGATGAAACTACAGATGTCATTAATAAGAGTCAGCTGTCCACAATAGTTCGCTATGTCTCAAGAAAAGGGACCATTGAAGAACGAGTTTTAGGATTTCGGACAGATCAGTAGAAGCATTATTTAAAATTGCATTTGAGATTGTAAACAAATTATATTAGTTTCAAATCTCATCGCCCACAATTATGACGGTGCAGCAGTGATCTCAGGCCATTTAAGAGGATTACAGACTAAAGTAAAAGGATCCTTTCCCTTACGTGCTATTTTTCCACTGTTTTGCACATAGATTGAACTCTTGAGTTAGCGTAGTCTGCATCATCAATAAAAGAATGTAAAACAATCGTGACGCTCAGTGGAAATGCTTCTTTCTTTTCACAGTCCTGAAAACGAACTCGCGTGCTAGACGCAGAAGTGAAAAAAGACTTCCAAAAGTAGCTCCCACGTTGTAATTACAACGGCAGATTAGTTCAAACTGAATATCGGTCACCTCTGATAAGTTCATTTGAATTTTGGATTACGAAAGTAGATGGGATGCCAAAACCCTGAATTTATCAAGGACATACCAAACTTCACTGATATATGATTTTACTTTCAATTTTTTATTGCAAGCTTTTTGTGAATTATTTCCTTTAATAGATAATGTTTGATTTACTGCAGAACAAGACCAGTGAGAACAGTTTCTGTGCTGAAAGAATGGTCAGATTTAGAAATGTAATATCAGAAAAGAGAAAACATCTTTTGGAAGTTTGGGAAAACAGCAGGAATCTCACGGTTATATCGCAACCAGAGTAAAAGATTATGCTGCAGGGAAGGTGATGATGCGGAAACATTATCGCAGACTTTTATCGAAACAACTGAAAACACTGAATAGAATTTGGATATAAGATTCAGTAATTTTAGATGTCTTAAATTCTTAGGACTGGAAAATTCTCAGAGACATTCCTCAGCCCCGTTTCCTCAAGCAGTTCTTGCATTTATGAGTACGTATGCTTTACATAATCTCATATGTGTGTTTGTGTATGTATATATATACATATAATATATATATAATATATATATAATATTATATATATATATATACACACACACACACACACTTCTGAATGCTTTTTCACCCAGAAGGTTTATGTGCGGTTAATTCTGTTGTAAGTCGACTACACGGCGCTGTAGAATAAAAGTAAATTTTTTATGTTAAATGCAACCTGCAACACTCGGCAGCATTTTGAATATTTATCGTCAAGTAACTCCTGAACGAAGCGTTCTAGGGCATTAAAAACTAAAATTTTGAGGCCGAAGAAACGTTTCTCACATCGTAATCTACAGGATGAGACTTCAATGAACATTCTATTACATTTTTGTTGGTCCGGCGCTTCTCGATATTACATCACATCCTGAGAGATGTAGAACCTGCAACTAAATGTGAAAGAGAGGGAGAGGCAGAGACAGGGACAGGAAGGGGTAGAGAGGGAGAGGAAGGGAGAGACAGAGAGAAAGGGAGATGGAAAGGGAAAGAGGGACATGAAGGGCAGAACGCCTGCAGGGTTCCATTAGTATCATATAAAGTTTCTTGAAAACTCAAACATTTTCTGTGAAAACGAACTCAATATTCCGCATTTTCATGAACCCACACTCGACATTTTTTAAATTTTTCGTTCAAACGTTTCGTACGAATAGTGCTTATTGCACGGTTCCATATGACATGAAATTAATTTTGCTGTATTTTTTTATTTCATTTTCTTTTCAAAAATCACTCAAAGAAATTTCTTTGAAATATATCTCACTGTATGGACACTTCGAAAGATTTGTATACATTATAGCATTGGTGAGTGAAAGAACACCAAATGACTTTAAATGAAGTTTTATGAATTAACAAAAGATGTCTGTGAAAAAGTTTTAAACTTCATATTGACACCAGACAAACGATTTTTTCTTAAAACCGGCTCCAAATTTTTCAACGAAAATTTCCACAGAGGATGCGGTATTACACTTTTTTAATAATTTAAAAGTAATATTTCGGATTTCCCATGAGTAAACCAAAAAATTGAGAACTTTGTATCTAGTGGTGCTACTGAATGATACAGGCTCTTGCGTATTAGTTTTATATTTTCTTTGGTCTCAGCTAACTATTCGAACTTGCCACATACTCTTGTCAACTGCCATCCATCGCCGCTCGAAATACATTTTTTCACATTTTCTTAATTTTTCGTTTTTGTAATAGTAGAACGGATATGTTATTTTAAGAATCAGATATTGTGAATCTCGAATATAGTGAAACAAAAACGTTAGTCTCCTGACGTTCACTATAACCGGAGTTGATAGTATAAAACTGAAAGAATGGTGGCTTCTAAAGATTTCACTTGCATTCCGACCAATGGGAAATTGTGCAAGTGGTGAAACGAAAGTGCCACAACGAAAGTATGTGGAAACGTAAGTAGTTATTCTCCTTCTTTGCCATCATTAATTCAGAATGTTAGTGTTTTCTTGCAAAGACTAACATAATTTATTAGTGGGAATGAAATTGAAAATTTCGATGACAAGGAGGGTCTCGATAGAAAATTACATTTCAAATGCTCATCCTTGACATATATGCAATTGTAATGAATTACGATCATTTAGACTAATTATTTCATTTCCCTTACGTAAAAGATGCAAGTGCCACAAACTATACCAGGAAAGACAAATTACAGCAGCCCCACGCACGAACATTTTTTTCTAAATTCAATGAATGCGCGGGAAGACAGGAAAATGCGATACAAGCATTCCATAGAGCACAAATTTTGAAATCGATTAAAACAAAATCACTTAATTTCAAGAAATTTAGTGATCATACATTTCGATTTAATAAAAGTGACATGTAGGCACCATTCTTGCCGAGAAGAAATTAATTACGAATGGTGTTTCTCGTGAATGTTAAGAGAAAGCCTGAAGGGATCGGATTAGTATTTGGCAGGATAAAGGAGCAAAATCGAAATTAATAGCTAAATTTTCATTCAGAAATAATATAAACAAAAGCCAGGTTTGCGTGACGTCATGAGAAGATAAGTCGTAGTTTCGGAATATTTATTTAAATAAGACAGTGACCGACGAATTAGATGATACAGCAATTAACGTAGGAATGTTGGACACGATTTAGAAACAGCCACAAGTCAGAGAAACGCTGATAAATGAGAAAATATAAGTATTTTCGTTATGTTATTCGGGGCAACAAGCGAATGATCCGCTTTTGTTCGCCCAGAAACTATATAGGCGACATTCTAACAATGCCCTTCAGTCAGTCAGTGAGAGAGAGAGAGACAGAGAGAGAGAGAGAGAGAGGGAGAGGAATCTTGGAGTGTGAATCCACGTTGTGCAGTGCAAGAATTTTGTATTGTTACGAGTTTGTGACTTTAAAACATTTTATTTTGTTGCGCGAGCTATCGTTTAGTTGTGAATCGTTAAAACGCGCACATAAATCGATAGACGATGGCAATACAAAATATTTCTGCATATTATCGCTAGATAAACAATATCTGTTAAACATTGAGTGGCGAATTATTTATATCACGAGGGCGAACATTTCGCGGTGGATGTGATTTTCGTCACATACGGCGACGCCGGACCAGCCACCAGGAAAGTACAATGACTATTTTTTTTTAATTTGCTACAAGACGCATTCATGTTGAAGGCCAAGTAATGTCAAATTTAAATAGTTTAAGAATCAATACGGCCGTATTCAAAATGCGCATTTGGTATGAATGGAATTTTGCGAATTATTTAGTGGAATGGTTTTCTTTTATGTCAATTTAATTTTATATTGTGTCAGTGAAGGGTATTTATGTTTATGTATCAATTGTTTTTCGAAACGAAAGTAATCGGTTATTGATAAAAGAGAGCCTGATTGATTGGAGATGGACACAGTCGTGTTTGTCAATAAAACCTCTCAATGCTGTGTTGTGATTTGTAGTAATCAGATACTGACCCGTTGCAACGAGTACCACGTTTCAGTCCCTGTACAGGGGCTATCACAAATTCACGCCCGCAAAAATTTTAAATGTTATAAGAAGTTAGCTAGCATACGGGCAAACTGGAGCAGTCAATAGATAGAGAAGCGCGTTAATTAACAGGGCACCCAACGTATACGTATAACGGATATAACGAAGCATAGAAGGCACGTAACAGGTGCTATCGAACATTCCATTGTGGTCACGGTTTATCACATCAACCGCCCATCTTGGGGCTGAGGAAGTTACGTGAGAGCACGGTGGTTAGAGGCACGTAGACAAGGCCATTCCATTACACAATCAACGAGTTTCTACAGCAGTTTAAGATCAACCCTTCACTGGTCGCACAAAAAATTGGAACACGAATGGTCGCGTAAATTACAATTGTAATCAATTCTTTAAAAAAATTATTAAAAATTTTAGGAACAAATCACCATCTAGTTCAAACATAGACGAGTAATGATATCTAAAACTGACCAGTTACAAAATACTATTAAGTTTATTAGAACGTTAATATATTACAAAATTTCTAAAAGGCCACACAAAATGCACGTATTACGCCTTTAAATATACATTCTTAAATACATGACAGGAAATACTTGATTTTGAAAAGTCTTGTGCTTTAAGTTTTGTGCACTTGATGTACTTTAAATTTACATTATTAAATAAAGTAGTTTGAGAGAATTGTTTAAATATTTTGGAGCGTCTATTCTACTATGTTTCAATGTCAATACCAAATCTACATATCACACAGATGTGTTTAGGGCACACCCACTGGAAACAATTAACGCAGTACTGTCGAGTGCTCTTGTTTCGTTGGCGTGCACAGAGATAACAAAATCCATCGTTGCTCTTTGGTGAGTTCGCTGACGGCTCTTCTCGAATTCCCATTGAAATCTCCCACGTGTTCTTACGAAGGTCGGCACAGATTTTCTGTTCTTCATTTCCATTTCTGGTTTCATCCGGGACAAAGCGAGATCCTTTAGAAATCCGCTTCTAGTCGACCTTTACCCACTGTTTTTTGTATAAATATTCAGAGTACTGACTATAAGCATTCAGAGAACTGAACTGCGAGTGGTCGCATGGATTACTATTGTAATCCAAGCTGTTTCCGGCGCTTATTGCTAGAGTAACAGTAATCACTTCAGTCACACTTCGCTATAATTCAATTGCTGGGGCCTTCTAAGAAAGGTACTGAGGCCATACGAAAAGTTTGACATCTTTCACAGTAAACAGCGTATGAATAAGTCAGGATTACAATAGTAAACCACGCGACCATTCAAAGGTTCAAAATTCACTACTCACATTATCACATCCTATAAAACTTCAAAAACTCTCTTCATCAATGAATGTAGGAACAGATAAGCATGGTGAAAATATTATTTTTCTAAAGATTGCCTTAAGTATACTGAATGGGAAGGATAGATATGTAGTATTGCTAATTGATGAAATTATGCACAACCAAGAATGCAGCAAAATGTGGTCAATGCCTTCGTGTACAATCATACATCAAGGGTAGTAACAACAGTTGTAGCTTTTATGGTACCATCTATTATTGGGTTCATATAAAGAAATTGTTTTCCTTATTCCTGTTAAAAAAAATCACAGCTATATAACTCTCATATTATGCACACGATGTGTGTAAATTTGTTCTCTCATTCACAAAACGTGTGCAACGGAAGTTTCATTCCTCAAGTTGTAGGTGATGTTTTTGGTTTCTTGTGGCCCGATTTTCAAAGATTTAATTATAAATATAAACTCCCTTTGTAAATCTTTCACAGTACGAATTAGGGATAGTAGTGTATTAATACACACAGTAGTTAAATGCGTACTCAGCGCAACAGACAGCAGGTGATTCTACGTTGCCACGACAGCTGTAGTGGTCTGTGAAAGCATAGCTCGCTAGTATACCTATATGAGCCATTCCACGTCAAATCGCACAAGAATTGACACGACATTTTTTAAAATGTACGATATTTTTTTTCTTAAGTCTGGACATGAAAAAAAGACACACGTATTTTTTTTTATTTGCCTGAAAGTTTATTATTTGTGTAGTTATGGCTATATTAAATTTTGGAATTTACAGATACTTCACAAAATAAGATCAATTACCTCTCCGAATGTACTAAATATAAACATTTCTGGTCATTTAATACTTTGAAATGTGTATTTCATTCCTCTGTAAAATAATTTTCAAAAATATTTTTTTCATTTTAAAAAATGTATTTTTTTCAAAAAAAGTAAAATTTCTATAAAAACTCGATGAGATAAAAATTTGAAAAAAATATAGGCGTGTTCCTTGTTCAATTTTCTGTAAAATACAACAAGAAAAAAGTGGGCACTCCACACATACAGTTCTAAGAAAATCAATTGTACGTATGAGGGCGCGCTCTGCCTACCCATCCACTAACGAATTGTGTTCGGCCAGTCTTGTGCTGAAGAACTAAAAAAAGAATGACCGTCTGCCTGATAAGGGTTTGAAGAGTTATTAGTATTTCAGATGTTCACTCTGCCCCCAGAATGTATGACATTGTGTCATACGTATTTTTGTGAGTAACATCGTGGGTGACTTGTGGGTCATTTAAGTTCTTATGGGTGAGAACGAAACGAATTGAAATACGAGCCATTCCACGTCAAATCTCACTCGAATTCACACGACTATTTAAAAGAATAAATGACACGAATATATGGCATTCATTGAGGACATCAAAAAAAGAGACACGTGTTTCTTTATTTACCTGAAAATTGTTTATTTGTGTAGTTTTGCCTATATTAAATTTTGAAATTTACGCGTACTTTACAAAATATGATTAATTGACGCTCTGAATGTACTTAACATAAAAATTACTGGTTTGTTTCATTTATTTTTTTGATATGTGTATTTTATTCATCTGTAAATTACTTTCTCAAAAAATAAATATTTCATTAAAAAATTGTAATTATTTTTAAAAAACGAAACATTTTTTATAAACTCTCTCAGATAAAAATTTGAAAAAATAGGCATATTTCTTGTAAAATTTTATACAAAACATAACAAGAAAAAAGTGGGCACTCAATACGTATAGATAAAAAAATAAATTGTAATCATGGTATTCGGGCGCGTGGTTCCTGCCTCTGCACTAACGAATTGTGTTCGATCAGTCTTGGATACTAATGCCGACGAACAATAAAAAAAATGGCCCTCTGCCTGATTTGGGGTTCAAGAAACATTAGTAAATCTATGTTCACTCTTTCCCCAGAAGGGATGGGTGACAGCAAAAAGAATGCTTTTCTTCGTGTCAGCGAAACGAATTTTACTGCGAGTCCCTTTGCGTCCTAAGGACGGGGTGCCCTCCTGACCTTGCTCGTGAAGTACAATCGTCCACTTGTCAAGGGATATGGTAACATTTTGTCAACATTAGTCGCAATACTTATGAAGACAAGAGTGCTAGTATTTGTTCTCGGAATCCTGTGTACGCAGTGCAACAGGAGTGGCGATCAGCGTGTGAAATAGATGTTTCAATCCATTGAAACTTTCTGATCACGATTTTTAAAAAAGAAAATCTCCAAGACGCGTAAATCACGATTTGCTGGTGAATTTACAGGAGTCATTAGATTGGCGAATTTGTGATTCATTTCGGAAGAAAGGGAATCGGCTTCCAAAACGGCCTTTTCTTAATGAAGATAGCATCGAGATCAGTGGCTCCCGTGGCATTAACGAAAGTAGCGGAACGTCCAGTGAAAAAAGTGGAAATCAAGGAAGTGACAATTTAAGCTCTTCAGATAGTTCAAGTGTCTGCGAAATGAGTAAAGAGAAGATAAACATGAGTTTAATTGCAATAGGAGAAACTACCGCCACGAAAAGAAAATTGGAACAAAATGGCATCCCCATGAGAAATTTTAGAAAGTACAAAATGCCAACACAGATAATTTTTTTCATATTGAAGATTCTTCTACGTCCGTGCAAAAATCAGACAAAGATACTACTGAGTAACTTATCGATTACTTTCACTCAACAGATGACATGACGTTGAAAATTTAAATTTTGACAATTTTTGAAAGTTGGACATACAATAAAATTAAACGACTTTTTGCAGCAACCGAACGCATGATAAAGTGTCTAAAACGTTGGCTGAAGAAAATGGAATTTTGTCCAGAACTGAAGTAAATTCGGTAGGGCATTAAAACTGCATTGTGACGAAAGTTCAGGAATTCTATGGTACGCGAGTACTTGTATTTAAAGTGCGTTTTGAGGAACCAGGAAATTTCAAAATGTCAGTCAAAACCTGAATCAAGAAGCCGTCATGTAATTATTTATCAATATATTAGTATTATTTATGTCTATTACTACACATAAATATTATTATTTATAAATTCAATCATAAAGTTTCACCACCTAAAGAAGTACTTAAATTACTGCTTCATCCAAAGAAACCGACGACCAGTAACGCAAAAAACGTGTCTATTGCAGCAATCTATTACACACTGGTTCGTAAAATATTAATATCTTTTAAAGTTACTGAGATCCCACTTTGATTTTTTCTGAGCTTATTATCAATACTCTAGTGCGTTTATAAACATTTTTTTAAAATTTTTATCTCATCGAGTTTACAAAAATATTCAATTTTCAAAATTTCAGTTTTTTTTTAAAAATTAAAATTCAAAAAATTAAATATTTTGCAAAATCTTAAAAATTAAACATGTTTTTAAGTTTTGAATGGAATTTGAAGGGCATTTCTATAATTGGTGTATTCAAATGTATAATATTTTTAAGTTAGTGATGCGTGTCATTTTTAGCAAATTTCATTATACAATATTTCAGAAAAGAATAAAGTTAGAAAAAAATAAAAATACACGTGTTCACTTACAACAAATAGAAAAAATTAAAAAATAAATAAAATTATGAAGGTCAAATTTTGGTCTTTTTTGTGCGATTTGACGTGGAATGGCTCATATGCACCCTAGCAAGGTATGGTAAAAGGTAGACGTCCGGGCCCTACAAGCTAAAGTACTAAGAACAGTCGTGGTTTGGTTGGCATTGCGGATCATACCTTAGATGAAACGAACCTTACGTACGAATAGGAGAAAGTGAAAAGTATATTAACAATTTGACTGAAAATACCACCAACCTTAGTGATGCAAAATTTCGCCAACCTTGCTACATTGACCCAAAACTTTCTTTCGAAACAGGATCATTTTTTTGAGTGTTTACCATTGTGGGTCCGGATGTGAGACACTATGTGATCCCTCCATTTAGAAGTTTTCTGGAAGACAGAACATTCGTAGGGACGCTTACCGCTGTGGTTCCGCATGTGGATAATACTAAATTACTTCCAAATGAAAATCCCTGTAGGCATACAGTACATTCCTGAGGGATCTACGCTGTGGAGAAGCATGTGTCTAACTAAAGAACTCTTACGAAAAAACTTATTTTCGCAGACAGAACATTCATGAGGACACTCTGCGCTGTGCATTCGCATGTGTCTACCTAAAGAGCTCTTAAGAGAAAACGTCTTTTTGCAGACCAAACATTCATGACTACCTTGTGTGCTGTGGGTCAGCATGTGTCTAACTACAGATTTCATAAACGAAAACTTTTTTTGGCAGACAGAACATTCATGTGGGCGATCTACTCTATGGACCTGCATGTGGGCAACTACAGTAATTCTATCTGAAAAGCTCTTTTGGCAAACAGTGCATTTATGAAGACTTTCTCTGCTGTGGCTCAGCATGTGGTATACTAAACTATTTCTATACGAAAAGATCTTTTGGCAGACAGGGCATTAATGACGTTCTCCCCTGTGTATCCGCACATGTCTAACTAAATGACTTCTCTCACTGAAGCTCCTGTGACAGACGGTGCATTATAAGGGCCTTCTCCGCTATGAATCCTTAAATGGGCAACTAAAATACTTCTAACTGAAAAGCTCTTTTGGCAAACAGTGAATTTATGAAGACTTTCTCCGCTGTGGCTCAGCATGTGGTACACTAAACTATTTCTATACTAAAAGATCTTTTGGCAGACAGGGCATTAATGACGTTCTCCCCTGTGTATCCGCACATGTCTAACTAAATGACTTCTCTCACTGAAGCTCCTTTGACAGACAGTGCATTCGTAAGGGCGTTCTCCGCTATGAATCCTTAAATGGGCAACTAAAATACTTCTAAATGAAAAGCGCTTTTGGCAGACAGAGCATTCATAACGGCGATCTCCGCTGTGGATTTGCATGTGTCTCACTAAAACCCCTTTATTAAAGAATCTCTGTTGGCAGACAGAGCATTCGTGAGGGCGATCTCTGATGTGGATAAGCATGTGTTTACTTAAATCACGTCCGTCTGAGAATCTCGTTCGACAGATAGAGCATTCATACTGCTTCTCATCGCTGTGGGTCCGCATGTGATCAGTTAAATTTCCACGCGATTTAAAGGTCTTCTGACAGACAGAGCATTCATGAGGGCGTTCTTCGCTGTGGCTTCGCATGTGACTAACTAAAGCACTGCTATTTGAGAATCTGTTTCGGCAGATTCGGCATCCATACGGCTTCTCACCGCTGTGGATACGCATGTGATTAACTAAATGACTGCTATTTGAGAATCTCTTTTGGCAAACAGAGCATTCTTTCGGCTTCTCGCCGCTGTGAGTCCGCATGTGTTCAGTTAAATTACCTTTCGTTTTAAAGGTCTTCTGACAGACGGAACAGGCGTACGGGCGTTCATTACTGTGACTCCGTAAATGGTTAATCAAATACTTTCGAACTTTGAAGCCTCTTTGGCATTGGGAACATTCATAATCCCTTTCCCCTCTCTCAATTCTTTTAATTTTATTTTCCTTTTCTCCCAAGCTCTCAAAGCAGAGGGAACTTTCAGGACCACTGTTTGAGGTATGAGTTTGCATGGAATGTGAGATACTCTCCAAATTCTTGTCGCGTCCAGCTCTTCCCATCGGATTATCTTCTCCTTTCTTAAGAGGTAAACAGTTTTCTTGTTTGCAGCCTGTTCTTAAAGTGCTTTCCACTCGAAGGTTTGATTCGATAAAGTTGCCCGAGTCAGATTCTCCATCTGTTGGCAAACACAATTCATCAGCAACAAACTAAGGTGGCTTTAAAAAAAATGTACAAAGCAAATCGAAAACAAAACGATAACAGAAAATATCTCTGTAGAAAATGCCATCATTTTGGTGACTGAAGCATCGGTCTACTACGTAACAAGCGAGAGCGTCATTAGACCTGGCTTCTGTTAATGTAGTTTGCTATTCAGAAGCTTCAAATTACATTTTCTTGCAAAACTGCACACCATAATATTTCCGAAAGGAAATTATTACGCGCAAATTAAGAAATGGAATTGCCTGTAAAGGAAGGTGCCAAGAATTTTCGCAAATATTTGTCCCATTCGTGGCGTCTGCAATTTCTATAAATTAAGTAAAAAGCATTTTACTTCGAATCTCTTCTCAGTTCTCGTCACAGTTCAGTTGGAAGGTGCTGAAAAAGGGGGTTACCTGGGAGAACGACATAAAACTTTTTCTTTGGGGGTTTGTATCCAGGTACTAGACGAAAAAAACAAGTTTTCGACATCCCTGGCCCTGTGCTATCTCCGGATCACACACTCACAAATATAATAATGTTTACCAATTGCTAGTAATGTGCATATTAAAGATGTGAGTGATCTTTCAAGAAAATTGCATTTGTGTAATAACTCAAAAAACAAAAAAAATACCTCAAAATAAACTTTACGTAATACTAAAGAGTGTAATTAGCACTATCCCTTCCAAATGTTTGAAGAAAATATTAGGGGTCATTTATGAGAAAACGGCGTTTGAGCGTTTCTGAAAATGCGTAATTTTGAGCTGGTTTTTGGAGAAAACGTTTGAGTTTTCGAGAAACGTTAGTGGACAATATTATAAGCACATGTACTCATTAATATAATAATGTCCCCCAAGCGCCGCTAATGTAAATATTAACGACGCGAGACACAAGTCAAAAAAATTACAGGTTTTTGAAAAAAACAAAAGAATAGAGCAAAATTGTTGTTTTATGTCCTCTAACAGTACATTTGTCACTATCCCTATCAAAAGTTTACAGAAAAAATTGGGAGCCGTTTTTGATAAAATCTTGCTTTGTATTTTTTTAAATTGAACGTAGTGCACGCAATGTTGCGCGAAAACTTCTAAAATTTTTTTTAAAAAATATACACATGACCTTAAAGAAAGAACTCGCGATGAAGAACAAATTTTATTTGAAGGAAAAATCTCTACACCTTAATAAGTGTATTTTACTCTATTATTAAAAGAAAATCAAAGAAATTAGAGCCGTTTTTGAGATAATTTCGAAAATGGACGGGGGGGTTTCATGTAATGTACACCTCAAAATTAAAATATCGGTTTCAAATTCAAGAGGCCACGAGATCAGCCAGATCGATCGGGAGGTATCAGTTTTGGAGGAAATCGGCTGAACAGTTTACTCGCTAGCGTTGTTCACAGACAGACGGTCGGTCGGTGGGGCAGAGAGACGTTTTGCTTTCAATTGTTTTTTCGGTATCAAGGAGTCACAAAACATGGATTCTGGCTGCACCACGTGTCAGGAGATTTTTTTCTTAGTTTAGCAACTGGGTTTATCCAATTTTTCGTTCTCACAGCCCTGTAATAAAGAGTTTTTCTGCCGAAAATCCGCCGTTTCTTCTCGCAGAATTACATAACTTTCGTACGTACGTAGTAAGTATACGGGAAAGTAAAAATGGAGCAATTTCGTAGAAAAAATTGAAAAAATCTGGGAGGCTTCATGTAAAGAATATCCACGTTTTAAAGAATGTTTTTCAAAATCGCAGCGCTTCGATTCCAAAAAGATCTACCTCGGAAGAGCCATTTTGGAAAAAATCATATATATGGTTTAAGCGGTAACAGTGTTCACAGACGGACAAATTCCGATTCTCCGTCCGTTTTGCTGTCAATCGATTTCTTGGTATCAAGGACCACGCCAAGCGCGCGGGGCAGACCGGTGGGGGCAACGACATGGACTTTGTTGCACACACCGAAACGAAGAGGGAAAAAATAGCACATGAGCTTCCAGATGCCGTAGAGTGTTTTTTTGAAGTCTAGTAACTTCCAAACCCGTTTGATATCTCTACAAATATGTTCAATAGAGCCTAATATTCAATAAAGAAATCAGTCACGGCAGTGCGGCTGAAATGAGAGTTGTTAGCAGTGATGGCACGCGGGGCCATTTCAGCCAATTGCAATGAAATAGTTAAATTGTGCGACACAACTTTCTTATAAAGTAGTGATTTCAAGTTTCAATCGTATCTAAATTAAAAGTATTTTGGATGAAAATTTACGGAGATATGGAAAGTGTCTATTTCTATATTTTAACGTAAAATATTCGGACTACTGTGGCCCACTGTTTGAGTCTAAGAAGTGGACGGTGTGATGCAACAACCGGCTAAGCGCCATTTTAGAAAAAAATGAGATATGGACGCCATTAGTTGCATTGGATCATGTTCTAAGTGGTAAAATCTGTAAAAATAGCCTTATAATTAATGAAAAATGTAAACGCCATCAGTCACATCATATTTCGCAATAACCGGCAATAAACCTAGATCTTCAAATCTACTGTTCTTAATTTCACATTATGCAGGTAAGCGCCAGATATTCCACTCATGTTTGTGTAGTTTGGTGCTTCAATGAATGAAATAATTAAATTACAGTTTTTAGAGCTGAAAATGTAATAAGACCGTTGAACACTATTATCTCAAAACTTGTATGATGTCCCATAGCCGGTTGATGCATAACATCAAGTAATGTTTGATGATCATAAAATTGTTGTGGGATAACGTGGGCACCACCTCAACCAAAAATAGGTTAATAAAAATAACATTAAATAATATTTATTCGTTATTTTCTTAAAAGTAGCGAAAAATGGGGTGTTCATGGGGTTTGTGGCACCCCTATATCCAGTTTAAAAACGGCTTTATTGGTGCCGATGTTGATGGTGCTGTTTAAGTATTTTGTGTATCTCTATATTAATAAAATCAATATTTGTGGAGAAATTGTATTTCATTTTTACATCATCGAATGTAGTGAATTTCGGATATTGTGAACCAAAAATGTTAGTCCCCAGAAGTTCTCAATAACCGGAGTGGACAGTATAAAACCGAAAGAATGGTGGCTTCTGAAGATTTTACTTATATTCTGAGCAGTGGGAAATTGTGCAGGCGGTCACAACGTGAAACTCTTTTAGAAAGTATGTGACGGAAGTTGTGATTCTCCTTCTTTGCCACCATTAATTCAGAATGCCAGTGCTTGCTTGCAAAGACTAACAGAATTTATTAGTGACAATGAAGTTGAAAATTTGGATGACAAGGAGGGTATCAACAGAAAATTAGATTTCATCAGGGAAAAATTTAATAATCGTTTTCGAACATGTAATAAGAGATATTAATTAAACAGTGTGTTCATCCTTGATTTACATACAATCAACAAGTTGCAACAGCAATTTAAAATCAAATTCACTGCCTAACATTACCACATCCCAGAACACTTCAAAGACCTTCTACATCAATGAATGTAGGAATAGATAAGCGTAGTGAAAACACGATGTTTCTGAAGACTGCCTGTAGTAAATTAATGAGGATAGGTATGTAGAATTCCTAACTGATGAAATCTATTTACAACCAAGCATGGTGAATAAAAGTGGTGTAGTGAATGACTTTGCGTATCATGAAACAAGGGTAGTAAGAACAGTTGTAGTATTTATGGTATCATCTTTATTTGCCACATTTAAGTGAAATGGTTTCCCTTATACCTGTTAGTAATGCCACAGATAAATAACTCACATTATACAACTGACGTGTGTAAGTTTGTTCTCTCTTTTACAAAACGCTTGCAGTGTAACAGATTCATTCCAAAAGTTGTAGGTGATGATGGGGTTTGCTGTGGCCTTTTATTCAAAGATTTAATTGTAAATATTTTGAAAACCATGGTAAATTTACTAATAAATCATTGTACAAAGTTAAGAAAGATAACATGTGTAAAAATGTGATGGCCAAAAAAATAAAACTTTCAACATTTTTGTAAGCATTTCCAAATAATTTGCCTCCTAGGTGTATTTAATTTCCGGTATTATTTTTCCTCAAATAAAAATGTACTTGTTTTACAAATAGATTTTTTGTTTCATCTGCTGTAAATTCTTTGTAAATCTTTCATAGCATGAATTATGGATAGAAATGTGTTAACTCTCACGGTAGATAAATGTTCACTTAGGTCAGCAGACAGTATGTGATGTGTAACGTTGCCAGTCAGCTGTCACGGTCTATAAAATGTAGACAGCCGTGCCCTAAGCTAAAATAATAAGGACGGCGAGTGGTTTGAGGGTGGTTGGCATTGCGGGTCATATCTTAGATAAAACGAACCTTACTTACGAATACGAGGAAGTAAAAAGTATATTAACAATTTGTTTGAAAATTTCACCAAATTTAGTGGTGTAAAATTTCGCCAACCTTGTTTTATTGACCCGAAAATTTCTTTCACAACTAGATCATTTGTTATACTGCGATTTTTCTAACTTTGTCCCTCAAGGTCTGTCTTGGCGATGGAATATGTCACGGTATTTCGCGACGTTCTCAGTTGTGCCGCCAGATATCGCATGATCGCGACCGTATCAAGCAGTGCTTGCGATCATGAGACATCTAGCGACTGGACGGAGAAAGACGCGAAATGCCGTGTGATAATCCATCGTGGCCTTAGGGGCTTGAGGGGTAGAGTTAGAAAAATCGCACTATAGAGTGTATACAGCCGTGGGTCCGGATATGAGACACTATTCGCAATTTTCGTAACTTTGTCCCTGACAGGAATCAGCTGTTCCCGGTTTCATTTATTAGGGAGCTTAAACGTCACCATAGTGACGTCACTATCGCGAAATATGAGCTCCCGATTGGATGGCAGCGAAACAGCTGATTAGGACAAAGTTACGAAAATCGCAGTATATGTAATTTTTCCGTTTAAAGGTCTTTTGGCAGACGCGTTCGTAGAGGCGTGTACGGCTGCGGGTCTGCAAGTGGGAAACTAACTTAAAAAAAACTTATTTTTGTAGACAACATTCTTGAGGACATTCTGCGCTGTGGATCCGCAGGTGCCTAACGGCAGAACTCTTGAAAGAAAACTGTTTTTGGCAGAGAGAACATTCATACGAGCGATCACCGCTGTGGACCCGCATGTGGCCAACTAAAGTACTTCTAGCTGAAAAGGTCTTTTGGCAGACAGAGCATTCATGACGACGTTCTCCGCTGTGGGTCCGCGTGTGCTTAACTAAAGAAGTTCTATACAAAAAGCTCTTTTGGCAGACAGAGCATGCATGAGGGCGTTCTCCATTGTGTTTGTGGATATGTCTAACTAAATTACTTCTCTCACTGAAGCTCCTGTGACAGACGGTGCATTCGTATGGGCGTTCTCCGCTGTGAACCCTTAAATGGGCAACTAAAATACTTCTAACTGAAAAGCGCTTTTGGCAGACTGAGCATTCGTAAGGGCGATCTCCGCTGTGGATTAGCATGTGCCTAACTAAATCCCCTTTCTTCAAGAATGTCTGTTGGCAGACAGAACATTCGTGAGGGCGTTCTCCGCTATGGATCCGCATGTGGGTAACTAATGTACTTCTATGAGAAAAGCTTTTTCGGCAGAGAGAGCATTCATAGCATTCATTCGCCTTCTCACCGCTGTGGGTTCTCATGTGATGAGTTAAATGACCACTCGATTTAAAGGTCTTCTGACAGACGGAACATGCGTACGGACGTTCATTGCTGTGGACCTGTATATGTCTAACCAAATATGATCGCCATTTGAAGCTTTTTGGGCAAAAGGAACATTCATAATCCCTTTCCCCTTTCTCCGTTCTTTTAATTTTATTTTCCCTTTCTCCCAACTTCTCAAAACAGAGGGAACTTTCACGTCCACGCTCTGAGGCAATAGGTTTTGTGAAATGTGAAACACACACTAAGTTATAATCACGTTCAGCTCTTCCCATCAGATTATCTTCTCCTTTCTTAAGAGATAAACAGTTTTCTTGTTTGCAGCCCGTTTTAAAAGTGCTTTCCGCTCGAAGGTTCGATTCGATAAAGATGCCCGAGACAGATGCTCGACCTGTTGGCAAATACAATTCGTTAATAACAAACTAAGGTCACTTTTTTATAAATATATAAGGGAAAGTGAAAAAAAAGCTAACAGAAAATATCTTGGCAGAAAATTCCAAAATTCTGGTAACTGAAGCATCGTTCAATCACTGTAAATAGTGAGAGCGTCATTAGACAAGGCTTCTGTAAATGTAGTTTGTTGTTGAGATGCTTGAAATTATATTTTCTTGCAAAATGCACACTAGCTTTTTATCGAACTATAATATTACTGAAAGGAAATTATTATGCTCAAATTATCAAAGAGATTACCTACAATTTGAAGGAACATTCCAAGAAGTTTTGCAAATGTTTCATATTCGTGGCGTCTGCAATATCAATAAACTACGTAAGAAAAACAATTTACTTCATCTCTCTTTGCTCATTTAATCCTTAATTTCTTAGTGAACAGTGCGTATTACACACTAACTTGACTGTATGGAGTTTTATTGCATTGTGTAACGTTTTTATGCGGTTTAACAGAATGTAATTAATGAATGTATTTTAGCTCGATGATGTGACAAACGTGAATCTCGAAACGTTGCGATGTACAACTTACAATAATGGTGATAAATGAAATAGATTAACAAATGTGTTCGTCAAAAATATGGCCAAGAAACTTCGTCACTAATCCATCAATCAGCAAGATGAGGCGATTCACGCCGCACACACTCTCCTTGCGTCTACAATAGCCCGCGAACGGGAACGGCAACGCGAAGGCGAGGACGGGAACGGGAACGCGAGGTACTTGCGCTTCACAATAAACGCCAACGGGAAGAGGAATAGCGCTATGAACCTGCAGAGGCAAAAAAGAAAACTTATTTGTTGGTTTGTTTATTGATATTAAACAATTGACATGACATTAAACAATTAAAGTCGGTACACAAATTTAAGTTAAAAGTAAAATCTTTCCTGCTGCAAAACTGTTTCTATACAATTAGAGACTATACTGATCGTCGAAAAGAAAAATAATCTTTATTTTAACAAAACAATGATATATATAATGAATTAGTTTACGTTTGTATTGTATACATTTTTAAATATATTGAATACGCCTGTAACAAGTAATGTACTTCAGCTTTCGGGTCAATGACCCCCATCTCAATCAAGTTTTTGTCCAGTTTCCCTGATCCATTGAGCAAATGCTGAGATCGCCCCTTGTTTTGCTTCTGGACGTAAATGTAGCTTCACTGTGCGCACGTTTTGTTGAGCACCCCTTTTGCTTGTAATGGTAGGAGTAGAATTGATGTTCATTACTATTATGCAAGCAATGCAGGAAAATCAAATCAGTTCATTCACCGTTGAAATGGATTTTCTATAACTCGGGAACAAACATTTTTCAAATTTTTATTTTTCTAAAATAATAACTATTTTCTAAATTCTTATTACTAGTTTTTCAAATGTTGCTTTTTTTCTTTTTTTTATTATTCTGGGCCTCACAAAAATGTGCGCAGAATTTCCCCACACGTTATATACAGTTTTTACTGTTTTTGACCAAATAAACAAATAAACATGTCTTTAGGTTCACGGAGAGAAGGCCTCATAGCCGCGCAGTAATGAATAGAGACCGGAAAAATATGTAGGATTGGACATCAAAATATGTACATAAATATGTAATGAAAATACTAAGAATATCTAATAAATATGAAAAATCGGATATAATATGTAATATTAAAATTCTCTACTTAAACAACCATTTCCATCGCACAAAATTAGATTTAGAAAAAATGTCCTACATAAATTTTAAAATTAATACAACGTTTTAAAAACATTTTAGAGAGCACAAGTTGATGCACTTCGCGTCATACAACTTCCTCGTCAGTAGTAAAAGCTTCATCTATTGTAATCCAGGAGAGTAGTTTGGCAGTCAGACTATTCGCAATAGAAGCCATCGCACAAACTGGGGATATCTACGTCCAGCAAACGTACGCTGCAGCATGCAACATTTTTATAGAAGTGTTACACGTCGTCGGTCGCAATTTTTTCTCGGAAATTAAAGTTACAGATCACAAAACGGGGTGACAGTGATACTTTTGACACCTGCATTTCACCAAAAATGTAAGAAAAAATGCTGATTTTTTAAAAAATAAATCTTTTTATAAAGAATGTAATAAAATTGAAGAAAACTGATAGAATAAGAAAATATATTGTGAAAACAGCAAAATATGTAAAATATATAATATAGTACTAAATATGTAAAAATATGTAACGAAAAAATTGGATATTGGGTTAGGAGGGCGGTGGATTCGCTAAAATTACAATTTTGGGAACGGTAAGTAGAAGGACAAAAAATATGTAATTACATAAGAATCCGGTCTCTAGTAATGAAAGGACAGACAGGAGAAATGAGAAAATAATTTAAAACATCTAAATATTCTTCATTCACCAATACCATTTCTGTCACTTTGGTCAACAAGCACACAAATAGATACACAAATAGAGAACACAAATAATTTGTTTATTTAAAATAAAAACTGATCCAGTAAAAGCAATAATGGTTCACATACTTTATGTAGTTTACTGGTTGAAAGTTAGAAAAAGTTGAGTGAAGTTCACGACCTAGCCAAATATAAATGTGTGTCCTCGTACTTTAATAATAAGAGCACTATCAAATCCAATGATTTTCAAAATTGTCCAATTCATATCAGTTCGAACCCATTAGAATTGGCATAATTTATAAAAAGGAAAGCACTGATCTAAAAATACAATGGGAGAGAGAAAATCAATCAATTTATAGACACGTAATGAAAAACAGTTGACAGTTGTCCTTTGCTGCTTACATTAAGGGTTTCATCCAGTATCGAGGAGACAAAAGAGGCTTTATAATTTTCGTTTTTAATTTCATGGAACATTACCATGCTCACACTTTAAATCCAATCAATCTGAATTTCTGGTGAGATTGCACGAAACACTGGAATTTTCCATATTATCCTTGTCAGTTTTATCATATTTAACTATATCACTTATATATTCCATAAAATTGTCTCTATTTGATGCTCCCCTATTTTCATTACGGCTAGAAAATACAAGCCCTTGTCTCCCAAAAAAGCATACAACTCGAATGAAGTGTGACAGAATTTCCCTATTTTCCCGTATATCACTGTTGTATTGCTCAACATAGCCTGTGTTGGCTATTTAAATTAAATTCTATCCTCCCATATTTTTTTCAGATATTTTTAACTGTTTCTCACGTGCAATAATTTGTCAACAACCGTAACAATCGATGTTTTCAAAACGGTGTGTGATTCGTCTCGTGACGTCAGCGAAGCTTCGTTCTTGGAAGGCGCAGGCGTTCGACGTCGTCATGTCTCGTGAAAAGTCGGGTCGGTCCGGGAGTGCGTGAAAATGACTTTTTTAATCCGTTCCGTTATGATCGACTGGTAGCTATTTCAAGTTCGCAAGAATTTATTACTTAGGCTTTTTGAGAGGGTTTGATATACGTGCTAACTACATTATAATACAATAAAAGTATAAAGCACCTAATAATACCGGGTATTTGGGTAAAGGTATTCATATTAAACTGTTAAGACTTCAATGAGGGCAGTAGTGAAACATCAGAAGCAACTCAGCATGTTAAGGATTGTGGTTTGGACTTTCATTAAGTTACTTATACAGCAGACAATGCAGCCTTAAATTACGGGAAACACACATCAGTTTTCCAGATCCTGAAGAAAAAAGTTCCGAATCTAATTTCCAGCTAGCTGCAACTGTCATATTCTAAACACTTCAAAACAGGCTGGGAAAAGTCTCGGTGATATGGACATCGAGACTTTGGTTGTTAAAGTTAACAATGAATTTTCTATTTCCGCCAAAAATATTGCAATGCTGAAAAAGTTTTATGAATTTGATTTGGAATGGCAAAGTACTGTATACTACGTCTTAAACCTACAAGGTGGCTTTCCTTATATCTTGTAGTGACACATTTAGTTGAGAAATGGCCTGCAATTAAATCATATTTCTTACGTTTGGGTGAAGACGAATGTGATATTCTTTCACCCAAATACATGGATGTTTGTTGCTTGTGGATCGGATAGTGCGCAGCAACATACTATATTCACTATGTTCCTACTTATGAAGAGGCTTACATTTTTTTTACTTTCCCGTATACATACGTATATACGAATTAATATACGTAGTTTAGGGAAAGTTATGTAATGCTGCGCGAAAAAACGGCGAATTTTCGGCAGAAAAAATTCACTGCCGGGCCTTGATAACGAATAAGTGGATAAATCCAGTTGCTAAAT
Source organism: Acheta domesticus (assembly GCA_031308135.1). NCBI lineage: Eukaryota > Metazoa > Arthropoda > Insecta > Orthoptera > Gryllidae > Acheta > Acheta domesticus. The sequence continues at coordinate 75,765,001 of JAHLJT010005437.1, forward strand.
TAAGAAAACAATCCCTTATCACGTGGCGTAGCCGGAATCCCTCTTTTGTGAGTCCGTGGTAACGAAAAACCAATTAAAAGCAAAACGTCCGTCTGTCCGTGAACATTACTAGCGTCTAAATCAGGGCCGCTCAAGCAGAGCAAATCGGCAGCGCGGAGCCGTGTTGTCAGCCGTGAGCGGGACACCGGAGCCCGAGCGTTGCGCGCCTTGCGATAACCACTGTCACAGTGTCCCGGTAACTTCAGTCGCGAAAACATGCACACATTTTTTGTGCAACCTTTATAATACTTTTCATATTCAGCAGCATGATAAACTGTGTAATGTCACCACTATTAAATTTCTTTATGTTATTGAGCACTTGTTTAGCAACTAAACATTTGGCATTGCCGGCGCAATCTGCAAAAAGATACTTTTCTTCCCATGCTGCATTGCAAATTGTCGTGTTTTTAATTTCCAAATCACACTAATATGTTTATACCTAGTAACTGTTCCAATAAATGTTACAAAAGTATTTTACTGTTTTTTTTCTGTCGTAATATCATTTCCCAGAGCAGTGAGACTTTTTCATTCCGAACAACGTAAAATACCCCGTAGAAATACGACGCGACCCACTGTGCCACACGCCACCGATCGATATTTGATGACGTCATTTGCTCTTTCTGCGGCGGAAGAGGAGAGAGCAACCGACTGCTCCTCCTCGGAGCAAATGGTTGAGCGGCCCTGGTCTAAACCATACATACGATTTTTTTCAAATTGAAGAAACCCCTGTCGATCTGGCTCGAGTCGAAGCATTGAGATTTTGAAAAAGAGTCTGTAAAATTTGGGGGTACTTTTTATCTAACCCCCGGACATTTTCAGAATTTTCTCAAAAAACGGCTCCAAATTTTTTCTTCAAATTTCTTGTACGAATAGAGTAAAATGCACTTATATAGGTGGCATACGTCCTAATTTTACGGTTAACTCTGGATTTTAGAAAATTGCAAAAGTCTGAATTTTTCTCGGCCTCTTCCAACAACTACAGAATTAAAGATAGAGATTTTCTCTTCCAATAAAATTTCTTCTCCAAAGCGAGTTCTTTCATTAAGGTCACGTACATTTTTTTGATAATTTTGGTAATTTTTGCGCAACACTGCGTGCAACATGTGCAATTTAAAAAATATATAAAAACAAGATTTTCTCAAAAACGGCTCAAAATGTTTTCTTTGAACTTTTGGTAAGTATAGTGCCTAATGTACTCTAGGAAATTATAGAAACGCCTTACTACTCTCGTTTCGTTTTTTCAAAAATTACAAAAATGTAATTTTTTTGACATGTCTCTCACGTCGTTCATATTTACATTAGCGGCGATTTGTTCACATTATTATATTTATGACTACATGTGGTTTGAATAGTGTCAAGTTAACATTATCGAAAACTCAACCGTTTTCTGAGGTAAGTAGCTGAAAATTCCGCATTTTCAGAAACGCTCAAACGCCATTTTCTCAAAAATGACTCCCATTTTTTTCGAACTTTTCGAATGGATAGTGCTAATTGGACTCTTTAATATGACGTAAAGTTCAATTTTTTTTCAAAATTACACAAATGTAATTTTTTTGAAAGACCTCTCACACCTTTAATATTCACATTTCCAGCAATTTGTAAATACTATTAAATTTGTAAGTGTAAGTGCTTCAAGTGACTTCTAATAAAGTTTTTCGAAAACTCAAAAATTTTCTGTGAAAAAAGCTTCAAATTTCGAATTTTAGTAGCGCTGAAACGCCTTTTTCTTAGAAAGGGCTACAAATTTTTAACAGAGAATTGCCATTTACGACGACGTTTTTGTGTTCTTTAATATTCTAAAATTAATACTTCCATTCAACCAAAAGGAAAACGAAAAATTAAAAAATGTGAAAAACAAAAATGTAGTGTGAGCGGCGATAGATGAGAGCTGGCAAGAGAACATTGCAAGTCCGAATAGCTAGCCGAGACCCAAGGAAATAGAAAACTAATATGGGTGCCATTCTGTAGCACCACTAGTTTCATGTGTTAGGAATATTTCATAACAGAATATTGTTATAGGAACAAGCCAAATGTTTTTCACCGAAAGTTTATGGAATTATGTAGAGCCTACTCCGAGAACTATAGCAGAGATTAAATGATGAGTTCTATGAGTATTAAGTTACTCTGTTTCAAGCACCTTACTTTCCATAAGAAACAACAATTATTGCAAACAAAGTTAAACACATTTTATGAGCCAGCAAATTAATATCTCCAGAAGTGGTTTAATTTCAATGACAGTAACCCTTTCCAACAATTTCAGGTCTTCAATTTCATAGAAGATATAAAATGGAAAGAGAGTGAAGAAGTTGAAACTAAACATGGATTGTGCAGTCATGTAGACGAGAATGTTCTATTGAGAATATTGCATTATTAAGGATGTCCTTCTGGAAGTTATTTTTGGTCATACACAGTGTGAATCAAAATGAACTTTTTATTTTCAAAACTTGGAGTACAGTCTTTGCCTAACATGCTAGTAATTGTGATGCATGTGTTGTCTGTACATGTAAGTAATGCTTTTACAGAAAGCATATTTTCAATAATGGAAAATATTTGGACTGACAATCGCAAAAGGGTAAGTGTCAACGCAGAGAAGGCAGATATGCAGTGTACGATAAATTACCATGGAATGAAATGTTCAAAATTTTATGATTACCTGTCAAGAAAGCCTTCTCTGATTAAGACATGTGAGTCCAACCAGAAGTATATGATTAAATTCAAATGAAATGGACAGTTTGGTTAGCTCAATACAGAATTAAAATGTGAATTGCTTATTCCTGTAAATTTGTTCACAATGATGATTAAATAGTACACTCCAATCTTTTTATTAAATGGTGTTTAATATTAATGTTCTTTTTTAAAATAATTTTATGTTTCATTTGTAAAACTGCTCAACAGAACTGTTGTAATGCCCGGATGTAACAGTGGCAAGATTACATTGTATTTCTAATGGAATATTTATAAAATCCCAAAATTCCATCCTGATTCTATTTGTCCAGGAATCCCAAAATGAAAAGGTGGTAACCCTACTTTTCAAGGAAGGACAGAACCTTCAAGAGAAGGACTGTTCTCTCTAAAGGGGGAAGATTGGTCACCTTAAAGAAGGTCATGTTGAATTTTTTGAAAATGTGAGTAGATTTTCTATAATTTCTTGTCAAACATAACAGCCCGCTCCCAATTGACTCTGCTTCGTCAACCCAAGAGAAGTAAGTTAATTCCAGCAGGATGTTTCATAAGTAAGAATTTGCATATTATTTCATATTCTTTGTTTGTTTCTTACATTCGATCTTTTGTTGTATGTTTACAAAATAATTTTTTATAATTTATTTAAAACTTATTTTAATTGCACCCTTTAATTGAGTTAAATGTGAAAACGAATAGATGAATTCGCTATGCATAATAAGATATGAGAATGAAGAGTACTGTGCATTAAAACCGAGTAGTTTTGATGAATATATAACAATATTATATTTAATTATTATATTTTTCTATCCATTTTCATTCTCTTGCAAGGGTATCAACAAAGCAAATTGCCAAAATGTATCCCATACGAATTACCAGTCATTGCTGGATGTTGCAACATGTTGTAATACCTCACTGATAAGGTGATAATGAAGGCCGCAGTTCATTTGCATTAATATAAACGAATAATTTTATTTACAGCTAAAATATGCATCGCACATTGTTGGTACATTTTTTTACAATGTGGACACACTGAATTCAATAGTATAAAGCTATTTTCATTTAAACATTTGAATTTATTTATTTAAAAATATTTTCATGCTTTGTTCGTTTGAGAATTTTTTATAGCACCACTAGTTTCAATTTTCGAAAAGCAGAGAATGTGCAGAAAAGGGACCAGCAACACTGTCCTTCCAGCTCTTTGCTAAATACATGGAAAAATTTAAAGAAAAAATTTGGAGCCATTTCTGAGAAAATAATAGTTTAAAATTTAAAAATTGCCTCTATTTCACGCAAAAAACACTCATATTTTCAAAAAATTCAACATGCCATACTTGAAGATGTTTCTGATATACACACTTCATTAAGAAAAAAATGTCTTCATGTTTGTTATTGTAGGATTACGCCGAAAAATCAAGGATTACAAATTTTACATTATTAAAATTTTCGAAAAATCAAGGATTTTAATGAAAAATATGTTAACTGCAAGGAGAGAGGCCTTTGCTGCAAGACAATATTCTGGTATCTAGGAACCAGAAAGAGTGGATTATGATGCCACTATGTGTTACAGGAAATAATTTACTAAAAAACACCAACCATATTTATCTTATTTTCGGTATCAAGGTGCCACAATATCAATTTTCCTACACAAAAATTGCCTATTTCCGCTGCAGCATTATAATACTTTCTCTTCACAGCATGGGAGTACTGCTCCATGCAAGAGAAATTAATGGAACTTCCTTTTTGTTGTGAAAATAGTAAATATGTCAAAAACGTATTACCCAATTTGCACCAAAAAGTTTAAACGGAGATACATTATGGACAGTTCACGTTTTTAGACATTTTCATTTTGATTCTGTCTAAGTGAATAATGTTATGAACTGCAGCTCTTCATGATATGTTTTGTAAATGTACGGTTCTCGTTCTTAATTTTGTGCCACTCTTGTCTACAGATTAGTCTCTCGAGTGTCTAAGAGATGAAAAAAACATTTTTTTTAATAACTTCACATTAATTCAAATGTTATAAATTTACTAATGATGTGTACATGAAACAGAAGTCTTCCCATAAAATTCCAGACAGATCTACCATATTGAACATTCAACATCTTAACAGATTTTCCCTTAACTCAATTTTTGGTTCGTCAATGAAAATATAGAAGACACATTGTGAAAACCATTACTAACGACTGTGAGTTTTGCATGTATATATTATTTTTTGAAGATGCAGGTCTCATACGCACGCAATATGTGTAAAAATACAATGATCAGTATCCCTGGTTTACGCAACAAAATTATCTGTTGATCACTCACCTGATCTATACTCTTCTTTTACTACTGCCACAGAAGCACTTTCACAGCTTGGAGCAAGAGGATCCTAAAGCAAAGGACATTTATTAAAATTTGACAACACAGAAAGATATGCGAAAGTCATGGTGCTACAGAGTGTCAGAAACTTTTTCGTACTACTTAGTTTCCTAACCTGCTTTTTTTGACAATCACTAATTTTTCTTTATACATTTTTTGTTCTCATTCACGGAAGTTACTCACAGGTGTCCTGTAGATGAAATGTCATATTGTTATTGTTACTTCCTCTCTGTTTCTTTTCTTAAATTACCCTTATTTGGTCTCTTTCTGTAATTTGAATGTCTCATTCTTTCCCTATATATCACGAAGTTTAGTATTTTATACATATCTTTTTGCTTTCTTGTTATGGTCCATCATACACTGACTGATCAATTAGAATCTGAATTACTTTGTAATATTTATGCCTGTCTCTTATACAATTATGAAAGGAAGGTAAGTGCGTCACATGAGGAAATCACTTGCATTTTTCTACGAAAGAAATCTGCAGCCTTGAAAGACACACAGTTGATATTATATATAAAATATAACTGACATAAATTTATTGATATAAAATGACTCAATATCGAGTTAAATTTAACAAACTTTCTGTGTGTGTTAAAAACATAACAGGGTTATAATATGAACAATTTTAGAATCAATTGTCTTTGGTACCAGGAATTTTAGTGGACGTACCAGGATTTTTGATAGTTGGTACTGGGTTATCTGGCAACGCTGCTTGTCTTATGTGTCATGAAGTTTATTATTTTATAAATGTCCTTTTGCTTTCTTGTTATGGTCCATCATACTGTGAATGATCAATCAGAATTTGAATTACTTAATAATATTTATGCACATCTTATTCAAAAGAAGCTACATGAATCACAGGATGTCACTTGTATTTTCCAATAAAAGATCTCCAGCCTTGAAAGACGCACAGTAAAAATAGAAACAGAATTTCCATGCAAATCAATGCTTTGATGTAAGCGTTTTACAGCTCTCAAACTTCGTAAATGTGTTTTGTGGATGCTCATTTAAATATTTTATACATACTTTTCCAGTGTACACAGTGTTTTTGCATGTAGATGTTTCTCCGGAAAAACTGACCCCTTTTGCATATTTATTACCATTTCCTTATAAAATGGCCTATACAGACTTCCCCTCATCAAATTGAAAACCTTTTAGTAGTATTTTTACATAAATTAAACTGAAATTAATATTACAGTCTGTTATGCACAAATAGCTTATCCTTACATGCTGACAATGGAAATATGCTGTTAATGACATTTTCCTGCTAAGCTGTAAATCCAGGAACCATTCTTACCTTCTGTTCTTCCTCAATCCCTTCATTGGGGTCCTCCTGAAGGTCCAGAAACACTCTGGCTGGTGGTTCAAGTTCTTCCTGCAAAAGGACCAAATATTTTACACATTAATACACATTCTCCCTGATTGGATGGGGAAGCAACATACCAGAGATGAACATTACAAGAATTGAACAATGAAATGATGCAGCCTTTCTGGAAAAAGTATCTTATTTTCTTGAGTCGACTATTTGCTTCTCCTCCGTCATCTCATCTGCCACCCACTGGCCCCCAAAAGATCTTACAGGCATCTTGTGTTGTTTTCTGCTCACCACGAGGCTTTCCCGTACACACCACTTTGCGATCTCTGAACATCCCACTAGCACATATTGGTCTCGTACCTTTACATTTGTAGCCAAGCCAAAATCGCTATTTTCAATTTTGTAGTTTTTGAATGCTCACTTTTTGGCATTTTCGAAAAATGTAACAGTAACTGAAAATGGTATTAGCTCTATTTTTTTTTACTATCCCTTATTACATACGAGAAGAAAATTCAAAGAAAAAAATTGGAGTGATTTTTGAGAAAAAATGCCTGTATTTCACGTAAAATTACACGGAAACTACTCATATTTTCCAAAAGTTGAAGGTGAACATATTTAAAGATCCGTCTTTAAGGAATAAATTTTATTAGACTTTTCATAAGCAGCCAATTTTTTGGTATTAAACACCCACAAAGTGTGAATTCTAACTACACAAATGTTAGAAGATCTAATTTACAACAAACACCGGATTTATTACTTTTCGATTCCAGGGTCACAATAAGAGATTTTCTGTTGCAAAATTGCTGTTTTGCCACAGAATTACTTTCTCTATATTACATATGTAACATGTGAAAAAATGAAAGCTAGTATCACTGTTCTATACACAATTTAATATACATTATTTTCTCTATTTTTATTTTTTCCTTGCATTATTAGTCCATATTTTGCTCCATATTTTAGAAAATTTTGGCCTGTACATATGTTCATCATTAGAGACATGTTGTACATGTAAATCCTACCAGTGATAATAACTGTATACAATTAAAAATGTGTTACATTCTTGGAAATTAATTTAATATACACATAATTGAGACAGAAAGCTAACTGAAAAAATTCAATTTGTATACTGCGTGTTTCTTCTCGATCCTGTGAAAAAGGAATTTATGAAGTGCCTGTGTTTCAGTCATATTGATATTTCTAATTTGTATTGCAGATGTTTTGGGGCCATTTACTTGTCGTACATCTAGGAGGACAATAAGCAGCTTTGGAGTTACTTATTATGAAAGTAATTTGAAATGGGGATATATTCAAATGATAGATAAGTTTTTTTCGTTTTGCTAAGACACGTATTACTAATGTACTTTGTAATTAACTCCAAAACTCATTACTGGAGCTCCAATGAAAACCATATTATGGTCCAAATGTCGTTAATGTAAATTAGAAATTTTCATGTGACTTAAACCCAAGAACTTTACAAATTTATTATTGAAATTCTTATCCGAGAAGGAAGTTAAGTCTCAAATGTTGCAAAGAAACCCAATAACGAGGGAATCGATGGCAAGAGCTCACCTCCTCATCATTCATCGCCTCCTCCTCTTCTTCTCTCTTCAAGGGCCAGGGCACACCTCCATCCTGAAAATGATACCACATATTTATTTATTTATTTGTCAAAAAACAGTAAAAACTGTATATGACGTGTGGGGAAAGAAATTTATCTGCGCACATTTTCTTGAGGGCCAGAATTAAAAACAACGAAAAATGAATTTAGAAAATAATTATTTTAGAAAAAATCAAAATATTTGAAAAATGTTTTTTCCCGAGTTATAGAAAATCAATTTCAACTGTAAATGAACTACAAGCAAAAGGAGTGCTCAACAAAACGTGCGCACAGTGAAGCTACATTTACGTCCAGAAGCAAAGCAAGGGGCCATCTCAGCATTTGCTCTATGGATCAGGGAAACTGGACAAAAACCTGATCGAGATGGGGGTCATTGACCCGAGTCATATCAATTCATTGTAGCTGCAAATCAAATAACACTTAACTCAATCACACTTTTTCTACTTACATACGGTCCCAGCAACATGCTAATGCAACTCGTTGAATTACAGTGCAAAAGTAACTTAAGGGAGAACTTTAAGAGCAAGGAAATTTTGAGGTCTTTATATGTGTTGATGTCAAAATATTTGTGTTATGTTAGTTTCATGTCATTGTGCTTAAATATTGGACTGGTCAACTATAAAGACTAGCTAATGTGATGACTTTGTGTTGGCATAAGCATTTGCCAATGTCCCCTTTAATTGCACAGAAAAACTTCATTTATTAAAAATTTTTTTTAAATTTTAATTTTTCAGTGGAGGAAAAAAAAAAAGACTACTTCCGTGAATCCGTTGATTCCATTACCATTCAAGCTTCTTGGTATTGTGGTGCGATTATATGCTTTTTTGCTAGTTGTTTACATTTTGCAATTTTTGTCTGATTTTCAAATAGCTGCGTTTAGTCATTTTATTTAAAATGTATACTTTCTCCTAGACATTTGTGATTTTTCTTTGCTTTCTACTTGTTTTCATCAGTTATCATATTAAAGCTCGTTGAAATAGTTTTAGCATTACAATTTAGTTATTTTATTTTAGTAATTTTTGTGGCTCCCTGTATAATATAGTGTTTGTGGATTTTGGTAGATTAAATAACCCCATGGGATTTTCGCCCCGTCATGAGAGAGAACTAATTCCTTACCCTCAAGAGCATGTTCTTGTTTTCAAACCAACATTCCTCTTTCAACCCCCAAGAGCAAATAGAAAACCTCTATAGCTCCTAGTTCCTGTCATAAGAAGTTCCTTTACATTCATTTCCCTCATTCAAACAGGTTGTTGGTTTCTCCTTCCTACAAAGGAGCAGTGAACTACTACCCTCACCTTCAATAATCATTCTTTGCAAGACTCTCTGAACCCAAGGAGCCATCAGCAGGGCTGAGAAGTTCGGAGAATCATACCTCCCAGTCTAAGATACTCCTTGCTACAACCCTACTATTGGAAGGGTGAAGATCCTGCCATGATCCAACAAATACAAAAATGGATGAGGAAACTCTCTGAAAGTTGATGAAGACAGAAAAGATCCCTTCTGAACTCGCCCTTCAAGGAAGAGTGGTCTCTCTAGACCTGAAAGTCAGCCAGTGTATGGGAAGAAACCCAGAGAGAAAATCAGGCTCGATGTGCCATAAGATGTGCCTTATCACTGAAATGGCAAATAGTAAACAAGAACCCTGATACGGAAGAAATAAATTGTGTACTAAGAGAAGGGTGCCCATGTAGCCAAATATTTTAACATAAATATTGACAATGCCATTAAAAAATAGCAAAATAATCTTCAGGATCTTTTTACTTTCATCAATTCCATAGTAGACACACTACTCTTAGCTAATGACCAGATCATCTAAATCTGAAGATAAGTTTCAGTTTGCTGTTCACTCTTTGAACCAAATTTCTTGAGAGAATAATTTACAAAAATCTATTCATAAAAGTAAGATAACAGCATTCATAATATTAGATCCTTTACAAGCAAAAATAGTACTCAAAAACGTTACCTTACAACAAGTCAAACATTTTAACTATCTTAAGTTACAATATCACAAGTCGGTTCAAATTTTTATCAATAGGTAGTAAAAACAACACCTGGCTACATCCAAAAGACTGGCAAAAGAAGGGCAAAAGAAGGGCTCAGATACTAGGGATGAACACAATGATACCCAGTAGGATGGATACTTAAACGTAACGATCAATTGAAAATTCGATTTGAGACGTTGACACAGGGAGTTTTGATGTTGCCAAATGTTATTTGGACTGCCAAGCCAGTTTAGTCACTCTATGACTGTCCTTGCTTTCTTTGGGAGCAGTTCCTTCTGGAGGAAGTGTGTTAACCCTGGCTTACACCAATCCTTAATTATTAAGAAGAAAATGTAGAATTCCCTGCATTTCTTATGTAGTTACATATTCACAATACTCGGTAAACAATTTTATTCAATATTACATTCAGCGTACAATATAATTACAACTAATACAATATTTCTCATTCTGAAAGTGCAAATTCTAGTCATAATAGACAATTCTTTTTTCTTTTGAATATGTAACTTATTTATTTTTTAAATAGTGTGCTCTTGCTTCCTTAATGACCATTGAGTTCATCCGAAGAAAGAAGGTAAAAAATTTGCAATTCATAAGGTTTTATGGCAGTGGTCCTCTGTCCATTTTATAACTACAAGGCCATTTTGTTTTGGTGAAACTAGGAGGAAGCAGAATATATTGTCTGCTTCTTGGGCTGCACTAGAGTTGCAACATTGTGGATTAAAGTAATTCCTGTGGAAATAGCTGACTTCTGAAGCTATCATTCTGATAATTTCTCTCTCTTTTGTTTCGTTTGTCATCCACTACTTACACAGTTGAGAGACTGTGTAAGTAGTGGATTCATAATACAAAAATGTTTGTCCCAGTTCTTATTAGAATTAAACAATATTTTCTTCTGTAAAACTAAACTGTAAACTCTGAACAATTATATTAAGAAAAGTTACCATTATAGATGTATCTGTTTGTTGAGTACAACACAACCTAAATACTTTGTGGTCAGACTCTTGTGTTAATAATGCACATTATATAATTTATTTTTTATGGTTTCAACTGTTAGTAATGATTGATATCGAACAAAAAATACATAACTAACGTAAACATTTCTTATATGTCTGAAGAACATGCAATTCAAAGATGGGGAAACATTTGAAATTATTTTCTCATCTGAAATGTTTTTCATTTTACATGACATAAGGGTATACATAATGGGTTTTTTAATGAACTATTATTTTTATTTCAATATTTAAACTGGCAACTTTACTATATGGTACCTATAAAGAAAATTTATGTTATGAAAATGTTACTTATTTTATTTCTTTACAGTAAAAAATTGGGTTGTAAAACAAATTCCTAGAACATCTATGCTGCACGAGATGAATATCGTCTCAATGCAGTAGGTTGAATACGATTATCCAAAAAGGTCATTAAAATATTCTCTTTAATTTGAAGGGTTATTCTGTCTACAATTGGAACCAAATCGAATTTATACATAAATTAGGCCCAACAAGTAAAGAAGGTAAAATACACTTCAAAAGAGATCTCAATGTTTGAGAAAGAAGGTCCCAATTTTGATAATTCTGTTTCTTTGGAAGAAAAACATTAATGTTAAATGTTAAGATTTATTTTTATTTTATTTGGTCAAAAAACAGTAAAAATTCTATATGACATGTTGGGAAAGAGATAAAGTGTTTATTCCCAAGAGCAAAAATAAATAATCTGAAACACTATTTTGCACTCCCACTAAGCAGAAAGCAGGGCATCATCCTATACGTAAGTAGCCTTCAAGCCGCGTTAACTGAAATGTTTTGGTCAACAAAAATTGCGACCTGACTGCAATGCTCTCAGCCAACTTACTTCTCTCATTGGGTCATGAATTCATCTACATATTTTTAATCTCCTAGGCTGTGAACTATCCTGGACTTCCACTACTTTATGCTTACTCTGTGCTTAAAATAGGGTCAACTATGAACACCGGTTGCCATGGTAACTCCCACCCTTACTGCCAGCATACTCTTAGCTTCTGTTACTCTAAGTTTGAGTCAAAATTTTTCCAACTCGCAAATACACTGTAAGTAAAAATTACTTTGTGTTTAATAGTAATGCAGTATGGTATTAGCAAACAAATAAGTTTGTATTAGCTGAGGTCTCCCCTTTACAGCCCTCCAATACACAAATATGCTTTAAAAAACCCATAACACTAAAATGAAAGTACATTCATCAATTACTGCTATCACAATTATTCCCAGGACAATCTGCTTCCTCTCTTTTACTGGGCAGCACCATACAACTCGTTTATTGTAACTATAATTATATTAAATTAATGCAACAACTCACAATTGAATTCAATGCATACTCTTCTACATGGTCCAATGTTTCTTCTACAACCTGGAAACAACATTAGAGAAAGATTATTAATCAGGTTACACTCCCAAGTAAGCGATTTCAATCCTAAAGTTCTGCTGTCTCATTAGAATAAACATTTACTGTGGAATTCCAAACTCAAAATGAACAATGCTCCATGATAAAACAGATTCCTACTGTGAAAAAAGGGCGAAAATATATCGAAAAAAATATATTAAAATCAACACATGACATCAGTTAGTAAGGTATTTTTGGTTTACTTGCTGGCAATACAAGTTTTCACAGCACACGAAATTTAAAGAAAAAATTACCTCTTCTTTTTTTATTATACTTTCGGCTAAAATGACCATGCCTTCCATCAGTATATCTGTTTTTTATCATTGACAATATACAGCACAAAATTCACAAGTGTATTCGCTTTAACCTCTCCGGGCTTCTCAGCTTCTTAACAGGAATTTCACGTGTTGCATTTCGCGAAGTTTGCTCCACCTCAGTGCTGCCCTCGCACCAGTGGCGATGTGACTACGCCAGAGGTGTCAAGTTGGCGGGATGAATTTTAAAAATACTAAATATTTTTCATCGCGAACCAAGAGTTTTCGAAAAAGTTATGAAAAAAATAAAAAAATCACAAAAAATAAATTTAAAAGCAAAACCCAGGCTGCGAGCAAAAATCAAAACATCGTGAGTTGTCAATGACAGTCAAAAAGAACTGGAATTCTCTAGAAAAGAAAAAAAGAGGAAAAACCCTCTTGAATATCTAAATTAATTGAACAATTAATCCTCCGTTACATGCGTTGTGTTTGTGAAGTACACGCGCGCCAACTGAGCAAGCTTAATACGCTCTCTTCTTCCAAATTGTGCATTTTTACAGTACTTTTCGTGAATATCAAATAGACCTTACGTTGCAATAATATCCCTCAACTGTGGAAATTATTTGTATTTTTATTAGACTATTATCATTTAATGATTTGTTTTAAATTTTGAGACATCCGATAGTGAAAAAACATGAGAAAACAGAGAAAATCATAACGATACTACTAATAATAATATTGTTGCTTAAAAAAATGAAATTAATTCAAAACATTTTTTTTTAAAAAATGCTGTCAAAAAGATAATAATGATGAGCATTGATGATCTGCATTTAGTAAATATTTCATCTTAATATCTTCAACCGTTTAGATTAGAAAATATTTGAGGTGGAGTTTTTATTGAATACCCTTCAATATTTATAGTTAATTGAACCAGAAATTTGTCACAATATTGGAATTGTTGATATGCAAATAATTTGGACTTTCTACAATTTTTATAATAGAAATAATATTTATGCACTTCTCTGATCGTTAAACATTTATTAACTATTACAAAAAGATATAAATAATTTGTTTAAATAGTAAATATTATGTTTAAATACTAACACAAATAAGGAACGTGATTGTAGAACTTATAACACGAACAAACGCGCGCGGAATGACGCTTAGTATTGCTAAATATTCCTGTGTGGGCGAGATCTACAACGATTGAGAAAGGTTATTTCGTTACCTGTCGATGAGTCACCGCGGCTGAGGAAGATACAGGAAGCCGCAGCTCAATACCTCGTGAAAACTCACAATGAGAGGCAAAAATTGATGAGTGCGGAGTCTGAGTCCGCGTGTGTGTAACGGAGGGTTGATTTTAATTTTCTTAACAGAGCAAAACATCCTAACAAACACGCATGACGCCTACTAAAGCACAACAAAAGCTCTCGATATCAAACAAGTTCTAACAAAACTTCTACTGACGATTTGTAATTTAAGTATGTTTTAAAAAAAATTTAAATTTATTTTTTCATAAAAATGGTTTCCACTTTTGTTCTTAAAATTTTCTTCTCAAAGAATGGTATAAGAAGTAGTACTAATCCCGTTTCGGGTGAAGTCTTCGTATTCAAGAAAATTGCAACAAATGTGATGGATTATCCTGAGTTCTATAAACAAACATCACAAAAGTTTGTATGGTAGACATAGGTGAGATCAAGAGTACAATACATTGATTCCTGCGGCGATTATTGTTAGGAAGCAAAGGATGCACTGCTTCCAGTTTAATTTCTGGCAAAAAAATATTCAAGGTGAATTCAAAATCACTAAAAATATTTCGAGAAGAAAGTGAATACTCTTAATTTTTTGAAAGCGAATTTTTGTACCTAGTCTTTTTTCTTGACGGCAGACGTCAGAACTATTCGGAAGTCAACTGCCCACCCCTGCGCCCTAGTGCAGCCCACTGTCAGGGAGCCGGAAGGACCGTTTCCACGAGGGGTATTTGAAAGGATGTTAAAGGACCCGATGAATTATTAAAAAGTAGTATCATTAAAAGGACAAGCTACATACCTTTGAAATCTAATACATCTTCAAAATATTTACATAAATCCTCATGGTAATGAATAAAAAAGTTTGCACGCACACTCATAAGCTTGGCGAGATATACTCGTATTAAATAAATACCAACCAAACTAGTGGCCCTACAACAGCACACACCATAACAGCACACCTACACAGCACGCATCCCGCGTTGTTGGAAACAGCTACGTAGAATTGAAATATCACTTTCTGCGCTAGTAGCATCTTAGCTAATATTTAAAAACGCCCATTTCAACCAAGAAGCGAACAACTCACTGTTTCCATCGCAGCGTTGTCAGAACTATTCTACAACTGGATAAAAATATAATACAAAAGTTTTGTAAATTTGTATTGGTAAAAGAAGCCTGATATCCTGGACAACATAGAAATGCATTTCATAGGGGCATGTTTAGAGAAGAGTATTCTAAAACCATGCAAAAATACTCTACTCACTACGAACGGTACATCATTTGGTGCGAAAACGAAATATCTTCATGCAATATTAACATAAATTTGACAATTATAACTCCTTTTCATACAGCTACATCAAGTCACAACAATGACACGTAATTCACAGAAATTCGCGAGCGCGAAACGGAATTCCTTTGTTGCTTTCCCTGTATTGTTGGAATTATCTGAGAACTAGTAGCTTTTATTTCAGATATTTCAAAAAAATAATTTCTGAAAGATTAATGTGTAAATGTATAACAAAAAGTCGAATTAAGAAACGAACAAAGAAATAATATGCAAAATCGGAAATTCTAATTTACGACGCATCCAGCTGTCTGAAGTGCAGTACATTTGCGGCAGGCAATTATGCCGAAAAAATTTTGACTTTTTACAATTTTCGAAAATTCAGAGTTTTTAACCAACGTGAGACCTAAGCCATTATCTTAAATGATCTTCAGACTATCCAACAACATAATTTAGTCTTAATTGTTGGCGCCATTTTTTTTCAAAATTTTGAAAATGTCCCAGGAGCTTCACGTAAAGTATCCCCCCCCAAAAAAATTAAAAAATTGTTTATCTTATTCTGGAAGCTCAATGAACAGAGTATCTTGCGAGTCTTGTGGTGGGATATGAATTTGTGGCATGGAAGTTATTGCAGCTTCTATGTTCCCTTGTGTCTATAACAGTGCTTGTACTTCTGCTTTAATCTCATTTGTCTGGCATGAATCATATTTGCCGGATTTACTTATCAGCGCTCTTCGATCTGCGATATTCTGCACAGTGAGGTGGAATAAACGAGTGTACTGTTGAATGAAACATGCAATTCCATATCCTGCCTGTATCCTACACAGATTGTATCGCAACGGGTATTGCGAAAATACCACCTGATGATTTTTTCGTTCATGTCATTAATCCATTGAACTCTCCGTCGTGACAAGCCTGCCACAGTGATCCCAAGTGAACTCTGGGAAACACAGTGTGGTGTTCAGTTGCAGTTAACAGATATAGCGTACTGCTTCCGTCGGCTATAGTAATTTCGGGTATCCCGATGTGAGCCCGCTTGTTCACACCACTAGCGGTTCGCATGCTGTCAAAGATAGCGCTAGTTCCATCTGTGCCCTGGCGTTCCCCAGGCAGGGCGCTGGTCCGAGGAAAATTTTCAATTGCCTCTCCATTTTAAAATGAGTGTGGTCTGATAGGGCTGCTATCTCACGGTCTTTACACCTACCATCACGAGTGTTAACCCCACATGAAGGGTTGCTCCTTCCGTCCAACTTTGGCCGTTGAAGACTTTACCCATGTTACCCTGGGATCCCCTTATCAACCCTCAAGGAGAAGGGTCACTTCGAAGCTACCTCGGATGTAGCGGATCCCTAGCGGATTCCATGGTGTGACGGTTAGCGTGCCGGACTGTCATGCCCAAGTTCGCGGGTTCAAACCCGATCGAAGCCGTGGAATTTTTAAGGGCGAAAAAATCCTTCGTACGCCTTCCGCGGAGGGGAAGTAAAGCCGGCTGGCCCATGTTAGTAGATTTACTTGCATGTAAAAGATCCTCAAGCCTAAATGACGCCCCTGAGCTAAATTCAAATCGCCTGTTTCGTCGCCCGAGATAATACCTTCTTTCTCCGCCAGGTGAAAGGAGCGTAGCGAAATTTGCGTGGTCAGACGGAAGAGCGGGCCTGATGGCCCGAGTCTCGCCACGTAAAATAAGGCATTAACTATAACTAACTACAACTATAACTATAACCTCCATGTCTTCTGTGAACTGTATCTTCTCTTGGACTTCTTGTAATGTTGAGGTCTCCTTCTTCTGGAGTACTTCTTCGTCTGAACCCTCACCCTCGACCTGTTCGACAAGGCTGGCCCTACCAGTAGCTAGGCTACCGTTAGCATAGCTCTCAACTCCACCACCAACCATTTTTAAGGGCGAAAAAATCCTTCGTACGCCTTCCGCGGAGGGGAAGTAAAGCCGGCTGGCCCATGTTAGTAGATTTACTTGCATGTAAAAGATCCTCAAGCCTAAATGACGCCCCTGAGCTAAATTCAAATCGCCTGTTTCGTCGGCCGGTCAAGGTCATGTAACCGAGGTAGAGTTGTTATTGTTGTTGTTATTACTACTCTTTGCAATATTATTTAACTTTCCTTGATTTGTTATAAGGAACAGAGAGGGGTTTTGGAGGGACGGGGTGCCAGCTTGATGGTGTGCGAAAATTGAAAATTATTTGTGTATTAATAAGTATTGGATTATTTTCTACGTCCTTACGTGCCTCAAGAAAAGCAATTCCGAGCCAAAAAATAATCAAGCTAGTATTTTCATCTTTGAGTACTAAATACCATTTGTTTCCATTATAAACAATTTAGCAGGCTTAGTCTTCACTTCGGTACATGGGAATGTTGCTCAAACGATATTTGCGTACTGAATATCTTAATGAGCGAGTTAAGAGTGAGTTGAGATATGTTGTTGAGTTTGAGTTTAATAAGAATCTGTGTATTATTTACAATGTGAGTTTGCAGCTGGGCGTTCATGTACATACTTTCAGATACCGCCAATCGTGCGTTTGGATTACGATCGTTGGCAGTGTCGAGTGACTTGCGCTATTGTTTCTATAATTTTAAACTTAGTTGCTTTTTAAATTAATCAATGTAGTATTGTAGGTTAGCGTGTTTTGATTTTTGTATTTCATTTATTTCAAGCTATTTGACTTCAGCTAATTTAAAAAGTTTGTTTTTTTTTTGCTGTGTCATAGCACAAGTTTTCCCCTACTACCTCCGTGTACCCGTGCGAGAACTCTCGCATTTTAATCCACCACACTCATCAATATCCTTCTATTTCCATTCTAAGAGGGAAAATTGTTAACGAAACCTGTTTATTTGTTTAAAAATGTATAAAGGTAACTTGCAATGTACTAACACTATCAAATAAAAAAACAATGCAATTGATGTTTAAAATAAATTTTTAATAAAGATTTATTCAGTATAATGGAAAGTTTTCGTGGAACAATTCACAACACATCCTTAAAGACAAAATTTGAAGTAATTATTCCATATTCTTTGACAGCTTTTAGCTTTTCGTGATAGTCACAAAAATTTAGCTTTTTACTTTTGACTATAACGTGTCTGAACCCGCTGACTTGAAAATTTCATAAAATCACTGCTGATAACGAAAATACTGGTACAAGTAAAACACAAACACAGTCTTCACAGTACACTCACATCCCTCCACAATTAGGTACACAGCACTTTCAGACCACGGCAAAACGTTAATTGAATGGTTTCACTACACGCATAAGAAACAATCTTAACAGGTATGAAGCAAGCAGTAGTACTTCTAGTTGTTGTAGGAGAGCAAATCTTGAATTAATGATTATGCAAAAAATCCTAGTCAGACTGCACAAACCACAACAGAACGCGTAAATATAAGATGGTGGAATCTAAGCCTTCTAAGCGTGTCGTCACAAAAATGGGTACCAGTAACAAGGGCTGATATATTGAGGTGGCATTGTTAGTATTGAAGCGCCGAACCGAAAATTAAATTGAATGTCCAAGAATGTTTCATCTTGTATATTATGGTATGAAAAACGTTTCTTGAGGCCTTTGGCCCCAAAATTTTAGTTTTTAAGGCCCTAGAACGCTTTGTTGAGGAGTTAATTGACTATATGAATTCGAAAACATTGGCAGGTGTGGCGGGTTGCATTTGACACGAATATTTAGATGCGTTTTTTTTAAACAAATCCTTCATATTATTAAAGTCAAAGTGCAATTCATCACGTCTCCGTGAAATTCGCTTTCTTTAGAGACCTCATTTACAAAGACTGGTTGCTTGCGAGACCCGCAAAGGGATGTTATACTATTGAAATAATATAGGAGACGATTATTTTATTGTAATTGTTCTTTTAAAAGTAATCAAAGAAATTAAATTAAAACTTAATTTTTGAAAAAACTTTCATCCTCTACAACTAAAGTAACATTATTACAGAATGAAATTCACAGATTCAAATAAATATTGAGAATTTTACCTTCCGTCAATCACTAACTTCAACACAGAAGATTATAGTTAATAGAGATGAACGTCAAAGAAAGAGTTGTTGTGGGATGTGCAAACTACTTTTTTTCGAGAACTCTACGAATATACAATTCATGCACTAGGTAATAATTCATGTAATCATGTGAATTTAAGACAATTGTAATCTTTTATGTAATTACCCACTGATATCGATCTTTTAAATTGAACGCACAAGACTTATTGGCGAGAATAAAGACAGTAGCCAATATTACCGATGTTTAGTTCAGTACTGCAAGATTGTTACATCGGGAAAAAAAAATCAGTAGTAAGTATATATCAGTAGTAAGTATTTTTACACATTTACACACTTCACTACCAGTCAATTTTGTGAACTGTCAACATATAATTTATATATTTTTATTAGTTATTTGCAGCAAATGTATCTCGTGTCTTTCTATTTAATTACACATTATTGGCATAAAATTCACCCACAAGCTAAATAAATAGTAAATATCGATATACTTTCAACAAAAAGTTACAATAATGTAAATAATTCCACATTTGAACATTTATTTGATCCTACGCTACATTTTGCGAATTCATCGGTCTTATTGTGAACCAATTATGCATCGTTACATCGTGTGCGAACCTAGCGCTTATCCGTGGCAAATTCTGTGTACTATTGGTAGGCCGAGCGATCACACTTTCTCGACTGTACACAATGGTTCTAGTGTAAATAAAACAGCAGTTTGCTGACAAATTGTACATCGCAATTTGAGTCAATTTTTTTGCTTGTGGTCTGCGCAGTGATTCACATATTGCGGAGCTGCACGTTTTGGAATAAAATGGTTCATAAAGATGTTAATCTCCCAGTAATAAAAATATGTGAAGCAATTACCTACGTCAATAATTTTCACAGGAAACATAACCTGGAAGTCCAATGAAAATAATACGAATTAATTTCGGAACTATTTACGAGATGAATAAGATTGCAGCGGTTGAGCATTATTGAGGCAAGTTGAATTACAAAACATTAAGTATCAATAATTGAAAAACTAGTGAGGTATGTAGTACAATGTTTTGAAATTTGATTATTGCATTAAGAGCTGCAATTTTTTTGTATTTATAATGGCATTTACTTTGTTTTAGTACTTTTTAATAATAATAATAATAATAATAATAATAATAATAATAATAATAATAATAATGTGATGAAATGAAAACATTTTTTAATTTAAAATAAAAATGAAGTGAATTAAGTACAGATATAGGTTTGGAAAGATATGTCATTTCCCCATTGTAGAGAGCCAATATACAGATGTCTGAACTTTTGAATTATACTCTACATTTTTCATTACATTCTCAACTTACTATATTTTTCTCTTTTCCTCAATTTTTATCTAAAATTAAGTGATTTTCTATATATTCCAGGGAGGAGTGAAGAAAAATAAAGTTTATTTCAAATAAATCTTATGCAAGTGAATGATGAACAAGTTTTAGAATCGACATGAAATGTAGTATATTTTATTTTATACCGTTTTTCTAAAACCATCAGAAAACCTTTATGCTTGTCCTATTCATTAAATTGTCCTCATTTACAATATCTTAGATGCTAGATATCTAGAAAAATAGTCTCATCCCAAAAATACTTGTTAATTGATACTGTCCTTCATTAAATACTTATAAATTAATTCTTATTAACTTTACAATAACATCAAATAAACTGTAATGACATGGAAAATACGTTTTTTACATATTAATGACACCTACCTCTATTGAATCAAATTCTATTAAATAAATTATCAAATTAAATATTAATTGAATTATTAAAAAGAGTTACAGACGTTTTAACTGATTAAAAATGACTTACAGGCGTTTGTAGTGTGTGTGTAGAGCATGCCAATTTTGCCACAGTTTCCATCGTGTCAAAAATATGTCAATGGACATTTTTTACGGTCTCCGAAACTTTCGTGAAAAATCTCTAATATACAGCTTCTGTTTTTAACTAACTGTTGCTTTCATTGCTCAGAAGTTTTATTTACTCTCTTCTTATGTCATTTAAAAAATAAGAGGCGCAGGAGCAAAAAATGATGATCCTCAGAATGATAGTTTTTTATATGAATATGTATGCTTACATGCGTTATGATTCTCCAATAGTTTAAATTATGGCGCTTAGTTCACCTTCGGCTGTTGTCTTTTTGAATCACATTTAAACCCCATCCAGCAAAAATGTTTTCTCGCTTATATCTCTTTTCCACGTGAATTATAATGTTTACAACCGAACCCTTCAAATATTAAATATTATGTCTACTGTAATAATATCCAGTGACTAGCCTAGCCCTTCTGTGACCCTGGTTCAAAAACTAAATTGGAGGACCCTCAAAAAATATCGTCCACCGAAAAAATAATAGAAATAAACTTTGTTAGTAATAATCAATCAAAAAATTCAGAATCGAACCTTGCGGAATTTCTCTTTCTTTCAAATCACATACAACAAAACTCAGAACTTTAAATAAGGCGCCTCAAAACTTTAAATGAAGCAATAAATAATTGAGGCCCCGGGATATCAAATTACAAATTTGGAAAACGTCTTCGCGTGCTCATAATAAAACACGTAATTCAAAATTTACATTAGTTGATATATGGTAATAAACATATCGCTTTCAGAGGGGAGCCTTTAAAAATGTGTTCTGTGAGATCAAAAACAAAATTGCTTTTGGGGCCCCTTGTGTCCGGGGGCCCCAGGTAACGGCAGCTGCCGGGTCGGTGATAGTTACATTACTGCTAATATCTATTATACTATGTATACAATACTACATCTAATCTAATAATAATAATAATAATAATTATTATTATTATTATTATTATCATCGATTTTTCACACTTTCTCTGCTTTAGCAGGGAAAACTTTCACCTGTCCAATTGATGTTATAGGCCTAGGCTCGGACTGCGCAGGAAGGAAATTCATCATGACCTACATGTCACTCATTTAAACATTTTCTAACAATATGACATGTTTGAAGGAGGGTGGCTTTCTGGGCTTCGTCAAAGATTTTTGATATCTAATTTCTCCAGATTTCTTTTAAAGTTCCTGGTGACAACTCCTTCAGATGATATAACCATGGGGAAATGGCAACTCGTACCACTTCCAAATATTATTATTATTATTATTATTATTATTATTATTATTATTACTATTATTATTATTATTATTTCGTTTGGGTCATCTAGGGACCACGCACCAATTTCTCTGCTTCTTCCTTTGTCCTTTTTTCTTCTTCCTCCGCCAAGGCCGGTCCCAAGCCCGGGACCTCATCTCACAAGTGATGAGAAAGGAGGAGATCGAGGAGTAACCCCTTGTAAAATAACCTGGGTCCATCTGGCTCCGGATGGTAGCACCCTGGAAGGGCCCGTGCCTAGGGTCACAGGTGAAACCCCGTCAATGGTCTCAAAGGCGGAAGAGGAATCTTAGTCCCCGACGGCAGAGGGAGCGGAAGAACCTAATGGATAAAACCGTCAAAAAATAATAATTTCGGACTAACATTCCGATCTTATCTTGGAATTTATTTCCTTCCATGTACAATGTACAATTTCAATTGCAGAATGGAAAGTCCGCCAATTATTATTATTATTATTATTATTATTATTATTATTATTATTATTATTATTATTATTATTTGTCCATTACATCACGATGTTATGAGTCGGCTGAATATAAAATCTACTCCAGGTTGCAACCAGCTACCTAAGGAGCAGATCCGGTGACTATCAGTGTCTCTACAATACTTTACGCAAAATGTGGGCTGTTCCAAATAAAGCAATTTCTTGCACTTCCCAGTCTTTTGAATTACCAGGGAGTTTAGACAAGTTCTTACTCAAATTTTGCGGAACAAATCCCAGAGCTCCGAAAACTATCGGGACGACCTGTGCATTTACGCCCCACGGCTGATCTCGATTTCCAAACTCTTGTATTTAAGATATTTCTCTGCCTCCTTGGTAACGACGTTTTGATCGCAAGGTACAGCAACATCCACAAGTAAATACGATTTTTTCTCCAAATCCCGGATAACTATATCCGGTTTGTTTGCCGCTATCATGCCATCAGTTTGAATTTGTTGGTCGTACAATATCGTACACAATCCAACAGACGTTACCGGTTTTGGTGAGTGTTCGTACCATTTGGGGCATGTGTTTGGAACTTCGAGGGCGGTACAGATCTGCCAGTGGAGGTAGCTACACACCCTGTCGTGTCTTTTAAAGTATTCTGTCTTTGCTAGGATTGGACAACCTGAGACAATATGATCAATGGTTTCTACTTGCTCTTGGCAAATGCGGCATTTATCATCTTGGGAAGTTTTGAGAACCGCTTTATCATAATGTCGTGTTCTCAACGCCTGATCTTGGGCAGCTATTACAAGTGCTTCCGATTCTGGCTTCATTCTTCCCCTTTTAAGCCACATAAATGATTGATCTTTATTGATCTGCACCTTGTCCGTTCTTTTTAGGTATTGTCCGTGGAGTAGTTTGTCTCTCAACGATTTCTTAAATATTTTTTGTGTCTCACATTTCATGTTAAGAAACATTAGAAGTTCAGTGTCTGTGTAATACTGCGTGTCTTGCATAGTCTTGTTCGCAGTGCTTTTTGCTACACTAACAATGCCTCTGTTTCCCATTCTTCGGTCAGATTTCATGACCTGCCTCATTAGAGGGTCATCTTGATGGCTGACTACACACTTCCCCAACCCGACTATTGCGTTGTGCCAGGAGGCCTCAATTTGTCTGAGGCCTCTTCCTCCTTCCTTACGTGACACATAAAGTCTATGTATATCAGCTCGAGGGTGGGAAACATGATGTATTGTTAGCAGTTTTCTGATTTTTCGATCTATGGTGCGAATTTCTTGTTCATTATTATTATTATTATTATTATTATTATTATTATTATTATTATTATTATTATTATGTGAAAGCCTGTAGCAATCCTGTTAAGGGACAAAGGCTTCCTGCAAGAAGAGTGCAAAGTTGGGTTGATGGTTTTTCTAAACTACTACAAGGTGAACACGTCTTTCTTATATAAAACATACACCATCTTTTCTTCAACACACATCACTTCAACACTTTTGTATACTTTTATATACGACACACACTTTAGATATATTCGTCATCACTCTGTACTGCACTTAATACACTCTATTTTCTACACCAAATTTCAAAACTGAACTATACACACTATATTGAGTCTACTCCATATTTCTCGTTCTTTAGCTATTTTCGACCAAGTATTTCCTCAGCTTTTCTTGAAGGTTCGATCCATCTTGTAGGTTTTCTCCCTGGATAGAGCCAACCCTCTATAGGATCCCATTCAGTTGTGATGTAAGTCCAGCGTTGTGAGTCCATCCTCATGACATGACCACACATTTCCATTTCATCCGCCTTGCGTGAGATCCAGCATCTACGATACCGGTTCTTTTCCTTATGTCAGTGTTTTTAATTTTATCTTTTGAGCGGACTTGCATGATTTTCCTTTCCATCTTTCTTTGGCATCTCTGAAGTTTGGTAACACGTGCTTCTGCTCACCAAAAGCACATATACCATACTAAATATTAAATTCTATATTAAATATTATATGATGAAATGAAACACTAATTTTGAAAACTAATTAAATTATAAATCTGTGCACACTGAAATGAAAAACAACGTGTAAATCTTTTGCTTCTAGTTCCTGCGAGCAACGTTGGCTGCGCTTGAGCAGAGCAGTGGAAGAACAGCGCTTCAGCAGGAGGCAGCGGGGCGGTAGCAGGATGTCGGGGCCGGCGACTGCGGTGAGCTATTTGGGTTTTTATTTCTTGTCGCGTGAGGGCTTGTCTTCACGATCGAATGTCTCACAGTATTTCGCGTCTTTCTCGGGCGTGCCGCGAGAAGTTGCATGATTGCGACTGTGTGGAGCAGTGCTGCCGATCATGCGACTCCTAACGCCACAATCGAGAAAGAAGCGAAATGCCGTGAGATATTCATCGTAACGCACCAGGAAATAAAAACCCAAGTATAATGTTCGAACAATATTTCTGTCTACTTGACAGCTAGCGGCTGATCTGGGAGAGGGGGACGGTATTCCAATCAGATATTTTAAATTATGCTGAGGTCACTGCAGAGTTGCCGATACTTAAGAAAAAAAATGAAATCTTCGAGCGCGAAGCAACTGTAAAATGAAGAGTGCTGTTACTTCTTGGGTTATGAATCGTGCGTGCGGTTCTGTGTCGTCTATTGTTGTGTGCTCTTATTGCGATTTGTTACTTGCTACTCTCGTAATCTGATGCGATCACGTGTCTGCTGCCCGAGTAAGTGGCAACATCGCTCTACCCCGTCCCCAGCTGTCAAGTAGACAGAAATATTATTCCGACTATAGACGCGAGCTGGGCTTAACGCTCATTATCCCGGGAGACGTCGCTTTGACTGCTTGCTTGATTGATTAGAGAATCCAACTGATATCTTCATTATCCCCTTAAGTGTAGTGCACGTTTTCGTCGCGGGAGGTGGAGGTGATCTTCCCTCGTTAGCTGGCGAGATCCGACTGCTCCGATCGATAGTTTTTCGTGGTTTCTCCGATCAACACCAATTTGAATGCCGGAACAAACCCTAACAAACGAGCCACGGACCGCGCGCGATCTTTCCTTCCTCTTCCTTGTCCTATCCTATCCTCTTACACACGTCTGTGAACTACACTACTACACATACCGGGAGCTTTGAGCTTGTCCCGGCTCGGGTCACGCTGCTGGGAGATTCCTGGTTGGGGAAAATACTCTTCCATACCGGCAGGTATGTCGACGCCGGATCTCGCCAACCATCGGGGGCAGATCTCTGCTGGTTCGCGATATAAATGCGCACTACACTCATTCTGTTGAAATAAATTAGTAAATCAATAAATAAATGTTATCAAATTAAAACCGAGGACTTGACTGTCATTAAAAATGAAGATACTTTCTCATTACATACACTTGTTATGATTGCAGTGTTCGATTTCTTACGCTTACGGTTGATTGATCGCTATTATTTCTTTAATTAATTATTTTTTAAATTAATTAATTAAAATTATTTTTTATGACTGTAATTATTAATTATAAATAAGTATATGTATTTGTTTGTTTATTTATTTATGTGTTTATTTAAGCATTTGTTTATTTCATTTTTGTTTCCGGTACAGAGGGGTTGCGCGAGTTCCTGTCCAAGATGTCTAGGGGCGCGCGCAGGGTAAGTACTGAACTGGGACACTGCCAGCGATCTTCTGCTGAACTATATTGCGATTTCTCTAACTTTGTCCCTCAAGGCCACTCAAATCCCATCTTCGCGATGGAACATCACACGGCATTTCGCGTCTTTCTCTGTCGTTCCGCTAGATTTCGCACCATCGCGACCGTATAAAGCAATGCTTGCGATCATGCGACTTCTACCGGCAAGAGCGAGAGAGACGCGAAATGCCGTGACGTATTCCATCGCGAAGATGGGATTTGAGTTGCCTTGAGGGACAAAGAGAAATCGTAGTATACACTTGGGGTTTTATTTCTTGGCACGTGAAGTCCTATAGATTAGAAGATCTCACAGCATTTCGCGTCTTTGTCGGTCATGGCACTAGATGTCGCATGATCGCGACCCTCACGAGCAGCGGTACCGATTGTAATAGTTTAGCCATCTATTACAAATGAAATAGGTAGATAACATGAAGTGACCATTGGTTTATGAACCGGGTATAGAACTTTATGTAGAAACTTCCAGAGCGGAATATAGAAAAACAAGTGAAGGTGATCTAAGAGAAAACGAGTATTTCAGGCGAGCATGTGAACGCCGTGGTTAATTAATGGTTGCATGTTACTAGTCAACGCACAAAATTATAAGGAACACAATAAAGTTTGTTTCAGCTAAATCGGGTCACAGAAACGCATAATATCGCGAGTTTTGTGATCATGACATTGATTTTAACATGTTACAGAACTAAAACAACAATGGTCGTGACGTCCCTTCAGAAAAGTTTGGATATATTAATAAATTAAACGAAAACTAGTGTGTCTACCGAGATTTGGCATATACCAAAGTATTCCGTGGAATACGGGCCAAATTATAAACGTGGTGACACAATTTTAGGACGCCGAACATTAATGGATAAACATTATGTTACATGAGTTAATTGAGAAATAAACGAGCGATGTTTGTAGGCATGAGACGCACGAAAAAGCATTCTTTTAACAAAATGAAGCGAGAAAAGTGATGTCTAAGAAGTGGAATGGATACGAAATTTTAATTGGGAATTTTACAATATAATAAGACAATCCAGGAAGTGTTAGAAATTAATAATAAACTATTTTTATAAGTTATAAAGCAGAAGACAGTAGAGGCGCTATTGTTTTGTTCGGAAAAAAGCTATAAATGCTTTAGGACAACAATGGGAGAGAGACGAGGGAATAGCTGGGTAGCGAGAGGCAGAATCCGCGTCGCTTGTTGCAAGAATAATTTTAAAAAATTTGGATTTGTAATTTTTGATGAAGTGTTCTCTTCTGGACTCGTACTAGTGAACTATTATAAACTGTGAGAGGAGTGAATAACTTCGTGGCGAGTTGTACTCCGCGTCACTCGTGATATTATTTTAACACGCGAACTTATAAAATTTCGAGAAGGTGTTGCTCCTTCGGACTTGTATTCGCAAGGTGGCGGAACTGTATGCCGTGTGATGTGAACTATTTTAGTGGTAATATATAAAGCTATGCCACGCGCGATCCTAATTTTGAGTTTTGTGAATTTTGAAAGTTTTTCCACTAATGTTTGGAACTGGTGTTACTTCGACCATTGAAAAATCGAAGCGGGTGTCGCCGAACGAGGTGTGCCGAGGTGCAGCAGACTCGAGCGCGTCTTTGCATATCGTCGCCGTGGTCAGTGCCAATTTGGGGGGCACTGGTAATTCGGCGCTAGCAGGCAGCAGTGGAGCAGAGTTCTTACGCATGACGGCGTGAGATCGTGTGTGTGTGGACCTGGTCGCCGCTTGGTTAACAACGCAAGGGAAGTGGAATATTTTTTTTTGTTTTGCAACACTCCAGTGAAGTCAATGACTTTGATTTCTTTGCTCTTGGGAAGAATAAATGGTTTACAAAGCCAAAACTGGAAACATTTTGGGGGGATTGCAATGTAATGGGTGTGGCCACAGTATTGAGCTCATTATTTCGTAATAACATTTGGGTATAATATGTTTATTGATTTTTGTGATTTTTATGATATCGTGTTTTGTTGATGTTGTGTGGTATTGATTCTTTTATGAGGGTATTAATGTTTCTGTTGGTTAAAAGAAAATAAACAAACGAGATTTTGAGTTCTCGTTTTGATGTTACGTAACCGGTGTTTTTATCACATAGCTAGCTGATCCTGGTCCCTGCATTGGCGTGGCGCTTGTGTTCTGTAGAGAACAAATCACGGCCCGCCCTGATAAATTTATGTAAACAGGAAAACTCCGGATAGTAAAAAGGGGGGCACAGTGGTGTGCATTGTAGATATTACAGGTGATCAGCAAGGAAGTTTTTCGTGATCAACAATAGGAGTTGAGAGGGGAGATTTTCATTACATTAGTGCCCAGTTCGTAGGGCGTTTTAGTAAATAGGAAAGGGGGTTTTTTCGTTGCATTGGCGCCTGTTTAGTGGGCGTGATCGATATCAGTACAAGTGAGAGGGGTTTTTCGTTACATTGGCGCCCAATTCGTGGGGCGTGATTAGCAAACGCAACGCCGGGGTAGGAAACCAGGACAGGTTGTTAATAGCTAGCACGTGATAAAGAAATATAACAAAAATGGAAACACGAAGTGGCAAACTAATTAGCATCAGGGAAGGATCTGATTCCGAGACGATATCTGCTTGTGACGATGGTGAGGATTATCAGCGGTTACCAAATTTGGAGGTCGAAGGGGAAGATAATGTCGCGTTAGTCGCGAATGAAATGGCTGTTGGTCAGGTAGTGGGGGATGGGGGTTATGATCCCGGTGAAGTAGCGCGTACCACAGCTGAAGAACGAGGCGTTACAGAGTCGAGTCTGAATGCTATGTTACAGTTGTTAATGGCAGAAATAAAATCGGATAATGCCCGTCGAGAAAACAATTTGCAAGCCAAGATAGAAGAAAGTAATGTTAATTTGCGCCAGCAAATGGTAGAGAATAATATCAGTTTGGAGAGTAAATTAGAGGGCAGAATGGAGTCATTAGATTCTGCATTATTGGCAATCCGGAACGACGTCAGTGGCTTGAGAACCGAGACGTTTGCGAAGATTTCCAAGTTGGAAAACGACGCGAAGATCGCTGAAGAAAAGATAGAATCGCGGTTCGCAGTCCAGGAATCCGTTAATATGCAATTTAGCGCAGAAGTGGGCAAAGTCAAGTCGTCCGTATTAGCCGTCCAACAGGTGGTAGACGGACATCACCGCCAGTTCGATGACATTAACAAAAATTTGCAGGTCGTTAAAGAAACAACACAACGGCAGGACGCGCGATTAATATTACTCGAGGATTCCATGAACGGGATAGGCGAGAACATTATGTCAACAGTTCAAAGAGAAATCAGTAATCTGAGGCCGGATGAATTAGAACAAACAAGAAGTGTCAATGAAATGCTCTCCAAAAAGGTAACTGAGTTAGAAGAACGTATGTACGCGGCGCAGAGGTCTGCGAATGTTGGGAACGTTGTCAGTCACGCGGCACTCCCGAATTATTTACGCTTCCACGGAGAAAGCAAGGAACAGCCGTATTCTTTTCTAACGGCGTTAGAAAATTATTTTCTTGTGAACGGTACGCCTGAGACGATGAAATTAAGATTCGTGGAGGAGGCGTTAAGTTCGAAGGCCCAGTATTGGTGGCAGGCTCTTACACCGACTCCGAGAAGTTATGAAGAGTGGAGGGGGAAATTCTTAGAGCGTTATTGGAACCAGCATCATCGGTTCGAGTTAAGATATCGCTTGATGTCGGAAAAGTACCGGAAGGGAAGTGCAGAAAGCATGTGCGATTTCGTGACGCGCAAAGTAAGTGCGTTCAAGATTTGTAGCGAGAATTTCGATCCCGCTGAAATTATTAGAATATTGATACGACAGATGCCGGGTAACGTCCGTAACTTGTTATGGAATAATATGCCGGAAACAATAGATGAGCTGATCGAGCGTGTTAGTCGGTTCGATCAGACGAATGATGGAAATGACCAAGATTCCCCAAATGAGAGGTCACGCTTTGGTAATAATGGGGGCGGTACGAATGGATATAACGGCACGAAGTACCGACAGGAAAATGTATGCGCGGTTGAAGTGCGCACGGGAGAGAAAGCGCCAAGACAAGGTAAGCCACAAGGTGGGCCGTCACAACAGCAACCAAAACCAAAAGAAAATGGTGGGGGTCGTCAAGATATGAACCAAGGTGAATCGGAAGCAAAGAGGAATGTAGACAGAAGGCCGGAAAACTAGATAGCTTTGGTGCGGGAGGGTGGCCCGAACCAAATGACGTGGAAGGGAATCAGGTTACGGTACTAGCAACAACAAGTGTAATGGTCGCGGGAGATGAATTGCTTCGTGAAGAAACAATGGAAGGTGCGAAGCCGAGCAAGTGTTTAGTGTTGAAGGGCACGTGCTATGGGAGACAGGTGTATGCGTTGGTAGATACGGGAAGTAGCATCAGTGCAATATCTGAAGAATTGTGTGAGGAGTTGAAGAGGGATGGACAAGAGCTGGTTGAATTACCAACGCGGAAGCTAAGGGTCGTGATGGCGAACCGGAAGGCAGCAAGTACCACGGGAAGACAAGTTTGGTTGGAATTCTGCGTGGAGGGACTGACCATCGAGGTAGCGGCAATAGTGGTCCGAGGACTCGTACGCGAGATTATCATCGGAATGGACGCATTAAGGGCCTACCAAGCCGTCGTAGACGTAAGCACAGGTGTAATTACATTACGGTTACGAGGTTGTATTGGTGGTGGCTTAGTGGTCGCTGAAGATGATGAGGCGGCGGTCGATGGGGACGAAGTGCAGGCTTCGATGGAAGAGGTTCTCCAGGGCGTGGAACGTGCTGTGGAAGGTGTCGTTGACAAAGAGAACGGCCCGGAAGAAATTCGGCAACTCTTGGAGAAGTTTGTAGACGTGTTTCACGAGTCATCAGAGGCAGTGAGAGGTTATAAATTTCGGTTGGAGATCAGTGATGCTACACCGTTTGTGACGAAGCAATACCCTATCCCATACGCGCACCGGGCACAAGTGCGACAATTGATAGCTGAAATGGAACAGAAGGGCATCATTAAGAGGGCTATCACTCCATATGTAAGTCCATTAGTAGTCGTGGCAAAGAAGAATGGCAGTATAAGGATTTGCCTCGACGCACGAAAGTTGAATGCCGTAACGATTCCCCGCTACGAAGCACCACCCACCATTAATGATATGATCGTGAAGTTAGGAGGGGCGGCTATCTTTAGCGCCCTTGATTTTTCGTCAGCGTATTGGCAAATTGCAGTTGAATCCGGATCCCAGAAATATATCAGTTTTAGGTTCGAGGGAACTGTATATTCATTTACACGGTTGCCATTCGGATTGAAGAACTCGGGGGCGGCGTTAATCCGCTACTTGGATGACGTCATCCCGGCTGAGTTGAAGGAGACGTTAATAACGTATGTGGATGACATCGTGTTATTTTCACCAGATTTAAAGGCGCATTTGCGAGATTTAAGGCAATTGTTTGAGATTTTTCGAACCTACAACCTGAAATTAAATATAGAAAAATGTAAGTTTTGTCAACTTAAAGTACAATTTATGGGACACGAAATTTCCGGTGAGGGGATCGAGATTCAGGCATGTAAAAAGGAAATGATTCGAAAGTTGCCACCGCCTAAGAATATCCGTGGACTTCGCCGATTGTTCGGTATTTTAAACTATTACTCTCGATTTGTTAAGAACTACTCACAGAAGGTAGTGCCGCTGTTACACTTGCTTCGCAAGGGGAACAGGTGGAATTGGACGCAACAATGCCAGGAAGCTTACGAACAGCTGCTACGGGCTTTTGAAGAGACGTACGTGGTACGTTACCCCGACTTCCGTAGGCGAATGTATCTGCAGACGGACAGTAGCGGATCGGCGCTGGGCGCAGTCCTGTTTCAAGTGGGCGATTACGGGCAACAGCAGATTATCGCGTTAGATAGTCGGTCCCTGAAGGGAAGCGAGGCAAATTTCGGTACCACAGAATCGGAAGCGCTTGCCGTGGTTTGGGCAACGCGGAAGTTTCGGGCATTATTAGTGGGCCGACCTTTTACGGTGATTACTGACCATAAGGCATTGATCTTTCTGATGAGAAGTCATACTCATAATGAGAAATTGCTTCGATGGGCTCTGTGGTTACAGCAGTTTCAGATTGATATCGAATACTGCGAGGGCAAGAAGAACTTACTCCCAGATTATTTATCCCGAATTAGAGTGGAGGAGAAAGAGGGTGAACAGAATCTGGTAGCAATAATACGCGTGAGTGAAATCGATCCACGATGGACAAAGCACGCGGTGATTGCCATGCAGCAAGGAGACCCATTTACACGGGAGGTAACGAAATTGGTAGCTGGGCAGCAGTACGATTCTAGCAAGTTCAAGAGCGTACGAGAACGGAATGCAGCTTTGTGGAAAAGTCACGATGGGATCATATTGCGCAAGACCAACGGTCCGGATAATCAATTCCGTATATGGGTACCGGAGAAGCAACGGAAGGGCTTGATAATATCTACACACGAGCATTACGGTCATTTCGGGGGAGAAAAGATCACGCGTATTTTGGCGGATTATTGTTATTGGCCGAATATGGGGAAGCAAATACGTCAATTAACAAGCTCCTGTGACGTATGTCAGAAGACGAAACAGCCTAATCGCCGTCAGGAGGGCGAGTGGCAAGCCATTATACCGCAGGGTCCACGTGATCTGTACGCCGTCGATTTGTACGGTCCGTTGCCGAAAACTAAGTTCGGTAACCAGTATTTATTCGTAGCTATAGACGTGTTTTCAAAATTAGTAAGAACTTTTCCCATTAGAAAACCGAATGCTGCGAACTGTGTCCGGCAGATGAAGGCTTTTATCGATATAGGCGGAAAGCCTAGACGAGTACTGCATGACCGAGGAAGCCAATTCACAAGTGACAGGTGGCGCAAGGAAATGACAACCTTGGGAATAGAAATTCATTTTACCGCAGTGAGGCATCCCCAAAGCAACCCCAGTGAGAGGGTGATGAAGGAGCTGTCGCGTTTGTTCCGAGTTTATTCGTCGGAGAACCATCGGGCGTGGTTTGAAGCAGTTCCCATATTAAACGAAGTACTGAATACAGTACCACATTCAAGCACCGGACGAACATCATGGGAGGTGCATTTCGGACAAAAGAAGAAAGGACCCTTTGACGAGATCGCTGTTCCTCCGGAGATCAGCGGTATAACGACAATCACGGGAAACCATCAAATTATCTATGACCAATTGAAGAAGGCAGCCAGTCGTAGAAAAGGGGCTCAAGGGCAGTTCTATCGGGGGGTGTATCGCGTAGGTGACAAAGTTCTGGTGAAGGTCGCCTCACTCGTCATCGTCCGAGCAGAAATTGTTCCGGAAGTTCTTTCCTATCTTTGAAGGCCCATACGTAATTGAAAAGGTACTAGACAATAACAGTGTTGTTTTGTCGAACCAAGGACATGATTGTGGGGTCCAAAATTGGTTTAATATTAAACCGTATAAAGAAATGGTTGAACGATAGAAGCCAAGGGGGATAGAAGAACGGTTGTTAAGTGTATATTTTGTTGTGTTAAGTATGTAAGTGTATTTTTAGTTGTAGTTTTAGTATGTAAGTCATGTTTATAAGTAAGAAAGCAAGATTGGAATAGTGAGTGAGTGAAAGTGCGACAGGTACAAATCGCGAATTTGTGTCAGGTGAATGTACAATAGGTAATGCTACGGTCAAGGTGGTGCAACAGGTGCACGTACGATAGGCAGGGGTTAGAACCGCAAGTGTGAAGCGTAGCAGGTGCCACTGAGGCCAACAATTGATCAAGACATGACGAGTTTGCTGAGTTAGAGTAGTAGAAGTCGGTACATCGTGACTACGTCAGCGAGTGACCGACGTCTAGGGAGGGGAAGTTGTAATAGTTTAGCCATCTATTACAAATGAAATAGGTAGATAACATGAAGTGACCATTGGTTTATGAACCGGGTATAGAACTTTATGTAGAAACTTCCAGAGCGGAATATAGAAAAACAAGTGAAGGTGATCTAAGAGAAAACGAGTATTTCAGGCGAGCATGTGAACGCCGTGGTTAATTAATGGTTGCATGTTACTAGTCAACGCACAAAATTATAAGGAACACAATAAAGTTTGTTTCAGCTAAATCGGGTCACAGAAACGCATAATATCGCGAGTTTTGTGATCATGACATTGATTTTAACATGTTACAGAACTAAAACAACAATGGTCGTGACGTCCCTTCAGAAAAGTTTGGATATATTAATAAATTAAACGAAAACTAGTGTGTCTACCGAGATTTGGCATATACCAAAGTATTCCGTGGAATACGGGCCAAATTATAAACGTGGTGACACAATTTTAGGACGCCGAACATTAATGGATAAACATTATGTTACATGAGTTAATTGAGAAATAAACGAGCGATGTTTGTAGGCATGAGACGCACGAAAAAGCATTCTTTTAACAAAATGAAGCGAGAAAAGTGATGTCTAAGAAGTGGAATGGATACGAAATTTTAATTGGGAATTTTACAATATAATAAGACAATCCAGGAAGTGTTAGAAATTAATAATAAACTATTTTTATAAGTTATAAAGCAGAAGACAGTAGAGGCGCTATTGTTTTGTTCGGAAAAAAGCTATAAATGCTTTAGGACAACAATGGGAGAGAGACGAGGGAATAGCTGGGTAGCGAGAGGCAGAATCCGCGTCGCTTGTTGCAAGAATAATTTTAAAAAATTTGGATTTGTAATTTTTGATGAAGTGTTCTCTTCTGGACTCGTACTAGTGAACTATTATAAACTGTGAGAGGAGTGAATAACTTCGTGGCGAGTTGTACTCCGCGTCACTCGTGATATTATTTTAACACGCGAACTTATAAAATTTCGAGAAGGTGTTGCTCCTTCGGACTTGTATTCGCAAGGTGGCGGAACTGTATGCCGTGTGATGTGAACTATTTTAGTGGTAATATATAAAGCTATGCCACGCGCGATCCTAATTTTGAGTTTTGTGAATTTTGAAAGTTTTTCCACTAATGTTTGGAACTGGTGTTACTTCGACCATTGAAAATCGAAGCGGGTGTCGCCGAACGAGGTGTGCCGAGGTGCAGCAGACTCGAGCGCGTCTTTGCATATCGTCGCCGTGGTCAGTGCCAATTTGGGGGGCACTGGTAATTCGGCGCTAGCAGGCAGCAGTGGAGCAGAGTTCTTACGCATGACGGCGTGAGATCGTGTGTGTGTGGACCTGGTCGCCGCTTGGTTAACAACGCAAGGGAAGTGGAATATTTTTTTTTGTTTTGCAACACTCCAGTGAAGTCAATGACTTTGATTTCTTTGCTCTTGGGAAGAATAAATGGTTTACAAAGCCAAAACTGGAAACATTTTGGGGGGATTGCAATGTAATGGGTGTGGCCACAGTATTGAGCTCATTATTTCGTAATAACATTTGGGTATAATATGTTTATTGATTTTTGTGATTTTTATGATATCGTGTTTTGTTGATGTTGTGTGGTATTGATTCTTTTATGAGGGTATTAATGTTTCTGTTGGTTAAAAGAAAATAAACAAACGAGATTTTGAGTTCTCGTTTTGATGTTACGTAACCGGTGTTTTTATCACATAGCTAGCTGATCCTGGTCCCTGCATTGGCGTGGCGCTTGTGTTCTGTAGAGAACAAATCACGGCCCCGCCCTGATAAATTTATGTAAACAGGAAAACTCCGGATAGTAAAAAGGGGGGGCACAGTGGTGTGCATTGTAGATATTACAGGTGATCAGCAAGGAAGTTTTTCGTGATCAACAATAGGAGTTGAGAGGGGAGATTTTCATTACATTAGTGCCCAGTTCGTAGGGCGTTTTAGTAAATAGGAAAGGGGGTTTTTTCGTTGC
Source organism: Acheta domesticus (assembly GCA_031308135.1). Lineage (NCBI taxonomy): Eukaryota > Metazoa > Arthropoda > Insecta > Orthoptera > Gryllidae > Acheta > Acheta domesticus. Next base: position 75,801,332 of record JAHLJT010005437.1, read on the forward strand.
ATTGGCGCCTGTTTAGTGGGCGTGATCGATATCAGTACAAGTGAGAGGGGTTTTTCGTTACACGATCATGCGACATCTAGCGGCACGACCGTCAAATATGCGAAGTGCCGTCTGATATTCCATTTTGAAGACAGGCCCTCACGCGCCAAGAGATAAAAACCCGAGTATAGCTCAAGGATCCGATGGTGTCCGGTATTTATTGCACTCACATTCTGAACAGAAAAATGAATGAATTCCCTCTGTAAAGTGAAGCATTCAAAATAATGGGCAACGTCAAGTGACAATAACAACAGTATACGTTCCAAACTACAATTTTCCGCCAACCGAGTCATTGGCATCGCCTTCGCCAGTGCACTGTACTTTCAGTGAACACCAGGAGAAAATGACAAGTCTAGTACACGTTGCGCCAGGAATGTCACTCCGCAACGAGCTGAATCAGGGCCTGCTATTAAATATTGCGTAGCAAACAAGTCACTGAGAAAAAAATGAAGGTAACACCTCCTGCACCAGTTATGATTGTGTTGAGTATGCAATGTACGTTTTCATTTGCCAAGAGCTGCAGCTATGTGTTACCAACATAATTTCCGTTGCTAGCATCTTCACTAACAAGATGCCCCTACCGAGACTCTTTCCAGGCTCTCTGTACAATAACTACTCGTACATAGCGGAAGGTGCCTCCAAAACGTGGCATAGGTCCCACTTCCATCAAAAGAAAGCAACAAAGCACAATCCAGTTAACTACAGCGCTGGCACATAGATTCCTCGCGTGGGCTACAATCCCACACTTACACCTGTTCTACCGGGAGAAGCAAGTCCCCGGGGTGGGCACCAAGGCGTTAGCCTTTATACCCCGCCAACGCACAAGTATCTCGACAGGCCGGTAACCGGATACGGCGGGTACCCAGTTACCCCTCACGACAACCGCCCCATACAATGGCTGGGTAATGGGCCGCCCTGCCAGCTCAGAGCTTCTAGTTATCGAGGCTACTACCGGAGTCAAAACAATGCGTCTCTCACTTGCGCCGGGAACAAGTCCCTCCTCTTTGCCCAGAGAATCAGGCCACTGCCGCGACGAAGCCAAAAGCCCAAACCCAGTCGCGGCTCGTGGTTTTATAAACGGGGAAGGCTGCAAATGCATTGCATTGCATTGCATTGCATTGCATTGCATTGCATTGCATTGCATTGCATTACAGTGCATTGCATTGCCTGTATCGTATTTCTATTAATAAATCTGAAGGAGACGTAAGGGAGTAGCGCTCCTACCGCGTATCGGGAAAACTAGTTGAAACGCAATGCTAGCCGCTGAACTGCATAGTAATGCCATCTGGTGAGCACGCCTTTCTTCAGACCCTAGACCCCCCCACCCTTGAAGGCTGCCTGTCCGCAGCCTTTCGTCCGCCGGTAAGCCTGTGCAGTGAATGCATGACGTCATTGCCTCCTCGTTTTACACAGGCCTTATGGCAGAATGAAGTGGGAGCCTACCGCTTCTCCCTTCCCTGTCAACAGCTTCAAATGCGTTACGGACGGCCGTTAACGAACCGACAAAGAAAAAGTTCGATATGATTGTTCATTAAACAACTCAGAAATCCATTATTAATAAATCAATACATGTTTAAACATATTTTTAAATTTCTTTTTGAGGGCGACTTCTCTAGGAGAGGCTCCGCCTTACAGCCTTTAATGACGAGCCGCGCCTGCCCAAACCCGACCTAAGGCTCGGGGTGCTCGGGGCCCCCAACCTGTCTCCCCACTGCCTACACTTTTAGGCTAGCGACGTGGATATCGCCGGAACCAAGGCAACCTGACGACAGGTATCAGTTTCCCGCCGGACTTCTAAACATGGATTCCAGACCACCCCGAGGGGTCTCCTTCACTGTATCCTGCCTTACGGACGACGCGTCAGGGGTGGGTTGCCGGGTGAACCGAACAACCAGGAGCTTAACATCGCCTACTCACTGCCTCCACCTTGAGACTAACAATGGAGACCAGTGCATGCACGTCAATTCCCACTTCCAGTTCAATCTATACTGCGATTTCTCTAACTGCTCCCTCAAAGCCACTCAAATCCCATCTTCGCGATGGAATATGTCACGGCATTTCGCGTCCTTTCTCGGTCTTGCCGGTAGAAGTCGCACGATCGCAAGCACTGCTTCATACGGTCGCGATCGTGCGAAATCTAGCGGAACGACTGAGAAAGACGCGAAATGCCGTGACATATTCCCATCGCGAAGATGGGATTTGAGTGGCCTTGAGGGTCGCAGAGAAAACGCAGTATATATGCTACGGGTGAAGTGGTGTCCAGACACGCACCACTTCACAAGCGCAACACTCTTCTGCGCATTAATGATTGATTAATGACTGCGGGCGCGTCAACTGCTAAGGACATTAGTGTCGTAATTGCAGGGCACGTTATTTATTGGGGGGAGGTGGCGATGATCTTTCGCTGCTGGATGGCGAGAGGAGACCAACCTGTCGACTTGCTGTTTTCCTCAACCAGGTATCTCCCACCAGCGGGGCACCACCTCATCCGGGACAAGCTCTTAGCTCCCGACTGATCTCCAAGCATAGTACTTGAAGGTGTAAGTGTGTGAAATTAAAGAGGGACGAATAGGACATAGAAGAGGAAGGAACGAAGGCACGCGGTTCGTGGCCCGTTTGTTAGGATACTGCTCGGGCATTCAACAGATGTTGATTGGAGAAATCACGGAAAACTACCGATGAGAGCAACCGGTCGCTAGAATTCTCCTCCAGACAGCGGCTGAACTTCATTTAGCGATTTAGCTAATGTCAATAATCCTGTCAAATTTGGGACTCGAATCCCTAGGCTGGCCGGTCAGAGGCACTAGTCACATCAATTGTTGCCCTGAACCACCTACTCTCTGAATCTGAATCAGTGAAATTGTCGCTGATTCAATCACTGAGAGCCGAAGTCACTGATATCTTCAGTCGAAATGAGCAGTTTCGCTGGCAATCAGCGAAAATGCGAACCTTTTCCTAATGACCGCCAGCATTTCACTGGTTGTCAGTGCCGCGCCACATCCCTCACTGATCGTCCAGTTGTTCACGTGCTGCTGTTTTCACACATTTCACTGATGGAAACAGTGAAGTTTCACTGATTTAAAAAGTGGACCCGATTTTCACTGATTTGTTCAGTTCAATTCACAGGCAGGGTTATAATTGGCACCATCAGTGAATAGTCACTGTCAATCAGTAGTTTTTCACTGATTCAGACTGAGAGGGTAAGACGGTGTGAGGGAAGAAGTTTTGTGGTGGTTCTCCCCCCACTGGATGGTGAGATTCGGCATCGACCTACACGTCGGAATGCAGATTATTTCATCCTCTAGGTACTCCCCACCAGCGGGGTACCGCCCCAGTTGGGACAACTCATAACATCCGAGAGGTTTCCCGACGTTTCTGGTTATGGAATACAACGGGAAAGAGGTGTAAAGGAACAGAATAGGCAAGGATGTGGAAGGAAAGATCGCGCATAGTCCATGGCCCGTTTGTGAGGGTACTACTCCGGCTTTGGCCTGGTGTTGATAGGGTAAATCGCGGAAAAGTACCAATCAGAGCAGCTGGCTGCTAGAACTCTCCTCCAGATAGCGGCTGCACTAGATGTAAGTAGCATAAAAAACTATAAAGAAGCAGATAAAAAAATCATCTTTTATAAATCTAATGATCAACTGTTCACTCTGTTTTTTTGTATTAAAATCAAGAGCTGCCATGTTTATAAAAGTTTATTACAATACGATATCCAAAACTGTAACTATATGTAATTAATCACAAATGGTTTTATCAAGTCGTCAAATATAATTTGACAAAATGCCAGATGGAGAAAACATATGATTACGATTTCATCCGAAGGCTGAAAGTTCAATACTCGATCCAAGAGGTAATTTTAATTTCTCCCCATGTGTAGTACAAACATCCACCACCGTTCAAACACAAATCCTAATAGCCGACGTATAAGTCGGCGCCGGATCCCGCCAGCCAGCAATGGCGCATCACGCCAAAAATCGTGCCCTATATTTGCGGGATTAATGGCATTAGTAGTTGACGCGCGCTGCAACACCAATCAATCAATCAATCAATCCTTCCCTCACCCGCAAACACCGGGAGAGGTGGCTCAGGGCATTAACTTAAGTCACTGTAGTGCCCAGACCCAGCAACTCTACATCAAAACCGGGGACAAAGCTCGAGGATCCTACTGCAGGAAGCGCTAGTGTCGCCAGGTACGGGCTCGCCAACATCGGCACCTAACAATTGTGGGATATACGAAAAGTTTCTTGTAAATGTTCAATTACTCAAAATATATACTTGTAAGAAACCGCTGAAGAAAGCGCGAATATCGACGCTACCTTTTGTAGCATTACGCGCCTGCTTGAACGTAACGCGAACCTACGTAGGAGCCACACACGTTTGAAGTATCGTTGGCAGTAGTTCGTATTTTAGTTCCGGTAAGAAGGTGCTGCTGGAGAGGGCGCTACTGTAATGGTCTCCACAGTACTGTCTCTGTCTCCACTGTAATGGGAGTTGAAGGGCTGTGGTAGTGCCTCTGACCGGCGAACCCCGATTGTTTCCAGGTCGGCGCCTGCCCAGGGCGTGCGAGGAGCGGCGACGGCGGCGCGGGGAGGCGCGGCGGTCGCGCCCACAGCTCGAGGTGCGACGTGCGCACGCAGGGGGAGTGGTGCTCATCGAACAGTCACACACTCAAAGGGTTTCTGTGTCATCAGTGTCTCACATATGGTACCAATTTGTACCCACAGCTGTGTGTTTCACTTCACTTGTTCCACACGCATGCGTACGGTATATATATATATATATATATATATATATATATATATATATATATATATATATACACACGTTCCCATATATTGTTCCCACGCATTCCTACATTAATGGTACAAATTTGTACACATAGCTGTTTCACTGTTTCCCTTGATTTGTGTCATACAGCCATAGAAGCATTAATGGTAAAAATTGTGTACATAGCTATATTTCACTGTCTTTTCTCTTGTTTCACGCAGATATAGAAACATGCGTACATTAACAGTACAAATCGCACAAACATCGGTATTTCTTTGTCACTTTTATTATTTCCTACTTGATAGAAACATTCCTACACCAATGATAAAAATTGTACACACAGCTGTGTTTCACTTTCACGTATTTCAATGAGTTTGCATATTTTTGTCCGTTGCTTCAATGCAGAGCTAAGTGAAATTTCTTGACATTTGTTTAGTGCTATGTTAGATGCTATATAGATTGACATGTTAATGCATGTTTGGCCGATTTGCGCATATTCATGTAATTAGAGGCGCATATTTTGCATATTACGTTAAAATAGAGACATATCTATTAATCGTATAATATTTTCATAGAAATTATTTATTTGTGAGCGTTCATTGATTCGAAAGAGCTAGTCACAGTTTGCGTTTCTTTTATTTTCTGTATATGATAAAATATTAGTGCAAATGTAGGATATTTGTTGTTAACATATTTTTAAAATTAGTCAGAAGAAATACAATACACACTATATACTGCACCTGAATGTTTACTTCCATAATTTCTCTCGCGAATCAGGGTAGATTATACTACGTTTGCACAAAAATGAATATATTTTCATTCCAATGATGCTTCCCTTGAATTTTAACCAGAAAGGTTTAAAGAGGATAAGACATATTGTTAATTTTAATTGCATATTAAAGTATATACGTAAGACTTTTTATGTCATAAATGCATTTTTAAAAGCATATTATTTCAATATTGTTTGACGGCATAAAAATCCTCTCCCTAGTAACTTCTATTTCAAAGATCTATAGAAACATTCTTACATTAATGGTACAAATTTGTACATACTACTGCTTTTCACTGTCTCATTTTACTTGTGTCACACAGCTATAAAAACATACATGAGTATACATACAGCTGGATTGGCAGGAGGTAGAGTGGCACGCGACGGAATGTTGCTGAGCGCGGTGTGGGGCTAGAAGCCAGTGCCATAATAGTAATAAAGTACGTAAAATCAGTCTAAAGCGGAACCTGTACAAGCTGGAAACCTCCCTTAACTGGAAAATTTCTGCGGCTAACACTCGGAAGTTATTTTGCTACCTGTACGCTAGGCAATGAGGTGGCTTGTATTTTTAAGATTTTCTCAACCAGTCTAAGAATGGTAACAAAATATAAAACCTAAAAATAATCTCAAATGAAAAGGTCAAACATATAGAAGCAAATGAAACTCAAAAGCTCTCAATGAAGAATGTTTAACATTCATTTATTTGTGACTTATTTCATAAATACGTTGTGTTGATGTATATTAATAATTAATAAAGTATGGTAATTTACTACTTTAAGGATGGAAAGATCAACATCACAAGTGTCATAAAATGGACCACCCTGTGTAAAACGGAAACCTCCCAAAGCCTAAAGCGTACGCTTCCGCGGCCGGAGTCATCTACTTGGCTATCCGAGAGACGCCGCCGCGTCCTAGGCACATGTGCCAACGTTTCAGCCGCCATTCTATGGCCTCCGTCTTCTACAGGCATTTTACCCTGAGGAAGATCAAAGAATGGCGGCAGAAACGTTGGCACCTATGTCTAGGACGCAGCGTCTTCCACACAGCGAAGTTGACACACACACACACTCTGATTCATTCACATCAAGGAATAAGTTACCGTCTCTATCTACTTGGCTGTCCGGGAGACGCCGCGTTCTAGCCATAGATGCCGACGTTCCGGCCGTCATACTGCGGCCTTCCCTCAGGGCAAAATGCGTAGAGGTGAACTGCGCATGGGTTCATGTAGAATGAGGTTCCCTCTGTTCTCCAATCGGTTGCTCGAAAGAGAATTTCGCCCTGAGGAAACTCGCAGAAGGCGCGGTCGAAACGTTGGTCTGGGATGCGGCGTCTCCCGGACAGCCAAGTAGATTCTCCCCAAACCAGAATTTGTTTTGCCCAGATCGATTCCGGCTTAGACGTATTACAGTATAACCTCGTTAGCACGAACTCGCTTGACACGAATTTTGCCGTAACACGAACAAAACTTCGGTCCCGGCAAGGGATTGCGGTAATGCGGACATTTACTCGGATAACACGAATTTTGATAAAACGAACACCGATTGTTTCGGTCCCTTGGAATTCGTGTTATATTTCGGTTTCTCTTTCTTGGCGCACGGGGATGTGTCAATTTGAAATATCTCACGGTATTTCGCGTCGTTCTTCGTTGTGCCGCCGAGTCGCATGATCGTCAGCACTGCTCGATACAGTCACGATCATGCATCTCCTAGCCGCCACAACCGACAACGACGCGAAATACCGCGAGATATTCCATTTTATTGACCCCCTCCCTGTGCGCCAAGAAAGAAAAACCGAAGTACAATGAGGATTTACTGTATTTTGCTGCGTCACTATGGTCCGATTAAAATAAGTTGGTGATTGGTGGTTCTGAAGCTGTAGCTTCATACAATATGGGTGTTTGATTTGGTTAATTTAATAAATATTTATTCCAAGTGTTTATTTTCTTGTCGCTGGGAACACATGCTCGGTGGTATGCAAACTCTCAACGTCACTCCTTTCCGTTCGCAACTGTCAATCACCAACTTATTTTAATCGGACCATAGTGACGCAGCAAAATACATTAAACCCTCATTGTACTTCGGTTTTTCTTTCTTGGCGCACGGGGGGGGGGTTAAATTGGAATATCTCACGGTATTTCGCTTCGTTGTCGGTTGTTCGGATAGGAGACGCATGATCGCGACTGTATCGAGCAATGCTGGTGATCATGCGACTCCTGGCGGCACAACGAAGAACGACGCGAAATACCGTGAGATATTCCATTTTATTGACACCCTCTCCCCCCGCGCCAAGAAAGAAAAACCGAAGTACAATGAGGGTTTACTGTATTTTGCTGCGTCACTATGGTCCGATTAAAATAAGTTGGTGATTGACAGTTGCGAACGGAAAGGAGTGACGTTGACAGTTTGCATACCACCGAGCATGTGTTCCCAGGGATAAGAAAATAAACACTTGGAATAAATATTTATTAAAATCATGCACCCATATTGCATGAAGCTACAGCTTCAGAACCACAACCGTCAATCGCCAACTCGTTTGAATCGGACCCTAGGCGCGTCGCGCGGTGGCTTGCCGGCGCGTGGCGGGGCGGCGGGGAGGCCGAGCGGCGCGGGGCGTGGCGCGCGAGGCAGCGTGGGCGGGGCGGACGCGCCCAAGGCGGGCGCCCTGAACGTGGAGACGGCGCGCTACCTGGCCGCCCCCACCGCCAAGGCGAAGGACACCGGCCTCTTGGTGAGGCCCTCCCCGACGCGCGTACAGCTTGCGTACTATACTGCGATTTTTGTAGGAAGAGCTCTCAAGAAAACTCAAATCCCATCTTCGCGATGGAATATGTCACGGCATTTCGTATCATTCACAGTCGTTCCGCTAGATTTCGCACGATCGCGACCGTATGAAGCAGTGCTTGCGATCATGCGACTTCTTCCGGCAAGACCGAGAAAAGACGCGAAATGCCGTGACATATTCCATCGCGAAGATGGGATTTGAGTTATCTTGAGAGCTCTTCCTACAAAAATCGCCGTATACGGAGAAGGCATTGAGTGGGGGGAGGTGGTCGAGATCCAGATACTGGTCCGATACTGATCCGGCGAGATCCAGATACTGGTCCAGATACTGATCCGGCGAGATCCAGATACTGGTCCAAAGGCCACCACCTAGGGGCTCACCCAGGGGCTTGCCCCCCCCAATAAAGTACAAGTGCAAGGGGTGCCAATTGGCATGAATGTGTGTGTGTGTGTATATATATATATATATATATATATATATATATATATATATATATATATATATATATATACCGGGTCTTTATCGTATCTTGCAACCCAGGTCTGGAAACACCAACCCTTGTTTTGCCAATTTGGCAACGCAAATTTGGGTGAAATACCTTCGACACCCTTTCACTTTTAGCGAAGCCCGGTCGCGTGCCCTCAGATTTCGGGTTGAGAGAATGTGTCTAATTTTAGTTGGAAGAAAGAGAAAGCACGTATTCTGTCCTTGTTACTCTTCAACGTACTGCAGCCACTACACTGAAAACAGTAAACGCCTGTCTCTTCATAAACGGTGGTCACTTTGAGCATTTACTCGACTGTCAATTTTTTGTCATTTTAAGATAATTATATTTTATTACTTTTTATTAATTATTTTCAATAATTATTAATGTACTACTTAGTTACATTTTATTAGTATTTTTAATCATTTTATCGATCACATGCGTCTTTAGCCCATTTTAACATGCAACCCTACAGGCGTGTACCTATCTGTATGTTAAGCAATTTAACATCCTTAGCATCGGGTTTTAACATCTTTGGCAACGTGAATAAACAACCATTGATTCATCGCAAGTCAAATGTTTATTAAGAAAGAAACAAGTCGGTTTAGAAAACAAATCAGATTCAAATAATTCAGAATAAAAGTAACTCATATTAGTTTTTGGGATAATTATTGTTCATTGTAATAAGTTTTAATAGTGCAGTTAAAATGTGTTTTAGGTAAATTAATTTCATTTTCCTGGCATTCCATCAAATGAAACTCTTCTTCGGTAATCATATTTACTGACGATCTTAGGTGTCGCCACTGGAAACTGACGCGCCAACTTCCTCACCGAACGTCATTTCTTTAGTTATCTTTAACTTCAGGAGAATTATTTGTATCCATCTTTTTTCAAACTACGGTATACGAATATTGTTTAAATAGATATATCGCAAGCAATACCCCACAATATCATAGTAACATGCCGCAACAACAGAATTCATATGTTTACTATCGCAGTAATATAAATTTTCGCAAAAATCGTGAGATTGACCGATAAAATGCTCAACATACCACAAAATGGTACAGTGTTATAACTGCCTCGTCCAAATTAAAAATCTCGGCTCCGCTACGCTCCACCTCGATTTCTAACTTTTGGCCTCTGCGGTAATTACTCTCATAACATTTCTAGGTATGAGTAGTTTTCTTAATTGTTTAATATGCAGATTCCATAATAATAATACATTATTATTATTGTTATAAAATGAAGAGCTAGGCGGTAATATTTCAGGATATATCTTTTCGATTTCTCTCTGAGCTGGCTTTACTTAAATAATTATTGTTACGTTGCTGTAAATAAATCGATAACTCCCCTCCACATTAATATTACAGTTTTGTTTTTTCAGCATACTGGGCAGAATTGCTTAAAGAGACATTTTGTTTCCACGCTCATGCCTCAGCCCACCCCACCCCACCCACTCTGTGCAGCGTGAAAAGATTTCGGCATGAGAGCCGTGTACCTGCCCGCCGACACTCTTGAATGGGATCTACAAAGAAACAGGAAACTTGCTGCAGCTTATGACCTGACGGTTGCCTCCTCTGCTGTCCAGACGTGTCAGGCACGGCTGTCTTGAAAGGTGTAAAAGAGTCGCGGTTGCCAAATTACCAAAACAAGAACAAGTGCTCTCAAGCAAGTATCTGCAAGTTGCAAGATAAACTAAAGACCCTGTATATATATATATATATATATATATATATATATATATATAAAATAGAAGACGCTGCAGAATTATATTGTTCAAAATCAGAGAAACCGAGCGATTTCTCCACGGATCACTTCGCCAGTGTAGAAGCTAAACGAGCGTGTTGACTGCCCTGTAGGTTGTTTTATTATGTAACGTTGATATTACATTTCAGATGCTACATGGCGAAAAATGCTCCGCGAAATAACGAGTTTACGCGCGATTTCCGTGTACATTTTATTAACAGAAGTTAGGAAAACGGTTTCCTTTCGCCCAGACAGGTTAATACTGACAGCTTCTTCAATACTTAATGATTCTTACGATGAGGTGTACTAACAGTTTTGTGGTCACGGGGTAAAAGTTATTAAGTCAAAAATCTCAGTTTGGTGAAAACAAGGGTTAGATTATTGAGTCACCGCTTGTTCCTATGCTAAACACAAATTCTTAATGTTTTTTTCTCGTTAAGGAGGCAACAACTGAATTCGGTCGTTTTACTAAAATAAAATATAGATACTTAACTTGTAGTTTCAGTACTTAACCCAATTTTGCCAAAAATTGACTTAAGAACTTTTACCCCGTGACCACAGAGTTGTTAAATACTTGTCGTTTTCAAAATTTTCCCTTGTGTAAAAGGATTAAAAAGACGGTAGCAGTTTGTTCGTTACGAACGTCTTCAGAAGCTCTCCCAAAGAACTCAAGCCATATTCGCCGCCTCAACACCTCAAAACGACTCGAAAAGGGCTTAAGACGAAACACTGTTACTCGCGATAAAACATGCACCACACTTACAGGAATAATGGCCAAATTAATTGACATGCCGAGAAACACGTGATATTCCATCGCGAAGATGGACCTTGAGGGAGCAAACTTAGAGAAATCGCAGTATAGGCAATTTTTGATGTGGAAATGAAGGATCCATCGTGACGCTTGGACCGGGAGAGATGGCTCAGTGCATCAACCTTATGTCACTGCAGTCCCTCAGACCGGGAGGTCCTAGGTTCGAGTCCCGACGGCGGCAGGATTTTCGACACTAGCTTGTTAGCTACGTAGAATTCAGTCGCTGTCGGGAGGAGAATTCTAGCGGCCGGCTGCTCTGATCGGTAGTTTTCCGTGGTTTCTCCGATCAACACCAGGCGAATGCCGGAGCAGTACCCTAACAAACGGGCCACGGACCGCGCGCAATCTTTTCTTCCTTTTCCTATCCGCTCCTCTTACACACACACTTACACTAACATGCACTACACTATCACACATGTCAGGAGACCGGTCGGGAGCTTACAGCTTGTCCCGGATGGGGACTTGCCCCGCTGGTGGGAGATACCTGGTTGAGGGGAAAACCCCGCTAGTCGACGGTAGGTCGACGCCAGATCTCGCCATCCAGCAGGGAAAAGATCGCCGCCGCCTCCCGAGAGAAAAAACACGCACTACACTTACGGGACCAATGACCTGAGTAGTTGTGGAAACACGAATCACTCAATCAATCAATCGTGACGCTCGGTGCGCGGTGGGGCAGGTGCCGCCCGGCGCCACGGCCATCGCGGGCAAGTTCGTGCCGCCCAAGGGCAGCGACCTGGACCGCGAGGTGGCGGCGGAGGCGGCCGCGGAGGCGGGGCCGGCGGTCGGCCTGGCGCAGACGGAGGAGGACCGCCAGCTGGGGCTGGCCGGGTCGGCGCTCGCCTCGGGCGGCGCCGGCTTCTCCGTCGACCTCATCCTCCAGAGCGTCGGCATGTACGGCGAGCGCAAAGACGACCAATTCATTTGAAGGTCAGCCTCCCCCTTCGCCGGTGGCGGGTCATAACCCCTCACCCCCTCCCCCGAAAGGCCTTGGGCAGTGTTGTCAAGGTCGATGCCACGAGCGGGCGTCCGTGGCGCGAGTGCCCGAGCGAAATCAGTCCGAGCAGTTCATCTCCCCGCCACCACAGACGACGCCATCACTGTTGTAAAACGGCGGGGTTACTACTAATAGTTTCCTTTCCAGACGCTAGTGGGGCAGAGTAGCTCGTGGCACGGTGTCGCGAAGTGTGGCACAGCCACCAGTAGAAGACCTTGACAACACTGGCCTAGGGTTTTCGTTTGTTACCCTTCTTTATATGGAACAATTGTTTTAAGTTTTTATTTTTTTTAAATTCTGTGCTGGCAGCAGAGATCTTGTGGTACTCTATGATAAAATTTCGAGGTTAAAGAGGTATCAACGACAATAGTAGACTAAAATCTTTTGATGTGTAGAAAAAGTCAGCCATACACGTGTTTCGGGAGTGTTTTCCCCGTCATCAATGGCTTCAAGTAACACGGATTAAACATACATTAAGTATGGAGACAGACAGTCTGTCGGAGACGGACCTGCGTACGATCTCCATACTGTCTCCATCTAGTACGATGCACAAAATGGCGGAATTTGTAGACCTACACTTAACGTGTGTTTAATCTGTGTTACTTGGAGCCACTGATGACGGAGAAAACACTCTCAAAACACGTGTATGGCTGAATTTTCTACACATTAAAAATGTTAGTGTACTATTGTCGTTGGTACCTCTTTATCCTTGAAATTTTATTTTTTTACATTAAAATTATGTAATTATTTGAACAATAATAGTGTGGTATTACCATACACTTCAAAAATAATATACTACGAGGGTTGGGCATAAGTCATGGCAACATTTTTTTTTGTGAGAATGGGAGCTCGTGTGGAGAATGTGAAATATACACATGAAAGGACAAGGTATGAACTAAATGTGTGGTCACCTCACCACACGCCAATAATGTGTTTCTCATGTATATGAATGTACTTGAAATGAGAGAGCTGGTTTCAAGTTCAAAAGCATTTTAGCACATACGAGATCACAACATTTCAAACCCCATTCTAAAACCCCCATCAGTCAGAGGTTTCATCGGAAAATCCCAGGTATCATCTTGGAAAGGTTCGGATCCTTTTTTGGATGGAGAATCTAGAGGAACACAAGAGGTTAAAGTTGGTTAGGTTCCATAGGATCGATCCGGGATTGCTTAGCCGCCGGCCGAGGATGGGACGGGAATTATCGAGAAGCCCCCTGGCACTGCCACTACCAGGGGGGCATCCCACCCTAGGTGTAGTCAAGGCCAGGAATTCTCTAAGTGCAAAGGGTGGGAACTTGGGCTGGCGAGGCAACACTGGGGCCCCTCAACCGGCAGTGAGCCATCGCCCGTTGCCTTAGCACCACACCAAGCCCGCTCGGCCCCGAGGGGCTAACCCGACGATGTCCGGGAGCGAGACTAGGTCGAGCGCCATGTGGGATGTGACAGGAAAATAGGCGGGGCCATAGAATCGTGCCACCACATTTTAGGTACCGGGAGTGGGCATGGCTCTCCGCAGGGCAGAGAGAATCCGAGCCCGGAAGGACCGGTGCCAACGGCCCTGGGACCGGGGAAAGGCCGGCGGCCAGCAGGGATACGGGATCGGAGGAAGCGCCCGTGGGGAAGTGACAGTAAACTGCACCCCACCCCCGGGAACTCTAGGATATCAGCGTAATATCAAATACATTCCCCTAAAGGAATGTTCAGAAATTATCTGTTCAGAGCTAATATGACCGCTCTCTTATCTAGCCAAAAGGCCGAGAAGCGATTACTCGATTACCGCACGTGCCATATCGGTCCGCGCACTTCACTAGTCGTCACGTGCGTTGCTGACCACTGTTTGTTACGCGTCCTCGCAGAAACTCTCAGCCCGTGTAAGGTATGGAAGGGAATTATTCTCAAGAGCTTCCACTGTGGAACATTCGGGCATTTATTCCGTGGAGAATAACTGTTTTGACGCACGAATGTTGCTCGATACGGGTTATTACTCGTTCACTTTACATTTGCAGACGGAGCGCTGCGATCTGTTTACATGAGGTCACCGCCGACTGAATGAGAAACGCGCGTCTGCAGTAGATACTGACGGTTTAATATGGTATAGATGGCGGTGAGCAGCACACAGAACCCCAGCGAGGCAAGAACATAACCATTAAGCAGTAGATACGTGCAAAGAAGAAATAAAAATATTGTGCCTGAATGTTGTGAATAGCGTGTGGTGTGATCTATTTTATTGTATATTACTTTAATCATTTATGGGCGCGATTCCAGCTCACTGTCAGAAAGACATAATTCGTCAGTTGTGTCCATAGCGCTTGTGCTGCCTTCGGAGGCAGCTGATTGGTCAAATGCTGATTGACATCGGGACCATTCGTGTATTCTCGGTTGTATGTTCGGGCGTTCACTTTCAAAACAACTTTAGTTCCTAATCCTGCCGTCTGCAAATGTAAAGTGAACGAGTAATACATTAATTTCGCACGCGGCAGTCATACAAGTGATCCCACATTGCTCTCTGTGCTAATGAAAACATTCGTCGAGTCATCTGTTGTTATGAACACACATTATTTCTCACCACAAATACAACCATGCCCGAGGCGGGACTCGAACCCGTGACCCCATGGTCCAAGATCACTAAGACACTACTGCCTTAGAGATCTCGGACAAAGGGCCGATACAAATAAAATTGTGTGATCTGATAACATTTATTTTTAAAAAAGTTGCCATGACTTCTCCCCCCAACCCTCGTATATAATATCAAATGTTTATTATATAATGATACTCCCCCCTTATGATCGGCTGGATTCGCCGTTGGCCCTCACCTCACACATTCACGAACATTCAAACCCTAGAGCTGGGTAAGGCGTCAAATTCTGTCGCTGCAGTGGCTGTCACTGGGAGGTCCTAGGGTTCCATTACCGGTGGTGGCAGGATTTTCACACTAGCTACAGAACTAGGTCGAATTCAGTCGATGCCTGGAGAGAATTCTTGCGGCCGGCTGCTCTGATCGTTCGTTTTCCATTGTTTCTTCCATCAACACCAGGCGATTGCCGGAGAAGTACCCTAACAAACGGGCCACGAACCGCGCGCGCGATCTTCCCTTCCGATTCTTTGTCCTATCCTATCCCCTACTTAGATACACTTCACTACCAAACATGCCACATGCCGGGAGACCGGTCGGGAGCTTAGAGCTTGTCCCGGTGGGGGGCGGGGCCCCATTGGCGGAAGATATAGAAGAATTCACATAAGAACAAGCAAAAGCGACAGTTCGCTAAACATGTGAACATCACATGTAATTCAGAGAAGTATCCCTTCGCCGCGGCAGCTGTTCAGAAACACTTGCACCAGTACGCACCTTATATTCAAGACTCGGTTTTGAAATAAACATAATACTTATCACGCAAAAAGTAAATTCCATATAATGTGTATAAAAAAACAATTTTTTACAGAAGAGGACATAGCACTGCACTTCCTAATTTCAATTATTTCTCGTGGCGCACTATATTTTCGTCGGACGAGGACATCACAAAAGGAAGCGTCGAGACCATTTACAAGTTAGCCAACTGCAAACGAACGAATCGAGGAAGGAGAGTTCCATGGGATCAAGGACTCAACGACCTCAGAACCTTCGTTATGTTGCCAGCACTAGCTGTCAAAATTGCTTGTTCTTATATGAATCTCTCTTTACCTGGTCGGCGAAAATCCCGCTAGCCAACATATAGGTCGGTTTTGAATCATACCGTCTAGAACATCACCTCCATCTCCCGAGGAAACAACATCCACTATTCTTGCGGGTTCGTTGGCCTTAGTAGTTGACGTGTTGACCGGAAACTCCAATCAATCAGTCAATGCAGGCTTAAAAAGCTTTGACTACACTAATGGGACTTATGATCTTGGCATTTGGCGCGCAAGGAACACCAATCAACCACAAACCTCGGCAATGGTTGTCTCTTTGTGCAGCTCCCAAATAGTGAAGCCATTATGTCGGTGGATCAGGAGTTGAAGGGCTTGTTAGAGAAGCTCGGGTCGACAGAGAAGCGCAAGATGGATACCAGGCTCATCAACTTGCAGGTACGTTCAACTCCGGCGATGCTGTGCTCTACGCATGTTGCCAGGTGCGGCCGATCAAGAACCGCCACATTGATTCCATTTCCCGCTAAAAACCCGCTAGATTTCGTTTAAAAATTCCCGCCAAAATCCCGCGAAATTCAAACAATTTTCCGCTAAAGAACCGCGAATAATAATGGTACATAAAGAAACATATTACAACAAAACTTTTAATATCAAATAGGTAAATAACTCAAAAATATTTGTATATGTAACATTTTATTCAATTTTATTAATTTACTTTAAATTTGTGCAAATGTAGCATATAAAATATTATATAAACATACAATATGTCATATAATTATATAAATGAACGTACAAATGTATTGCTTATGAAAATAAATAAGTTGTTCAGTTTTATTTATTTTTTTAAATTTATCAAGCATAAAATCTTCAATTTATAAATCCGCCGATATTCCTCGACTGTCAATAAAATTCGCTGTTCTTCCCGCTGTCCGCGAAGGACAAATTTTTCCCGCGAAGTACTTTGAAAAACAGCTACATTTAGCGGGAATCCCGCCGACCTGGCAACGCTGGCTCTACGTTAGCGAGTTCAATGGTATAACGGTTAGCGTAACAGGCTGTTGTATCTAAGGGTGCGGGTTAAAACCCGATCGAAGCCGTGCGTGTTTAAGGGCGAAAAAATTCTTCGCGCGTCTCTTTACGTCTGTCCCATGTTGTAGATTTACTCTATCTAAAAGATCCTCAAGCCTAAATGAAGCCTCTGAGCTAAATTCAAAATCGCCTGCTTGTTCGCCCGGGTAAAGTACTTTCTTTCTCCGCTAGGTGGTGAAAGGAGCGTAATTTGCGTGGTCGGACGGAACAGTGAGCCTGATGGCCCGAGTCTGGCCACGTGAAATAAGGCATTAACTGTGTCTTCCGATTTGACCACACCGTTCAGGTGGCTCCCATACACATTCCTCTCAGTATTAATGGTCGCCAAAACACTATCTGCAAGTTATTTCATGGGGAGCGAAACTTTTTTGTGACATCACTAATTGTAAATAACGAAACTGAATCTTGAATAAAACATCTGGATAGAAACTAAACTCCCATGGTTATACAAGTTCGTTCCTGTATCGAAACTAAATTCCCAGACGCAGTAAAGTTTACTTCCAGAAGCAGTTTCGTTACAAGTCAATAGATTTCTTTTCCGCAATTCCGACTTTAGTTTCGTGAAGTACTTTAGTTTCTGTGCACAAGAAACAGTAAAGAAATGCCTAATTTCGTGTCTGTTGCCATCCTTGGCATTCGGTATTCAGCGAGTAGCAAGCCACTGCTCGCTGAATCCCGAGTGGTATCGATGGGTTGCTTACTATTTGTCCTGCCAGAAGCAAGCCACGGCTCGCCGAATCCCGAGTGGTATCGATGGGTTGCTTGCTATTTGTCCAGCGAGAAGCAAGCCACGGCTCGCCGAATCCCGAGTGGTATCGATGGGTTGCTTGCTATTTGCCCAGCGACAAACATTCGGTGCTCGCCCTACCCACCGGGGGTTGGCCTTTTTGTTTGTTTGTTTATTTATTCTTGCTTGGCCTGAGGCCCTCAGCAGCCGTGAACGACTGGTACAGTAGTTGATTTTATTTGATACAGCAAGTTTGCAAGATATTTTTTTTCGTGATTATTACATTTTCAGAAGCATTGTATATTATACGGAAAGGCTAATCTCTTCCAGTCTGCTTAAGGAGGGTCAAAAAATTCTCTGGGTAATTTCCTTTTCAATCGTTTACGATGAAGGTTCTGTTTGCCAAGTTTGAAACGGGTAACTGAAGGTATTCGAGAAATTTTGTTATAGAATTTTGCGGATAGAAGGGAAAAATGTACAGTGATAGGTGTGATAACGAGTTCTTGATGGATTTGAGAGTTTGGGATGAACCAGGGTGCTTTTGCGTTTATTCTTAGGAATTTATTTTGGAATGTTTGGATTTTCTGAATATTTGTTTTGGATGCTGCGGCCCAGACAAGAGATGCATAACTTAATATAGGTCGTATCATTGTTTGGTAAAGATGAATGGATGTGTGTAGTTGGAGTGGGGATGATTTTTTGAGTAGGGGATATAACTGATGTGTTCGCTTAGTGGGTTGGCCTTTTGCGGAATTAAAGTAAGCGAACATTCGCCGAGCACATCGGCTGCTCGGGATTGGACCCGCTACTCGGCGAATGCCGAATGTGTGGAGCCGCCTTCGCTTTTACTCCATCGCCTATTATTCGCGCAACTCATCTTGAACGATGACCTTGCTTCCCCCTCTCTGGCACAATTAATAGTTGATGGCAAAAGCTCGCAGCGAGCGCTGATGACAACATTCCAAACACATCTTCACGGGCGCAAAATAGAAACTATTTTCTGTTGAAGACGAGAACTTCTGTCCGCGATTTTCTGCAAAATATCTAGAGAAATGACCGAAGCAAGTGAAGATCCATCATAGGAGATTCCTCAAACTCCTGAGAAAGTTAGTATGCAAATTATTGAGAAAGTTGCGAAGACATGACTGATTCTTCAGAGATTGGCATTGCTTCATAAAATCTAGTGGCCGATTTCGTAACTAATACCCCCACTCCATCCGCATTTCTTCAATCCATCGTTTAAGAAAAGTTGCGCGAGGAATAATACATCCCCATATGCAGGGCTTGATTTCTGGAGTAACGCGACGATACGGCGGGCGTACCGGTACCGGACATACGACGATACGGCGGGCATACCGAATAATTTAATAATTATTCGCGTCACTCAGGAATAATTATTAAATTATATTATAAGTATATAACTATTTCTATTACCGTTAACTGGGGACGTGCCTTCAAACCTCTCTTATCGGTGACGTGCGGTCTGTGAGACCCCAAAAGTTTTAGGAAGATAATTTCCGGTGTTCTATTTCTTGTCGATTTGACAATTTTCTTTTCACATTAACGATGCTATAACAAACAATAAAATAAAATATGTAAAATGAAAATAATATAATTATTCATTACTCGCCAAGTAAATTTCTGGCTATAATTTGTTCCACACTGCTTCTTCACTAATAATTATCTTAAGAACTCGTAGAATGGTTTGAAATACTATTCACCACATTAAAAAATCTTCATTTAAATACGATAATGCATTGTTTCACGACAATTATCCATGAATAAAAAATTTGCAACACACATTCACTGTGGGAAGAAATGTCCCACTACTGGTGATATGAGGTGTGCGAGACCGCTTCGAAACTTCAACTGGCCCTCAAAGGCAAACGGCTGTCGCTGGATTGGCTACCCCGCGTGTGAGTGTACTTTCGAAAGAGATAGGAAGAAAAACTTATTGCGACGTTCCAGAAAAGAGGGCTTCGCGCTTATTTTTCCTCAGAGGTCTCAGAGACCGCACTTCACCAGTTAAGGGTTAAATTAATAATTAATTTTGGGGTACGTTCCGGGACCTACAATTTTACAAATCAAGCACTGCTTATTTCAGTAACTGCGAGTCCGTTCGCCCGTCACTTACGATAAGACCAAGTCCTACGCACGAATCGAGGCATATGAAGTGTCATTCGACGCATCTCAGTCTGATGGTGGGGGAACTAAAACTTTGTTTTCGGATCAGGTCAGAAAATTCTAAGAAATTTCCAAAACGTATTTTTGCGTGTTTTGCGCTGCGATCTCATTGGATAGAGCGGTAATTACACTAACGCCACCCAAATAGATCAATATAGGTGGCGTTCATTAAATCCCAGTACCCAGACGCAATTTTCGCTCCACGGCGCAATAATTTTCTTCCAAGAGAATGGCAACTCTGATTGTTCTGCAACGAGTGAATCGTGCGGCAGAACTATCAATTAGTGTTGCTGCTTTGAAGTAATACAATATTTTTTATTATAAATTTGGACCTGGCTTTAATTACAGATCTGTCCTTGAAAAATTGATTTTATTACAGGAAAAAATCACTATCTTCAATATTAGTCATAGGAAGGCGCCGGAAAAAAATTAAAAGTTTGCAATACTCGAACTTTGAGAGTGCACAAATAAATGGTCTTGGCGGTTTGGTAGAGATGAAAATGACATGGTAGGTGAGGAAGTAAGAAGCGACGAGCAAAAGCAAAAATAAATAAATAATAAAAATGAAAAACCATAAAAAATTAAAATATACAAATTAAAATGAAAAATATCAAGAATAAAAATATAAAAATTAAAATAAAAAAATATGCAAAATAAGAGTAGAAAATAAAAATATAAAAAGTAAAATTAATATATTAACGTCTGTTATACAGTTTATTTATATTAATGTTTTCTTGACGTTAATAAGCTAACTTAGTATTTTTTTAACAATTTATTTATTATTATACATTAACGTTTCGACTATGTTGTTTTTTTTCAAAAAATCAAAAAAAGTAATGAATGTTCTGTTCAAATGATGAAGAATGACCAATGACAATTTTGATGAAAGTACTATTCTTTTTCTAAGATGTCCACAACCCTGGACACTAGGTATATCACAACATCTATTTTATTATTGTTAAATTCCTCTTAATTGTATCGCATTATTAGATATGTGTTCCAATTTTGTTGGTAATTCTCCATCATTTGAACCGAAAATTTATTATATTTTTTTTTAGGTTTTTTGAGAAACGTGGTCGCGCGGGATGGTCTAAGAGCTGCTTTTGGCGGATAAGTCTTTACATGTAAATTCAAATTATTTTTTTAAAGAACAGATTTCGTTGAGGAAAAAAATCCCTATCTTCGATATTAGTTGTAGGAAGACGCGGAAAAAATTAAACGTCGTAATATTAGAACTTCAATAAATGGTCTTGGCGGTTTGGTAGGGAAGAAGGCAAAATGGTAGGCGAGGAAGTAAGAGGAGACAAACAAAAGCAAAACATAAGAAAATACAAAAATTAAAAATGTATCAAATAAAAATATGAAAATACATATATAAAAATTAAAATAAAAAAATATAAAAAACAAGAATATAAAAATTAATATGAAAAATATAAAACAAAAATATAAAAATGAAAAATGTATTTGTCAACGTATAGCAATAAGTAAATTGTTATAAAAAATACTGAGTTTATAATTATTATAAAAATATATTTTTAATATATATATAAATATATATATATATTTATATAATATATAAATATATATAATATATATTATATATATTTTTTATAATTGTTATAAAAAATACTGTTTATTAAGGTCAATTACTATAAAATAAAAAAAAGGTTGTGTGTTGGGGGTGCGTGTGCGTGTGCGGCAGGACTACCGGCGCTCGTACGTGAACAAGGCGTTCGAGCCGGACGTGGGCGCGCAGCTGCTGGCGACGGACGCGGGGCTGAGCGCGGGGGGCGGAGCGGCAGCAGGAGATGGAGCGCGCGGCGCGGGACGTGGTGCGCGGCCTGCAGCGCCAGGAGAGCTCCGAGGCGGACGAGGTCCACTTCACGCTCGCCGACATGCAGAACTTCAGGCACGCCTCGCGCGCGCGCCCCTTCTCTGGCACGCACGCGCACGCACCCGCTGTCTCTCTTTCTGTCTCTCTGACTCTCTCTGACTTTCCCTCTGGCTCTCTCTCTGTCTCTCTCTCTCTGACTGTCTCTCTGACTTTCCCTCTGACTCTCTCTCTCTGTCTCTCTGACTTTCTGACTCTCTCTGACTTTCCCTCTGACACACTCTCTGTCTCTCTCTGACTCTCTCTCTGACACTCTCTCTGTCTCTCTCTGACACTCTCTCTGTCTCTCTCTGACTCTCTCTCTCTCTGACTCTCTCTCTCTCTGACTCTATCTCTCTGACTCTCTCCCTCTGAGTCTATCTCTGACTCTCTCTTTCTGACTTTCTGACTCGCTCTCTGACTTTCTCTCTGACTCTCTCTTTCTGACTTTCTCAATGACTCTCTCTGTCTCTCTTTCACTCTCAATTGGGCTTCGACCTCTCTGATCTAAGAGAGATCTTGTACATGCCATTCTCTTCTCTTGGTCTCCTCACTATTTCCCTCTTTTTCTTTTCTTCTTTCTGTGTTTCATTTCTTTTCCTTCCATTTTCTTTAAATACTCTTTGCTCTTTCCTTCCTCTCTCTTTCTCATCACTCTCTGATGGGCTTCGGTCTCAATTTTGTATTCATGCTGTATCTTCTCCAAACCGTTCTCTTCTCTCCCTCTCTCTCCTCCCCATCTACCTCTTCTCCCTCACTTTCTTCTTCCTCTGTTCTCTTTTACACTTCTTCTCTCTTTTCTTTCTTTTTGCTCTTCCGTTCTTCTTCATCTTCTCACTCTCTCTTAAACACACACACGGACACTCTTTTTGTCTTTCTCTTGACTCTGTATTGTGAAATGGCCTCTGTTTTGTTCCTTCTCTCTTTGCTCTACGCCGTTCTCTTCTTGAGGTCAAAATTGCTGTACATTACTCAGCGCCCAAAGACCCTTATAACGATGGCGTGATATTGCAGGTGTGAGTTCGTGCACAAGGCGATAGTGCCGGACGACCCGAGATCGATATCGATACCTAGTGTATTTGACTGAAGTATCGATAGTGTAAAAATAGGGAGATTTGGCAACCTCGAACATTAAGCACTATTCTACGCATGCGCAGATGCACTAAACTGATGCTAAAAGTGAACTGCGCATGAGCAGAAGATCGATAGTGCTTACCGTTCGAAGTGGCAAAAACTGTCAAATAAGTGCAAGCACGCCGTAATGTATGGGAAAAGACAGCACCATCGATGTTCTGCGCATGCGCAGTAGCCCATCACTTTTGAGTATGCGCTGCAGGTTGAGATTCCTGCCGGATGAAGTACGCTACTCGGTGCTCAAAGTACCTAATGAACAGGGCAGGAATTTATAGCTAATTTACCTTGGAAAATATATTTTATTATATAGGAGCGAATATTTTGTCAACAAAACTCGAAAAAACCTCTCTTTTCTTTATTCAAAATTCGACTAGAATATGGTTTAGGATAGAGACCACAGAATTATGAAAACGTGCACAAAATTCACTTCTCCCCATAGCTCGTCATACGCAGTTTTTAACTGTTTTTGACGTAAATAAAATAAAAAAATAAAAAAACTGTGTGCTGTCGCTCGCAGGTGTGAGTTCACATACAAGGCGATTGTGCCGTCCGAAGTCAGTAATAACTATTGGACATCAGTGTACAATACCTTTAGGGTAAAAATGAATGGCGTGACTTCTTGCGCAAGGCCGACACGCCGCCAACACGCCATTGACATCGCAATCTGTATGAATACTTCAGTATCCAATAGGCAATGCCTAGCGATACAGAAGTATCGATAGGGTAAAAATAAGGACTTTAAGCACAGTGCAGCGTACGGCAATCAATAATTTCCTTCATTTCAGTCCTCAATAAAAGGCGTGCTGTTCCAGGCATTAGTTTGTGCACAAGGTGATCATGACAAACGACATGCCAACGATATAGATATGTAGCATTTTGATTGCCGAATATCGATAGTGTACAAGTAACTATTGGACACCAATGTATCGATATTGGACAGCAATGTATCTTTAAAAATAAATGGCGTGATTTCTTGCACAAGACGACCCGCCGGACATCACGCCATGGATATCGAAATCTACATCGATACTTCTGTATCCAAAATGCTAGGTTTTGCAGAAGTATCGACAGCGTAAACATAAAGACTCAAAGAACAGCGTAGCGTACGGCAACCAACAACTTCCTCCATAACAGTCCTTAATAAAAGACGTGATATGGCAGGCGAGAGTTCGTGCACAAGGCAATCGTGCCGGACGACGCGAGCGATATCGATACCTAGTACATTCAGTTAAAATGTCGATAGCGTAAAATTGATCATTTAAGCAAAGCGTTATGTCCGTCGATGGAGAGCAAAATCGGTCTTCTGCGCATGTGAATCTGTGCATAGCTTTTAAGCATGCTTTGAAGTTTGGGATAGCTGTTAATTGCCGAATGTTAACTTTTTGGAGGTTGCATCGCCGAGATGTTTGCCTGTCCTTGCATTCCGCTTCCCTTCGATGACGCCCCCCCCATGGTGTGGAGTAATGGTGGCTCGCCACAGTGCTGAAGTTCGAGATTGCTGTTGATCGCCGTACGGGCTTTGAACTGCGCTCAAAGTCTGTAATGAATGGCGTTCTTTGGCAGGCGAGAGTTGGTGCACAAGGCGATCGTACCGATCGACTATCCACTTATTTCATTTTCTAGCTCGCTGGTTAACGAAATATCGATAGTGTAAAAATAAGGACTTAAAGCATAGAGTAACGTATGTCAATGGAGAGCAAAATCGGTCTTCTGCGCATGTGCATGTGCGCATAACATTTCAACATGCGCTGAAGGTGCAGATTGCTGTTGTTCGCCGTACGCTAAACTGGGTTCAAAGTCTGTAACGAATGGCGTTCTGTGGCAGGCGTGAGTTC
Organism: Acheta domesticus; assembly: GCA_031308135.1. Taxonomy (NCBI): domain Eukaryota; kingdom Metazoa; phylum Arthropoda; class Insecta; order Orthoptera; family Gryllidae; genus Acheta; species Acheta domesticus. The sequence goes on from JAHLJT010005437.1 coordinate 75,826,191, forward strand.
GTGCACAAGGCGATCGTGCCGGTCGTCTATCCAGAGATCCTAGAACATTGGTTAACGAAATATCGATAGTGTAAAAATAAGGACTTAAAGCATACAGTAACGTATGCCAATGAAGAGCAAAATCGGTCTTCTGCGCATGTGCATGTGCGCATAACATTTAAGCATGCGCTGCAGGTCCAGATTGCTGTTGATCGCCGTAAGCTAAACAGCGTTCAAAGTCCTTAATGAATGGCGTTCTGCGGCAGGCGTGAGTTCGTGCACAAGGCGATCGTGCCGGTCGTCTATCCAGAGATGTCATTTCCTAGCATATTGGTTAACGAAATATCGATAGTGTAAAAATAAGGACTTAAAGCATACAGTAACGTATGCCATTGAAGAGCAAAATCGGTCTTCTGCGCATGAGCATGTGCGCATAACATTTAAACATGCGCTGAAGGTCCAGATTGCTGTTGATCGCCGTAAGCTAAACAGCGTTCAAAGTCCTTAATGAATGGCGTTCTGCGGCAGGCGTGAGTTCGTGCACAAGGCAATTGTCCCGGTCGACTATCCAGCGATATCATTTCCTAGAACATTGGCACATCGATAGTGTAAAAATAAGGACTTTACGCTTAGAGTAACGTATGTAAATGTTACACGATACGGACACAACACGATATGGACATCTGCATCGATACTTCTGTATCCAATACGCAATGCCTAGGGATACAGAAGTATGGAGAGCGTAAACATAAGGACTTCAAGCACAGCATAGCGTACAGCAACCAACAACAACCTCCATAACAGTTGCTACTAACAAAAGGCGCGATGTGGCAGGCGCTTTGTGCACGTGTGTTCGTGCACAAAGCGATCGTACCGATCGTCTATCCAGCGATGTCATTTCCTAGCACGTTGGTTAACGAAATATCGATAGTGTAAAAATAAGGACTTTACGCACAGAGTAACGTATGCCAATGGAGAGCAAAATCGGTCTTCTGCGCATGATCATGTGCGCATAACATTTAAACATGCGCTGAAGGTCCAGATTGCTGTTGATCGCCGTAAGCTAAACACCGTTCAAAGTCCTTAATGAATGGCGTTCTGCGGCAGGCGTGAGTTCGTGCACAAGGCGATCGTGCCGGTCGACTATCCAGCGATATCATTTCCTAGAACATTGGCACATCGATAGTGTAAAAATAAGGACTTTACGCTTAGAGTAACGTATGTAAATGTTACACGATATGGACACAACACGATATGGACATCTGCATCGATACTTCTGTATCCAATACGTAATGCCTAGGGATACAGAAGTATGGAGAGCGTAAACATAAGGACTTCAAGCACAGCATAGCGTACAGCAACCAACAACAACCTCCATAACAGTTGCTACTAACAAAAGGCGCGATGTGGCAGGCGCTTTGTGCACGTGTGTTCGTGCACAAAGTGATCGTACCGATCGTCTATCCAGCGATGTCATTTCCTAGCACGTTGGTTAACGAAATATCGATAGTGTAAAAATAAGGACTTTACGCACAGAGTAACGTATGCCAATGGAGAGCAAAATCGGTCTTCTGCGCATGATCATGTGCGCATAACATTTAAACATGCGCTGAAGGTCCAGATTGCTGTTGATCGCCGTAAGCTAAACACCGTTCAAAGTCCTTAATGAATGGCGTTCTGCGGCAGGCGTGAGTTCGTGCACAAGGCGATCGTGCCGGTCGACTATCCAGCGATATCATTTCCTAGAACATTGGCACATCGATAGTGTAAAAATAAGGACTTTACGCTTAGAGTAACGTATGTAAATGTTACACGATATGGACACAACACGATATGGACATCTGCATCGATACTTCTGTATCCAATACGTAATGCCTAGGGATACAGAAGTATGGAGAGCGTAAACATAAGGACTTCAAGCACAGCATAGCGTACAGCAACCAACAACAACCTCCATAACAGTTGCTACTAACAAAAGGCGCGATGTGGCAGGCGCTTTGTGCACGTGTGTTCGTGCACAAAGCGATCGTACCGATCGTCTATCCAGCGATGTCATTTCCTAGCACGTTGGTTAACGAAATATCGATAGTGTAAAAATAAGGACTTTACGCACAGAGTAACGTATGCCAATGGAGAGCAAAATCGGTCTTCTGCGCATGATCATGTGCGCATAACATTTAAACATGCGCTGAAGGTCCAGATTGCTGTTGATCGCCGTAAGCTAAACACCGTTCAAAGTCCTTAATGAATGGCGTTCTGCGGCAGGCGTGAGTTCGTGCACAAGGCGATCGTGCCGGTCGACTATCCAGCGATATCATTTCCTAGAACATTGGCACATCGATAGTGTAAAAATAAGGACTTTACGCTTAGAGTAACGTATGTAAATGTTACACGATATGGACACAACACGATATGGACATCTGCATCGATACTTCTGTATCCAATACGTAATGCCTAGGGATACAGAAGTATGGAGAGCGTAAACATAAGGACTTCAAGCACAGCATAGCGTACAGCAACCAACAACAACCTCCATAACAGTTGCTACTAACAAAAGGCGCGATGTGGCAGGCGCTTTGTGCACGTGTGTTCGTGCACAAAGCGATCGTACCGATCGTCTATCCAGCGATGTCATTTCCTAGCACGTTGGTTAACGAAATATCGATAGTGTAAAAATAAGGACTTTACGCACAGAGTAACGTATGCCAATGGAGAGCAAAATCGGTCTTCTGCGCATGATCATGTGCGCATAACATTTAAACATGCGCTGAAGGTCCAGATTGCTGTTGATCGCCGTAAGCTAAACACCGTTCAAAGTCCTTAATGAATGGCGTTCTGCGGCAGGCGTGAGTTCGTGCACAAGGCGATCGTGCCGGTCGACTATCCAGCGATATCATTTCCTAGAACATTGGCACATCGATAGTGTAAAAATAAGGACTTTACGCTTAGAGTAACGTATGTAAATGTTACACGATATGGACACAACACGATATGGACATCTGCATCGATACTTCTGTATCCAATACGCAATGCCTAGGGATACAGAAGTATGGAGAGCGTAAACATAAGGACTTCAAGCACAGCATAGCGTACAGCAACCAACAACAACCTCCATAACAGTTGCTACTAACAAAAGGCGCGATGTGGCAGGCGCTTTGTGCACGTGTGTTCGTGCACAAAGCGATCGTACCGATCGTCTATCCAGCGATGTCATTTCCTAGCACGTTGGTTAACGAAATATCGATAGTGTAAAAATAAGGACTTTACGCACAGAGTAACGTATGCCAATGGAGAGCAAAATCGGTCTTCTGCGCATGATCATGTGCGCATAACATTTAAACATGCGCTGAAGGTCCAGATTGCTGTTGATCGCCGTAAGCTAAACACCGTTCAAAGTCCTTAATGAATGGCGTTCTGCGGCAGGCGTGAGTTCGTGCACAAGGCGATCGTGCCGGTCGACTATCCAGCGATATCATTTCCTAGAACATTGGCACATCGATAGTGTAAAAATAAGGACTTTACGCTTAGAGTAACGTATGTAAATGTTACACGATATGGACACAACACGATATGGACATCTGCATCGATACTTCTGTATCCAATACGTAATGCCTAGGGATACAGAAGTATGGAGAGCGTAAACATAAGGACTTCAAGCACAGCATAGCGTACAGCAACCAACAACAACCTCCATAACAGTTGCTACTAACAAAAGGCGCGATGTGGCAGGCGCTTTGTGCACGTGTGTTCGTGCACAAAGTGATCGTACCGATCGTCTATCCAGCGATGTCATTTCCTAGCACGTTGGTTAACGAAATATCGATAGTGTAAAAATAAGGACTTTACGCACAGAGTAACGTATGCCAATGGAGAGCAAAATCGGTCTTCTGCGCATGATCATGTGCGCATAACATTTAAACATGCGCTGAAGGTCCAGATTGCTGTTGATCGCCGTAAGCTAAACACCGTTCAAAGTCCTTAATGAATGGCGTTCTGCGGCAGGCGTGAGTTCGTGCACAAGGCGATCGTGCCGGTCGACTATCCAGCGATATCATTTCCTAGAACATTGGCACATCGATAGTGTAAAAATAAGGACTTTACGCTTAGAGTAACGTATGTAAATGTTACACGATATGGACACAACACGATATGGACATCTGCATCGATACTTCTGTATCCAATACGTAATGCCTAGGGATACAGAAGTATGGAGAGCGTAAACATAAGGACTTCAAGCACAGCATAGCGTACAGCAACCAACAACAACCTCCATAACAGTTGCTACTAACAAAAGGCGCGATGTGGCAGGCGCTTTGTGCACGTGTGTTCGTGCACAAAGCGATCGTACCGATCGTCTATCCAGCGATGTCATTTCCTAGCACGTTGGTTAACGAAATATCGATAGTGTAAAAATAAGGACTTTACGCACAGAGTAACGTATGCCAATGGAGAGCAAAATCGGTCTTCTGCGCATGATCATGTGCGCATAACATTTAAACATGCGCTGAAGGTCCAGATTGCTGTTGATCGCCGTAAGCTAAACACCGTTCAAAGTCCTTAATGAATGGCGTTCTGCGGCAGGCGTGAGTTCGTGCACAAGGCGATCGTGCCGGTCGACTATCCAGCGATATCATTTCCTAGAACATTGGCACATCGATAGTGTAAAAATAAGGACTTTACGCTTAGAGTAACGTATGTAAATGTTACACGATATGGACACAACACGATATGGACATCTGCATCGATACTTCTGTATCCAATACGTAATGCCTAGGGATACAGAAGTATGGAGAGCGTAAACATAAGGACTTCAAGCACAGCATAGCGTACAGCAACCAACAACAACCTCCATAACAGTTGCTACTAACAAAAGGCGCGATGTGGCAGGCGCTTTGTGCACGTGTGTTCGTGCACAAAGCGATCGTACCGATCGTCTATCCAGCGATGTCATTTCCTAGCACGTTGGTTAACGAAATATCGATAGTGTAAAAATAAGGACTTTACGCACAGAGTAACGTATGCCAATGGAGAGCAAAATCGGTCTTCTGCGCATGATCATGTGCGCATAACATTTAAACATGCGCTGAAGGTCCAGATTGCTGTTGATCGCCGTAAGCTAAACACCGTTCAAAGTCCTTAATGAATGGCGTTCTGCGGCAGGCGTGAGTTCGTGCACAAGGCGATCGTGCCGGTCGACTATCCAGCGATATCATTTCCTAGAACATTGGCACATCGATAGTGTAAAAATAAGGACTTTACGCTTAGAGTAACGTATGTAAATGTTACACGATATGGACACAACACGATATGGACATCTGCATCGATACTTCTGTATCCAATACGCAATGCCTAGGGATACAGAAGTATGGAGAGCGTAAACATAAGGACTTCAAGCACAGCATAGCGTACAGCAACCAACAACAACCTCCATAACAGTTGCTACTAACAAAAGGCGCGATGTGGCAGGCGCTTTGTGCACGTGTGTTCGTGCACAAAGCGATCGTACCGATCGTCTATCCAGCGATGTCATTTCCTAGCACGTTGGTTAACGAAATATCGATAGTGTAAAAATAAGGACTTTACGCACAGAGTAACGTATGCCAATGGAGAGCAAAATCGGTCTTCTGCGCATGATCATGTGCGCATAACATTTAAACATGCGCTGAAGGTCCAGATTGCTGTTGATCGCCGTAAGCTAAACACCGTTCAAAGTCCTTAATGAATGGCGTTCTGCGGCAGGCGTGAGTTCGTGCACAAGGCGATCGTGCCGGTCGACTATCCAGCGATATCATTTCCTAGAACATTGGCACATCGATAGTGTAAAAATAAGGACTTTACGCTTAGAGTAACGTATGTAAATGTTACACGATATGGACACAACACGATATGGACATCTGCATCGATACTTCTGTATCCAATACGTAATGCCTAGGGATACAGAAGTATGGAGAGCGTAAACATAAGGACTTCAAGCACAGCATAGCGTACAGCAACCAACAACAACCTCCATAACAGTTGCTACTAACAAAAGGCGCGATGGGGCAGGCGCTTTGTGCACGTGTGTTCGTGCACAAAGTGATCGTACCGATCGTCTATCCAGCGATGTCATTGCCTAGCACATTGGTTAACGAAATATCGATAGTGTAAAAATAAGGACTTTACGCACAGAGTAACGTATGCCAATGGAGAGCAAAATCGGTCTTCTGCGCATGATCATGTGCGCATAACATTTAAACATGCGCTGAAGGTCCAGATTGCTGTTGATCGCCGTAAGCTAAACACCGTTCAAAGTCCTTAATGAATGGCGTTCTGCGGCAGGCGTGAGTTCGTGCACAAGGCAATTGTCCCGGTCGACTATCCAGCGATATCATTTCCTAGAACATTGGCACATCGATAGTGTAAAAATAAGGACTTTACGCTTAGAGTAATGTATGTAAATGTTACACGATACGGACACAACACGATATGGACATCTGCATCGATACTTCTGTATCCAATACGCAATGCCTAGGGATACAGAAGTATGGAGAGCGTAAACATAAGGACTTCAAGCACAGCATAGCGTACAGCAACCAACAACAACCTCCATAACAGTTGCTACTAACAAAAGGCGCGATGGGGCAGGCGCTTTGTGCACGTGTGTTCGTGCACAAAGTGATCGTACCGATCGTCTATCCAGCGATGTCATTGCCTAGCACATTGGTTAACGAAATATCGATAGTGTAAAAATAAGGACTTTACGCACAGAGTAACGTATGTCAATGGTCATCAAGTCTGTACGCTAAACTGCGCTCGAAGTCTGTAACGAATGGCGTTCTGTGGCAGGCGTGAGTTCGTGCACAAGGCGATCGTGCCGGTCGTCTATCCAGAGATGTCATTTCCTAGCATATTGGTTAACGAAATATCGATAGTGTAAAAATAAGGACTTAAAGCATAGAGTAACGTATGCCAATGGATAGCAAAATCGGTCTTCGGCGCATGTGCATGTGCGCATAACATTTAAACATGCGCTGAAGGTCCAGATCGCTGTTGATCGCCGTAAGCTAAACAGCGTTCAAAGTCCTTAATGAATGGCGTTGTGTGGCAGGCGTGAGTTCGTGCACAAGGCAATTGTCCCGGTCGACTATCCAGCGATATCATTTCCTAGAACATTGGCACATCGATAGTGTAAAAATAAGGACTTTACGCTTAGAGTAACGTATGTAAATATTACACGATATGGACACAACACGATATGGACATCTGCATCGATACTTCTGTATCCAATACGCAATGCCTAGGGATACAGAAGTATGGAGAGCGTAAACATAAGGAATTCAAGCACAGCATAGCGTACAGCAACCAACAACAACCTCCATAACAGTTGCTACTAACAAAAGGCGCGATGTGGCAGGCGCTTTGTGCACGTGTGTTCGTGCACAAAGTGATCGTGCCGATCGTCTATCCAGCGATGTCATTGCCTAGCACATTGGTTAACGAAATATCGATAGTGTAAAAATAAGGACTTTACGCACAGAGTAACGTATGTCAATGGTCATCAAGTCTGTACGCTAAACTGCGCTCGAAGTCTGTAATGAATGGCGTTCTGTGGCAGGCGTGAGTTCGTGCACAAGGCGATCGTGCCGGACGACGAGTGTCGCGTGTCGCTGGCGGTGGCCCGGAAAGCGGGTACGAGCGGCGGCGGCGGCGGCGGTGCAGGCGGCGGCTCGCCCTCCCTCAGCGCGTACGGCGGGCGCGGTTCGGCGCAGGGCCGGGTGTGCCCTGCCAAGCCCGTCGCAGCGTTCGACATCACCCGTCCCGAAGGGTGAGTGCATCAGCCTGACGTCACTGCAGTCCCTCTGACCGGGAGGTCCTAGGTTCGAGTCCCGACGGCGGCAGGATTTTCGACACTAGCTTCTCTAGCTAGCTAGGTCGAATTCAGCCGCTGTCTGGAGGAGAATTCTAGCGGCCGGCTGCTGTGATCGGTAGTTTTCCGTGGTTTCTCCGATCAACACCAGGCGAATGCCGGAGCAGTACCCTAACAAACGGGCCACGGACCGCGCGCGATCTTTTCTTCCTCTTCCTTGTCATATCCTCTCCTCTTACACACACACACACACTTACACTAACATGCACTACACTACCACACATGCCGGGAGACCGGTCGGGAGCCTACAGCTTGTCCCGGCTGGGGCGGTGCCCGCTGGTGGGAGATACCTGGTTGAGGGGAAAGCCCGCTAGTCGACGGTAGGTCGACGCCAGATCTCGCCATCCAGCGGGGAAAAGATCATCGCCACCTCCCGAGAAAAAAACACGCATTACACTTATGGGACTAATGACCTGCGTAGTTGTCGCGCCCGGAAACACGAATCAATCAATTAACCGAAGGCTGAGTCCGCCATCGTCTGCGTTTACCACTACACTTCGGTTTTTTCTTTCCTGGCCCGAGGGGGTGTCATCAAAATGGAACGGTATTTCGCGTCGTTCTCGGTTGTGCAGCTAGGAGAAGCATGATCGCCAGCACGGCTCGATACAGTCGCGATCATGCGAATCCTGGCGGCACAACCGAGAACGACGCGAAATACCGTTCCATTTTGATGACAGAAAACGTGCGTGAAAGAAAACGTGCGTAAATGGCACCTTTCCCCCTTACATGACTTAAACGTTTTACTGTTCTTTGACTAAATAAATCCAAATGCTCTTACATGCTCCGCGCTTCCTGTGTTGCGACGGTGGCGCGTGGCGCTGTGTTGCAGCCTGCACGACGTGAGCGCCATCAGCCCCGAGGGGTCGGAGGTGCCGTCGCTGTGGAGTAACCGCGGCCCGCCCTCCGCCAGCTCCCCGCAACGCCCCGCGCCGCCCCCCGCCCCCGATGCCACGTACAATGTGCGCCGCCCCTCTCCCGCCCCCGCCCCCGGCCCCCGCTACAGCCCCGGCCCCGCCCCCGGCTCCGCCCCCGGCTCCGCCCCCGGCCCCGCCCCCGGCTCCCCCACGGCAGCAGCGGGGGTGTGCCCTGCCGCCGCGTCCTCTTCGCGCCGCTATGCCTCCGGCCCCGCCCCCGGCCCCGCCCCCGGCCCCGCCCCCGGCCCCGGCCCCGCCCCCAGGCCCGCTGCGGCGGCAGCGGGAGCGTACCCTGGCGACACGTCCGCCCCGCGCCGCTCCACCCCCGCCCCCGCCCCCACCCCCAGCCCCGCCCCCGGCCCCCCCACGGCAGCAGCGGGAGTGTGCCCTGCCACCGCGTCCTCTTCGCGCCGCTACGCCCCCGGCCCCGTCCCCGGCCCCGCCCCCGTCACCGCCCCCGGCCCCGCCCCCGGCCCCGCCCCCAGGCCCACCGGGGCGGCAGCGGGAGCGTACCCTGGCGACATGTCCGCTTCGCGCCGCTCCGCTCCCGCCCCCGGTCCCGCCCCCGGCCCCGCCCCCAGGCCCGCCCCGGCAGCCGTAGGACCGTACCCTGGAGACTCGTCCGCCCCGCGCCGCCCCGCCCCCGGCTCCAGCCCTGTCCCAGGCTCGGCGGCAACAGGGGTGTGCCCTGGCACGCTCGCCCTGCGCCGCCCCGACCCTGGCCCCGGCCCCGGCCCCGCCCCCGCCCCGGCAGCCGTAGGACCGTACCCTGGAGACACGTCCGCCTCGCGGCGCCAGCCCCAGCGCCAACTGCTCGACGTCACAACGCCCGCAGACAGTAAGTACTGCTCCTCCCACTCCTTCTTTGATTCCTTCCTCTTCACTTCTTCTGATTGCCCTCCTCTTCGTCCGATCTCTTCACCCTGTGCTCCTTCCTCTTCTTATTTACCTCCCCCTCCCTCTTCAGTCCTGCCTACTTTTTTCTTGTCCTCTTCTTTTTCTACATCCTCTTCCATCAGCCCTTTCTTTTTTCTTCTTCTTTGCTCATTCTTTCGCTTCATCCCCTCCTCCTTCCTCTTCCTCTTTCCCGTCTCTTTCCCTTCTTCTCTTTTCCTCTCCTCGTTTCCTTTTCCCTTCACTTTCTCCTCCTTCCTCTTCTTCTCTCCTCCTCTTCCTTTGTCTCTCCATCCTCCTTCATCAGCCCTTTCTTTTTCTTCTTTTTCTCCTCTCCTCCTCCTTCTTTACCTTTATCTCTTCCTCCGTCTTCGAAGGTGTCTTCTTGCTCTTCTATTTTGTCCTTGATCTTCTGCCCTTCTCTTCACTTTTCATTCCATTCACCTCTTCATCTTTCTTCAGATTTTCATCTGCCTCTCCTCTCCTCTTCCTCGTCTTCTGTCCATTAACCTCTTTTTCCTTTTGCCGTCTCTTCTTCATTTTCTCCTTTTTTCATCACATACCCTTCCAATTTTTTTTCTTATTTTCCTTCACCTATCAATTAAATCAAACAATTTCGTAAATAACATTAAAACTATAGTACAATATTGGTAAAAATAATATAGTAAAAATTTAGTAAAAAATTTACAAGCAAGAAGGATCAAGTTGTGAAGGAGAGTTCATTAAATTTGCATTGATCAAAAAGGAAAAATTGCATAGAATAATTTTTCGATTACGAGTAAATAATAATTAAAATAATAAATAATGCTGCAAAAAAGGGTTTTGCTGAGTAATGGAAAACTTCTACAATAATATTGATTCCCAAAATGATAAATAAAACGAAAACAATTGAATTCGACCTATAAATGCATAAATATATGTGAACCCGTACATAAAAATATATTAGAAGAAATTATAAAAAGCTACTAACCGATTATATTGAAACAGACAAAATTATAAGAAATGTACAATTAGGATTTAGAAAAAGAGACTCATGTAAAACTCTGATAAAAGCAGTTTTAGACTATTCGAAGATTAACATAGATGCAGGAAATAAAGCATAATGTTCACGATCTGGGCAAACTCCCAGAATGTCAGCTTGAGATTGAAGAAGCTTTTCATATTTTGAGTGCATTCGAAACTATTAAAAGAACAATGCTTTCTGAGAAAATGTATAAACAAGAAATCAAAGGAGACGTCAAAAGTAGTTTATTTCATATCTGCATAGAAAGCAAAAACTAACGAACGTGACGCAAAAGTTATCTCAAATGAAACTGATGTAGTTATATGTGTTCCACAAGGGTTAGATATGGGACCGATATTGTTTATAATTCACATTCAAGACTCCCAATATTTTAAGATAAACAAATGGGGAAATTGGATTTAAACTCCAGTGTACTTATTTAAATACAAGAATGATTAACAGTAACAAATCAATAAAAAATGTAGAAAAGACTAAATATATGATTTTACATGGTAAAAGAAAAATAGAGTTTAGAGAAACCAAATAATTCACCTGACTTTACGAAAATACAATTAATGTACAAAATGAAATATTCGGGAGGAATTATTAATAGTAAATTAAATTTTAAAGATTTCAGAAAGTATATAGTTAAGAAAACTGAAAAATAATGTAAATAGAATTGGATTATTTCTAAATAGCTATGCAAGATGTTCGATACATAAATCCATAATTGCACTCCAGTTTGATTTCTGTGCAATTATATTATTTCGAATCCAAAAATATGAAATTAGGACATTACTTACCCAACAAAATACAGCAATGAGAAGAATAATTCAATGCAACACTTCAGATTTAGACATATTAGAAACTGTGATTTTATGCCAATAAAATAGAGAATACCTTATAAGACAATAATTTTAATTTATAAAATTAGTTAAACATCAAATAGCATGAAATTTAGTAAACAAAATCCAATGAGTAAAAGATAAAAAAAGAAAAACATGACAAGATCAAAATGTACTGTCAATTTTCGAAAAATATCCAGGCAAAAACAGAATAATCAAAAAAATTGAATTATTTATAAATTTCTGTTAGAAATTAAAAATTTAAGAATTAAAAAAATTACGAAATATCTAAAAATAGAAAATTAATTGCATAAATATTTAAAATTAAATACCAAAACATGTAGGCAAGTTTATATGTATTTAAGGTAACACGTAAATCGAGAAGGCTAAATAAATCAAAACTGTCTATCTTACTATCTATCTCTTTATCTGTCTTACCATTCTAGGACCAGTAACGTCAGCTTGTGATATATTGTGAACCAAAATTGAGATATTTTTTTCACGAACCAAACAAGCCCAAAATTCCATATTTTGAGATATTTCACCAAGTTATTCCCTTCAACTCGCGCTATTGGCTCGGACATTTCCTTTCGGCAAGAGCACAACACATTGAAAGATATAAGGTTGGGAAAAATATAAATGTATTACTATGCACGTCTACACCGCGAAGTTTTTGGTACATTCTGAAAAATCTCGAATTAGGCTTATACTGCGAGTAATATTTCTGCCGACTTGACAGCTCCAGGCTGATAGGGGAGAGGGGGTTTCGTTATCCAATCAGAGGCTTCAAATTACGATGATGTCACTACAGAGTTGCCGACATTCACTCTACTTACGGCGTCTCGCTGCCCTTACTTTCATCTGCTTTGGGCGTCTTATGCAAAAACGTTTCGTTATTCCTTGCTTTGGCAGGATTATAGTGTAAGGGACTGCGATAAAATTGTGTAACAGAATTTCATTAAATAAACCAGTCTCATTATTACAATTCTACCAAAAATACAATAAATTGGACGTGTATGCCTCAACAGCTGATCTGACGCAAGAACGAACACGTGTCTGCCGCCCGAGTAAGTGGTAACATCGCTCTCCCCCCCTCCCGGCTGTCAAGTCGGCAGAAGTTTTGCTCGCAGTATAGTTTGATTCTTGCAAAAAAAGAACCTTTCAATTGAATGTTCTCAGCCCCTCTGAACGGCCGCGTTCTTTGTTCGCAGTGCCCGCGCCGACGGGAGTCTGCCGGGCAGCCTGCGCGGCGGAACGGGGGGCCCTGGGTGTGCAGGTGAATTACGGCGTAATGCCCACAGACGACCTGCTGGACTTCGAATAGGTGCACACGAGCACCGTTTTAGCATTCGAGAAGGCGCCGAAAGAAAGCTTCGAAGAAATAAGTTCCCAGGAATTCGTCTACCTGCCTATAAACAATTTGAAGGACATTGAATAGATGCTCACGAGCGTCACGTAAGGTTCGGAAAGGTGCCAGCTAGGGATCATCACAACTTCGTCAAGGGGATCATCGGCAATTTGCTGGACTCCGACTGGGTACCACGAGCGGCGTGCTGAATTTGAATTAGGTGCAAATTAATATCGAGCTCGGTTTGGGCTAGATGCTCAAGATGAACGCGATTTTCTATGAGAAGATGCCCAGACACAATTTGCTGGACTTCGAATAGGTGCACACGAGCACCGTTTTAGCATTCAAGAAGGCGCCGAAAGAAAGCTTCGAAGAAATAAGTTCCCAGGAATTCGTCTACCTGCCCATAGACAATTTGAAGGACATTGAATAGATGCTCACGAGCGTCACGTAAGGTTTCGAAAAGGTGCCAGCTAAAGATCATCACTTCATCAACTTCGTCAAGGGGATCATCTGCAATTTGCTGGACTCCGACTGGGTACCACGAGCGGCGTGCTGAATTTGAATTAGGTGCAAATTAATATCGAGCTCGGTTTGGGCTAGATGCTCAAGATGAACGCGATTTTCTATGAGAAGATGCCCAGACACAATTTGCTGGACTTCGAATAGGTGCACACGAGCACCGTTTTAGCATTCAAGAAGGCGCCGAAAGAAAGCTTCGAAGAAATAAGTTCCCAGGAATTCGTCTACCTGCCCATAGACAATTTGAAGGACATTGAATAGATGCTCACGAGCGTCACGTAAGGTTTCGAAAAGGTGCCAGCTAAAGATCATCACTTCATCAACTTCGTCAAGGGGATCATCTGCAATTTGCTGGACTCCGACTGGGTACCACGAGCGGCGTGCTGAATTTGAATTAGGTGCAAATTAATATCGAGCTCGGTTTGGGCTAGATGCTCAAGATGAACGCGATTTTCTATGAGAAGATGCCCAGACACAATTTGCTGGACTTCGAATAGGTGCACACGAGCACCGTTTTAGCATTCAAGAAGGCGCCGAAAGAAAGCTTCGAAGAAATAAGTTCCCAGGAATTCGTCTACCTGCCCATAGACAATTTGAAGGACATTGAATAGGTGCTTACTAGCGTCACGTAAGGTTTCGAAAAGGTGCCAGCTAGGGATCATCACTTCATCAACTTCGTCAAGGGGATCATCGACAATTTGCTGGACTTCGACTGGGTACCACGAGCGGCGTGCTGGATTTGAATTACGTGCAAATTAATATCGAGCTCGGTTTGGGCTAGATGCTCAAGCTGAACGCGATTTTCTATGAGAAGATGCCCAGAGACAATTTGCTGGACTTGGACTAGGTTCTCACCATCGGTTTAGGATTCTAGAAGGCGCCCAAAGGATTCGGCAAGGGACCCACCGAAAATTTGCTGGATATGTGTGCACGAACATCGTTCTAGGTTTGAAATAGGTACCCACAAACATCGATCTAAATTTGAACTGTGTGCTCAAGTGCAGCGTGTTGGGCTACGACAAGGTACCCACAAAGAAGCTGCTGAACATAAGACGAGGTATCCAAGGACGATTTATTGGGATTTGCCTTGATAGCTCCAAACAAACTTTTGTGTCTAGTTTGGATGTCCCCGGGCATTCTGGTTGAATCGTCTACGTTCTAAGTCCTGCTCGACATCTACAAAGCACCTGCGGGCATCCTTTCGGATTTCGTCTAAATATTGACGGCCATGCTGGTGGACTACGACTGTGCGCCCGTGGGCATCTTAGTGAAATTGGATGAGTGCGGCCATCCCGCTGTAGTTCCGAGTGTTTAAAGACGTGAAGGACTTCCAGTAAGTATCCAGGCGCATCATGATGCAGAAATTCTCTCAAGATGGCCATTGGGTATAATTTTGTAGATATCAAGGCCCCATGACTTCTCTGAATAATACAAAATTACAAAACATTAACATCGAGAAATTAAAGTATTAATGACAGTTTTTTCAAAAAAAATTGTTCAAAAAACTTGATATTTAAATTAGGCCAAAATGTTTTTAAACTCAAAGTTTATGCATTAATTTTGCTTGAAATAAAGACAATTATAAAAAACTAATTTTTAAAGTACTGTTCTGTATTTTTCCTTAATTTCTTTTTCTCAAATGAAGCAAACTGAGCTTATAAAATTACGGGCTCAGGATCCATACTCGTTGAAATCTCTGAAGTTTTGAAAATTGCAAAACAATTAACATTACAAAAATACAATAATACACATTATAAATGTAAATATATTAAAATAGATTTTGTGAATCACAGAATATAAAATATGACTTATAAGATATGTCACATAAAATATGTAAATCTTCAAAATTAGATCTTTAAAATAATTTACAATTTTTTTGGTTTAAATTAGTGGTTCGTGTAAAAATGGTTATCTCCAAAATTGCAAATTCGAATGTTTCGCTCTTCTTTTGCGGAAGCAAATCAATCACGACATATTACGTCACAAGACGGCAATGGAAATGCGGGGATAGACGCTTGAAATCAAGACAGTACAATCCTAGGGTAAGGGCCGTCCTCCCCCACTTCAAACTGAAGCTTGCGCTGGCAGCCATGTTGGGGGCAAATTTATACGCCTAATGCAAATACTTCGAAATTTTACAGACGTTTCCGCATTTTCAAAGGTCTGAATACTTTGAATGGAAGACGTAGCTTAACTCTTTGTTTAATTTAAGATATGCAAAACTAACCACGTCACCCACATAGTTTTGGTTCAGCTTTTGATTAAGCATGTTAAAAAAAACGCATATAAGCTTTTATTAGCAAATACCTTATTCCAAAAATGAATTTGTATGTACTCCTTGAGGTTGTCGACTCCGTGATAAGTTGATATTTTATATTAAATTCACTCAAGATATTTTCATGAAAATGTGTTATTTTCATAGGTCGGGGATGTTTTCCCTCATAAAATATCATATTGCTGTAAATATCGAGACATTTTTTTCTTTCTCTAATCCACACTCCGTTAAAAATTGTATATCTTGACTAATTCCGCTTCTTTTTTTCAGTAAAAGGGTACATCATCTTACTCCAATTTTTTAAAATTCTTAACTTGATTATGAACTTAAAATTAGTTATTCTTTGACAGATATCCAATACATAAGAAAGTTGGGTGTCGTGCATACCAATACCTTGAGTAATCTACTGAGTGAATTGATATTAAAATATATCCGTTCTTGGATTTCCTACCAGCCTCTAGACGAAAATATCCAAATTACTGTATTAAATTTGAATTTACAGAATATAAAGACTTCTTTTTTTCAGAGAAGTTCTTTCCAAAACAATGTGGTAAGTTAAGGAGTAAAAACAATGTACCTTTGCGTGCAATTAAAATTCATGGATTTTTTTCTTCTTTACGAACATCATATTAATTAGTAAAATTAGAAAGCACATTCAATAGGGTACTCCATCACGTAGTTAAGTGTTGTACTTGTGAAATTACAGCTTGCAGTCTTTCGTCGCGCGATTTGTACATCCATAAGCAGGGCGCTGATTTACTATTTTGACTTATCTTACAGAAAAACACTTAAAATCTTATTTTACATTATCTTTGGTAAATTAGGTCCATTCATCGTTTTTTTCATTCAGCAAAATCGTCGATAATTTGTTCTTTAAAGCTGTCGTTTCTAGACATGGTTATTTTCTGGACTGCTTAATTTAGCAGACGCTTCTAGATAGAAAGTGTACTGAAATTACTGATTCTGATATTTCCCATGGAATTTCTCAAGAACGTCTTTACTTGTATTCCTTTGACATAATGCTATAGACAAAGGGAAAGTGAGACTGAGTTGTATCAAGTGAACCGTCTCTTGATAATTTTTTTCTAGACCAATTTGGCTAACAAATACTTCACCAACAAATCTGCAGGCATGCATTTTGCATTATCAATGTATACATTTGTCATTTCATTTCGAAGCTGCTCACTGTCAAAGAATGGATTTTTTTATTAGGAAAGAAATTTTTTCTGAATGAAAGGACGCTTTGAAGGTGGAAAACTGCTTTTCGTCAAGAAATTCAATAAAGTGAAAGTTTTCAAAATCTTGAATCCTGCAGTCCATCTGAGTCACTACTGTCTCTATAATTTAAAAACAAACAATTTTGTATCTCTCAAATAATTCTGATCCTGAAAGTTCATTCACAGTCATGTCTGCTTTGATGCAGATTTCAATAGTCTCTTCATATCTAACACGGTATATTACTTGTATCTACACTATTTCTATATCTATGTTCTATTACTTGCCTCATGATGTCGCATTGTTGAGCGAAAACTGCATTTCAATATCGTGAACCGATTAGAAGTTATGGGAGTGGCGCATAGTCAGTGGGACATTCTCTGTAACATTAAATTTTTATCTTCATTAATTGTTTCATAAAGAACCACACAACCAACGAAAACCACACAAACGGCACGCAAACAACTCTACTTTCCCACAATGTCACGTGATGAGGTAAATTTGCCTGACCGAGACGTGGACGTCCATCGCGGTACAAGTCCGTTCCTGTCGAGTGCCTAGGCTCCCGCTCGGCTCTCTGCCCGGTGAGTGCGAGTGAGAGGCAGATACCGCGCGCCCTCTTGTGAGCATGCGCGGCAGAGCCAGCCGGTGTCTATCCACTGGCAGGCTCCCCGCTCAGCTACGGGCCCTACTAATTCCCTCGCGCGTAAGCGGGGGAAAAGGAGTCGAAAACATTTAATTTTCTTCAATGGTTCAGTAAAAAAATATTGAAAAATGGCACACTTAACTACATATTTTATTGAAAAATAATTTGGGTATTCTAAGGCTCCCAGATTACCCTTCAGCTTTGCCATTGGTGTCCTTTGACAGATCATCAGCTGTTACGGTGTCATCCAACGGGAAGCTTAAACATTACTTCAGTGACGTCACTATGGTGACGTTCAAGCACTCGATTGGACCATATCGTTACAACTGATGAATTGCCAAAGGACACTAAATAAATCGAAGTATAGTTTTCACAATATGGATATTATTTAACTCATTTCCTAGCGAGGCAACCAATTAGCATATAAGATCTACATTGCATTGTGTTAAACAAAATAGATCATGCTCTAATTTAACCTTAAATACATTGTCTTCCAGAAGAAGAAAATCCATAGTACTCGTCATAGCAACTCAATTAAATGTTGAGTTCTTAGAGGATACACAAATCTTGACATCAATATTTAGTTTAACAAATAAGTGTTGTCATTTAAAATATTACAGGCCTAATTATATATTCCAGATTTTGTTACTCATTCATTTGTTACAGGTGTCGCACGTTATGCACAGAGGAATGTTCCAGGCGAATGTTGTGGGTTTCTGCACTGGGACATAAACTCAAGAGGTATTACATTTTCTGGGAAAGGCGTATTATGTCGTTTTCTAATATAAATTTCCGTAAAAATATGTTTTGTTTACCCAGAAGAAATATGTAAAACAATAATAAATGAATGGTAACATTGCACCATTGTTACCTCTCCGAAAACCTTTTTAATTTAGTAGTTATTCTCACCGGCACTGACCAAGTAGTACATTATGTAACGTTTATAACATTACTAGCGTACTCGTGCGAGAACTCTGGCATGTTAAAATCCAAACTTTCCCTATCCATTTGTCTATCCTTTCAATTAAGAAGCAAAGTTTTTAATGAAACGTGTCTATTTTTTTAATGTATAAATGTACCTTCTAATGTACTTGCAGAATATCAAACAAAAATAACAATACAATTGATGTTGGAAACATATTTTCAATAAAAGTTTATTCAGCATTATAGAGAGATGTTCTCGGAACAATTCACACTTCTTTAAAAACAACTTTGAATAAATTCTTCACTCCTCCTTGAGAGTTAGCTTTTTCGCTTTCCTTGATAGTCACAAACATAATAGAAAAGGTTTTTACTCTTCAGAAAGCAAAGCAAAGTGAGTAGATACCGATCGAGCAAGTACAACCCTACTCTTTGCAATATTATTTGACTTTCCTTGATTTGTTATGAGGAACAGAGAGGGTTTTGGAGAGTCAGGGTGCCAGCTTGCTGAGGTGCGAAAATTGAATAATTATTCGTGTATTAAAAAGTATTGGATTATTTTCATCCTGCTTACGTACAGAAAAGAATTCCGAGCCGAAAAACAAAGTAATATTTTCATCTTTAAGTACTAAATACAATTTGTTACCATTGGAAACAATTTAGTAGGCTTAGACTTCACTTCGGGACATAGGAATGTTTCTCAAACGATGTTTGCATATTGAATATCTTAACGAACCGACACCTTGAGTTTAATATCAAACGGTATATTATTTACAATATGAGTTTGCAGCTAGGTGTTGACGTACATACTTCCGGACACCACCAACATTTAAATCGTGCCTTTAGACTTCGAACGTTGGCAGTTGTGGAGTGACGTCTCCTATTCTTTCTATAATTTTAAATTTACTTGCTTTTTTAAATTAATTCACGTAGTATTGTATGAAGCGCGATTTGATTTTTGTTTTTCATTTATTTCAAGCAATTTTACTTTACCTAATTGATAACGTTTGTTCTTTGTGTTGTGCCATACACACGTTTTCCTCTACTACCTCCGCGTACCCGTGCGAGAACTCTCACATGTTAGACCCTATGTTAGATCCCTATCCTTATATTTCCATTTTAAGAGGGTAAGTAGTTAGCGAAACGTGTTTATTTGTTTAAAAATATATAAAGGTAACTTGCAATGTACTAACACAATATCAAATAAAATAAAAAACAATGCAATTGATGTTTAAAATAAATTTTCAATAAAGTCAAAATAAATTCAGTATCATGAAGAGTTTTCTTGGAACAATTCACAGCATTTGAAGTAATTATTCAATATTCTTTGACAGCTAGCTTTTAGCTTCTCGTGAGTCACAAAAATATTAGAAAAGCTTTATACTTTTGAGAAAGCTACGTGTCTGAACCCGCTGACTTTAAAATTTCATCGAATGATAACGAAAATACTGGTACAGGTAAAACACACAGTCTTCACTCTTCTCTGTGCACCCACATCCCTCCTCAATTAGGTACACAGCACTTACAGACACCGGTAAAATGTTAATTGATTGGTTTCACTACACACAAAGAAACTAAGCCTTCTAAGCGTGTCGAATCTAAGCCTTCTAAGCGTGTCTTCATAAAAAATTGCTACCAGCAGGGAGGGCTGAAATATTGAGGTGGCCTTGATAGTATTGAAGCGTGGAACCGAAAGTTAATTTAATGGATCGAGGAATATCTCATCTTGTAGATTATGGTGTGAAAAACGTTTATTTAAGGCCTTTGGCCTCAACACTTTAGTTTTTAAGTTATTAAACGCTTTGTTTAGGAGTTATTTGACGAAAACTTTGGCAAGTGTTGCTGGTTGCATTTGACTTGAATAATTGGATGCGATTTTTTAAACAAATCCTTCATATTTTTAAAGTCAAAGTGGAACTCGTCAAGTCTCCGTGAAATTCTCTTTCTTTAGAGCCCTCATTTATAAAGATTGATTGCGTATGAGAGCCGGAACGCAAAGGTATACTACTGAAATAATACAGGAGAAGATGCTTTATTGCGTCAGTACATGTTTGGAAAAAGAGGAGCTAGTTTTCAAAGGGTACCCCCGGTTAAGATGGTAAAAAGGTTCCTCAAAACCAAATCACATATGAGTAGTTACATTATAAATCTAGCATTAAAATAAGGTTTTTGATAGGTTTCTTAGCTCTCGTCCCACCAACCACACCCTCCACAGCTAGAAAGTGTTTATTTTCATTTTTTCCTCAACTTAACATTGTATCTAAAATAATTTTTACTGTCTTAGAACCCCGGAACAACCTCGAAAAAATCTCAAAAGTTTCTGTCAAATCACAAATTGTTGTGTATTTTTCATATTTCTTTTACTGCTTGGCTATAGTTAAAAAAATAAAAAATAACATTTTTACCATTTTCCAGCTTTAAATCACATTGACTTTAAATATACTTTGAAAATGAGTGCAACAGTTCTGTACATTTATTTGAGGGTTTATTATACATTTGTAGATCACGGAATTTGTTCGGAATGAGTTAGAAATATTAAAACATTAGTTTGGGAACATTTAGGATTATTATTATTCCATTCTCGGAGCTGGTAAAAAACATTAGGACAATACTCTACATATACACTGTGGTATCCCCCCAATCAGAGGAGCAGCTTGGGGTGACGCCCCACCGCTCCGCTAGTGGAGGGGCACAACCCCTTCCCTTCCCCTCACCAGTCGACGGGGGAATAAAACCCCGAGTCAGCAGCGACGCGCCCTGTCACGAATGAATTCTCTACCCAGCTCGGCATACGTGTACGAGTGCCGAGGAGGATCGACCCGGGAGACACGGCTCCTGGACGAACGTGGGTTCGCAGGCGGTACCTCCCGCAGGACATTGCTCCCGTCTGTCAAGGGTTCCGCGGCTGCTACTACAGCAGCCACTGCAACCGCCCGAGATAACAGCCGTTATCAGCAAGTCAGTCGGCTGCCTGTGCCGCCGGCTTATCAAGTTTATCATCGGGGCAAGGACGCCGCCCTGAGAACAATTTTGGTTGTGTTTCTTTTTGTTGAGATGTGAAGTGAAACATTAAAAGTATTCTTAGACTTATGTGTTTGACTAAACCTGATCCCGCAACCACTACATACACTTACACAACATTATTGACATCTAAGACCGTGTGTGCGCCGCTTCCAACGCGAAATACTGTGCACTAACATTAATGTTTCGCCCATACGTCTTGATAGCGATCATAATAGAAATGGTCGTTGACAATATACAAGTGTACTACTTCCGATACTCATTTGGAAGCGCGCTTCTTCGACCACTAACGGT
Source organism: Acheta domesticus (assembly GCA_031308135.1). NCBI lineage: Eukaryota > Metazoa > Arthropoda > Insecta > Orthoptera > Gryllidae > Acheta > Acheta domesticus. Next base: position 75,847,974 of record JAHLJT010005437.1, read on the forward strand.
CAAAACCTTCCGTCATTTCGATACTTGATTAGTGTATCCTCTTTCGAGGAAACTAACCTAACCTACGTCACGAAGAAAATATTTAAAGAAATGGCTCAGTTTGTTGTCGTTTGAACCTCGCGGTTGTTAACATGGGTGAATGGTGCTTGGTTGTTATGGAAAGCTATTTGATTATAGTAGGACATCTATTTCATACTTTTTTATAAAACTTCTAATTTGACGGTGTGAAATTTACATTTTATAAAACTTGCGTTTTATGAAACATTTTATAAAACTAGTTTTTGAAAACTCAAAACTTTTCTGTGAAAATCAGCTTCAAATTTCGCATTTTTAGTAGCGCTAAACCGCCATTTTCTCTTAAACGGCACATAATTTTTAAAAGAAAGTTGCCATTTATGACTAGGTTTTTGTGTTCTTTAATATTCTACAATTAATGTTTCCGTTCTACCAATAGGAAACCGAAAAATTAAGAAAATGACAAAAAAATGTACTTTTGGCGATGATAGATGACAGTTGGCAAGAAAGAGTTAATGGCAATTCCGAATAGCTAGCGAAGACCCAAGGAAATAGAAAACTAATACGGGAAAGTCTGTGTCATTCTGTAGCACCACTAGCTCGGTATCAATGACCTAGAAAACAGGGTTTCTGGCTATACCACGTGTTAGGGGATTTATTTCTTAATTTAGCAACTGGTTTTTATCCACTTCAATCCACTTATTCCTTTCAATTCGGTTTTCGGTATCAAGGACCTAGAAAACAGGGTTTCTGGGTACACCATGCGTTAGAGGATTTTTTTTCTTAATTTATCAACTGGTTTTATCCAATTATTCGTTTTCACGGCCCGGCAATTAATTTTTTTCCGCCGAAAATTGGCCATTTTTTCGCGCAGCATTACATAACTTTCCCTATACTACGTATATCACTCCGTGTATACGTACGTATACGGGGAAGTAAAAATATGGAATGAGTAGGAATCCCGAGGCTCAGCGTTTGAGGAAAAAGTGTGGCTTTTGTCGCATTGCCTGCTGCCACCCACTATACTCTGATTGGAACAGGAAGTCCTCTCCAATCACGAGTTGGCAGCAGAGGGAGGACATGGCATGCAATTGCGAGCTTCGTTACGAGTTACGTTTTTAGTACTGAAGCTTCCAATTGGATGACAGAGACCGACACTCTCCGTAGGTTTTAGGTGACTCTCCACGAGCCATATGTTCGTAGTGTATGCCGAAACGCATGTGACGGTGTCTAAGGTCCGATTAAATTAAGAAGGTGATTGACAGTTCTGTGTGACGTCAGGACGCCTCTCCCGTTTCCATGGCGGCTGCCAACCACAGAGACAAAACGTGACGCGTCAGGTCGCTCAGTTGCCACTGCCGAACACGGGGAACGTTAGAGCATCGCACAGAGACTTCCCTGCCGCCGCGCCGCCCGCGTTTCTGCCTGTGCTGCGCGCGCAATGTGTACTGTGTTGTGATGAGTTGCGTTGAGGTTAGGCTTTTTTACACTTTTACACGTATTTTTTGAAGTGTTTGTTTTCGTGTCCCGGTAACACGTGCTCAGTGGTTTGCGACCTGGCAACGTCACTCCCCTCCACTCACAAATGTCAATCACCTTCTTAATTTAATCGGACCTTAATAGCGCTCGAAGAAAAAAACAACTGGGTCAATCATCACAGCAAACTCAATGACAACAGATCAAGCGTCTGATATTCGAATACCGTAACAAGATAAACGTCTTGAATGAATAACTGTCGTGAATGAAAATTCAGAGATACAATTTTCAATTTATTTCTTATTTTTTCGCTTATTTCAAATTCATAAAAACAAGTGGAACAAGTATGCATGACCTGAAGTGATGATATTTCCAAACTGAAGAATCCATCATTTGTATCAACATATCTTCAAATCTGACTACCTTTAGCTTCACTGTTCTTGGGAAAAAGATGTGTACAGGTCGTCTGAAACAAAAAGATATAAATGTTAGATAATTTTATAAATGTTTTTTAATATTTTCTCATTTTGTATGGCTCCTCTCATGTTTTTGCACATATTTTGGGGTAAATCTATACTGTTATGGATTATCTTGGATTGTGTGAAAACCGTCACAAAAGTTTAAAAGAAAACATGTAGGAATGCAAGTACGCCGGGTACCGTGTGTTAAAGGATTTCCCCCCTTAATTTAGCAACTGGATTTTTCCACTTTTTCATTAGCAGAGCCCTGTAATCAGGGACGTCGGAAGTATTTTCAAATAGGAGGGGCGATTATAAACTCACTTTAATCCTCACCCCTCCCCGTCAATCAATAAATAAATAAATATATATATATATATAGTAATTTATATAGATTATAAATTATATTATAAATTATAATTATATAATTTATATAGTAACTATTTATACTTTTAGAGTAATTGTTTATAAATAATATACAAAGTATATAATAAGAAATCAAGGGTTAGGTAAAAATATTTTTTACCAAGGGTAAGTATATTTTTTATGAGGCGTCATATATTCAGCAGAGAATTTTGTTGTATTGCAACAAAGTTTTCGTTCGAGCCGATGACACATTTAGCATGAAGAAAATAACACTTTTATATCGTGCCTTTTTTTATTAAATTTTTTATTCTTTCTTAACTATAGGGCATCGGACGCGGCGTGTCGTCTATTTGGGTAAAGTGTTTTTCTGAGAACGTTCATATTTTCGAACGACGAAAAGTCAAAAGAAAAGCCGGATACTTGACGTGAGATTTTATTGCCATTTATTTTGATTTTACGGGGTCGGCGACCCTCCAATTCTACGATTGGGGGGTCGCTCAGACCCCCCTGACCCATACTTCCGACGTCCTTGCCTGTAATAATAGTGTTTCTGCCGCAAAATTTGCCGTGTACTCGCGCAGCTTTACATTACTTTCCCTCTACTCCGAAGCGAGGAAGTAAAACAACAATCTCCTGATCGCTACAAGGTGCGGACGCGATTCGTGTGCTCTCTCTGAACTGTTGCTTGCAACACACGTATTACTCGTTCACTTTACATTTGCAGGCGGAGCGCTGCGATCTGTTTACATGAGGTCACCGCCCACTGAATGAGAAACGCGCGTCTGCAGTAGACACTGACCGTTTAATATGATATAGATGGCGGTGAGCAGCACACAGAACCCTCGCGGGGCAAGAACATAACCATTAAGCAGTAGATAAGTGCAAAGAAGAAATAAAAATATTGCACGTGAATGTTGTGAATAGCGTGTGGTGTGATCTATTTTAATGTATATTACTTTAATCATTTAAGGGCGCGACTCCAGCTCATTGTCAGAAAGGCATAATTCGTCAGTTGTGTTCATAGCGCTTGTGCTGCCTTCGGAGACAGCTGATTGGTCAGATGCTGATTGACATCGGGACCATTCGTGTATTCTCGGTTGTGGGTTCGGGCCTTCATTTTCAAAACAACATTAGTTCCTAATTCTGCCGTCTGCAAATGAAAAGTGAACGAGTATTATCTGATTTTAAGTACGTATCCACTTGCGGCTACGATACTCAGGGTAGCAATTACGATGTGTCTAGTCACATTATCTTCTCCTATAACGAACTGTGTCCGCTCACACATGTAGTGATTTCTACTTAACCAACAACCAGTGGCGTAGCGTCAGGGGACGCTAAGATGCTGAGCATTCCCACGTAAAATTCAAAGAATCCTACATATTGTATTGATAATCTTCCAGGTGGGTGAAACACATTGAGCGAATGTATTATATTGATGTTTTATGTTAATTTTAAAGTGATTTCGCGCGTTTTACAAGCTGGCCTCTGATTGTTTAGACGCTAAAATGCTTCTAGCGTCTGCCGCGAGATTGCGACGAGCAATGACGCATGCGGAGACAGCATGCGCATACGGAGATCTACAGTGTGCAGTTTTCGTTAATAAGACCTCTGGTGAATACATTCATTTTAATGATTAAATAAATAAAAGGTGTTGTGCGGTATCAAATATACAATTTAAGCTTAAGATCTTTTCGACAGCGCAGTGATCATAATCTGACCTATCTGAAAAAGTTACAGGAATACATGAAATATAAAATGAAGTATAAATTATACAAATTACGTATAAAATAGTATAGTTTGCTAGATGCGTAAGCAAACTGGGTCGTAGTGAAAGTAAGGGGCAGAGTAGGGCAAACAATGGGAAGGAAAGATCGCGCGCGGTCTGTGGCGCGTTTGGTATGATATTTCCCCGGCATTTGCTTGCTGTTGATCGGAGAACAAGACATGACACGAACGACACATGACTCGTCACCTCTGCAAAAATTAGTCCAATTAGTAACCTAACTCCACCCTCCTTCGCCCGCCCGTCCCCTCCTTACCCCACCACCAGAAGCCTCGCTTCCCTGACCTCGCCCCCCCCGCCGTGTCGCCCCTACCCCGCCCCCACTCGCTTCCGACGGACGCTCTGTCCTCTTAAACGAGTCGCACACTCGATAAACCGTAGAATTTCTTTTTCAGCCAGGACGCTTGCAAGGTATGTAGCTCTCAGTTTGCTTACGCATCTGGCATACTATACTTGGGTTTTTCGTTCTAGGCGCACCAAGATCAGAAACGAAAAATAGAGAGGGAAGGCTTTTTCCAACAGGAACTTCCACGTCACTACTATGTTGATAAAGCGCGGACAAATTTCGCGAGCGTCCTTCTCAACGGGCTTCGTGGCCCCAGACATGTGCCTACCACGTGCTAGCCGCGCGAGTCTGTGGCAACACAGCGTAACAGCTGACGAAATGTCATGCGCCAGGGTGAAAAAACAAGTATATACTTGAGTTTTTATTTCTTGCCGCGTGAGAGCTTGTCTTCACGATAGAATATCTCACGGTGTTTCGCGACTTTCTCGGTCATGCCGCTAGGAGGCGCATGATCGCCAGCACTGCTCGATACAGTCGCGATTATGCGACTCCTAGTTGCACGACCGAGAAAGACGCGAAATGCTATGAGATATTATATCGTGCAGACAAGCCCTCACGCGCCAAGAAATAAAAACCCAAATATACGTCAATGTTTTGTACATAATATGTAAATAATTTGTATAATTTATACCCCATTTTATATTACGTGTATTCCTGCAACTTTTTGACATAGCTCTAACGATGATCGCTATGTGATCGAAAAGATCTTAAGTTTAAATATATATTTGATACAGGAAAACACCTTTTATTTAATTGTAGTTTTGTACGTAGATCTTCCAGAACGTCTACCGACTGCTGTAAATGCCACTGCATATACTCTCGGAATTCGTCTCTGAGGAACTCCTGATCGTTCTTCCTAGAGCAAGGCTGTCCAACTTAGAAGGGCGTGTGGGCTACGTAGTCTCTTCTATTTAAGCCGCGGACCGCACCGTAATTTAAGATGGTTTTTACTACTAACTACTGCGATAATATTGAAACAAATATATCTATTATACTTCGGTTTTTCTTTCTTGGCGCACGGGTGTGTGTCTATCAAATGAAATATTTCACAGTATTTCGCGCCATTCTCGATTGTGCCTCTAGAAGTCGCATGATCGCGACCGTATCGAGCAGTGCTGGCGATCATGCGACTCCTGGCGGGACAACGGAGAACGACGCGAAATACCGTGAGATATTCCATTTTATTGACACACCTCCGCGCGCCAAGAAAGAAAAACCGAAGAACAGATAGGACTATTATTCAACATACTTAATGATTAATGTACATACAACGAGAAAATTAATATATCATTAAAAATATAAGATGAATTGTGTAATTGTTCAATGAGAAGATTGAGGATGTTCAGCTTCATTCACCAACGAATTAATGTCCACTTTTCAGGTCCTCTGTATCCAGTCTCATTGAGTAAGTGTAGAATCAGAGAGGCTATTTTTGTTTTTATTTCACAATTATAATAACAGTTATGTAATTATAAAAATGCGTAACAGAACAACTAAAAAGAACGTTGGTTTGGTTGGTATAATACATTTTTTCAAAGCAGTCGCGGACCGCACAAAAAGATCCGGCGGGCCGGCAGTTGAACAGCCCTGTCCTAAAAGTAGAAAGCAGGCGCGGCTCGTCATTAAAGGGTGTAAGGCGGAGCCTCTCTTAGAGAAATCACCCTCAAAAAGAAATTTAAAAATATGTTTAAACATATATTGATTTATTAATAATGGATTTCTGAGTTGTATTATGTAACAATCACATCGAACTTTTTCTTTGTCGGTTCGTTAACGGCCGTTCGTAACGGTAGGTAGGCTCCCACTTCATTCCGCCATAAGGCAAGGCCGTCTAGAATAGAAGGCCTGCTCCTTCGCCGAATGACGTCACGAAGGGTGGCTGGAAGGTAATGCATGCTGTCCAAGTTTTAAACAGAGATCTAGTTCTTAAAATCGCATGGAAATCCAAACCCATACTTGTTTAAAATAACACGAGGAAACATTAAGCCTTCTTGATGCTACAAGAATTTATTTTAGAGTTATTTGTATCAAGGTATTCCGATATTGTACAATTTTCGTACACGTAAATGAACATAAATTTTGTACACGCTACCTTATTTACAATAAAAGATTTTGTATAATTCATGAAACAATTTTTCTGCCATAATTGATATTCATAAGAAATTAAGTACCTTCATGAGAATTCTATTTATTTATTTCCTGCTCTATTTCTTTCAATTTGTCTACTTTAATTTAATATGGAAGTTAGAGGTACAGCTAGTAGTAATGCATTTATGAGATATTTCTCTGATGGCCGTATTAGTAATTAATAATAGTTGATTATATTGTAAGAAACAGTAAAATATTCATAGGTAAGTTAGTGAAATTGCAGCTGCTGAAAAATAAGAAGGAAGGAAAGCAATATTTATTCAGAAAGTACTCCAGCAGATTATGTAAGACTTTATGAGATGATTCAAGACACAAATCACATTGGAAATACATAAAAATTGTTTCGGACGCTTTAAATTGACTTTAGTGTCTTCCTATTTTGCACTCAGTTTTGTGATCTTGCGTCTTATATTCCTGATACCACTATACTTATAACTAAACGTTCCTAATTTACAGTGTTTATTTAGAAAATGTTTAGATACACAAAGTTCTATTAAAGTGAGCAGAATTTGTCCACAACTCCAAACCGTGTTTTCCATTAATAGGATCTCCGTCTCTCACACAAAGCCTTTCAATAAACTTCTTTGATTTTCATGCTTCAGGAACTTAATTTCAAAATTTTCGGATATCAATATCTGAAACACTTGGTGAGTCTTCGTCAAGTACTGAGGCTGTTCACTAAAGAGTATGCATCTTTCACATTTAGTATATCTCGACACCATCTCCTCTTACTGCCTTGTTCTGGTAGAGAATAAATTTTGAGTCGAAGTGTTTTACACCACAGACAAGTTCTCTGAGTAGACAAAATCTTTCCTATTTGTTTTCACACACTTCTGTCACAGAGCAGGATTGTTTGGAAGTTTCAAAGTTGAAACGCCTTCCGTCGATTCATCATAATTCGATCAAAAGCACGGTACACTTCACTTTATATTTTTTCATATTTTTCTCCTGCCTAATTTTCAAAACACCTTTCTTTTGGGATAGTTTGCAAGTATTCACTGAAAAAAAATGCAGCGTATAATAATATAACCAAACATCCAAAACATTAAATAAAATATTTGATAATTGCACCACATACTTAAATCACACAATATTGAAGTAGACATACCTTGCTTTCTCGAAGATAATGGACGAAGGAATTTTTTTATGCAGGAAACCGTGCACACAATTAATACTGAATTATTAAAACATTTGTTCGCATCTAAACTTTCCTACAAGGGCCAATTAGCTAGAATATACTAACTCGATAATATACGGAAACAAAAATGTTCAGCCACCGATTGTGACGTCAGATCACGTGACATTCACATTGGCTCAGGCCTTCTAATATACTCTTCTAGACGGCCTTGCATAAGGCCTGTGTAAAAGGAGGAGGCATGACGTCATGCATCCACTGCACAGGCTTACCGGCGAACGAAAGGCTGCGGACAGGCAGCCTTCAAGGGTGGAGGTGGGGGGGTCTAGGGTCTGAAGAAGGGCGTGCTCACCAGATGGCATTACTATGCAGCTCAGCGGCTAGCATTGCGCTTTAACTAGTTTTCCCGATACGCGGTAGGAGCGCCACTCCCTTAAGTCTGTATCAGATTTATTAATAGAAATATAAGACAGACAATGTAATGCACTGTAATGCAATGCAATGCAATGCATTTGCAGCCTTCCCCATTTATAAAACCACGAGCCGCGACTGGTAAAGAGAGATTCATGTAAGAACAAGCAATTTTGACAGCTAGTGCTGGCAACATAACCGAGGGTTCAGTGGTCGTTGACTCCTTGACCCCATTGAACTCTCCTTCCTCGATTCGTTCGTTTGCAGTTGGCTAACTTGTAAATGGTTTCGACGCTTCCTTTTGTGATGTCCTCGTCCGACGAAAATATAGTGCGCCACGAGAAATAATTGAAATTAGGAAGTGCAGTGCTATGTGCTCTTCTGTAAAAATTTATTTCTTTTATACACATTATATGGAATTTACTTCTTGCATGATAAGTATTAGATTTAATTTATAACAGACTCTTGAATGTAAAGTGCGTACTGGTGCACGTGTTTCCGAACAGCTGCCGCGGCGGAGGGATACTTCTCTGAATTACATGTGATGTTCACTTGTTTAGCGAACTGTCACTTTTGCTTGTTCTTAGGTGAATTCTTCTATAGAAAGTGATGGTGTTGAGCACGGGGGGGGGGAGACTCACCTTCCCGCAGGGTGGGGCAGTTGTATCTGAGCAGGTGGTACGCCTCGTGCGCGTCGGCGCAGGCGGTCGCGGGCGACGTCGGGGGCGGGGCCGAGAAGTCCTGATGCGCGTGGGGGCGACGGGGCGGCGAGACCGCTCGCGGACTGCGGGGCGCCGTCGCTGCTGCCGCGAGCGGCGGTTCTGCAAAACATCGTGTGGAAACTCGGGACACTTTCTTCTGCTTTAGATAATAAGTTCTACGGTGAAACGTAAAGAAATGCTGTGTTCGTTTCACTGAGCAAAAATAACTCGTTTGAATCAGGAAATTGTAAATATAAATGATCTTCGTATATTTATGTTTCCAATGAATAGAGTGTTTTTGGACTTACTTTCTAGTGGACGTGTCTGGAATAATCAGTCCAAATTTTAGTTATTAAAGAAACAGGTTAATTATGCTGTAATATCAAAATAATAGAGGGTAAAAGCACAACGTTTACATTGAAATGGAAGAAGTGTGCGTAAATATGAAGTGAAATTGATTGATTGATTGATTGATTAGTGATTCCGGGTGTGTCAACTTCTAAGGTCATTAGTCTTGTAAGTGTAGTGCATGTTTCATCGCGGGAGGTGGACCTTCCTTCGCTGGATGGATCTGGCGCCGACTTTCCGTCGGCTAGCGAGGTTTCCCAAACCAGGTATCTCCCACCAGGCTCACCGATCTTCTAGGTCACGTGGGAGCTCCCGACTGGTCTTCAGACGTGTGTGGTAGTGCAGTGCATGTAAATCTAAGTGTAAGTGAGGGGCAGATTAGGACAAAGAAGGGGAAGGAAGGATCGCGCGCGATCCGTGGCCCGTGTGTTAGGGCACTGCTCCGGCGTTCGGTTGGTGTTGATCGGAGAAACCACGGAAAAGAGCTGTCGGCCGCTAGAATTCTCCTCCTGATCGCGAATGAACTCGACCTCGCTACGTAGCCAGTGTCGAAAATCCTGCCACCTTATACTTGGGTTTTCATTTCCTGGCGCGTGGGGGCTTGTCTTCAGAACGGAGTATCTCACGGCATTTCGCGTCGTTATCGACCGTGCCGCTAGAAGTCGCATGATCGGCAGCACTGCTCGATACAGTCACGATCATGCGACTCCCAACGGTGCGACCGAGAACGACGCGAAATACCGTGAGATGTTCCATCGTGAAGACACGCCCCCACGCGCCAAGAAAGAAAAACCCAAGTATATGGCAGGATTTTCGACACTGGCTGCTGGTAGCTAGGTCGAGTTCAGTCGCGATCTGGAGAAGAACTCTAGCGGACGGCTGCTCTTTTCCGTGGTTTCTCCGACCAACATCAGGCGAATATATGGAGTATATGGAAGTATATGGAGTGGAACCTTAGGCCCCCCCCCCGGTTCAGAGGCAGTCCAGTGACACCGGTTGCTGCCCTGAGCCGCCTCAGCCTGTAACTTCATTATTTGTGCACGTCTTCTGAATTTCAGTGGGAAATATAGTTATTCAAATTATCGTTTTTCATATTATCGCGGCAAAAAGTATTATTCTTTCATGAAGAACATGAGGGTTCAGGCCAGGAATTTATAGCTAATTTACCTTTGAAAATATATTTTATTATATAGGAGCGAATATTTTGTCAACAAAACTCGAAAATAAACGCTCTTTTTTCTGTATTCAAAATTCGACTAGAATATGGTTTAGGATAGAGACCACAGAATTATGAAAACGTGCACGAAATTCACTTCTCCCCATAGCTCGTCACACGCAGTTTTTAACTGTTTTTGACGTAAATAAATAAATAAAAAAATAAAAAACAGCCGGCGCGAGCGGGTGGGGCGGGGCTCGCACTGACCTTTGGCGGGCGGGGCGACGAGCGAGTGGCGGGCGATGGCCTGCGGGCGAGGAGCGCGGGCGCGCGGCGAGTGGCGGCCCACCGGGTGCGTCGTGGGTTGGGCGACGGCGGGCCACTCCGCCAACTCGTCGGCGGCCGGCGGCTCCTCCCACTCGGGGCACCCGTACGCCCACGACTCTGCCCCAACGGCAAGGAGGCGCTGACATCTTTTGAAAATGACTGAATACGCGTATTGCCACGTGACATTAAACTACAGGGTGTCCGGGGAGGAAACGTCGAAACTTCGAAAATAAGCTCTTAAGACAATTCCAAGCATATTTTGTCTAATACCCTACGTGGATATTCCCAACGGTTTAGCCGCAATACGTACTTAAAATTTGGTTTCAAAAAATGATTTCTAGGCAAAAAATTGCATTATGGAAGCATAGAAACACTCTAGAAACATGTAAACTGTTCATTATTTACAAAAGAAATGAATATATTTGCTTAGAAAGAAAAATGAAGCGAGAAATAAAAAAAACAGTCGAATTGCGTAAATTGGGTGCTTTTTTATTTCTCGCTCATTTTTTCTTTCTGAACAAATATATTCATTTCTTCAGTAAATAATAAACAACTTATATGTTTCTGGAGTGTTTCTATGCTTCTATAATGCAAAGTTTTGCCTAAAAATCAATTTTTCAAACCAACTTTTGAATACTTATTGCGGCTAAACCATTCGAAATATCCACGCAACCGGCGGAAGAGCTCCTCCCCCCCACAGGAGCAGGCCGCCACAAGATGGACCCAAGAACGAGCAGCAGCTTCGTGCTGAGTAGAGACCGGATTTTTATGTAATTACATATTTTTTGTCTTTCTATCTACAGTTCTCAAAATTGTAATCTCGGCGAATTTTACCTCTCCCAACACAATATCGAATTTTTTCGTTACATATTTTTACACATTTAGTACTATATTACATATTTTACATATTTTTCTGTTTTTACAATATATTTTCTTATTTTATAAATTTTCATCTATTGAATTCCATTTTTTTCCGAAAAGATGTATTTAAAAAAATCAGCATTTTTCCTATATTATTGGGGAAATCTGGGTATACAAAGCATCATTGACACCGCGTTTTGTGATTTGTAACCTTAATTTCCGAGAAAAATTTGCGATCACTGACGTGTAACACTTCGACGAAGATGCTACAGTGTATGTTTGCTGGTCGTAGATCTCGCCAGTTTGTGCGATGGCTTCTATTGCGTTTAGTCCGACTGCTAAACTACGGTCCTGGATTACAATAGATGAACTTTTTACTAATGACGAGAAAGTTGTGTGATGTAAAGTGAGCAGTTTTTCTAAATGTAATTTCTTGGTATGTAAATGGTTTTTATTAAGATAATTTTAATATTACATATTATATCCGATTTTACATATTTATTACATATTCTTACTATTTGTATTGCATATTTACGTATATATTTTAGCGTTTTATATTATAGCTCCACCAAGCGAAGAATGAAGGGGGTGATTGCGGCGTTTCGTGGAACTAACAGTGTAAACACAGGTCTATACAGTCAGTTTCGCTGAAAAAGAGTCGCGAGGAGCATGAAGCGAGTTGTTTATCAATGTAGCTTTGGGAAATACGAGTTATCGTCGAGGCGTGACACTTCTCGGGCAGACAAGACGCCTTGCATATAATGGTATTCAATTTTGTGATAGTGAAAAAGACAGACCTAAAGTACCTCCAAGAAGCACAATCAAACGTGCGGCAGCAGCAAGCTTAAAGTTATCTGAAGCTCAGAGACATGATTTTTTGATAACATCACCGAAACCATAAAAAATGACACCAAGAAGGAAAATTGTTGTGGATGAAATGAAATGTTATGGTTGAAGTCAAACATATTGCATTCTTCTTCATTCATCTGTTTTTATACTTTATGCAATTTGTGAGGTATGCCATAAAATACCAAAACATTAAATTTACTGACATAAGTATTTAAAATAGTCTTCATTACTATGGTAGTTGCTTTTCACATAATAAGAATTTGATTTGGTATATATGCTGAGAAACTACTTAAGTTAAATTAAATGATTTACAAGTATTTGAACGTTACATTACAAATTTTCTGCGCATCAAAGGAATTGAACCAAAATTGAATCAATCTCCAGAAAAAAAAAATTTCTTCCTATATGAGGTGAAGACACACCGAATACAATTAAAATATTAATTGGAAAGATATCAGATTTGCGTCGAAATAAATCGTCCTTTTTCCAAAATAGTTTGGCAGGGTCCCATTTTTAATTTGATTTGAGTGCCCTTATATCTCCGTCGCTGTCGTTTCGGCTGTAAACACAGACAGTGGCGCACTCCTGTAAACATCATTCTCAACTTGGTCGAGTTATACATATTTTTACGGTCACTATACTGCGATCTTTCTAAGAATGACCCTCAAGGCCACTCAAATCCCATCTTCGCGATGGAATATGTCACGGCATTTCGCGTCTTTTCTCGGCCTTGCCGGTAGAAGTCGCATGATCGCAAGCACTGCTTCATACGGTGGCGATCGTGCGAAGCCTAGCGGAACGACTGAGAAAGACGCCGCGAAATACCGTGACATATTCCATCGCGAAGATGGGATTTGAGTGGCCTTGAGGGTCGCAGTTAGAAAAATCGCAGTATGGTGCTGAGGGTCTCTCACCTGCGGAAGCGTGCTGGGGTAGGGGCAGTGGGCGGCGCTGCGATGGAGGGGGCGACGGCGGCGGCGGCGGCGGCGGCGGCGCGGCGTAGTCGCGGGAGGAGCGGTGGCGCGCGGGGCGTGGGGCGGGGCGCGGGGCGGGTCGCGGGGCGGGCGTGGGCGAGCGATGGGCCACGCGGGGCGTGGGCGCCGGCGTGGGCGAGCGATGGGCGGCGCGGGGCGCGGGCCACCCGCCCACTGTGGACACGAACCACGCGGTGTCATTCACTCTCCTCTGGAGGGGTGGAGGAATAAAGGTTGCAAACTTCTAGGGCATGGAGAGGGTTAGCAGATGATCACCTTTTGCCCGTGGACGTGTAGTGGGAAACCTGATATAACGAAGTTGCGCATTCAACATTCACCCTTGGTTGATAGTAAAGACGGATCCATAAGAAAAATTTTGCGTCGGAACGTGCATCACGTTGCCATATAAGTAAAGCCATTACTATTATTATTGTTGTTAGATTAGATGCGTAGATGGTACGATTTAATATGTATTGATCATAAAGGATCAATCAATGTTGATTCCAGGAATTAAAACTTGAGCATTAAATACATTTATTGTTGCTCAACGTTTCGCACATTCAGTACGTGCCTTGTCAATATAATTTTTTTTATTATTTTTATTATTATTATTATTATTATTATTATTATTAATAATTTCAATATTATTACTGTTATATTGTTTCTTAGGTTATTGTTGTAAAGCCTACCTTTCAAGCACCAGTGCAGGTTACGTTCACTGCTAATTAGAAACAATTATCGCTTGTGCGACATGTGATTCGTAACCGCATGTTCTTAGACAAAAACTAATCATCTTTCGCCCCCCTACATGTAGAGTAAGTTTTTAATGATTCTTCTGAATCATTCGATATATCGAGGGGGTCAATGGTGAAAGTACCCAGTTGCGATTTTCTATTCCAGGATAATAATGCCAATAATACTAAATTAGTGGTGCTAGAGAGTGGCGCATACTTTCTCGTACGCGGTTTTTTCTATACACTGATGCCTTATATAGTTTTTCGATTTCCTCCACTCTCTTCCATACTGCCATCTTTTGGCGCCTAAAGAATTTTTTCACATTTTATCAATTTTTTACTCCTCTAATAGTAGACATGAAATAGTAATTTAAGAAGAAGTTATACAGTCAAATCTGGAACTACTTGCAAATTTTCATTACAAATTTAGGAGCCATTTTTGAGGAAATGACTATTTCAAATTGCACAGTTATAAATTCATTTTCACAAACGGCTTATGTCCCTCCATCCGTCCGTCCGTCTGTGAACAACACTAGCGCATAAACCATACGTTCGATTTCCTCCAAAACGGATATTCTCCGGTCGATCTGGCTCCACTCGAGGCCCCGCGATTTTGAAAAGCTTTCTTCAAAATTTGGGGGTACTTTACATGAAGCTCCCCGGACATTTTCTAAATTTTCTCAACGTCTCCATTTTTCTTCTTTAAATTTCTTGTAAGGATGGATTGAAATACACTTACTAAGGTTGCATAGATTCGATTTTGACGGTTAACTCTGAATTTTCCAAAAATTACAAAAGTTTAAAATTATTTCGGCGTCTTCCTGCAACTACAAAATTGAAGATAGAAATTTTTCCTCCAAATAAAATTTGTTCTCCATAGTGCGTGCTTTCAGGTCATGTAGAGTTTTTTGAAAATTTTTTAGTAGGTATCGCGCAATATTGCGTGCAATATGTGCAATTTTTTTTAAAATACAAAAACAAGATTTTCTCAAAAATGGCTCAAATTTGTTTTCTTTTAACTTTGGGTAGGGAAATTACTAAATATACTTTATTAGATGACCTAATCGTCATATTGCCATATTCTTTTTTCAAAAACTGCAAACACTATTTTTCCTTGTTTTACTTGTTCCTCACGTCGTTAATATTTACACTAGCTGCGATTTTTTCACATTATTATATTTATCACTTTGCCTCTTAAGGCCCATCCTCATGACGGAATATATCACGGTATTTCTCGTCTTTCTCGGTCGTACTGCTATATTTGCGTGATCGCGATCGTATCAAACATTGATTGCGATCATGCGACATCTAGCCGAGACCGAGAAAGACGATCCATCAAGACCGAGAAAGACGCGAAATGGCGTGTGATATTCCATTGTGGCCATAGGGGCTTGAGAGGCAGCTATGTAAAAATCGCACTGTAGAACCTGTATACTTGGGTTTTTATTTCTTGGCGTGTGGGGGCGTGTCATCACGATAGAATATCTCACTGTATTTTGTGTCGTCCTCGATCGTGCCACTAGGAGTCGCATGATCGCGACTGTATCGAGCAGTGCCGGCGATCATGAGACTCCTAGCGGCGCCACCGAGAACGACGCGAAATACCGTGATATATTCCATCGCGATGACACGTCCCCACGCGCCAAGAAATAACAACCCGAGTGTAAGTGTGTGTGTAAGTAAAGGAGCGTCCATACGATGCGTCTTTTCTGTGCGTCACAGGAATAAAATGGCATGCACAAAGTTGAAACACGAACGTTCAACACAGCGCACGTGCGCTACCTTGTCCACACGGTGCAACACTGTGCCGTGCTTGTTCTATTCTGTATAATGGATCCAGCTATTTTGCACGCAATTTCGGCAGCTTATATTATAATCAGTCGAAAGAAGAAAAGAGAAAAACTTCCTTTTCTCTAAAATCTTGAATGAACTGAAGAGTGAGTTCTTTGTTTTCAAGAGACATTCTGAAAATACATAACCTTAAATGAAAGCTATTGCATTTAATTGTTTCAGCTATATAACTTATTACGTAAATTTCTAAAATTGGCATTGCCGTAAAAATAAAATAAGAATTAGGGAGAACTAAATATTCTTCTCTTCTCACTGCAACACACCTAATAGAAATGGAAATAATCACACTTCATTTTTACTAGTTTCCATTATTTATCTTAATAAATGTTTGTATTGAAAATTGATATTGTCGTAAATATATAATAAAAGAATAATCTGCAACAAATTCGCAATAAAACACAGACGGACAGCACAAAATAACTCAGAATACTACCAAAGAACTCTTCCGGCTCGGTATTCCGGATGACTTCGCTATGAAATACACGTTCTTTGAAGGAAGCGCACGAGAAAGACGAACGAGATTCCCGTCAGCTCCGGGAAGCTTGCGCTATTGCATGCGTCCATCGTTTTGACGAAAGGACGCATGCCCCAAACGCATGCGCTACGTGCGCTAGACGCATGCGCAAAATTGAACGAAAAGACGCATCGTGTGGACGCGCCTTAAGGGGTAAGGATAAATGAAGGAAGAGGGAGCGGCCCGTGACTGTACCGGCGGCCGCGGCGGCGTCCAGCGGGCGGCGCGGGCGGGCCCGGGGCGGCGGGGAGCGGTGGCGGACGGCGGGCGACTTCCGGCTGTAAGCGGCCTCGTCCAGTTCTGCCACTTCGTCCAATTCGTCCGCTTCGTCCGGCCCGTCGCGTGGCGACCACCCGTCTGCAAGGGCGCCCACTGCGAGGATGTTGCAGTAGAAATGTCTTTGTAATTGATTTATGAAGGTTAAAGGTGAAAAGAAAATAGACAATTCAAAAACATAACCTCAATACATCAGCGTTTTATTTTAATGCATTCGACAGTTTCGCCAACGCTCGAGTCCCTAGATACAGAGAGTAGAGCAACCGCCGCCATTTAATAGTCTCTCAGCCGACAATCCTATCAGGAACTGAAGCGAAATTATAACAATTGGTGACGATATGAAGATGTTCAAGGATATTAATATTGGTATCGAGTAGATTCATGATTCTCAACGTACAGAATACGACACAGTTCCAATTCTCCAGACAATTGGTTATAAAATGACGAGAAGGATGGAACAATGGAATGCTCTACTCTCTATATTTAGGGACTAGCCAACGCAAAATGTTTGGCCCTCTTCTAGAAAAAATACGTACTACTGCTTCTCTACCACTACTAATATTTCTCCCTCATACGTCACACAAAGACATTAAAATAGTATAAACGTCACATTCAGTTTCTACTGTTTCTGAAGAAAAATAAATCAAATATTATGGTATGATAAAGGTGATAAAATACATTACGCAATAGTGATGCATATTGTTACAAGCTATTTTAAATCTAGAGACAGAACTATAAAATTGTATAAAATATAAATACAAGCCGAGCTCCATCTTACATCTATCAGTTCAATCTATTTCTTCGGTTGTCGTCAAACACGATCGTTCAAAATATGCTCACGTTGTGGAGAGTTTTATGTACATTTTTCTCATCCCGAATTCGTCCCAAAGGAAAATAACAAGGATCCTCTAATTTTATTTCATTGACTTCATTTTTGACAAATAAATAAAAATTGGATATGACGTATGGAGAAGAAGTATAATGAGCGCAGGTTTTCTTGATCTACAGAATCCCTTCCGCACTCTTGTAATATACAGAGTTACATTTTTATATTTATAAGATGTTTTCGTTTAGAATGCACATTGAGTTTCCCACTCGTACCAAACCAAATTTCGTGATTTTTATTGTAATAAAAGGAACTGAGCCCTAGATGTCTAATCGGTTGCAATTATTCATCGGAGACGATTCTAGTTCCCTGGTGATGAATAAAAGTACCACCACTGCTGACGCTCTGCCCAGTGAGTGGCTGACCTGATCCGTCGGGCAGCATGATGAAGGACGAATCTGCGCCGAGCAGGCTGCGCAGCTGGCAGGGGCGGGGCGCGGGAGCGCGCTCCGGCCACTGCCACGCCTCCTCGCCCACCTCCGCCTCGCTACCAAACACATTCATCGATGATTCCGGGAGCGTCAACTGAGATGCATTGATAACACTTAGTACTAGTGTTAGTAAATGTTAGTGATAGTACTAGTGTTAGTGTTAGTAGTGTTGATGTTAGAGTTAGTTGTATTGTTAGTGTTAGTAACTGTCAGTTAGTGCTAATGTTAGTGTTAGTTGTAGCGTTAGTGTTAGTGCTAGTGCTAGTACTAGTGTTAGTGCTAGTGTTAGTGCTAATGTTAGTGTTAGTTGTAGCGTTAGTGTTAGTGCTAGTGTTAGTGCTAGTGCTAGTGCTAGTGTTAGTGCTAGTGTTAGTGCTAATGTTAGTGTTAGTTGTAGCGTTAGTGTTAGTGCTAGTGTTAGTGCTAGTGCTAGTGCTAGTGTTAGTGCTAGTGTTAGTGCTAGTGTTAGTGCTAATGTTAGTGTTAGTTGTAGCGTTAGTGTTAGTGCTCGTGTTAGTGCTCGTGTTATTGCTAGTGTTAGTGCTAATGTTAGTGTTAGTTGTAGCGTTAGTGTTAGTGCTAGTGTTAGTGCTAGTGCTAGTGTTAGTGCTAGTGCTAGTGCTAGTGTTAGTGCTAGTGTTAGTGCTAGTGCTAGTGTTAGTGCTAGTGCTAGTGTTAGTGCTAGTGCTAGTGTTAGTGCTAGTGCTAGTGTTAGTGCTAGTGCTAGTGTTAGTGATAGTGCTATTCCTAGTGTTAGTGCTTGTGTTTGTGCTAGAATTAGTTGTAATATTGGTGTTAGTGAAGGTTTCGATCTCGTGAATAGCGATGTTCCCCCCCAAATTGCATTAAGTGTAAGAAGGAATGGCTACGACGGAAACTGCTATTTTTTCAAAGAGACGTACTGGACATTTAAAAAAAATAATTTTTTAGAACAGATTTTATTTAAGAAGAAATCTCAATCACAAATATTGTACTTTTACAAATGTTCATTTTTTACAATTTTCGATAATTCAGAGATCGGCGAAAGTGGGACCAGACCTACCTTTCTATTGCCATTGCTACACACGAGAAAAATATACAGGAAAAATGTGCTGCCGTTATTGAGAAAATAATTTAATGAAGAATTCATGAAAACTGCTCACATTTTCGAAAATTTGCACGTAATATATTTTCAAGACCGATTTTTGTACAATAGATTTCTTTCATAGGAAAATATATTCAATACCGTGGTTGTAGAACGAGTCCGAAAACAATTTCAACTTTAAGAATTTTTTTAATATGCCGTGCGCGATTTTTCGTGCTTGTTTTTCCGTGTGTGAAATAGCTAATATTTTCACAGTGTGCAAAACATCTGTAACGATTCCCAATTGTCTTTCGTTTTGACGTCTTTGTTCAATATTTACAAACAATTGTGTTACGACATCACTGGAATCCATTTACTTTTGTACAAGTAAGGTATTTCCAATTATTTGATATTTAATTTATACTCTTTTACTTGGCGGTTTGTGTTTCGCTCACAACCCGTTAAAAAAATAGTAAACGCAACACGGGGGCGAGGTGATTCCCGCACTCCTCTTTTTGTCATTCTCTCTCCGCTCGGACGACAAACTCGACTCGTGCGTGAATCACCTTTTTCGCGCCCTTGTTACGTAAACTATTTGAAAACGCAAGATCGAAAGAAAATGAGATCTGCGGCATGATTTTAAGAGTTCTTTATTTTATTCGAGGACGAATTATAATGAAAAAAATTGAAGCCATGTTTGAGAATATTTTGAAAATGTTAAGGATTTATATGTAAAATATCTCCCCAAATTGAAATATCCGTTACAACCACGCGGGAACAAAGGTCCGATTAAATTAAGAAGGTGATTGACATTTGTGAGTGGAGGGGAGCGACGTTGCCAGGTCGCAAACCACTGAGCACGTGTTACCGGGACACGAAAACAAACACTTCAAAAAATACGTGTAAAAGTGTAAAAAAAAAAAAAGACAAAAGCCTAACCTCAACGCAATTCATCACAACACAGTACACATTGCGCGCGCAGCACAGGCAGAAACGCGGGCGGCGCACAGTGTCAAATTTAAGAGATCTAGGTGGAAAAAATTCGATTTTCAAAGTAATCCTAATCAATCTTTTTTAACATATTTCGATAGTAGAATGTCCATAGTATCCGAAAACGACTATATGTTTCCGAGAAATCTGATAAGATAGCGGCGATTTATGTCTGAACTTGCTCGAACGTCCCACGGCCGCGCGCAGTCCCAACGATGCGCTTCAGTGCAGCGACTTTGTTCGAAGTGTGTGTCTTGTCAGCGCTAATGAAAGTGTGATTTTTTTATTTGATAGTAACGTACACGTGTTTTCCTTCCTATTGACGGTTTTTATTTTTCATTATTACTCGGTGTTTACCCACAGAAAAATACTGAAAATGTGAGTGTTGTTCATTTGTATTGACAAAGGTTTTTGATTTTTGAGTAAGGTTTTAGCACAGTCTTTCACCTACTTCCACTTCGAGGCTAAGTTTATATTAGAGCTGGTATCTTGGAGTATTCAAATAATCAAAAAAACTTTGCGCAAACTTGCGCACTAATTTTTTATTTACTCTTAACAGAATGGCGGTGTAATTTTTCCGGAATACTCTTTTCGAGATATGGATTAAAAACTCGAAAGACTCTAAGTTTGATGTTATTTTCGCGCATGTTCTTCAAGAAATGGGAAAAAATGAATATCTGGAAACTACCTTAAAAGTCATTAAACAGAAGATTGGGAATTTTTGTCACAAAGTAGATACCAAGTGGGAGGGAGTAGCAAGACATCAACAGAGATTTCAGGACACTTATTCGTCTTGGCTGAATGAAAATATTTCATTTTCACTTCAATTTGTCCCGAGTAAATAGAAACTAAATACGCCTACAGCAGGACCTGGCCGTCCAACAAAATCTTTCCTTGTATGTGGTAAAACAGCTAAAAAATGAGAGTGCAGCACACCGTACAATCAAGCACTGAGGAGATCAGTTTGGCCGCAGAAATGAAATTACGGAAAGAAAGTAAAAGAGATTCCGCGTCAGTCGTTAAATAACTTATCATTACATCGCCGAATAGGAGTACGATGATTAAAAAAACTAGAAAGTGCTTATTTGAAGACCGGCGTTACTGTCGCCGGATCAAGCTCTCGCATCAATGGTGGACGTAAATCTTTCGACTCGACAATACCGACGACTTCGGTTGCATAAAATTCTATTTCATGCTAAAGACATCATTGAAGCTTGCATACTCCCAATTGGTCAATTTTCAGAAGCCCAAGAGATGAGAAACAAAGACAATAGGAGCTATAGGAAAACTTCACTAGGAAAACATCTAGAAGTGATACAAACACGGATCTTCTGAACAGACTTCTAAAAACATCAGATCCCTATATTGCTAGTTTGCGACAATCTCCAAAGGTTAAACATATAAAACTAAGCGTTAAAATGCTAAATCCTTTAGAAACTGAGGAAGGTTCTAAAATGTCAGAAACCCAAAATTTAGTTGGCAAATATTTATCGGATATTAGAAATAGTAGTACTGAATCAGAATAATTGCACTTGTATTTTGATTATTGTTAAGGTTTCCGCTTTTATTGTTTTCTTTCTGTATTTTATTTCCTATTTTCTGGGAAACTATGTTGTAGTAAAACATCATGTTTGAAGAATATATTCTGTTCTAGTTTTCCCTTATGTGAACGGTCAGATTTTTAAATACTATTACAGCAAATGTTCACAATTTTGGCCTTTTATTTTTGTTCACAATCACTGAAATTTCTAAGTTACTGTGAGATACAGAATAGAAAAACTGCTTTTTCTTCTAAACGAAAGATTGCATTACACTGCAGTCGATTTTGAGGTGAAACAAACTGCATTATGATATACATTGCTCTTTAAGGTCAAATTTCACAAAAAACATTAGTAAATTTTAAAAAAGCGCAGTGATACTCCAAGTTGTCCTCCTTCAAATGAAGCAAGCGGAAGAACACATCCCGTGTGAAAGATTCTATTAAGACCCATGTGTGACACAACATGCCCACAGTCTAGCAGCTATGAGTCGCATTCTGATTACAAATGCTTTTCGTCGCTTATTTCGCAATATCGTTGCAAACGAAAAGACAGACTCGTGATGTCACACTGATGTGAGAAGAGTAATGAATCAAACGAAGTAATGAACGAAGAAAAAAAAGTGCTAGTGCCCGCCTCTCTTCGTCTCGAGGGGCACGCGGGCATTCAGGCCGCGTGCGTGCAGACAAGGGCGCGTGTACTAGGGAGTTAACCTTCCTCCTACACCTTCAAATTCTACGAGTCGAAGAAGATACTTTTAAAGTATATGTGTACCAAATTTCACATACATACGACGTATGGTTACGAAGATATTAATTTTTTCCTCCTAGATTGCCCAAATTTGACACTGTGCGGCGTGGCGGCAGGGAAGTCGCTGTGCGATGCTCAAATGTTCCCCGTGTTCGGCAGTGGCAACTGAGCGATCTGACACGTCACGTTTTGTCTCTCTGGTTGACAGCTGCCATGGAAACGGGAGAGGCGTCCTGACGTCACACAGAACTGTCAATCACCTTCTTAATTTAATCGGACCTTAGAAATCGTTCAAATCCATTGGGAATTATACATTTCGGAGAAAATCTTCAGAACGGATTAGGCGCTAGGATTGACACAAATAGAGAAACAGACAAATGTTTCTGCATCAATCAATTTTCAATAATAAGATCGCAAAAAACCTGAATTCTGACTAGTGTTAGAGGAAGAAATTCAGTACTTACAGGAACGAACTTATCCACTTTTTGGCTACCAGGGCCCTAAAATAAAGAGTTTTTCTGTGTACAAGTCATCGATTTCCGCTGCAGCATTACAATGCTGTATCTACACTACCTAAGTAGAGTGAGAGAGTAAAGCCACTTTTCCGACTTGCCCAAAATCTTGAGGTTCCTGCAGCGCCGGATCCAGGTTGCCTGCTTCGGCCGCGTGCAAGCCCTGCTGCATGAGATCCATATCTTTTCTCCACTGAACCTCCAGGTCCTGCAGCGTCAGATCTCCATCGACTGCCTCCTAGAAAAAGGAATTAAAAGAACTGATTCATATTTCCGGGCAGTCAACTGCTAAGGCCAATTGTCCCATTAGTGTAGTGAGTGTTTTATCACGTGAAGTGGCAAAAGTTTCTCCCCCGCTGGACGATAAGATCCGGCGCCGACGTACACGTCGGTGTGTGGGGGATTTCCCTCTACAGGTATCGCCCGCCAGCGAGGCACAGCTCTAAGCTCCCGATTGATCTCCAGACATGTATGGTAGTGTAGTGCAGTGCATGTAAGTGTGTGTGTGTGTGCATGTATGTGCGAGTAAAGGGATGAAGAGGAAGAAAAGATCGCGCGCGGTTCGTGACCCGTTTGTTAGGGTACTGCTCTGGTATTCGCCGGGTGTTAATCGGAGAAACCATCGAAAACTACCGATCAGACCAGTCGGACGCTAGAATCTCCTCCAGGCAGCGGCTGAATTTGACCTGCGACTCGAACCATCTCTGCCAGAAAATGTTGATTTGTGTGTCAGACAATAACGTTATTCAACTATTTCTGTGTCATGCTGTTTCCTACGTCTACGCTTTCACTCTGTAAAGGGAGCCAAAGGTTCAGTCATATTGTCATCGCCATCATTTGTAGCCCCGAAGAATATTCATTGGTAGATTCAGTTTAGTTAATACTTTGTTTAGGCTAATATGTCAGAAAAATAATGAGCAAACTGCTCACGATCGCCGCAGGGGGGGATCGTGAGCACGTAGGAGAGCACGATCTCTGGTGAAGAGATGGAGACGATCACCCGGACCCTCAGTTTCGCGGTGGCACTCACGCCGTTAGCCTCAAGGTGGAGGCAGTGAGTAGGCGATGCTAAGCTCATGGTTGTCGGTTCAACCCAGCAGTTGGGCCCCTGGCGCGTTGACCTTAAGGCAGGATTGGGTGAAGAAGACCTAGGGTACTTAGGATTCTACACATTGAAGTCCGGCGGGAAATTACCTACCGCCAGGTTGCCTTGGTTACGGTCCAACCCAGATCGATAGCCTAAAGGTGCAGACAGTGGGGAGACGGGATGGGGGCCCCGAGCCGCTGTTCTGCCCTTCATCTCCCTCTTTCCTTTCCCATCTCCCTTTCTCACAGTCTCTCCCTCCTTCCCTCACCATGTTGCTGTCTGTCTCTATCTCTGCCGCTCTCTGTCCCTCTCATTCACATTTTCTTGCAGATTCTGCACGTCTGAGCTAGTGAGGTAATATCGAGAAGCGCCGGACCAGCCAAAATGTAATAGAACTTTCATGAAGGTCTCATTCCATAAATTACGGTGTGAGACACGTTTCTTTGAGGTCTATTTTAGTTTTTAAGGCCCTACAACGCTTTGTTTAGGAGTTATTTAACGAGATAGATTCAAAATGCTGCAGTGTGCAACGGATTGCATTTTACGTGAATATTTAGTTTTGTCAGCGTCGTGTTGTGGAGTTACAACAGAATTAACAGCCTATCAACCTTCTGGGTGAAAAACACCTACAAGTGCCAACTTTCATGGATATCGGTCCAACGGTGTCGGAGTTTATATATACATAACAACATCCTGTTATATATATAACATATATATGTATATATATATATATATACATATATATATTGAGAGCCTTTGTTACCTGGGGCTCCTCCAGCATAAGGTCATATTCATTCGTCTCTTCCGCCTCTGCCAGTGAAGCACCAGAGCGAATGCCTCTTCCCACGTAGTCCTGCAGCGGCCTGAGGGTGAGGTCCGTGTCGCCCCTGCCCGCGTCCTCGTCAGTCTGCAGGGTGAGGTCTATGTCGCTTCCTTCTGCAGCCCCCTGCGACTACAGACGGAGATTAAGGATTGATGGATTAGTTTAGTGA
The DNA here is from genome assembly GCA_031308135.1 of Acheta domesticus. Lineage (NCBI taxonomy): Eukaryota > Metazoa > Arthropoda > Insecta > Orthoptera > Gryllidae > Acheta > Acheta domesticus. The sequence goes on from JAHLJT010005437.1 coordinate 75,872,952, forward strand.
TTCCGGGTTTAGTGATTGATTAGGGGTCATCCAAAAATTACGTAACGCAAAAGGAGGGGGGAGGGGGGCCTAAGACAGCGTTACGCTGCTTTACATGAAGAGGGGGGAGCGTTACAAGGGGGAGGTGGAATCGAAAATACTCGATATTTGCGTTACGTAATTTATGGACGGCCCTTAGTGATTCCGAGTGCGAACTGCTAAAGTCATTAGACCTGTACGAGTAGTGTATGTTTTTATCGTGGGAGGTGGTGGGGATCTTTCCCTGCTGGATGGCGAGATTCTGCGGCGACTTACATTTGGGCTTGCGTGTTTTCCCCGCCCAGGTATATCAGCGGGGGTGCCATCCCACCGGGACAATCTCCAAGCTCCCGAACGGTCTCCCGTTGTGTGTGGTAGGATAGTGCTTGTAAATGTAAGTGTGCCTAAGTAGTGGAAAAAAACAAGGGAGAAGGAGAGATCACGCGCGGTCCTTGGTCCTTTAGTTGAGTCTTGCTCCGATATTTGTCCGGCGTTGATGGGAGAAACAACGCAAAACTACCGATCAGAGAATCCGGTCACTAGAATTCTCCTCCAGATTGCCGGGAGAGATGGCTCAGTGCATCAACTTGATGTCACTGCGGTCCCTCTGACCGGGAGGTCAGCCTCACCCTCACAGCCTACCTTTGAAAAGTTGCCCGCGTAATACCATCCATGGCCCCGCGGAATAGCCGTGCTCTTAACAAGAACTGTCTTCAAGCCTTTCACTGAAACTAATCTATAGAGCAGAAATTGCCTTCCACTCTCTTTCTTCTAACCGGGAGAGATGGCTCTGTGCATCAACTTGATGTCACTGTAGTCCCTCTGACCGGGAGGTCAGCCTCACCCTCACAGCCTACCTTTGAAAAGTTGCCCGCGTAATACCATCCACAGCCCCGCGGAAAAACCGTGCTCTTAACAAGAACTGTCTTCAACCCTTTCACTGAAACTAATCTATAGAGCAGAAATTGCCTTCCACTCTCTTTCTTCTAACCGGGAGAGATGGCTCAGTGCATCAACTTGATGTCACTGTAGTCCCTCTGACCGGGAGGTCAGCCTCACCCTCACAGACCACCTTTGAAAAGTTGCCCGCGTAATACCATCCACAGCCCCGCGGAATAACCGTGCTCTTAACAAGAACTGTCTTCAACCCTTTCACTGAAACTAATCTAAAGAACAGAAATTGCCTTCCACTCTCTTTCTTCTAACCGGGAGAGATGGCTCTGTGCATCAACTTGATGTCACTGTAGTCCCTCTGACCGGGAGGTCAGCCTCACCCTCACAGCCCACCTTTGAAAAGTTGCCCGCGTAATACCATCCACAGCCCCGCGGAATAACCGTGCTCTTAACAAGAACTGTCTTCAACCCTTTCACTGAAACTAATCTATAGAACAGAAATTGCCTTCCACTCTCTTTCTTCTAACCGGGAGAGATGGCTCAGTGCATCAACTTGATGTCACTGTAGTCCCTCTGACCGGGAGGTCAGCCTCACCCTCACAGCCCACCTTTGAAAAGTTGCCCGCGTAATACCATCCATGGCCCCGCGGAATAACCGTGCTCTTAACAAGAACTGTCTTCAACCCTTTCACTGAAACTAATCTAAAGAACAGAAATTGCCTTCCACTCTCTTTCTTCTAACCGGGAGAGACGGCTCTGTGCATCAACCTGATGTCACCGCAGTCCCTCTGACCGGGAGGTCCTAGGTTCGAGTCCCCACGGCGGTAGGATTTTCGACACTAGCTTCTCAGCTAGGTCGAATTCAGTCGCTGTCTGGAGGAAAATTCTAGTGGCCGGCTGCTCAGATCGGCAGTTTTCCGTGGTTTCTCCGATCAACACCAGGAGAATGCCGGAGCAGTGCCCTAACAAACGGGCCACGGACCGCGCGCGATCTTTCCATCCTCTTGCTTGTCCTATCCTCTCCCCTTACACACACACTTACACTAACATTCACTACATTACCACACATGACGGGAGACCGGTCGGGAGCTTACAGCTTGTCCCGGCTGGGGCGGTGCCTCGCTGGTGGGAGACACCTGGTTGAGGGGAAAACCCCGCTAGTCGACGATAGGTCGGCGCCAGATCTCGTCATCTAGCGAGGAAAATATCACTACCACCTCCGAGAAAAAAGACGCACTACACTTATGGGGCTAATGACCAAAGTAGTTGACGCGCCCGGAAACACGAATCAATCAATCCTCCAGATAGTGGCTGAATTCGATTTAGCTATCTTGCTAGTGCTGAAAATCCTGCCGCAGTTGGGACTCGAACCCAGGACCTCCCGGTCAGAGGCGCTGCAGTGACATCAAATGACGCCCTGAACCACCTTTGCCGGTCAAGAGACAGAGATTATAGAGGTTTAGCACATTTTGTTCACACACGTTGGGCACTACAAAACATCTGATATTTATTATTTATTTATTTATTTATTTATTACAAGCCTAATCATCCCTAGTGGGGCAAAGCCTCCTTTTTAACGCAGGGAAGTGCCCCACGGCACCTACATTAAAATTCCTAGTGACAGTGGTTGTTGGTATTGTACAATTATACATTATTAGTCACTGATTTTCTAAATTACACTTGTAAATATTATACAACCAAAGTGAATCCATTAGTCAAAATTACACAATCCATATGATAATAGAAGTAAGGATCTCATAACGTTAAGGTTTTTTGATTTAATTTCGATTTGTTTTGTCAATGAACAATAAAAATTGTATGTGACTTATGGGGAAGTACAATCTGTTCACTTTTCTTCAAATCTCTTTCCCACCTTTTCACACTAAATAGTTGAATGATGAATAAAAGTACCAACAAAGGAAGGCTTCTAACATTTGAAAACAGACATTTTATCTCTCGAGTTATAAATTATCTTGCACTAGTAAACGAACTACTGATATGGGTTGCTAGTACGTTCGAACACATTTTTAGCGCGCTTCCTTAACCTCTTACTTACTATAACAAACTTACAACGTCAGTAACATCGGAAATGTGATTATTTGGGAGATTGGAAATCTCCACCAGAACTTATACACATGTGAGACCACTATACGAGGCCAGGTGCCCATAAGAAAGATCGCCTGCGGTACGTGGCCTGTTTCTACGAGCAGTTTTATCTCTGTTTATCATTTATCTGCTATTCCTCAGAATTCACCTTCCCTAGTTACCTTCTTTCTGAATCTGAATCAGTGAAATTGTCGCTGATTCATTCCGAGAGAGACAAAGTCACTGATATCTTCAGTCGAAATGTTAAGTTTCGCTGACAATCAGCAAATATGCGAACCTTTTCGTAATGATCGCCAGCATTTCACTGGTCGTCAGTGGTGCCGCGCCACCATTGTTCACTGATCGATCAGTAGTTCACGTGCAGCGGTTTCACCGATTTCACTGATTCAACTGAAGTTTCACTGATTCAAAAAGTGGACCCGATTTTCACTGGTTTGTTCAGTTCAATTCACTGATTGTCAGTGGCAGGGTTATAACTGACACCAATAGTCACTGTCAATCAGTTGTTTTTCACTGATTCAGACTGAGAGAGTTGTGTTGACTAATATCAACTTTATCCGGCTTAAATGCGAAGCATGCTACAAATCTGTGCCTACTTTGGAGTCCAAGAACCCATTTACTTTCTCGCCTCACGAACACTTTGTGAGAAGAGAAAGTTAAGTTATCGTGCGACAGAAAACGATGTTTTCCACCTGAAAAACTACCCAGTAATACACACTTCCAGTGCGAGGTCCATGTCGTCCGGTGCCCCCAGGTCGTGCACGGTGAGGTTCCTGCCGTCCCTTGCGGCTTCCTGCGACTCAAAGGCCAGCTCCATGTTGGCCGCCTCCAGATCCTGCAGAGCGAGGTTCATATGAAGGGCTAGGGACTGTAATATGATAAGCAACATCAGCCACAACAAATCTCTCTGTCTACGCATATGTTAATCGATTTTGGCCGCAAGGACAGCTGACCTGGCTGATATTACGAGAAACTACTTAAGTTAAATGCTTTATATGAATATTACACTACAAATTTTTCTGACCATCAAAGGCATTTGATCAAACTTTTGAGTCGCTCTGCAGACAAAAATAAAATTTAATTTCTTCTAACATGCGGTGCAGATATGCCCAAATGCTGTTAACATATTCATTAGAAAGATATCTGATTTGTGACGAAATATATCGCGCTTTTTATCCGCAACAGTTTGGCATGGTCCCATTTTTAATTTGAGTTGCGTATCCTTATATCTCCGTCTCTGTCGCTTCGGCTGTAAACACAAACAGTGGCGCGCTCCTCTAAACATCATTTTCGTTTTGGTCGAGCTATAATAATAATAATAATAATAATAATAATAATAATAATAATAATAATAAGAAGAAGAAGAAGAAGAAGAAGAAGGAGAAGAAGAAGACCCTGGAGATCTATCGATTTCATCCTAGACTTGTTGAGTTTTGCAAGGCTAGTATGAAGTCGTGGAGCACCAGGTTACTAATCCACAGCGGAAAGGGAGTAGTTAGAAACAAGAAGTATTCAGATTAACAGGGGAATTTTTCAAGGAGATTCACTATTCCTTCTGCTGTTTTGCATTAGTTTGATTCCTCTAACAAGACAACTGTCGCACACTGACTTTGGTTACAAGATCCATGGTGATGAAATGTCTGTATCACATTTATTTTACATGGATGATCTGAAAGTGTTTGCTAAGAATGAAGCGATTCTCTCCCAAATGCTGTCTGTCATCAATGATTTTAGCAATGACATCTGCATGAAGTTTGGTCTTGACAAGTGTGCAAAAGCCAACTTAAAAAGAGGCAAAATGACCACGTCCGAGAACATTGAAGTTGATAGACACACTGTGATCAAGATCTTGAGCCAGGTAAAACTTACAAATATCTGGGCATTGAAGAATGTGAGACCATCTCGAACGACACAATGAAAGAGAGAATTCGCAGGGAGTATTATAGACGAGTGAGACTTGTCCTGCAGTCCGCTCTGAACTCAAGGAATAAAATATCAGCAATAGGTACTTTGGCGGTGCCTGTAACCGAATACAGTTTCGGACTAGTAGACTGGACTGAACAGGAAATTCGCATCATGGATCGAAAAACCAGAAAATTGCTTACAATGCATTATGTTGCCCACCCCCGAGCTGATGTACATAGACTTTATGTGTCACGTAAGGAAGGAGGAAGAGGCCTGAGACAAATTGAAGCCTCCTGGCACAATGCAATAACCGGGATGGGAAACTATGTAGTCAGCCATCAAGATGACCCACTAATGAGGCAGGTCATGAAATCTGACCGAAGAATGGGAAACAGAGGCATTGTAAGTGTAGCAAGAAGCATTGCGAACAAGACTATGCAAGACAACCAGAATGACAGAGACACTGAACTTCTGATGCTACTTAACATGAAATTTGAGACACCGAAAATGTTAAAGAAATCGTGGAGAGACAAACCACTCCACGGACAATATCTAAAAAGAATGGACAAAGTGCAGATCAATAAAGATCAATCATTTATGTGGCTTAAAAGGGGAAGAATGAAGCCAGAATCGGAAGCACTTGTAATAGCTGCCCAAGATCAGGCCCTGAAAACACGACATTATGATAAAGCGGTTCTCAAAATTTCCCAAGATGATAAATGCCGCATTTGTCAGGAACACGTAGAAACCATCGATCATATTGTCTCAGCTTGTCCAATCCTAGCAAAGACCGAATACCTGAAAAGACATGACAGGGTGTGTAGCTACCTCCACTGGCAGATCTGTACCACTCTCGAAGTTCCGAACACAAGCCCCAAGTGGTACGAACTCTCACCAAACCGGTGACGTCTGTTGGATTGTGTACAATATTGTACGACCAACAAATTCAAACTGATCGCACGATATTGGCAAACAAACTGGATATAGTCATCTGGTATTTGGAGAACAAATCGTGTTTACTTGTGGATGTTGCTGTACCTTGCGATCAAAACGTCCTTACCAAGGAGGCAGAGAAACGTCTTAAATACAAGAGTTTGGAAATCGAGGTCAGCCGAATGTGGGGCGTAAAAGCACAGGTCGTCCCGATAGTTATCGGAGCTCTGGGATTTGTTCCGCAAAATTTGTGTAAGAACTTGTCTGAACTCCCAGGTAATCCAAAAGACTGGGAAGTGCAAGAAATCGCTTTATTTGGAATCGCACACATTTTGCGCAAAGTATTGTAGAGGCACCGACAGTCCCTAGATCTACTCCTTAGGTAGCTGGTTGCAACCTGGAGTAGATTTTATATTCAGCCGACTCATAACATCTTTAGTCGTGATGTAATGGAATAATAATAATAATAATAATAATAATAATAATAAAAATAATAATAATAATAATAATAATAATAATAATAATAATAATAATAATAATAATAATAATGTAAAAGCGCTGCCTCCAACTCCCGCAGCTCCCTGTCTCGCTCTTCCAGCGCCAGCAGCGCCCGCTCGACGCCGAGGCCGTGGTCGTGCGAGCTGAAGTTGAGCAGCGCCGTCTCCAGCTCCACCAGCTCCTCCATCGCCGGGCCCTGCCCCGCCTGCTGCTGCTGCTGCAGGGACTGCAGGGTGACCTCCGTGTCGCCCTTGTCGGCCGCCTCCAGCGACTGCAGGGTGAGCGCCATGTCGGCGGCGCCCGCTGGGTCCTGGTCCTGCACCGGCAGATCCACGTCACTCATTCGTTCATTTATTTTTGTTCTTTTTTTTCATTTGTTCATTTATTTTCATTTGTTCATTTATTTGCTTTCATTCATTTTCATTTGATCATAATTTGCTTTCATTCATTTATTTTCATTTGATAATAATATGCTTTCATTTATTTATTCACCTACTCGTTTTGTTGGCAAATACTTGGCATTCGTGTACCCATTTTGTACGAGAAAAACATTTAGGAACTGTGCGACTTATGTGCGCCGATTGCACGTTTAAGCAGTTTAAGATTGCACGTTTTCTTAAACTCTGGAACTAAGAATTTTGCATTAAGTTGAATAAGGAATAAAGGTAATTGAGCGCTCTTGGCAATATTTGCTTCTCTGTAATAAGAACTTATTGCATCGGTAACTGATCTACAGGTTCTGGCTCCTATCCCATTTTGCGCTTCTTGAAATGGATTGAACTCAATTCTGAAAGAAAAAGCGGTTTTGCAAAGTAAGTTTTACACTACAAAGTACTGATGAAAAACGTCTAAAAAAATACTGCTTTTGTTACCAATTATAAGACTGATCGAAGTATAAATCAATAATTTTCACGTGGCTCTATACTTTTGGCCCTATGGCCAAGGACGATTTTGAACGTTATCCGCTTTTTGAGGCTGAAAATAATGTTTCAATTTAATGAAATAATTATAATTTGTTGAGACACGTCTTGTACAAAGTAAAACGCCGTTTAAACAATGAAAAGTGGGGTTTTGGCTGTTATTTTGGGTCGTAAATTACCTGTGGTTTGTAAATTTACCTGTCTATATTTTTTGGGTCGTCACTGTATGTATTATTTCATATTTCCGTGTGCGCGAATGCTGTGGTCATTAAATACGTAAATGTAGTACATGTCGTTATTGCCGGAAGTGGCGGTGATCTTCACCAGCCGGATGGCGAAATCCGCCCTACGCGGCGGCTTGAGGGAATTTCCCCAACCAGGTATCTCCCACCACCGGTCTACCGACCCACCCCCGTCCGGAGAAGCTGGAAGCCCCCGATAATCGACATACACAAACCATCTCTTTATGCATCAATCTATTAACAATCAGCGCCACGACGGAGAACGACGCGAAATACCGTGAAATATCCCTTTCTCAAGACAGGACTTCACGCCGGTTGACAATAGCGATGGCGTTGTCTCTGGTGGCGGGTGACGAACTACGTGAAGGGGCGGTTTCGTCGTGGCACTCGTGCCACGGGCTTCCGCTCATGGCATCGACCTTGACAACACCGTCCTAGAAGTTTGCAACATTTATCCTGCTCAATTATACTGCGATTTTTCTAACTTTGCCCCTGAAGGCCACTCAAATCCCATCTTCGCGATGGAATATGTCACGGTATTTCGCATCTTTCTCAGTCGTTCCGCTAGATTTCGTATGATCGTGACCGTATCAAACAGTGCTGGCGATCATGCGACTTCTACCGGCAAGACCGAGAAAGACGCGAAATGCCGTGACATATTCCATTCCGAAGATGGGCCTTGAGGGGCAAAGTTAGAAAAATCGCAGTATACTGGCGCAGGATAAATGTTGCAAGCTTCTAGCCCAGTGTTGTCAAGGTCGATGCCACGAGCGGGAGTGGCACGACGAAATAGCACCTCCACGCAGTTCATCACCCCGCCACCAGACACAACGCCATTGCGGATTCGATGTTCGTTGCGGATTCGTGTCACGGTTAGCGTAACGGACTGCTATACCCAAGTTCATACCCAAGTCATACCCAAGTTCGCGGGTTCAAACCCGATCGAAGCCGTGGATTTTTAAGGGCGAAAAAATCCTTCGTACGCCTTCCTTCGGAGGGGAAGTAAAGCCGGCTGTCCCATGTTAGCAGATTTACTTGTATGTAAAAGATCCTCAAGCCTAAATGACGCTTCTAAAAATTACCTGTTCCGTTGTCCGAGGTAATACCTTCTTTCTCCGCTAGGTGGTGAAAGGAGCGTAGCGAAATTTGCGTGGTCAGACGGAAGAGCGGGCCTCATGGCCCGAGACTCGCCACGTAAAATAAGGCATTAACTAACTATACTGCGATTTTCGTAACAGCGTCCCTGACAGAAATCAGCTGTTTCGCTGCCATCCAATCGGCAGCTTATATTTCGCGACAGTGACGTCACTAAGGTCCGATTAAATTAAGAAGGTGATTGACAATTCTGTGTGACGTCAGGACGCCTCTCCCGTTTCCATGTCAGCTGCCAACCAGAGAGACAAAACGTGACGTGTCAGGTCGCTCAGTTGCCACTGCCGAACACGGGGAACATTGAGCATCGCACAGCGACTTCCCTGCCGCCGCGCCGCCCGCGTTTCTGCCTGTGCTGCGCGCGCAATGTGTATTGTGTTGTGATGAGTTGCGTTGTGGTTAGGCTTTTGTCGTATTTTTTAAGTGTTTGTTTTCGTGTCCCGGTAACACGTGCTCAGTGGTTTGCGACCTGGCAACGTCGCTCCCCTCCACTCACAAATGTCAATCACCTTCTCAATTTAATCGGACCTTACGGTGACGAATAGAACGTCACTACGGAACTACACTACAGATCGTCACTACGGTGACGTTGAAGCTCCCTATTGGATGCAACCGTGAACAGCTGATAGTTACACTGTTACGAAAATCGCAGTACAACTAACCAACAACGCCGCCGTCCCTATCGCAGGCGGATTTTGCCCCGAGGGAGACTCACGCGGCGCTGGCGGGCGGCGTGGGCGGCCTGCAGGCTCAGGTCCATGGCGAGGGCGTCGGCGAACACCCCGCGCGACGAGCGCGGCCCGCGCGCACGCGCCTCCCACGCGACGCCCTGCGCACGCGTGCGCGACCACAGCCGTTGCACCCACTAGCCATTGCATTGTATTATTGCATGCGCTGATGACAGGCTTCTCTACTTTTCACTTTCCCGTATGCGTACGTTTACGCGGAGTGATGTATTACTCGTTCACTTTTAATTTGCAGGCGGCAGAATTATACTGCGATTTTTCTAGGAAGAGCTCTCAAGATAACTCAAATCCCATCTTCGCGATGGAATATGTCACAGCATTTCGCGTCTTTTCTCGGTCTTGACGGTAGAAGTCACATGATCGCAAGCACTGCTTCATACGGTCGCGATCGTGCGAAATCTAGCGGAACGACTGTGAATGATACGAAATGCCGTGACATATTCCATCGCGAAGATGGGATTTGAGTTATCTTGAGAGCTCTTCCTACAAAAATCGCAGTATAGGAACTAATGTTGTTTTGAAAGTGAAGGCCCGAACACACGACCGAGAATACACGAATGGCCCCGATGTCGATCAGCATCTGACCTATCAGCTGTCTCCGAACACGGAGTGATGTATTACTCGTTCACTTTACTTTTGCAGACGGCAGAATTAAGAACTAATGTTGTTTTGAAAGTGAAGGCCCGAACACACAACCGAGAGTACACGAATGGCCCCGATGTCGATCAGCATCTGACCAATCAGCTGTCTCCGAACACGGAGTGATGTATTACTCGTTCACTTTACTTTTGCAGACGGCAGAATTAAGAACTAATGTTGTTTTGAAAGTGAAGGCCCGAACACACAACCGAGAGTACACGAATGGCCCCGATGTCGATCAGCATCTGACCAATCAGCTGTCTCCGAACACGGAGTGATATATTACTCGTTCACTTTACATTTGCAGACGGCAGAATTAGGAACTAATGTCGTTTTGAAAGTGAAGGCCCGAACACACGACCGAGAATACACGAATGGCCCCGATGTCAATCAGCATCTGACCAAACAGCTGTCTCCGAACACGGAGTGATATATTACTCGTTCACTTTACATTTGCAGACGGCAGAATTAGGAACTAATGTTGTTTTGAAAGCGAAGGCCCGAACACACGACCGAGAATACACGAATGTTCCCGATGTCAATCAGCATCTGACCAATCAGCTGTCTCCGAACACGGAGTGATATATTACTCGTTCACTTTACTTTTGCAGACGGCAGAATTAGTAACTAATGTCGTTTTGAAAGTGAAGGCCCGAACACACGACCGAGAATACACGAATGGCCCCGATGTCAATCAGCATCTGACCAAACAGCTGTCTCCGAACACGGAGTGATATATTACTCGTTCACTTTACTTTTGCAGACGGCAGAATTAAGAACTAACGTTGTTTTGAAAGCGAAGGCCCGAACACAAAACCGAGAATACACGAATGGCCGCGATGTCAATCAGCACCTGACCAATCAGCTGTATCCGAACACGGAGTGATATATTACTCGTTCACGTTACATTTGGAGACGGCAGAATTAGGAACTAATGTTGTTTTGAAAGTGAAGGCCCGAACACAATCGAGAATACACGAATGGCCCCGATGTCAATCAGCATCTGACCAATCGGCTGTCTCCGAAGGCAGCACAAGCGCTACGGACACAGCTGACGAATTATGTCTTTCTGACAGTAAGCTGGAGTAGCGCCCTTAAATACTTAAGGTAATATACAATAAAATAGATCACACCACACGCTATTCACAACATTCACGTACAATTTTTTTGCATTTATCTACTGCTTAATGGTTATGTTCTTGCCCCGCCGGGATTCTGTTTGCTGCTCACCGCCATCAATATCATATTAAACGGCCAGTATCTACTGCAGACGCGCGTTTCTCAATCAGTCGGCGGTGACCTCATGTAAACAGATCGCAGCGCTCCGTCTGAAAATGTAAAGTGAAGGACTAATACGTAGTATAGGGAAAGTTATGTAATGCTGCGTGAAAAAATGGCCAATTTTCGGCGGAAAAAAATTAATTGCCGGGCTGTGACAACGAAAAAGTGAATAAATTCAGTTGTTAAATTAAGGGGAAAAAATCCCAGAACACCTCTTTTGTGGGTCCTTGATACCGAAAAGCGAATTGAAAGGAAAACGTCCGTCTGTCCGTCCGTCTGTGAACACTGCTAAACCATACGTACGATTTCTTCCAAAATGGATATTCCCCCATCATCTAGCTCTCTGATATACCCAACTTTATATGATCACTAGGAAAAACCTAGTTTACATTTGTATTGTATACATTAAAAAAAGATTTAATACGCATGTAACAAGTAATGTACTTCAGCTTCCGAGTCAATGACCCCCATCTCGATCACGTTTTTGTCCAGTTTCCCTTATCCATTGAGCAAATGCTGAGATGGCCCCTTGTTTTGCTTCTGCACGTAAATGTAGCTTCACTGTGCGCTCGTTTTGTTGTCGTGGTAGGAGCAGAACTGACTATTTTGTTAGCAATGCATAAAAATCAAATAGGCATTTCATTTAACGTTGAAATTGATTTTCTAAAACTAGTTTTTTATTTCTAATTTCTATTTTTCTAAATTCTTTTTCTAGTTTTTTCAAATATAGCTAATTTTGCGCTTTGTTTGCTTAAGAAAATGTGAGCAGATAATCTCATTCCCCATACGTCATATACAGTTTTGCTGTTTTTGACCAAATAAACGAACAAATAAACAAATAAATCGGTAGACGTTGTTCTGCCCTTCATCTTCCTCTTCCCTTCCCATCTCCGTTTCTCACTCTCTCCGTCCTTCCCTCACCGTGTCCCTATTTGTCTGTATCTGTCTTTGCTGCTCTCTGCCCCTCTCATTCACATTTACTTGCAGATTCTGCACGTCTCTGAGCAGATGAGGTAATATCGGGAAGCACCGGACCAGCAAAAATGTAATAGAATGTTCGAGAAGAGCTCATTCTGTAGATTACGGGATGAAAAACGTTTCATCAAAATTTTAGTTTTTAAGGCCCAAGAACGTCTCATTTAGGAGATATTTAACTATTTAGATTCAAAATGCTGCCGACTGTGTTGCGGGTTGCTTTTGACACGAATATTTAATTTTGTTCTACAGCGCCAAGTGGTGGAGTTACAATAGAAGTAACAGCATATAAACCTTCTGGGTGAAAAAAAACACGTAGACGTGCCAACGTTCATGGAGATCGGTTCAACGGTGTCGTAGTTTAGCTCTTATATACATACCAATATCCAGATTTTAATATATAGATAATTGGCCTTATTTACCGATGATACTGCATTCTCCGTCACAAAAATTTAACAGCTGCCAAAAATATATTGCAATCTGACCTCGTCGGCCCCGTGGCCGAGATCGCTAAGCTAATAGTGCCGTAGTGATCTCGGACCATGGGGTCGCGGTTTCGAATCCCGCCTCGGGCATGATTGTATGTGTTCGTCCTTTTACCTCCCCTATCATCACCATATCGTTTCATCCTCATACCATAACGTTAACTCCGATTGTGGTCGCTAATGACCTAGTAGTTGATGCGATCTTAAATAACAAAATAATCTGACCTTCTGCTTTGTGAAAATTGGCAAATTAAAATAAGGACGAATGTCAAGCTTAAATCTTTAAACTCTGTAAACCAATCACCTCTTCAGAAATATTAATTCTTAATCCCGCTATACCCTGCATAACACCCAACACACCTATCAAATATCTTGGACTCCTATTAGGCACTAAACTTAAATGGAATGCCCATTTTAAAAGTATTGTACATAAAGCTAACACTAAAATTTATAAATTACACTCCCTCGTTAACTATAAATCTCCTACACAAATTCACTCAGCAAAATTAATATATACCACAGTTATTAGACCTACCCTTACTTATGCTTGCCCCATTTCGTCCAATGCTGCCAAAACCCTTAAGAAAATTCAAATTTTTAAAAATAAATTCATACGAAAAATATTTCATGCGCCCTGGTGTATTCCAAACTCTCAACTTTATAATGAACTGAAAACTGATACTATGCACTCCCTAATACGTTCACAAAACCTTACATTTTTCAACTTTTTGGATGACTTACAACAGACCCGCACTTTCAATTTAGGCCACACATATCATTTTACAAGACGCCTACCATCAACATTTTTTGAAGATATATTTCATCCACCTTAAATTCTAAATTTACAATGTATTATCTTTCTACCCTACATTTTATTTACAAACTTCACTTTTTAAAACAACTTAGTCTCGTTTCAAAATTTAAATGTTAATAATTCCTACTTCAGGTTCCTGTGAGAATAAAATCGCCTATTATTTATTTCTAACATCCAAACCCCTAAAAGACAAACATGTAAAACAGGTAGAAATTAATTAAAAAGTTAACAATTCGAATCCCTCGTCGAGAGTAATAGTAGATACTTCGACGATTTCTTTCAATTAAGTCTGCCCATGAACAAGTTTCAAACTTATTTTACTGTGTGTGAAACGTATTTTACTATGTAAAAACACTAGAGTGTGAATGTTGAACTGATTCTCAGAAAAGACATCTAAATCTGAGAATATTTTAACACAAATTTGCCGAAAAAATTAATATGTTGCTAAATGCAAGTAGCGTTATTTCTTAAACTTGTAACGTCTTCCTTTAATTTTATTGCTATTTATTCTGGGTTTCGCTTTTAGCCGCTCCCCCCCCCCGGTTGTACGGGTAACGGTATTGGTAAGTGTACCGGTACGGGTACGGATGCCGGCACCGGTATGGGTACGGGTATCGCAACCATATACAACTGAAAAATTAAGTGAACTCGTTGATAAGCTCTGCGCGTACTTACTGAACTCTGAGTTCGGGACATCGGAGTTTTCACCGAGAACCTTTTCTGTAACATGCATAGAATCAATGGTCCTTATTAGGGTTGCACGGCGGGAAGCGTGTAAGCAGATTGAGACTAAAAATAAATAATAATTTTACGAAGTACATTCATTTCTAAATTAAGTAATTTCAATGAACTACCCACAGGATGCTCATTACGCTTCAGCCCCCACCTTCCAGACGGAGTTGTCCAACTGGCTGGTGCCACTTATTGTGGCGCGCGAAAGGTTTTTAGTCAAACGTGAAAATCCCTTGCATCCATGTCAAGCTAGAACATTGTGCGCCTATCGCACAAGTCCTGCCGGGGTCAACACCCTCTTATATTTAAGGACATTTTTCTCTAGTAAAATCATCAATTCAAAATCGTCCCAATGTGTTTCTCGGCGTTATGTGTAGTACGGTGGTGTCAAGGTTTGCTATTGGCGGCAGTGGCACGCATCGTGGCTCGGTAGCATGCCACGAGGGTTAGAGGTCGTTAGGTTTAAAGATATTAGGTCTAATAACAAAACGTCTGAGTTTTAAAGTCTAATATCAGAAGGTCTATGAAAATATGTCTAATGAAAATTTGGTTTAATTTTTAAAATGTCTAAAAATATTTGGTGTAATGGTCAAAAATGCCCAATAAACTTCGTCTATCTATCTTTATAATTTTGGTAATTTGCTACCATTCGGAAATTTTGAAAATTTAATTGACAATGTTAAAATATAGACTTTTGGTTCTCAGTCGTTTAAAAATGAAATAGAAACTTTGCTATTACACCTTTGTATATCTGTTAGACATTCGGTGTTTGTTTATTAGACCTTATTAATTGAACCTTCTAATTCTAGACCTCTTTTGGTATTAGATCCTCTGTCGCGTGGACCTCACGTCGCATTACATCAGGTTCGCAATAGACGTCCTGTTCATTAGGCCTAACGAATATTAGACCTTTTGTCCGTGGACCTAACGACCTGAAACCGCCACGAGCTATTCTGCGCAACTAGCGTTGGGAAAGGAAACTATTAGCAACCCCGCCGTTTTACAATGGAGATGGCGTTGTCCCTGGTGGCGGGGTGACGAACTGCGTGAAGGAGCGATTTCGTCGTGGCACTCGTGCCACAAACTCCCGCTCGTGGCATCGACCTTCACAACCCTGGTGTAGTATGTCCTGATATCACGCATGGATCTATCACCCACCCTCGTTTCAAAGCAGCCGGGCAAACTGTCGAGATAAACAATACGGGGCAGTCAGGTAAATGGACCGCCCGAGTAATGAAAATATGGTGCGCAAACATATTACAGGTTTACCGGGAGAGATGGCTCAGTGCATCTACTGATGTCACTGCAGTCCCTCTGACCGGGAGGTCCTACGCTCGAGTCCCGACGGCGGCAGGATTTTCGACACTAGCTTGTTAGCTACGTAGAATTCAGTCGCTGTCTGGAGGAGAATTCTAGCGGCCGGCTGCTCTGATCGGTAGTTTTACGTGGTTTCTCCGAACAACACCAGGCGAATGCCGGAGCAGTACCCTAACAAACGGGCCACGGACCGCGCGCGATCTTTCCACCCTTTTCCTTGTCCTGTCCTCTCCTCTTACACACACACTTACACTAACATGCACTACACTACCACACATGCCGGGAGACCGGTCGGTAGCTTACAGCTTGTCCCGGTTGGTGCGTTACCCCGCTGATGGGAGATACTTGGTTGAGGGGAAAACCCCGCTAATCGACGGTAGGTCGACGCCAGATCTCGCCATCCAGCGGGAAAAAGTTCATCGCCACCTTCCGACGAAAAACACGCACTACACTGACGGGACTAATGACCAAAGTAGTTGACGCGCCCGGAAACACGAATCAATCAATCAATATTACAGGTTTTTTGTGACCCTTCAGTCCTTGCAAATTGGAGACCTCTGCTTAGATGATGACACTTATTCACAAGTACTTATAGGTTTTATATTTTCTATAGTAACGCAAGTCATTCGATATCTGAATTCCAGTCGTTCATAACTACAAATCAACAAATGAAAATAAATATTAAATTCTGCGTAAAAATATTTAAAGAAAACATGTCAACTGGACACTAGATCCCCAAACACCTGTGGCCCTCATAGAAAGGGCCTTTCTTGCACCACTGGGTAATTACATAATTGAAAAAAAAATCTTACCTGGAAAGCTACTTTTTTAAGTACTGGATTCAAGAGATGGGTTTAAATCTGCAGCTTCTATAGATTTCTTTTGAAACTGGATGCAATAGTAGGTTCTGTTTACATGTTCTGAATTCAGAGCATAGTTTTCCTGCCTTAATTTTGTTCTTCAAAGTCGTTTTGGGCTCAAAATATTATCCCCGACTCTGGGATACAATACTTTTAAGACGAAACTGTCGACGAAGCAGGTCTAGGTTAACAAAACATTGTTTATTAATAACTATTGAATTGTGTTCTACCTTTTTATAGAATTCTACTTATCTTTTGATTACATTTCTCGTATTTTTAACTAATTATTCAAGATGAGTGAATGGTAATTGATTACCTTACAGGATCATAAACATCCGCAAATGCCTCTCCATCTTCGTCATTTCTTCATAAGTAATGAAAGATTTAAGCTAAATGCATTTTAAGTTTTAACGTTCATTCATTTCACAAGTACTCGGGGATATTTGTGAAAAGCAGAAAATCTCCTATATTGCAAAAAAAATATCTAGTAATGCACTGACAATTTTATTTTATGATCATTCAATTCACGACACATTTTATTACAAGTAAATGTTTGGGCTGAAATGCAGTTTACGGTATGACTCGCCAGTGGTCTGTCTCGCTCGCGGAACCAGAAACGAAACTGACAGATCAATTCTTCTAGTTCGCGCGCAATTTCTTTGTCTAATGCTTCTTAGATGGTGTCTTTGTGTTGAGTAGTGAGCGTGCGAATGTTATAGAGATAGCCAAAACATACGCGCCAAATGATTTTTAAGGTGAGTATTCGCTTAAAATGCATTGGTAATTATGCGTTGGACAGACTCAAGGATGTTTTATGTTAACGCGAGGGCCGAAGGCCCGAGCCTCGTCCTCAACTTGGACACGGGTAGCGAAGCGTCACGATTCTGCCCGAAAGTGCGTCGGCCGCGCACACTGTGCCCGCGCCGCGAGTGAGTCATACCGTATACTGCATTTTTACCGATGTTTGATAGTGCATGAGTAATCTGCATTTAAAGGTTGGGTCTCTCAAAGGAAGCTTAGAAAATAATTATGTGATTACATAGTTCAAATTATTCAATGATGATCTTTCTTCTTGCCCAGGATACCTTAAAAGTATTTAATTAAAACATATTATTCAATAAATATAAAGTAGCACTTTGATGCTCGTCACTTTTGAGAATTCCAGTCTTTACTTCGCGTGGATGCAAGTTGCTGTACAACATCACGTAATCTCATTCTTTAAATTATATATATATATATATATATATATATATATATATATATATATATATATATATATATATGTTGTAAAACTCAACATCTATAAAGTTCTTTTACTTTTACATATTTTGAAATACCTCACCTTTTGCCGCAATTCCCAGCATCGCTTTCTTGCAAGCATATTTCTTCCTTCCATGAAGTGTTAGAGTTGATAGGTTCTCTAGTATCTTTCCCCATTTCTATTTCAATCACCACCATGTTACGTTGCTTCAAAAAAAGATTTCTCTAATATTGTTATGACATTCTCGTACTCATGGTGGTCTATGAAGAACTTATTCAAAAACTGTTAAATAAAAACAGCGAAGTCGAGTGAGTGAAATGATAAAATCATTTACAATAGTCTCTGAAAATGTTCGTTCACGAATGAATCATTGTTACTTACAATATGATAATCACGCAACTGTAGTCTCTTATTTTATTTTAATTATTTTGTAACATCCTTATATTTAGAAACATTTTTTATATTGTATCGTTTCTTATCCATATCTTAACATCATTTATTAGGTTATGTAAACAACAACATAAGTTAAAAACACAAAAATTTCAATCAACCCTTCACATGAACATGAGTAAATAATTCTGGTAGCCTGGATCATAACAAAAGACGATTGTACATCGTTAGTGAGTGATAATAATGCCGTAAATGCAAAAGCATACTGAAATATTCTAAAGGAAACTAATGTGCTACAGAACGGCGCAGACGTCCCCGTATTAGTTTTGTTTCGTGTGGTCTCAGCTAGCAATTCGGACTTACCAATACCCTTGACAGCTGCCATCTATCGCCGCCCAAACTACATTTTTTTGACATTTTATTAATTTTTTGGTTTCTTTACAGTAGAACAAAAATATTATTTTAAGAATATTAAAAAAAGTTAAACCTTGTCATAAATGGCAATTTTCGTTGAAAACTTTAGAGCCGTTTTCAAGAAAATGGCGTTTAAGCGCTACTGTAAATGCGAAATTTGAAGCTCTTTTTCACAGAAAATGTTTGAGTTTTCGAAAAACTTCATTTGAAACCATTTGAAGAACATACACTCACAAATTTAATTGTGTTTACAAATTGATGGAAATGTGCATATTAACGGTATGAGGGAACTTTCAAAAAAATTACATTTGTGCAATTTTTGAAAAAACAAACAATACCCCAAAATGACGCCATATTAAAGAGTGCAATTATCATTATCTGTTTGAAAAGTGTGAACATAAAATTTGAAGAAATTTTTGAAAAAAAGGTGTTTGAGCGTTTCTGAAAATACGGAATTTTGAGATAGTTTTCACATAAAACTTCAATTTTCGAGAAACTCTATTTGACGTTATGTAAAGAGCATGTACTCATTAATATAATAATAGGAACAAACCGCCGCAAATGTAAGTATTAACGACGTGACAGACAAGTCAAAAAAATTAATTTTTGCAATTTTTGAAGAAATAAAAGAATAGAGCAATATTTTTTGTAGATAGAACAGGGTTAATATCTCACAGAGCACATTTAGACCTATCCCTACAAAACGTTTAAAGAAAAAATTTGTAGTCGTTTTTGAGAAAATCTGGTTTTTGTAATTTTTTAAAATTTCAAATATTGAGTGCAATATTGCGCAAAAACTACTAATTTTTTTTTAAAAAGTGTATATGACCTTAATGAAAGAACACACATTTTACAACAAATTTTATTTGAAGGAAAAATCTGTATCTTCAATTTCGTAGTTCTAGGAAGACGCCGAAAATATTTATAACTTTCGCAATTTTTGAAAATTCAGAGTTGACCGTGAAAATGAGACCTATACCGCATTTATCAATGTATTATACTGTAGCCTTACAAGAAATTTAAAGAAAAAATTTGAAGCGGGTTTTAAGAAAATTTGGAAAATGTCCGGGGGGCTTCATGTAAAGTACTCTCAAATTTTGTAGAAAGTGTTTCTAAATCGAGGCGCCTCGAGTGGACACAGATCGACCAGGAAATATCCATTTTGGAAGAAATCGCACGTATGATTTACGCGTTAGGCGGCGGTCACAGTGCAGCCGATTTTGGCCGAAATTTCGGTCGTCGGACGTCGGGCGTTTTCGTCCGATTTGCCCGATTCGTTCAAACACGTGCTAGTAAACGGAAATGGTCATAGTGCACCTGAACGACCTCTTCCGACGGCGTCCGAAAACATCGGCTGTCGGACGAATATCTGTTTCGTTTGGATTTCTCGGTTCCAGTCGCCCGAAAACAACTGAGGGAACCACGTGGACGCCAATTTCAGGAATTCTTCCAGTGTTGGTTATATATTTTCACGTTCATATTATTTTCAATGTTTTGAAAACTGCAATTGCTGCATATTTGCAGTTTATTTGCATATATAATGCAAACTGCTGTATATTTAATTATTTATTTTATCAATGAAAAAATTCATTCATCATGAATGAAAATGGTAATAGTCTTTTAGATGCTTTGGTTGTTAATGTCAACCCCCATGCAGAAGTTTAACCCTTCATTGCACCGATTTGCACATATGCAAAGCCACTTTTGGAAGTGATTTACGGTTATATTTCTGTATTATAAGCTTTTGTGTGCACAATGACGTATTCGGAAAGGGTTTATTTACCATTAGGTTCATTGGGTACTCGACAATTTGAGGATAAGTAGTCTTTTTGAATTTTTTTTTTCTTGGTGAGTGTTCACTCCGGGAGTGCTTGTCGCCCTACTTTGATTCTTTTTTTGTGGTTGTTAATTACTTTAATTGAATGAGGATTTTTGTGGTTTAAAAGTTAATTTTTTGTAAGAATTGAATTATTTGGAATCTAGTTTCTATCTATAGTTGTAATTTTAAAGAGGAATTTTTGGACTTCGTATATCTGCAAAGGTGCACGTAAATTGGCATTGAGCTTCCAGTGGTCGCGTTGTTGTACTGAGAACACTCAATGAGATAGTTGCTCTTGGTCAACCTTTCGGGAAGATATCTTTCGTGAGATCGTGCTATTCTTGTCTTATCTCTTTCACTGAAATCTGGAAGCCTGGCCGCTTCCTTGTTGCCGACAATGTACGTTTTTGCCAGATGATAAGTAAATGTTTTAAGGAGTACAAAGCTTTTACGCCGAGTATAAAGCTCGAGAAGTTATATTAATCTTCTTCGCTGCCATACTTTTTTACGCGGGTGCTTCCAGGTGCTTCTCTCAAACGTTCTGCAAATGTTCCTGAAAACGAGCTGTGGAATTATGGGAGTATTCGGACGGATTTCGGATGCAACATTCGGGTGCTTTTCGGATGAAACAAGACGACCGATTTCGCTCGGGGTCGTCCGACAGCGAACGACCGATACTTCGGTTGTAATGTGACCGCCGCCTAAGTGTTGTTCACAGACGGACAGACGGACGGACGGACGGTTTGAAAAGACTCACTTTTTTGGTATCAGGGGACCCCAAAACGTGTATTTCCGTTGAAATCTCGAAATCGATTTTCCGGAGCATTACATAACTTTCCCTATACTACGTATATTATTACTCCGTATATACGTACGTATACGGGAAAATAAAATTTTGAAGCCGATTTTGAGAAAAGCTTGTTTTTGTAATTTTTTTAAATTGCACATATTGAACGCAATATTGTGCGAAAACTACTAACATTTTCAAAACTAGTGGTGCAACAGATTGGCACAGATTTCACGTATTAGTTTCCTATTTCCTTGGGTCTGAGCTAGCAATTTGGAATTGCCACATACTCCTGCCAGCTGCCATCTACAGCCGCCATAATTACATTTTTTTTACATTTTCTTAATTTTTTGGTTTCCTAATGGTAGAACGGAAATATTAATTTTAGAATATTAAAGAACATTCAAACCTCGTCTTAAATGGAATTTACTCTGAAAATTTTTTAGCCGTTTTTGAGAAGATGGTGTTTAAGCGCTACTAGAAATGCGAAATTTGAAGCTCTTTTTCACAGACAATTTTTGAGTTTTCGAAACTCTTCATTTGAAGTCATTTAAAGCAAAAGTCAGAAAAGCCCCTTTCATCCATGTTAGACGAAAACATTACGCCCTTAGTGCACGCACCCTGCCTGAGTCAAAATCCCCTAAAATTTGATTAGGTTTCGATCTAAGGGCTTTTTCTTGTAAATTCAGAAATTCAAAATCATCCCAATGTGTTTTACTACGTTATGCGTGATATGGCCTTATAGCACGCAAGGCCCTCTCCATCTCCCCTCGAGTTAATGAAAATGTGGCCCGCAATCATATGAAAGGTTTTATATTTAGAATTTTATTTCTTGGCGCAAGAGGACCTGTCTTCACGACGGAATTTCGCGTCTTCCTCGGCCATGACGTTAGATCTCGCATGATCGCTATAACTGCTCGATATATTCGCGATCATGGGAGATCTAGCTGTACGTCCGAGAAAGACGCGAAATGCCGTAAGATATTCCATCGTGAAGACAGGCCCTCACGCGCCAAGAAATAAAAAGCCAAGTACAGCTGTGGACCTTGAGACCTTGGAAGATGGACACCCATGTACTATAACATAACGTCTTAACCTTTTTCATTTTATCATACCTTTCAGTTATTTTCAATATTTGGCGCATTTTGAAACTCTGTTGGACATAATTTCATTTGTGGAATAGTCTACTTAAATACTGCTCGTGCTTCGGAAATTCTCAGATTAATACCCTTCTTGCTACATGAGTAGGAGATTTGTCGACAATAGTCAAAGCACTCGTATTACCTATGATAACATATCTGGCCAAACACTAGGCTGCAAGAGAAGGTAACCCGTTGTCACTCTCCTTTGCTGCTTTAGTCTGCAAGTCCTTGCAATGTGCAAAGCGTTTCGGCGAGTCTCGTACAAAATGTATCAAATCTTTTGCTATCCCAATAAATTGTCTTGTTGTGCCGGCCATCCTGACCGGGGTTTTCGTGGTTAATCTCGGTCATCCAGGCGAATGCTGGGATGACTCTACTGAAAGGCCACGGCTGCGAAATCGACGTCACCAGCCGTAACTAAGTGAAGTCACAACGATTACGCGAATTCAAGACATCTCGGCTTCCTGGATGGGTGACCACTCGATCTAACGGCGCCGAGGCCAATTGCCCATTACGTGACATATAACGGTTAAATACAAATATAAATACTGTAACGTTTGTGGTGGTGAATTAAAAACACAGATTTATTTTAACAAAGATGTTTATTTATGTTTCTTAATATTACACTAAAAATACTTGATTTATTTACAGATTGGCTTCACAGTCCTTGTGTTCTTCACTTAGTTATTGCTTTCTACACGACACAGTTCTGTTGATTATTTATTTTCACTGTTCACTTCTCTTGCACTGTCGCACAGTCCGATGCACTCACCGCCGTCCGATGCACAATCACAGGATCACAGTTCACGGCGCTGGCCACAATCCACTGCACTGCTGATCACCGACTGCACCGCTGTTCACCGCGACGCACACACTTTTCACAGCTCGGCTTCCACTTCAGACAAGACTCACCAGCGGCAGTCGACGGCGGCGCATTTATACCTGGCCGGCGCCCGCCTGGACCCTTTGGGAACTCGCGTCACACTTCTTGGCGACCCGCGAATACCCTGGAATCGTCTCGTTTGGGGGCGGCGGCGGATGATGCAGTCCGCGCAGCGGATTCCGCAATGGGGAGATGATGCAATATTCGTTACAATACCAACCTGAAAAGCCGGCAGCTTTGAGCTAGCAGGGCGGCCCGACCCAGGCATTGAATGGGAAGGTTATCGTGAGCGTAAACTGCGTTCTACCAGGCCCCCGATAATGTTCGCGCAACTTTTCTTGATCCACGGCTTGCAGAAATGCGGGTAGAGTGTGAGTATTAGCTACAAAATCGCACGTTAGATTTTATGAAGAAATGCCAATTCTCTCGAGTAACAGGCATGCTTTCGCAACATTTAACCAAGGATTTGCTAAATAATATCTAACTTTCTCAGGAGTTCGCGGTTTCTCCTGTGATAAATCTGGACATGCTTCGGTCATTTCTTTAAATTTTTGGGAGGAAAACACAAACAAGAGTTCTCGTTTTCAACAGCAAATAGTTTTTAATACGCGCCAAAGATGTGTTTGGAATGATGTCACCAGTGCTCGCTGCGAACGTTGACCTTCATCTGTTATTTATCTACATTCCCCCTCTGTCTGTCAGGGAGGGGGAAGATAGACGATTGGTCAAGAAACGTTGCGCGTGTAATACCTTTTCTTGACCGACAGCCTACCTTTGAAAAGTTGCCCGCGTAATACCATCCACAGCCTCGCGGAATAACCGTGCCTTTAACAAAAACTGTCTTCAACCTTTTCACTGAAACTAATCTAAAGAGACATCTCCTTCCACTCTCTTTCTTCTAATCGAGAGAGATGCCGCCGGGCATCGACTGATGTCACTGCAGTCCCTCTGACCGGGAGGTCCTAGGTTCGAGTCACGACGGCGGCAGGATTTTCGACACTAGCTTGTCAGCTAGGTCGAATTCATTCGCTGTCTGGAGGAGAATTCTAGTGGCTGGCTGCTCTGATTGGCAGTTCTCCGTGGTTTCTCCGATCAACACCAGGCGAATGCCGGAGCAGTATCCGAACAAACGGGCCACGGACCGCGCACGATCTTTCCTTCCTCTTCCTTGTCCTATCCTCGCTCCTTACACTACCGCACATGCCGGGAGCTTAGAGCTTGTCCCGGCTTGGGCGGTGCCCCGCTAGTGGGAGATTCTTGGTTGGGAGAAACCCCGGCTAGTCGACAGTAGGTCTCACCATCAAGCGGGGAAAGATCACCGCCACCTCCCGAGGAAAAACACGCACTACACTTAGGGACTAATGACCTCAGTAGTTGACGCGCCCGGAATCACGAGCAACCAATCAATCTTTCTTCTCAGGACTCGCTCCGTGCGCTTCGTTGCTACAGCGCCTGCCGCGTACCGGCGACGCAACCCAAACAACACCTCCACATCACGCAACGGGGTCCGCTGAGCCGCTAGCACACGCGAGACGCATTAAACCACGATCGTATTAAAAAGGCCACAGCTGATGAGCATCTTAACACTAGGAAGACGGCGATTTTCTTTCCACCTAGTAGAATGAACCTACCATTTTGACGGGTACGAATTTTTATTGCGTACAATCATTCGGATTTTAACTTCAACTTTTTTTTAAATTTATTCTAGCTCGGCCATTGACCCTCTGCAGCCGCATAAGATATATACATTGGTATGATGTGTGTGTGTGTGTGTGTGTATATATATATATATATATATATATATATATATATATATATATATATAAAAGAATAATTTAATACATTATAGACAATATTCTGGTTTTAGATATAATACAATATCGTGCTTTTATGATTTATCATGAGAAAATACTCATCAGTTCTAGTCTATGGGGGATCGAAAAATTATCTTCGTAGCTTTCTTTTTAATCTTTTACGATGAGGATTTTGCTTACCTAAATGAAAGTGAATGGCGGAAGGGATCTTTAATATTTTGGGATACAATTTTGCGGCTAAGAGGGAGAAGTGGACGGGGATGGGTGTAATGCCAAGTTCAATATGTAACTGCGCATTTGGGATGTGCCAGGGAGCTTTAGTGATGGTCCGTGGGAATCTATTTCGATAAATTTGCATTTTGTTGATGTTTGTTTTTGCTGCGGCAGCCCAGACTGGGGAAATATAGGAAAGTATGGGTCGTATCATTACTTTATAGAGGTGATAACCACATGTAATTGTAGGGGGGAATGATTTTTTGAGAACTGTTTCTGTTGGGTTGAAATCACATATTGTGCTGTTTTAGGTTTTTGAAATTGCGGATACCGAAGAGCTCTTTACCGTTAGTTCTAGCTTCATCCACCCCCTTACATGTTCTCTCAAATTTACGGCATCCATAATCATTAATCAAAAAATTGAAAGTAAATGCCTATAATATAATTTTGCAAACCAATATTCCAGTAAATTTTCCGATTTTCAATAATCGAAGACGCTGCCACTTTTATGTAGCGCACTTCGTGATGGAAAGATCATTCCATCATGGCTCGCTTTCTAATCTTTATTGTAATGCAACGGTTACAAAATACTGAGTTTTTTTACTGGTTATAACTTTTCTCCAGAGCAGGGCCGTCAGACGAACGAGCACAAGAATGGCCTTCGCAAAGGTTCAGGGCACGCGGCGATATCAGTTGGTATATCATAAAGATAATTAATACATTTTAGCAACTTTGAATGGAAATTCACATGCAAACAGAAATGCAGCAATTTATGAGAACTATTAACACTAATTACAAATAACTCAAATTAATATTTTTAAGAAAAAAATATAAATCAAAATATCTACTAGTTCAAGATAAGTATTATATATCATAATTTCAGAAAAACACAGACACTATGATTGAAAATAAACATTTAAATAAATAAGATGTGCAAATCTTTCGTGTGAAAATGCATTTCAAAATACACAGAGTAATGATGAATAGAAACAGGAAAAACATGAAGTATGAAACGTCAAAACACATTGATAAAATGTAATGAAAACAGTGAGAACGTGTAATAAGTATGTAAAATCGGACATATATATATATATATATATATATATATATATATATATATATATATATATATAAAAATACAGTAATCTTAAAACACATTTACCTACTTAATACAAAATTGCATTTACCAAAAATTTCCTAAAAAAAAATTAAAAAGACTCTAAGAACATCTCATTGCATCTTAACGCAAATTTTTGTAGTCTTTAAGGAAAGAGACACTACTTTTAACACTGTTAAGTTTTGAGGGCAATTGTAAATAACTTTCAGTTTGTTTCTAACGATCAAATTTATAAACAGACAAGGAGGACCCTTGAGTTAGCAGTTAGCTGAAGTGGTTATGGATCAATTAGAAATGGAAGTGCTTAAAAACATTGATTCATTGCTGTATGTTAGATAGATTGATGATTCACTTTTAGTAGTCCCAGGCCATCAGATTGGAAATGAAAGAAAAGCTGCTTGATTCACATTTTTTTGTAATTTACCTTTTTTTACAGATGTAACTCAGCTCTCGAAAGAGCTGAACTAGAAGTTACGGGGTTGAAATCAATCCATACCTGAGTTAGTAGGGCATTTAGATGGATTTATATGTCAACTCAAAATGTTCAAATCCAATTCATTTTCCCACATGCAAAGAACTCGTGGAAGAAAACAGCCAGAGATTTCACCTTTTGCAATTCCAGCTTTAAGAATGCTTTTGGCGTTATTCAATGAATGATGTTTAGATTTTAATGAAATCTTTTTTAACAATCCTATCACTTGTGATATTTTACAGCAGGACCATAACATTCAATGAGAAATGTGATTTGCAAAGTGACTCATTTTTTCAGTCAAGAAAACAAACTGTCATTGCATTTTGGAGACTGAAGACAGAAGAAAAATATCCCAAACTATGTAACTTCAGTAGAAAAATAGCTTCTATGCCTGGAAGTACTTACATTTGTGAGAGCGCTTTTTAAACAATGAAGCTCATAAAACCAACATATCGCAAGACACAACCATCTTCATGACCTGTTGAAAGTAGCGACTACTTCCATTCAAACCAACTTTGATATGCTGTTAAATAATTGTGCCCACTGACAGTGTTCTCACTAACAATAAATATTTAAGAAAGATTTTCATTAATGCTAGGTTCAGAAAAGGAGTAGTAACAGTAGTTACAAAATCTGTTATTTGTGTGTTTTTCATTTTGATATTGTGTCCTCATACTTTTTGCATGCAGAAGCTGACGCAGCACTAGGCACACAATGTTCTCGCCCAACATGGATGAAAGGGACTTTAACGCTTGATGAAAAACCTTTTGCGAGCCATAGTAAATGACATTGTGGGCCGCATGTGGTCTGCATGCCGCAAGTTGGACAGCCCAGATTTTTAAAAAGTTACCCTTAGGGGAGGGTAGGAAGTTAACCATCCATGTTATTCTTAAATCACCATCTTGATTACTTTCTGTTTATTGATCTTTTTCTTTGTTGCTGTTATTATGATAGTCATAAGTTATCTATATTAATTATTTGTAATGGGATTATCTCATTAACAAATGATTATGACTGGCTTTAAATGAAATTTTTGTTCCTGTGATGTGAATACTGTAAACATAATAGGACTGAAAAATGATTTTGTCCTCAATGACCTAAATAAATAGCACGAATTCCAAGACACAGGAAAAGGTACACTTGTAAGGCCTAAATACTTGCCATGATCATTGTTACAAGTGAATACACACATGGACTATACAGAGAGAGTAATATATATACATAAAATAGGGCTTTGGTATGTATGTAAGAGCAAAACTCCAACACCGTTGGACCGATCTGCATGAAAGTTGGCACTTCTAGGGGTTTTTTAACCGAGAAGGTTTGTGTTTTGTTAATTTTGTTTCAACTCCACTACATGGTGCTACATATCCACTTCAAATTCACCACTACGTATTTGCTACATATCCACAAAAAAAAGTTACCATATTCACGTCAAATGCAACCTACACCACACTCGGCAGCATTTTGAATCTATATCGTTAAATAACTCCTAAACGAGGCGTTCTAGGACCTTAAAAGGTAAAATTTTGCCATCTCACACCGTAATTTACAGAATGAACTCTTCCTGAACATTCTATTACATTTATGCCTGTACAGTGCTTCCCGATATTACCTCACCTACTTAGAGACGTGCAGAATCTTCAAGTAAATGTGAATGAGAGGGACCGAGAGGGACAGAGAGTGGCAGAGACAGAGACAGGGTGAGGGAGGGAGAGAGTGAAAAACAGAGATGGAAGGGGAAAGAGGGAGATGAAGGGCAGAATAACGTCTGCCGGGTTCTCCTAGTATTAAAATAAAACAACATACATAGAGATTCATATTAATACTGTTTATTTATATATTATTATCTATACAAAATGTACATACAAATCAATGAGTAAAAATCTGTGAGAATAATCTGGAATTCTGAACACAACTTTTGCGTTAGTGTCAAGTAGTTTCATTTACTGCAAGAGTCTACTACTGATACCACTACCTTTCTCAATAGTGCTCCTTACTTGTCTTCAAGAAACTAAAGGGCCACAGTATAAAATTCACACCCTGTTGGAAGATTCTTGCATGTAGTTCACTCCTTTCGATTACCACGTACTTACCTAACTACCTCTTGTGGGTAAATGTTCTTGAGCAAACAAAGCCATTCACACAAGCTCTTGCAACTCTGTGGATTTGCATATGTGAAACTAAATTACTTCAATCAGCATAGCTCCCTTAGCAGTCAGGGCAAACACAGGTTTTTACTGCTGTGGATGTCCATATGTTTAACTAAAGTAGATCTCAGTTTGAATTTCTTTTGACAGAGACTGCATTCACAAGGACACTCACCACTGCGGATCCTATGTGAAAAACAAATGAATTACTAGCTGCAAATCTCTTTTGGTAGATGGCTATAAAAGTTGTGGCTTCGCTTATGCTTTATTAAACTACATCTTCTTTTGAAGATCTGTTGACAGAATGTGCATTTATAAGGACGCTCATTGTTATGACGTCGCATATGCGCAATTAAATGAATTCTTTCTGTGAAGCTCTCTTGGCAGACTGAACATTCATAAGGGATTGTGTTGTGGATATCCATATGACTTACTAAACAATGTTTATTTTTGAAGCTCTTTTGGCACACAGAGCATTCATGAAGCTGCTCACTGTTGTGGATTTGCATATGCCTCTCTAAAGAATCTCTCGTTTGGAAGCTCTTTTGGCAGACAGAGCATTCATAACTATGCTCACCAATGTGGATTTGCTTATGCCTCACTAAAGTATCTTTCAGTCTGAACCTCTTTTGACAGATGGAGCATTCATGAGGGCGCTCCCTGCTGTGCATTCGCATATGCGTAACATAAGTACCCCTCTGTTTGAATTTCTTTTGGCAGACAGAGCATTCAAGACTGTGGAAGCAATCAGGATTGTGGATTTGCTTATGTCTCACTAAAGTATCTTTCAGTCTGAAGCTCTTTTGACAGACAGAACATTTATGATAGCGCTTCCCACTGTGCACAACTCGCATATGTATATCATAAGATCCCCTCCGTTTGAATCTCTTTCGGCAGACAGAGCATTCATGACTGCCTTTGCCAAAGTGTTTTTGCTTATGTCTCACTAAAGTACCTCTCAGTCTGAAGCTCTTTTGACAGATGGCACATTTATGGCTGCTGTGAGTTTGTATATGCATACTATAATGACCCTTCTGTTTGAAGCTCTTCGGACAGAAGGGGCATTGATAAGAGAGCTCGCCATTATGGCTGAGCATATGTGTAACTAAATTACTTCCCCTTTTGTAGAGTTTTTGACAGATGGAGCAATTTTGACAGTTGTGGATTTGTGTGTGCTCAATAAATGATCTTTCATCCATAAATCTCTCTTGGCAGACAGAGCATTCAAGACGGTATTTGTGAGAGTTGTGGATTTGCATATGCTTATCTAAAGTGGATCTCAGTTTGAATCTCTTCTGACACACAGAACATTCATAAGGACATTCATATTCATTGCTGTGGTTCAACATGTGCATAACTAAATAACTTCTCTTAAGGAAACTTCTTTGGCAGACTGGACAATCATAAAGGACAGAAGGTTCACCACCGTGCAAATGCAGCGCCTGGTACGCCAATGAACTATTGCTTTCATAGTTCTTTTGGCAGGAGAAGCGTTCATGTGGGGGTCGAAAACATCTCAATGCTCCGTTCTGGTGTGCTTCATTTCCTTTGGCCCAGATGCCATCCCACATTTCAAAAGAGCTTCCCATTCGCAAATTCATCTCACTGAAGGAGGCAGCTCTGTCCCATTCTCCACCTATTGACAGAAATCATTTACTAGCAAGAAAATAGTACATCTGGAAAATAAGGAAACATCCACACAAAAACTCAAATGTAAATCACCAGTGGTAAAAAAAGACAAGTGATTAACATGCTCCCTCCTAAACCACAACTCTAATCAGACTTTCTTTTGTCTCAAGACCCCTTGTCTGAGCTTGTGCTGCTGTTTTTACACTTAAGGCAATCATAGCTCCAGCTAATTCTCAGGGAGGCTCAGGGAGCTTGTCTATCTTATGGCAGTCCTATGCCTTTCTTCTTGAACGACTACACAGATGCTGAACATAAATAATTGAAATTAAATATGTTGCGATATATATGTAGATCACTAGCACATTGGGTTTGGAAATTTTAAGGCAAAAATTACAGATTTTCTAAGTTTATTCAACACTCATGTCATTCAAATGAGCCAGTAGATGATTAGTTTCCTGAAGGAAAAGTAATAGTTAATACGAAGGTGAATCACATTCAAAGAAAAAAGTTCTGTCTTCATTAGGGGCACCTCTAGAGTCTATGACCACACATAAATGAGAATTCTATGTACAGATATGTTTACATGAAATTAGCTTTTTGTTAATTTGAAAGCCCTGATGACATCATGGTAAATGGACTTAACAGAATGATGTCCTGATTTAAAAAATGTTTTTTGCATGATAACTAGGTTGGAATAGATTTACAAAAATAAAACATGTTTTAACGGTAAAACACATTTAGTTTCATTCCATTATTAAACTGGTTGAATTACCCAGTGTTGCATGGGCATTTGTCATGATCATCTCTTAAAGCATAAATTTATTGCTAACTATTGCTGACTGATTGATTATTGCTTCTGGGCATGTCTACTGCTAAGGTCATGGCTCCCATAAGTGGAATATATGTTTTCTCTTCAGAGGTGGTAGTGGTGGTCTTCTCCTGCTGGATGGAGAGATATGGAGCTGATTTACATGACAGCTAGCGGGGTTTTCCAAAACCAGGTATCTCCCACCAGCAGGGAACTGCCCCAGCCAAGTCTCCCAACACGTGTGATAGTATAGTGCATGCAAGTGTAAGTATGAGTAAGTAAGAGGTGAGGATCGAGCAAAGAAGAGGAAGCTCAGCAATGTTTGCTATGATCATTGTCCAACCAACTTTGGTGTTACAAGCAGCTGTAGAGAAATTAATTGCTCGTAAAAAACTTTCAGTAACAAGTTTGACTTTCAATAACTCAAAACCTAACAGTGCTATTGGAATGATCAAGACAGTAGTGTGCAATGTTGTGGACATTCAGAGACAATGAATCCCTTTTACAGGAATTCCTACCTGCTTTTGAGAAATTCACGAAAACATGAAAGAGTGCACACTTAAAGGTTGCTTTAAAGGGTAGGAAAGAGGGGGTTTTTAGAATCTCTCATGGAAATAATATTTTTCTCTTGTTTTGAAGGACATGTGTATAAAATTTCACAAATATTGAAATAAAACTAGTTTAAAATTTATAAAAATTGAAGAATTTTCTTCTTTTATCATAAGAAATAATGATCTGGAAGAAATTAACCTAAAAAATTATTATCTTTCTGAGAAAACCCCATTGAAATAGAAAGCAGTTCCAATGATTAGCACGTACAAAGAAACCCAGACAAGAAACGTGAAAACAATTGAAGTTTTTGTATCAAATAAATAACACCGATTAAAATTAAAAAGATGAAGTTATTTTGAAATCACAAACAGGTTCTCCCCTTTTATTTATAAAAGATTCTTCCCGAGATATATGCCAAAAACTATTAACACACATCAATGGCTAAATTTTAACAATACGAATCTCAAAGTTTGGCCATTATGAGATTATGTAACCCAAAAGATAAGATCTACTGGTGTAGCCACCTTAAAACAGGGACTATAAAAAGCAACTGAAAAAAATATCACTGTTGCATGGGCTTATATGACCTCACAAAGCGACATACTATTTTTGTTTTGTTTTGTGTTAACACAAGTTGTTGTCACCAGTATTTCCAAAATCACCCAGTGCATTCTGTAATAATAAGTACAATGGCATGTTTTTGGCCATTGTTTCCAATATAAAAATGAAAACTTACAGAGATTCTGCCAACATTTAAACTGTGAGTCTTGATAGAAATTGTCTGCCATTGCTTTGAGTAATTTGCACTATTCTTTCCATAATTTAATGTTTATTTGGTTTATTTTAGTAATTTCACATCTTACAGCACATTTTGATTGCTGCTGCTTAGCTTATGTGTTTAGCTGTTTATAAGAGAACTTTCTGTAATTAAATAAACTGTTGATAATGATTATTAATATGAAATAATGAAGAATATAATTATTTTCTAAAGTTATTCTATGTTTATAGAAGTGAACTCAGTTGAAGGTAAGTATATACAAAAACCAAGAAGAGATCTGTTCGCCTGAAAAAGGACCACTACAGAAAGTTCCTTATCACTATAACTGACATTTGCTAAGCATGCTGTTGCAAAAAACACATTACATTTGAATTACATTTGTTTATTACATCTGAATGCCCTTGTGGAATATCTCTCCCCGACTGTTACTAACTTTGCCAAGATTAACCAGTAATAAAACCAAATGACAACACACAAAATGAATTTTTAGTTATGCAACTCCCCAAGGTTTAGAAGGTCTGAAGGAACTCTTCTATTTTTAATAAAAAAGTTCCTTTATAATTTAAGACATGAAGACCTGTCTTAAATTATACAATTAATTTAGACATGACGTGAAGAAAAAAGAAGCACATTTTTCAATACTGGGTTCTTACTGCAGTCCAAACAAGCTTCACTTCACAATGTTGTAGGAAATTACTTGAAGTTGCAATCAACTACAAATCAAACGTCATTAATTCATGTTTGTATCATAATTAATATATACACTTTTTACGTAAGTTAACAGATTTTTAATCAAGATGTAAAGCAAATTAACAACTAGGCTAAAATATTTACATTATTTCAAGTATAGCATACAATCTGTGAGGGTGCACATTTCCAGCAGCTCCTTTCTGTCAAAAGTCCATGTGAGAACTGGAGATGAGTTACGATCAATGTAATAACTTTGACTGCAGTAAGAATCCAACACTGAAAAATGTGCATATTTTTTCTTTAACCCTTATCTGGGCAACCATTGTCTGTTGGACACTGTGGGTGATATTTACTGTCATATAATGTAAACTAAAATGTTTCTGTGATTACGGTTTCGTGATGTTGTCTCTAATCTATTAGAGTGTCTTTGTATGAAATTTCACAAATTTTGGTCAATAAACAGAAGTGAAAATAATTATTTTGTTTTAAAGTCATGTAACTGGGCAAGCAGTGTCCAAAAGGCACTGTGTTCTTTCTGTACGAGGCAACGGTTTCTGATTTACATTCTGACACAATAGTTGACTAACGCTATTCTTTTGTTTATTAAATCTATCGATTTTCATAAACTGGACACTTTGTATTGATAAGCGACAAATATATTCTTTCGGTAAGAAGGAACCTTTGGTGATTTCTATTTTGTGACAACTGCGAAGTCTCTAGGAAGGAGACTCAGCTCTGATGCTGGAGGCATGGTCGGGGTACGTGCGAACAGTATTGTGGAACAGTTTTTATGGTCCATCTGTATAGGGAGCAACAATGGGGCTCACATGTTTCAAGTGATTATTTTTCTACGATTTGATGACAAAACCACGTGGTCCTCAAGATGCCGGAATGACAAATGTGCCGCTTTGAGGGACATGTGGGAAAATTCAATGAATATTTGAAAAAGCATTACCATCCTGGAACAGACTTTACTGTCAACGAAATGCTAATTCCAATAAAGGACATATGCCAATTCAAACAGTACATGCCAACTAAACCAGACTAGTACAGTGCACCACAGTGCTCATCAGGGAAGAAGAAGAAGAAAAGGAGAGAAGAAAAAAAAATGTCACTTGCGTGGCTACGCGCGAGATTGCACTCAAACAATGTTGCAGCAAACGTCACCAGTCAGTCTGCAACAAGCAGAGTGATGTAACCCATCTTTGCAAGAATTGTAAATAATGAACTACTTTAATCAAAGATTCTGAATTTATAGAGAAGAAAAAATTAAAATTGTTCAATGTGGGTTTTATTCTCATTATACGAAAAACCTTACACTCCATCATCACTTCTTGTAAGTTTTTAGGATAATAAAGGAATTATTTTCATTAATTATTCATTTTCCGTCATTTTACTCAAATTCTAAATTAATTAAAACAATAGGTGTGGAAAAGTTGAAAAAGAGAATCGTGGAAAACATTGACTGCACAACAGTGTCTGATGGACACTGCTCGCCCGGATACGTTACAAAACTACCTTGCCCGGAGAAGGGTTAAACTAGAGGTCTGAAGATGGTTACAAGGTATTTGCCGAAAAAACAAAACACCCTACTACAAGTCTTCAATTAAAAAGGAACTGTTTCCTTTTAATAAAAATGTAGACATTCATCAGGAGAAATTTTATAACTTTCCCATTACATTTTGTATTTTTCGTCTTTCCTGTTATCTAAACATTCTTTGTAAAGAGCACTATAAATTTATAAAATTTCATAAAATAATTAAGAATTAATTTCAAAGGCAGTTTGCAGTTGGCAACTGCCACTTTATCTTATGGCTATTCATCGAGTCACATCAAAGCGGCATTAATTCCTTCTGCCAGGGTTTAGGCTCGAGTCAAATGTACGTTTTTTGAAATGACCAGTCATTTTCCTTCATTTATCTTGTATAATTTCTGCATTTTGATTTCCACGTGTTTTCCAGGAGTCCCCTGTTTCTCAGGAAATCCCTTATCCTGATGAATTTAATATTCCCAGATTGGTGAAAATTCTACGAACCGTAGACATGTCTCTAGTAGTTTTGTTCACAGACAAACAGAAAGGTTGAAGAAAACCACTTCTTTTGGTTTCAAGGAACCTCAAAATGTGAATTATTACTAATTATTCCGGATGGCGTAACCAAGAATGTAAAAACTGAAGGCAACCGATGACAAAAAAGTAGTTTGAATAATTACTACAACCAATGTAGAATTATGACAAAAACATCAATTAAATTCATTGTAGAAAAGATCAAAATTAGAGATTTGCCTCCCTCTTTGCACCAAATACTCCTCAAGTTGATTATTTTCATAGATTGGTTACTCTCCACCTGGGGGAATCTTTGATTATCTTTGCTTCACTGTCAATTAGCGAAACAGACAACTACAGCGCAATGGACTGGGATTTTCCATAATTTTATTTCCTTGTATTCCATTTAACTCTAATGTGGCCATCTCTCTACCACATGCATGCATGCGTGTGCATATGCATACATGTGTAAGGATGCATATGTGCAAGCAATACTTACATTTTATATGACACTTAAATTAATGAAAATATTTAAAAAATTCATTGGACAATGTTACTGGCAATTAAAATAAAATATCTGTTTGGCTAAAACTCACCAATCGACCATGCACCTTCGCCATTAACATTTTCATTGCATACTACAGAAGGATCCTACAGGAGAACAAAATACACAAAACAATTAGTGAATAATGCACCAAGGAAACACATGATACCAACACCTTGACTGTCAAGGGTATGAAGACAGTTTCTTACAAGGGTCATCACTTGATATGGAAATAGATTTACTGAGCCACCAGATTCTTTTGCCTTTAACATTTTGGTACCTATTCAGGATGTCTTGTAACACTTCCAAATATTGCATCAGCTACCATATGTGTGAATCACACATGTGAGGCATCAGTAATCCACATGTCCCCAAATGTACACATTTACTCGAGGATCACTAGTGAACCGCGCTATTTTCCTAATTTATAATAAAATCAAGTTTAACCTAAATATAGTTCAGAATGAGAGAATCACGGACATAACAGATTCAAAACTTTAATTAATTAGAATAATTTTATTTTGAAGTAAGTGATCAAATATAAATCGTCCCTATCAATTTCGACACACTCACGTTTGTTTATTAGTTCTCTCATGCAGGATAGGTTCATTTAATGTTATTCATGGTATTACATGAGACCAATGGTGCTCCAATAGTACACACTTTCTCGTAATAATAACATTACTACACTAGAACCTCTCATAAATGTAACACAGAATTGGGATGTGGCTAGTATAAAAGAAAGGTCAGACGATAGAGGGGGAGGGGAAAAAAAGAGCGGGAGAGAATAAAAATCCAAATAAACAAGTACCACATAGAATATACTAGTATTTGTACAGTATGATATATATTGCCGGTCAAAAGTTTTTGGATGCTGCTAATAATTTCAAATTTGTGAAGAAAAAAGATTGAGAAAGTAATAATACACTTATACACTGTGGGCATTGACTATTATATTATCCACTTATCTTATGCCAAAAATATAATTTACAATAAACTGAAACATTTTAACTTAAAGAAATCAAATTTGTAAAACTGTCTCTTTATAAAAAAATATTTTAAAAAGCCACCCTGCCTAACTTTTTTGACAATACTTGGCATCTTATTCATGAGCTTCTCACAAACAATAAAAGCTTCAATGAATTATTTTACAAAAACAGTTTATTTTTCAATTCTGAACCCATTATGAACCAGAAACACTGGTGTATCTAGAGTCCGAAATCTGTAGCACAAGACAGCAAATTTAATTTCCCAGACACCTAATACTTTGCATCAATGAATACTCTTGTGTGCGCATACAAGGATCCGTAAGTAATGTTTATTTACAAAAGATAAATTGAGAAAAATACCCTACTTCAGTGCCCTGGGATTGGGTTGCACTAGCAAGGCCAAATACAGCACAGTGTCCAAGAACTTTTGACTGGCAGTGTGCATTCCCATTACATAATATATACAATACTCATATCACTATAATAAATTACTACAATAAAGTGCAAAGGTTGGCATTGATTAGAAGTTGAGAATTTGAGGGGCTGGGGGGGTGGGGTGGCGAGAACGGATGCTCAGTTATCTGCAGTTTAGATATCCAGAGTTCTACTGTACATTGTACCTTCTATCTTACCAATACTTAAGTTATTGCTTGAGAAATGTAAACCATATAACTCAAAATTACTCAGAAACTACTAATATTTTGCAAAAACTGTTCAATAATAATCATTTCAAGATCTAATATTGAGAGATGCATTAAGAACACCCGCCTTCAATACAGAAGATGTAGTACAAATTTGGAAAAAAAAAAATTCCATTTTAGAAATTTCAGAAGTTTTAATGGAAATTAGTGACATAATGTATCCTATGCTATACATTGGTTTGACACATCATTCTTACTCACGATCACATTTTTCGTGTGATTATCAGAGATCAAGTGAACATAAAAATATTTAATTTTTCACAGCTCAAAATTGCAATAGCCCCAATCTAAAATTAAAAAAGCAACCTTTCACTCTTATAATGAAAGGTCTTTTGGCAATGGTTTTGTTAAGTTAATTTTTCACAAGCAATATTAATAAACAGGGGAAGGAAATAATATCAAGATTTTCCCTACTAGCTAACGAGAAATTCTCTGAAAATTTCAGTAGTGGTCTTAGTTACATAACAAAGTTTGTAACAATGGCCTCGCCTATTCTCCTGTCTTTCGCTTGTCCAGCTTCCTTAAAAGAAAATCCTGACTACTTCACTACCATGACTTTCTCTTAGTATGCCAACACTTTTTTAAAAAGCATTCATGAATCACAAATAAAGATACCCCAGGTTACACTCTTTCAAAATGAAGCAGAGGCAGCCAGTGCAAATTCTATTGGTGGTGCCAGTTTGTGATGCAACATCGATGTTACCAATTAATGATGTTAAATAAAAACATCAATCGAAAACCACTTATGTTTTTAAACAGTCTGCTTGATGACGATAGTGCCACTGGCACACTCTATGGAACAGAATGTGAACTACTGGGCCAGTTCGACTTTGGCACCGTCTTATCCATTCTCTTATGGATGAGACAGTGCCAAAGTCATGCAAACCAACACAGCTTATTTTATACAACGATAATAGGCACAATGCCAATTCATAATGGCTCAGCAGTTTGCAAACAGACCAACTGACTGCACCTCACTCCACCCTGAGCGTTTGAAGAGAGTATTGATAGAGCATTGAAGGACTAAATGCTCATTCAAATGACTTAAATTAATTACTGTAAATAAAATTTTGAAGAAGCTATATTTTTACCCATATTTATGGAGAAAATTTAATTTTCCTTCCTTTTGTTGGTGGTACCATGACACACTGGTACAACCCTACAAGCCACCACTGCTTGTTATATGTTAGTAACTTGTTGTATGTTAGTAACTGTTATTCTTACCTCACGTTCCTGCTTAACCTCTCCACTGGGCATCTTGGGATCTAGAAACTCACTGTCTGGAGACTCAAGTTCCCTCTGTAAACACGCCAAAAATAATACACACTATTATTCAATCATTCTGATTCATTTTAACCTTCTCAGATTTGTTTAGGAAGCAGAGAACTGGTGACAATCATTTCTAATACAAACTTTGAACTAAGACACCACATACTTTCTTGTTTTATTAGTAAATGGCTAAGTAATATAACAAAGCAAATTCACTCATCATTTGAACAATTAACCAAATTAAGGTCCAAGGTACCCACGCCAGTAAGTTTGCCACCCCAGCTGGGACAATCTCTAAGCTGATTCTTTCTCAATGGGTGGAAATATAGTGCATGTGCATGCAAGTGTGTGTATAAAGGGAGGGGAGGAGAGAAGGATGAAGAAAGAAATGTCAAGTGAGATTCATAGCCTACTTCCTAGGGTACTGCTTCGGCATTCGCTAGGTATTAATTGAAGAAATCGCAGAAAAATACCGTGTGAAACCACTAGGATTCTTCTCCAGACAACAGCAAAATTCAACTTAGCTGTATCTGGAGTGAGAAATCCGAGCAGTTATTTAATTTCCTAACTCTACATTAGGATCCTGCAAAATAAGAATAGAAATTTGAAGTGTTTAGGAGTGTTTTCACAGAGGTAACCAATGTTCTGTGGCAGATATGAGCAAAATTACTATTTACTACAGCAATTCTTTACTTTCACATGATACCAACTAACCTATCTTCACAATACAGATATCCCAGGAGAAATGGGAAATATTTTGGAAGATCAAGGAACCATTCTTAAGCTATATGCATGTATGTTCTATTTCAAAAGGTTTCTGAGATAAATACAAGAGTCTGTTATTGATACCTTTATTTTGTCCAAAACAAAAGCTCCTTCTTGAGTCTCAATTGGCTGATCAAATACAGCACCTAGTGGCTCTGAATCCTCCTGCACAGAAAAATGAAAATATGACAAAAACTGCAAATAAAAATACAGAAAAAAAACGTCCGTAACACATGGTGCATCCAGAATCCATGTTTTGTGGCTTGACACGAAAAATCAATTGACAGAAAAACGTCTGTCCACCCATGTCTGTGAACAATGCTAGAGGCTAAACCATTCATTTACTCCAAAATTTATATTTCCCAATCGATCTGGCTGAAGTCACAGCCATTGAACTTGAAACTTATTTTAATTTGGGGTGGGTGGGTGGTGGGTGTTACTTACATGAAGCTCTCGATACATTTGCAACAGATGGCTCCAAATTTTTTGAGTAAATTTTGACCGATAGTGTAAAGGACGTTTAAAAGAATGGTGCAGGTTTCAGGTTCTATAAAATCCCTGATTTTTCGAAAATTACAAAAATTCAAAATTTTGTCTTTGTGTTGTCTAAGAAGCCATATTCTTAGATAAGAGTCTAAGAAGTGAATATTCAAAGTCATATTACATCTGATAGCTTTATAATAATGCAGATCAGCCACTATGATAGTTTTCTACTTATGGTTTCCAAGGAAATTGCAATATAAATTTTTGAAAGACTGTCAGACTGCTTTTTCCAGCGGATTTTACAGTTCCTCAAAATATTCACCAGCTATTAATTACTGCATTTGTGGTCCTAAAAAGTCCCTTCTTTCACTTTAGCATCACTTACTTTGGGAAATTTCGATTCACGTACAAGAATCCATAAGAATATCCACAGCTTTTATGAAATATTTCATTCCTCGTAATTTAATATGCAATGAAGGTGAATATTTTTTTTTCAGGATTCAATAAATAGTCACGTGACACATTTCTCTGGTCAGGTATACGTGATTCCTTTAATTTTTATTAAACAGAAATAACAATCACTTAGATGATCCCCTTCGATTCCCTCCAAACCATAGAATTGCAAATGGTATATGATGTGTACCATTTTTCTATCAAGACAACAGTCTTAACATACCAAACACTATATTTGGGATCCAGATCTTTTGAAAATCACCACCTTGACAGCCAAAGTATTGTTGATAACATAAAAGTGTTAAATTTTGCCTTTGAGTCTTTCAAGCCAGCTCACCACAAATACAGCAGAAATTATCTGGATGATTTACACACATTCTTGGCATGAATAAAATACAAAACACTAAAACATAACTAACACAGTACACTTCTAAACACGAAGAAAGGAAATGTATCACCAGTTATATTCATGCGAACAAGCTCGCAGACATCTCAATACTGACACATCACAATGCCAGATTAACAGATTTGAGCTTGTCAAAACATGAATGAACCTGCACAGTATTGACTGTTGGTGTTTCAGCATGATATTACATATAATTTCCTTAAATGCAGCTGGAATAAAATTGCTACATACAAGGTAAAGTTTCCTGTGACAAGTCGCATAGAATGTTAAAATCAGATTTTAAGAGTACTGTGTGAGATTTTAAGAGTACTTCCTCAGAGCGTACGTACGCTCTGAGGAAGGCCAAAATATCTTAGCCGAAACGTCAGCCACCAAATCGATGACGCAGCTCATCCCGGATAGCCAGATGGAAAAATTCTGAATACATACCTGAATTCAGAATGGAAAAATGCACTAGATTCACTAATAAGATTTCTTGTGAAGAAAACCTTGTCAACCAGTGTAATTTGGCATCAAATATAGACAATTTTAAAATTTTAAACAATTATTTTCTCAGAAACAGCTCCAAATTTAAATTTTAAGCATATTTTGTCTAATAAACTCCTTGATTGAAATTTAGAATGGCAGAGTCACAATAAGCAAGACTGTTTTACCAGCATTGGCAGCCCTTGGGCCTATGTTAATTAGGGGGCCCCCTATCCTTACTTTCACCACTCTCTCTCCCCCATATCTAATGCTGAAATATAAAGAAAATCCTACAAATTCACATTGTATTTTGTTTTCTGTTAATATTCTGAAAGCATTTCTTAGCATTTCATTTTAACATTATTCAAACAAAAAATTTACACATATATTTAGGATTACATTGAAAAAGACTACTTTTTTATTGAATGGTACAATTTAAAATTGAAAAGCATTAACCAGCAACATTCCAAATTATAAATG
This sequence comes from Acheta domesticus, assembly GCA_031308135.1. Taxonomy (NCBI): domain Eukaryota; kingdom Metazoa; phylum Arthropoda; class Insecta; order Orthoptera; family Gryllidae; genus Acheta; species Acheta domesticus. The sequence goes on from JAHLJT010005437.1 coordinate 75,914,987, forward strand.
TTATCCAATGACGTGAGCACATCACTCCATTAGCCAATTTTTGCGTATAGTTTTGTACATAACATTTTTTATGTTTTTTGTTTCATTTTTTGAAAAAAAATTAATATTTAATAATTTTTCTACGAACTATGGGGGAGGCCTAGGGACAGGTCCTTTGGGCTTGTGCATTAATATGGTCCTGGCAACAAGCACTCAAAAGTTGACTTGAAAAAAAGACTTTCTATGCAAAAATTTGCATTTCAGAAAGATATAAACACTCCAGAAGCATGTAAGTTGTTTATTATTTACAAAAGAAATTAATACATTTGTTCAAAAAGAAAAATTAACACAGAAATAAAAAAGCACCCAATTTACACAATTCAATTGCTTTTTCAATTCTGTGTAATATTTTCTTTGTAAACAAATACATTCTTTCTTTTGTATTCATTTCTTGTTTTTGGCTTTTGTTTTTAATTTCGTTTGTATTCATTTCTTGTCTTTTGTAAATAATAAACCATTTACATATTTCTGAAAGGCAAATTTGGCATAGAGAGTATTTTTACAAACTAACTTTTGAGAGCTTATAGCAGCTCAGCCATTTGAAATTTCGAAGTTTATTAGACAAAATATGCTTAAAAATTGACTCAAGAGGTAATTTTCAAAGTTTTGTTGTTTCCTCCCTAGAGACCCTGTATATGGTCAAGGCATGCTGCCTTTGTATCGTGATATTGGATCTGGTATACAGGAAGATGTGCAGTCTGCTTGGAAAGGTTGGAGAGCATGAAGTGACTTTTTGGATGAAGGAGTTGCGAAGGAGTCACGACATGGCTTGTGGATTTCTCTGAGGCAGGAAGGCAGATACCAAGATCTTGCCTTAGAAATTTAATTCCAAAAGACTGGGGAAGCGATATTCTGATAACTAGAGCCCGGAAGTTCAGGCATTTATTTTACCTAAAATAGGGCAGGCAAAAAGGCATTTATTTTTACTAAAATAGGCATTCAAAACAAAGCACTTATTCTAATTTAAGGAGGGGTGCAAAAAGGCATTAAACAATGAAATATCACATTTAAAAGGAATTATTGTAAAAAATAATAATAATAAAAACAAATCACAATTTTTTTCTAATCCTAAAATTTACATTAGCTCTTAACGTGTAAGGAAACAGTATTTTCCTTATAATTTTGATTTCACATAGTCTTCCAGCATGATGTCAACGAATTTGTTTTACTCGCAACATCGTCACTTTGAAATGTTATTGTGGACTCCCTTTCGAAACTGGAAATAACATCAGTGAAAATCGAATGATCTTTTTTTGTTCTTCACATTTGTGTAATCGCCAGCACTGTGAAGGATACATTGAAAACAGAGTGCTGTCCTCAAAAGGGATCAGAGGCCATACTCAAAAGTAGAATGGGCTTAATTGTAAGCAAACAAAGTCTCTCAGCATCAATGAAAAACGTCAAGCCTGGAATCATCCCTTTTTTTTGTGTAGATTTTTAACACAACCTCTGCTTCCACAAAAAGAAAATATGACTGTGCCTTCATGTTGTCCATGCTTGCAGGTGTGTATCAAGACACCACACTCTTTATGGCAACGACAAACATAGTGACTACTCTATGGCTATATACTTGAGTAAACATATTGTAAAAACTATTTTGATAAAACAAAAAGAGCAGAGCACAATCACAGGGGCAAGTGCTCATCAAGGTATACAAAAACTGAATTCTAATTATTGCACGCGCGCGCGCACGCGCACGCCCACGCGCACGCCCACGCCCCCCACACACACACACCTACGCGCGCACGCACGCGCGCACGCACGCACGCGCCCACACACACACCCGCGCGCGCGCGCACGCGCACACACGCAAACGCACGCACGCACGCACGCAAACACACACACACAAACACACACACACAAACACACACACACACACGCACGCACAAAAAAAACAGGGTGGCCGCTCATTTCCTGGAACAAATTTCCCAGACTTTTCCAGTTTTTTAGTGCACGTTTTATTTATTTATTCATTAAGCAGGCAATTGCCCAAGGCACATAATGTTACAAAATATGTAGAGTTAATATCAATTATAAACATTTAAATATTTAATTCTAGCAGTTTTAATATGTTTATGGCATAAGAAATAAATTTATTTTACACTTAACCCTTTCGCGATCCTTTGTTCTGCATGGTGGGATGCAACATTTTCCTTGTAGCAGACCCTTTAAATCCCCATGCACCTGGTTGCACCGGTCCAGCATGCGTAAAAAACTGTACCAGGTTCCAAATAATTTTTTGTATTGTTATGAAAAAAATTAATTTATTTGTCTAATTAAAAATACATAATTTTGTAAGTTAATGTTAGGTGTGGAGAGCTACACCCCATTACCAATAACACCTGTAGATTGCATTGTATGAACGGAGTCCGAGTTATCATTACTGTCACTTTCTTTATACATTTTGGAATCACTTGAGAAAATGTTTTCAACTTCTTACTTTCCTGAAAATTGTTAACACTCAGAATAAGTTTACTGATTCACTCAGTTCGCGTTGTGACAATCTCAAATGCTTACTTCTCAATGCCATCATAAGTTCAACTGCAGTCTCATAAACAAACTGATTTCAAACAATAAAAAAATAAAAATGGGCGAAGTCTAGCTACAATGAAGGAAAATACTGCCTAATATTTTCTAAAGATAATTAGTTGTACTGGTAACCAGTGCCCTCTACCTGAGTGAAATAACAGAGTTAAATATATGTCCTGCTTCATGGGACAAAGGAACAGAACCATGAAAAAAGAACGTCCCATGACACTGGACTGCCAGATGAAGAAAAAGGAAAAGTTAAAAGACTGCAAAGGGTTAATAACCATTTTACTCATTCACAATAATGGAGTGTTGGCCTAAATTAGATTTAGCAATAGGTATAAAAAAATATACTTTATAATTATATCTAGTATACCTTTGTGGATTTTTCCGGTTGATTTTCATTAATAAAGGAGGACAATCAATTTCATTATTTAACAATTTACAAAAACAAATACACAAGAAATCACTGAATTGTCTATGTGAATATAAAGTACTAATATTTATATTATTAGCTACATAGAAGTAGTTATGAGATATTCTAGGGGAATCCATTTGAAGTTCTCGCATTTTCAGTATTTTAAGATTTTCATTACCTATAAAGTATTGATATTCTGTTTGAAACTTTTGTCTAGAATATCTCTCAACTTGACATTTTTTTATGTTACAGTAATCTCATTCCTCTCACACCAACTACTTACAAAATTTAAAAATTCTTGTAATTCTTTACAATCATTATCAGTTTTAATGTCATTGTACTAAGTAATAATAATAATAATAATAATAATAATAATTTATTGAGTCACATATACAATTACAATCGTGTATGACGAGTCAATGTATATTGGGTGGAGAGAGGGAAGTTACATTTACTGTCCAGAAGCAAAGCAAGGGGCCATCTCAGCATTTGCTCAAAGGACCAGGGAAACTGTACAGAAAAACCTGATCGAGATGGAGTCATTGCCCTAAGAATTATACTACAATACTTTTTACAGGTAGATTAAGATATTATACAGTATACAATTATTTTTAGTAGCAAAATATTTAACATTTTAGAATTGTAGTTTTATGTTTAATGTAAAATTAAAATTTACTTGTTACTGTCATTCTACTGCTACTATAATATAATAACTATAATATAATAGTAAAAATAACACATAAAATAGTACATAATATTAATTATCATAACAGCTACATATAAGTAATAATGTTAGCATATAATTGTCCAATCTTGAAATGGTAAGGAGCAGGAGGCAGGTTTTGGCCAGGTTTTTTCTATTCCTACACCTAGTCCTACTGCAGCACCTGAAATCAGTTTGTACATATTAGTTACTGATGTATTCCTGAACATTATAAAAAAGTTTTTGGCCAAGGAAGTGTTTAAGTCTATTCTTGAAGTTGTGTATTCCTGTTATGTTTCTCAGATATATAGGTAATTTATTGAAGAATTGTATTCCTGTAGAGAATGTACCCTTTTGGTACAGGGCCCAGATAATTATGTACTAAAAAATAGCAAAATATGTACATATATATGTATTATAATGTAAAGAAATATGTACTAAAAAGTAAGAAATATGTAACACTTTAATTATTACATCAATTTGTTTCAATAAAATGCTTCTTGCTTAAATATTAGTCTGTAGACCTATTATTTTCATTTTTTTATATTACATTATAGACTTAATGTTTCCGTAAAGACCAAAATTAAACTTATACATTTCATAATTCTGTTACAAAGATATCCGTGACAATCAGAAACAAATATTTATTTCAAATTCTAAGAAATTGAATTTTTCTTACTGTCTGTTTGAGAGCCTTGCACCAACTAAAGGTTCCACATCCCACGAAGTCACTGGTGTATATTTAAACTTTGTCCCAACATGTCACTGTTCAATGTTATTCATGGATTAGGGAATAAAAACAATGCTGGTTGATATTTAATCAATTGACTCTTAGATAGAAAAAATCCGCTTTCTTTAATGATGTTCTTACCCAAGATGCTATTGCTAGACTTTTCTGAAGATACACCAAACTTTGCCTATGGCAAATTCCCAAACTGCGTTACCACAAGGTTTAGGCCAATCGCTGTGAATTATTTTCTGTCTTTTCCTTAACCAAAAGTTGCAGTGCCACATCATGATTTTACTTCAGATTTTCATCTCATAGAGACACTTTACTAACAAGGGTTTGGCTCCCGTGCAACAAACAGGAAAAGACAACTGTCAATGGCGCTTTCTGAGCTGTGTTGGTGCGTGTAATTTTTGGCGAAAGGAATTAAGGTCAAAGGATACCTCTGAAAAACGTGTTGTGGGAGTGCGTTTTCGCCTGCTAGACGTATCATTTTCATAAACCAACTTCCTTTGCGAGCAGTATTCTGTTCTCTGCTATACTTCAGCTGAAATCTACACACTGGAAGCTTTGGAGTGCAACGACACCTTGCCCACTTTAGGATATTGTGTGCTGCAATATCGACATTTTTACATGATTCACGAGCGCCAAGTGTGAGCAGTATTCTGTTCTCTGCTATACTTGTGCAGAAATCTACACGCTGGAAGCTTTGGAGTGCAACGACACCTTGCCTTAGTTTTAGGATATTGTGTGCTGCAATATCGACATTTTTATGAAATTCAAGAGCGCCAAGTTAGAGAAGAAGCTGCAGAAGCTGAAAAAAATGTGTTTGACAATGCTGAATTTTCTGTCTGGACGATTCCTTATGAAAAACTTATAGGATATATGAAGAATATTATACAAAAAGAATGCAGAAAAAATGGATTTGTTAAGAAATATTTAAAAATATGTACTTTTGAGTAAAATATGTAAATATATGTACTTTCAGGTAAAATTTATAAATATATGTACTAAAAAGTCAACATTTTTACGCACTAACCAACATGAAACGTAAATATATCGTGCTTTTAACACGATAGAGTTAACTTACGAAAAGATGTAATTACATAATTATCTGGGTCCTAGTATTAAGTCATCGGCAAATAGTAAGAATTTAATATTTGATAACGAGAATTTCAAATAATTTATATAGATTCAAAACAATGAAGGGCCTAGGTATGAGCCCAGAAGTACTCCTGATGTAACACTTATACCTCTTGAACAATAAGATTTGTATTTGAAGATTTGAGTTCTCACCATGAGATAAGACTTCATCCAATTCACAAATTTACCATGAAGACAAATATGGTTTAGTTTTTGTAATAAAATATTTATATTCACTTCAACAAATGCCTTAGTAAAATCAGTATATATGACATGAACCTATGAAAGGTTATCAATTTTATCAGTTACATAGTGTTGCAATGTCAAAAGATTAGTTGTAGTTGATCTCTTACTTCAAAAACCGTGCTCTTCATCTATAATAACATCATTTATAAATGGAAATTTTTGATGTAACAGTGGATTCAAATATTTTTGGAATGGTACTCATTAATGAAATTTATCTATAGTTTCTGATTTTAGTTACATTTTCAAATGTATGTATCAGAGAAACAAAACTTCTATTCCAGAAAGATATCTTCATCGAGAGATTGGAGAAAAGTATACGTAGCATTGGTATGATGTTGGTAATACGAATTTTTAAGAATGATGATGGTACATGATCTGGTCCAATTTCTTTGTTAACTTTCAATTTACAAATAACATCAAATTCTTCTCTCTGTATGATTTCTAGATTACTGATACTGAATGAAGTATTAACTTAGTGATTCTCAACACAATACACTGTATGATCATTCTGATTACTCACTAATTGAAAATACTCAGCAAAAAGATCAACAATATAATTTCCATTATTAGCTTATCATCTAAAAACATTACATGGTTCTTTCTTCTCTATCATTCCTCTTTTCATTTTCTATCACTCCTCTTTTATCATTTGTATATTTCCAAAATGATTTAATATAAGAAATGTTTGATTCTATTCTTTCCATAAAAATGTCATAATTGATTTTATTCCTTTCTGTATATCTTCTATGTATAGATTAGAAAATTCAAGGTACAGTAAAATCTGTCTAAACCGGAATCGATTGGGACAACATTTCTTTCTGGTTTAAGAAGGTTTCCATTTAATGCAAGGTCGTACATTTATGACACTTTTTAAATTGATATTTCCGTCCAGAAACTAGTAATACAACTTTATTATAATTATAAAAAAAAAAATACTAACATAAAACTTATTTACACAAGAAGTCACCAATAAATGAATATTAAACATAATTATTTCTGACAATTTGGTAAAAGGAAATATTTCACAACTAGTTCACTGAAATAATATAATTTTTTCCAACATTAATCTAGAGTTTTTACTTTTAGGTTTTCTCTCTTGCTAACACCTTTCCAATTGTTTTCCAAAGTTGCCAAATTTCAATATTTAGAGTTTTGTGTTAATTTTTTTCAATCATTATCAAACTGGTGGTGAAACTCATAAAAACACACATCACTGGCTAGTGGCTGCACCTGGACTTCTCGCAGACTCTTTCAGCGCACAATGCGTCACAGCCCTGAGTATTGGTCAATCTGACACCCTCGCACAGCCTTGAGCAATGCGGCTCTGGTCAAGGGGTTACGAGGCAGGGAGACACATGAATTGAAGCCAGCCCCTTTCCTTCACTGTACGGCTGCCAAGTGTGAAACTCATAACATGGACAGATATATTAAGACAGACTTGCAGATGCATTGATTCCATTAAGGGTACCTCGCGTGTCTGCGAACTGCATTAAATTAACAGACATTCCATTTTACGAAGGTTTTTCCCTCCTGCAGGACATGAAAAAGTGTTACATTTCCGCGTAGGACAGATTCCGTTTTATGCTGTGTAAAATATCATTTAACTTCATGGGCTGCAGAAATTTTCCAGTTAAGGCAGGTTTCCGGCTTGTACAGGTTCCGGTTTAGACAGATTTTACTGTAGTATCATCCAATATCCAATAATTCAAGATAGTATCATCCAATGTAAATTTAAATTTGCTATGTGCAATAGATTTTTGTTTCAGTAAATCCTTTAATTCAATTGAATACCAGGATGGATAGTAATTTAAAATATTTTTATATCTAGGAATATGTTTATGTATTAAATATTAAATTATTTCATAGAAGAAATCAAGCACTGTAATTAGATTATTATTATTAAAGTACTGACCAATCTATTGAACATAATTTGTAATTGATAAGTAATCAGCTTGTATTCAAAGTTACAGTTAATTTCTTCTATTAATTGTTGAAAATTATCTTTAACAGTTGTGAAAGAGAGATAACATTCTAATACAGGATGATAAGAATCACATGGTACTATTGGACAATTAGATTTCATAACTTTACTGTTTAGTTCTAAAGCAAAAAATAAAATGTAAGTTTTATTGTCTGAACTACATATATTATAAATTGTATTAGATTTGTATAATTCAAAGAATTTAGCACGAATTCAATATTTTGATTTCACTCATTGTTGCATTTACATACTTACATTGTAGACTATCAATACCGTTCTTCCAATTAGTATGGGGTAAATTAAAGTTTCCTAATATAAGAAAGCTTGATTCAGAATATCCATGAAAAAGATTTTCTGAAGTCTCTGCAAATTGCAAGTGAGCTTCCATTGAAGATTGTGGTGGAAAGTAAACTGCAATAACTATAACACGAATACTGTGTTTGTAGTGTATAATTAACTGTTCAATGGATGTGTTTTGCATTTCTATACACATAGTATAGTAATTGTTCTTAATACCACTACTCCTCTACATCGGGTATGTTGACTAGTTGCTAAAGATCTATCCGGTCTGTGTCATTTAGTGAAGATGAGGTACCATGGGGAGTAGACAGTTTAGTTTGTAATCCTTTGGCGTTTTGATAGTAAACGGATAAAGAAGTAGAAGATTGCCTGGTTATTAGTTTTGCAAATTAATTGTCTTATTGTCCTTGTTCATCATACTTTACTGGTATTCTTCATATTCTCCCCTCTCATTGTTGATATTTGTTATTAATAAGGGAACTCCATTAATATATTTAAAATTCACTTTCTTGTTACCTTTATTAATTTCAATTTTCAATTTGTCAAGTACACTTTGAAGATGTTCTCTTTGACGTTTAGTGCAATCAGGAGTTATTTTGATAGGTTTCTTGCAGCGATTATTGTCCTTCATGATTGGTAAAGATTTAATTTGATTATTCAATATCAACTAGATTGGTCTCATAGTTTCATCTTGTGGGGCTCCAAGTCACAGAACTAACACTTTTTTGACATCAATCTTGATATTTGTAATCTCATTTATTAAAGCTACTGCTGGATCAAGCACTGTGGCACTGTTTATAAAATGTTTCAAAATCACTCAAATGTACGTAGCTTGTGGATGGCCCCCTGGTTTCCTTGAGCTCACGAACCCGGGCAACAAGAACTTTGTTTGCTTTCAACAAAGCCTTTCAAATTACGTAATGTACTATTCATAACAGTAGAGTTATCGATTTCACCAATGCACACTGAGCAATAATATTTCATCTGTTTCTTGGTTGGCTTTTTTTTTTTAAGAGAAAGTACTTTGACTTCTTAACTTAGAGCGTGGTGCAGTCCGAGTGACATTTTGATTTACACTAGTCCCATTCAATATAATCAGTTTATCCGGATTTAATTTTTCCCTGAGAAGATTTGTAATTTCACACTACTTAAGCAAAATATTACCTGACTAATTGGTCAGCTCTCTCATTTCACCATGACTAAGTACAAATTAACAATTTTTTCTCACCAAATAAAAACTAAGCAAACAATAACACTGCACTGTTTCCAAGGAATAATATCTAGTTTCATACCCCTCCCCCTCAAAATTTTCCGACTTCCAATGACTGATTTCCAGAACAATGAAATTCCCTGATTTTCGATGCGTTCCAGAAAGTGGCCACCCGGAGATATGGGAAAATGAATTAAAATGCTTATTATAAAAGAAAATTGTCAAAACAGCATTTCTAGAAAAAATATACTAGCTTCAAAAATGAAGGGTTTTAAGGTAACTGTTGAGTGAAACTTTGTAAAATCTAATGTGCACTTACCCCAGTTTATCTTATACAATACTAGGATCCACTCTGGAAAAGAAAACAAAATGTGCCTTATGTTTGTGTTGAAAGCACCGCGGGACAAGATAGCCAAAAGGTGAGTGTCTGTTTGTAAAAGCACATTCTTATTCATGTTCATGTTGGAAGGAATGTGAAATTTTACTTTAAGGTCTGATTCACGGGAACAAGAACTATTATCAAAACGGCTCTCTGGGCATGCATTATTCGACAATCTACATGTGATACATTCTGCAACATTGAAGTACCTCATTTCATTTCTAAACAATTCTGTTTTCTGTAATGTAATCATTAACATGCCATAAAAACAAACTCTCAATTACGGTCATGGAAGGAATGTGGAAAAAGAAGAAAATAGTTTAATCACAAATGCAGAAGAAGGACTTCAAAGGAACCAAGGTAGGACTGAAAAAAATTATAACTTTTTTTAAAAAATCAAAAAAATCAGATTTTTAAAAAAACAATTTTTTTAAAAAAATTGTCTTAGATGTTTTTACTTTAAACCAACCAAACCACCTGAAGACCAACTTTCACTCAGCAAATTTGCTTTCCTTATGGTCTGAAGAAAAGACAAAGAACAAAAAGCTTAATTTGCTTTCCTCATGGTCTGAAGGACAGACAGTAAGAAACAAAAAGCTTAATCATATTAAATCTTTATAACCTAATACCAAACCATCCCTGGACTTTGTATGAAAACTTTAATTCCAGAAGAATTACACGAAGTTTCAGAATGGTTGCAGATTTCACAGTTGAGTAAATTATGATGAATGATTATGCTTTGTTTCAAAAGTTGTATTGATTAGTACCTCATACTTATGTTAACCCATTACTGCCCAGAATTATTCTGCTCGCATAGTGCTCGCCCATTGTTGTCGTGTTCGTGCCTGCACACAAGCCATTGCAGACCTCTGGTAGCATGTTTTTGCCACTTTTAGTGCTATTCAATTGTTATGTTGCTAAATTATATTACTAGAGTGCTTCTAAAGCGCCAAACAGTGGTTACTGAGTATTTTTTTTCTATAAGAAGAAGCATTAATGGGTTAACTACCACAAATTTTTAATCAACTCTTGTATTTAATGTCCATTAATCTGTTGGCAAACTTTCCTGGTTTATTTTACTTTTTTAAATTTATTTTTATTATTATTATTATTATTATTATTATTATTATTATTATTTTAATTTTTAATCATGAAGCTGTTAGAAGGCGGTAATTTTCCAACATTCATAGTTTTTCCCTCCTGACTGATGAACCTGAAGACAGGAATAGTACGCACTTGTATGATACAATACAACAAACGGAACTGAAGTGTTGAACAATAAAGCAAAGCAAATATTTACAGGATTACATAGGAACAGTATCTGACAGCTGTATTATTCAGCAGCAATTTATATTTCACATAAATTTACATATGTCTGATAGCCTCTCTTTGGATAATTACTGATTTATCTTATGAATCTTGCCAAAAGAACTAAGAAAGTGACATACTGCCTTTGGAGGAAATTATGTTTGCAATTACTTTCCTCATTAAGTTACAAAGATCAAAAGCCCCAGCTCTATGACTAAACCCTTTCACAGCATGAGACATTACTCACATCCACCCACAATCCCAATCCCCACAGCCTTCGTTCTGCCACAGCCACAGTACACACTCTACATACTATCATTTTGTTTGGTATTAAAAGTAAGCATGCTAACAATCCAATATACATTTGTCAACAATATACTATTGTCTGAATTATATTTCTGTCTATTTGACAGCTGGAGGTGGGGTAGAGAGATGTTGGTACACACTTGGGCGGCAGATACGTGGTCGTTCTTGAATCAAATCGCAACAGCCGCAACAATGGCAAGAAACAAACTGCAATGAGAGCATACAACAGTGATGACACAGAACTGCAAACATGACATATACCAAACAAGAAATAGTGCTCTTCAATTTTCAAATACTTTACACTCTAAGATGTAAATTCTTTTCTTTTCTTAACCAATTTTCTTAGTAAGTACTCTACCGTGACTCATTCAGAATTTGAAACCACTGATTGGACAATACAACCCCCTCTCCCCTGACAGGTGCTAGCTGTCAAGTAGACAGAAATATTTGCAGCACTATAGCACTATTACTCTCCTAGTCATGGCTGTTCTGGTAGTATCCAAAAATATTTATGGTTGCCTCTAAACAAATTCTCATCATAGTTCATCACAAAACTTCCATTAAACTATAACTCACAATGGAATTCCAGCATTCTTTTATTTCATCCAGTTCTTCTTCAATCTGGAGGTAACATAGCAAAACCATCAATCAGAAGCAAATATCACTCAGAACATTGAAATAAAATTCCACAATAGCCATAAATTTAGAATATTACTTGGAAATTCACCAACTATTTGTAACTCTTTAAGTAATAATATATATTGACCATCAGGGCAAATTTGCCAGTTTTTGAAAATTATATTGTTCATCACCCTGCCATGTTCCTGGTCCAATATATATAGACGCAGGGGTGTTTTCAAGGCACAGACAAGATATTGAAAGACAGGCTTTTTGTATAGTTTCAGCCTGATCACTAGTTTGTAGGTCTTTTTGCTATAGTATTTTTGTTTGTGTATGTGTGTAAGTGTGTGTATAGAAGTGGAGTTTTTGATAAGTTTTATTCATTTCGCATCGCTTCTCTAAGGGTGTACCGTACACCCTACTTTAACCTATGGAAAAATCCTGTGCCATGCTCATTCTTTCATACATATAAATATTACTCTATTTTTTTTTAAAGGAAACATGTAATTCCTTTTCAAAATCAATTTTGGAGGTTCATTTTATGCAGCATTTACATTTAATAATATGACTTAGCAAATTGTACCGGAAAACTATGTGAAAATTCAACAACTTTGTCAACCTACAACTTTATTTTCTCAAATTGTTTCACAAATGTTTCCAAATTTTGCATTTTTCATGTTTGTAGTAAAATACTATTTTATTGGGATTTGGCATAAAACATAAAAATTGAAGATTTTTTGTTACATACATAACATTACTGAAAGTAACCAAAAGATGACAGGTTAAGGGAAAAATTACTTTCAACAGGTTGGTGTAATCAAAATATTTACACAATTTTTCTTTTCTGAAATATAGTTGGATTCTTACAAGTTTAAATATCTTCCTCTATAACAAATAATTTAAGTTTTCAAGATATTTTCTTTTTAGAAAAGAGAAATCAACACTGTTCTAGGTCATCCAAACCTGACAGTTCGATTGTTACTGGTTTCAATAACTTATATGTAAGGAACCCTCCCTAAACTTTTGGAATCCACTCTCTAAAGAAAAGCCAAAGCATCAAAAACATGCCAGTAAAATTGCCCAAAAAACAACTTTCCTTGGATTGACTAATAAAGACGATCTAAAATGAAACTCTCACTTCACAGATCTAAACAACAAGCTCACCAAGTCATGTTATGCCTTCTACATTTTTAAGTCAAATTCTAACTTGGATACACTGCAAACAGTGTACTTTGCAAATGTTCACTCGCATCAAAAACACGGAATCATATTCTGGGGAAATTCTCCAGAAAGTATTCACACTTTCATGACAAACACTCACAAACTTTAGTCCTGCAAAACACTTTTCAAAAATTACAAATCCTACCACTCCCATGCACATACATTTTTTGAAATATTAATTTTCACAAAGAAGGCACTTTTGGAAAACAAGGATTGTTACTCTAAATGCAGAAGTTCAAAACTATGATACTAGAAAAGAAAAAAAGAAATCTGCATGTCCCACACAGACAAAAAGGTGTCAAAAAAGGTACCCTTACAGAAGGCCTACACAACAAACTCCCTAGCGAATTTAAAAGCCTAGACTCGGTACACACATTCAAAAATAAACTGAAAGCTTTCGTGTTAAACCATACTTTCTAGAGTACAAAAGAATGTATACATCAAACACTTATCTGCATAAATATTAACTAGTACTAATAATTTTTACATACTCTGTTGCACGTTTTGAAACCCCCGAGCTGATTGTTGGATATAAGGGAGGGACCCTGCCCACTCTCATATGAAGACAACTACTTTTTTCTTCTCTTCTCTCTTTTTTATTAGAATTGTTTTTCAATTTTAATCTTCTTACACTATCATTTACAAAATTAATTAACATTGTATTGTAGTATATTTAGTATGAAAACTGAATTGAATTAAAGTTCTGTATTGTATTTAATATTTAGAAATATCTATATTGCACATTGTATCATTATGTACATTTTCAGACTTGTCATACATGACTTATGCTGTATTTGTGCAAAAAATATATATATATTAATATTATTATTATTTTTATTATGACTATAACCTAAAGATGTCATGGGAAAAAAATAAAAATAAAATAAAATAAAAACCAAAAACCCACACACACACACACACTTTTTGTCAATGACTATTTTTAATAATTATGATTAAATGAAATGTTAAACAGAACACATATGAGATCAGTTCAGGCATACAAAGTTGTTAGGATATCACAAATTAATTACTTCTCTCAAGTGCTTAACTGAATACAAATCTGATCAAACTCCCCCACTGCTGCATTATAACTTCTCCCCCTATTTACAGCATCTTTTGCTCTCACCAGCGAGTTCTTAGTGAACATTTTGTGAATTTTTTGCGGTGGCAGATGACCTCAATTTGCAGAAATGACACAGGAATTAAAATGTTTCCTACAGCTGACACACTGGGAACCTAAGTATGACACACCATATCCACATTAGGTTCTGGACCAATTAGTCTAATAAACTAAAGACCCCTTATTTATATTTACTGCATATTAACACAATATAAAGAGTACAAAACTATAATCAGAACTGTAAGTTGACCCCACTGTCATCCTTAGGTGCTATCAAATTTTCAGAAACCTAAACCTAACAAGTCTTCTAATATTGATGATCCAGATACAAGTAAGGTTATAGACATATAGAACAATCCTTATTCTTTCCTTGTTAACGTACTAACATCCCAATACCATCCGGCAAACACATGACATATTGTAGAATAAGGAACAAAAACAATTTTTTTAAGAAATTCATAAGCATTCCCATGGATTACCTACTCATGTACACAAGGACATATGCCAAATCACATGTCCATCAAACTCGAGATAAATCTTTTGACTGAAATTAATTAGCCTTGTCACCTCAAGTTAAAGTCTACACTATTACTCCCGCCTCTTTGTGAACCATCCTAACTACTAGAAAGCTCCATTTCATATACAATAATTTTTGCATGTCAGTTTTGGACGACGTGTCCACATCCAGTAAACCACAAATACATGTTATAACTTACAGATACTGAGCATCCTTACAATTACCTAATCATTTGTACAGTAGTCGGTATTAACATACCATGTTCACCTTAAAAAAAACTAAAAAGAATTATTTTTCATCATTTAATTTAATACTTATATTTTCGAACAATTTCTAAATGTGCAATCTGTACAGTACATGCATAATACAAAGAGAAATTACTTTACTAATTAAAGCCACACTGGCTGAAATTACCTTTTGATTAAAATTAGTACGAATTTTACTTGCCTCAAAAGTATACCGAACAACAATTAACATATAAAATATAACAAAAATCTGTTTACCATTTCTATTTTAACAATACTTTCAGCAAAAATATTGACCTCTTCATTCATTTTTACGAATGATCACAACTCGCTATTTGTCAACCGTTGACCAGAAATATAGGGAACACACAGTACGAGTCTATGCCGGGACTATATACTGCGATTTTTGTACGAAGAGCTCTGAAGATAACTCAAATCCCATCTTCGCGATGGAATTTGTCACGGCATTTCGCGTCTTTTCTCGGTCTTGCCGGTAGACGTCGCATGATCGCAAGCACTGCTCGCGATCGTGCGAAATCTAGCGGAACGACTGTGAATGATTCGAAATGCCGTGACATATTCCATCGCGAAGATGGGATTTGAGTTATCTTGAGAGCTCTTCCTACAAAAATCGCAGTATATTTCTAGTATTTCTAGGCCAAAAAGCACCTAGACACAGTCGTCCACTATTGTGGTCCACACGTACTTGTGACGTAACTGGCCGTTCTATTCTTAAGGTTTTATTTCTTGGCAAGTGAGGGCCTACATTCCCAGTGGAATATAGAGTATAATGGAATATCTCAAGGTATTTCGCGTCTTTCACAGTCGTGCTTCTAGATGTCGTATGATCGCCAGCACTGCTGCATACAGTCGCAGTCACGCGACATCTAGCAGCACACCGAGAAATACGCAAAATGCCGTGACATTGACCAACATTCATCCATGGACATGTGATATTCCACCATGAAGACTGGCTCTCAGGCGTCAAAAAAGAAAAACCTAAATATTCACTGGTCTCAGCTGTTGTTTCATATACTGACGAGATCTGACTATA
Source organism: Acheta domesticus (assembly GCA_031308135.1). Classification (NCBI taxonomy): domain Eukaryota; kingdom Metazoa; phylum Arthropoda; class Insecta; order Orthoptera; family Gryllidae; genus Acheta; species Acheta domesticus. The sequence continues at coordinate 75,931,054 of JAHLJT010005437.1, forward strand.
GTCCAATTTAAATATTGTGACTTTTGGCAGATAGCTGTGATGTCAGTGTTTATACTGCGATTTTTCTAACTTTGCCTCTCAAGGCTTATCTTCACGATGAAATATGTCATGGTATTCCACGTCAAATCGCACAAAAAAGACCAAAATTTGACCTTCATATTTTTAATTATTTTCTAATTTTTTCTATGTTATATGGATCAAATAAGTTAACACGTGTATTTTTATTTTTTTCTCACTATATTATTTTCGGAAATATTGTATAATGGAACTTGCTAAAAATGACGCGCATCACTAACTTAAAAATATCATATAGTTGAATACACTAATTATAGAAAATCCGTTCAAATTTCATTCGAAACTTAAAAACATGTTTAATTTTTAAGATTTTCCAAATATTTAATTTCCTGAATTTTCAATTTTTTTTTAAAAATTGAAATTTTGAAAATTGAATATTTTGTAAACTCGATGTAATAAAAATTTCAAAAAAATATTTATAAACGCACTAGAATATTGATAAGTCCAGAAAAAATCAGTGGAATCTCAGTAACTTTAAAAGATATTAATATTTTACGAACCAGTGTGTAATAGATTACTGCAATAGACGCGTTTCTTGCGTTACTGGTCGTCGGTTTCTTTGGATGAAGCAGTAATTTAAGTACTTCTTGAGGTGGTGAAACTTCACGATTGAATGTTTAAACAATAATATTTATGTATATAAATATATTTCTCATGGGAATACGGTTTTTGTTCCAATTTTCTTATCTTGGCGGGGGTTTCTCCTATTTCAATTAAACTCTTGTTTACCTTTTAGTAGCGCTTAAACGCCATTTTCTTGAAAATGGCTCCAAATGTTTCAATGAAAATTGCCATTTAGGACAAGGTTTAACTGTTTTTTTTAATATTCTTAAAATAATAGTTTTATTCTATTAGGAAACCGAAAAATTAATAAAATGTCAAAAAATATAGTTTGGGCGGCGATAGATGGCAGTTTTCAAGAGTGTGGGCAAGTCCGAAAAGCTAGCCGAGACCAAACGAAACAGAAAACTAATACGGGAAAGTCTGTGCCATTCTGTAGCACCACTAGTTTCAAATTGCACATATTCCATGTAATATTGCCAGAAAACTACTAACAACTTTTTAAAAAAGTACATGACTTTCATGAAAGAACTCACTTTGGAGAACAAATTTTATTAGAAGAAAAATCTCTATCTTCAATTTTGTAGTTGTGGGAAACGCCGAAAAAATTCAAACTTTTCAATTTTCGAGAATTCAGAGTTAACGGTGAAAGTCGGACCTATGACACCTTAATAAGTGTATTTTACTCTATTCTTACAAGAAATTTAAGCCATTTTTGAGAAAAATTTGAAAATGTCCGGGGGGCTTCATATAAAGTACTTCCAAATTTTATAGGATCTTTTTCAAAATCTCAAAGTTTCGACTCGAGCCAGATCGACAAAGGTTTCTTCGATTTGAAAAAAATCCTACGTATTGTTTAGGCGCTAGTAGTGTTCACAGACGAACGGACGTTTTGCTTCCAATGGGGTTTTCGGTATCAAGGACCCACAAAAGATGTCTGGCTACACCACGTATTAGGGGATTTTTTCGTAATTTAGCAACTGGTTCAATCCACTTTTTCGTTATAAGGGCCCGGCAATGAATTTTTTTCTGCCGAAAATCCGCCGTTTTTTCGCACAGCATTACATAACATTCTCTATACTACGTAGATTATTCCGTATATACGTACGTATATGGGAAAGTAAAAAGTGAATAAACCCAGTTGCTAAATTAAGAAAAAGAATTCTCTAACACATGGTGTAGCCAGAATCCCTGTTTTGTGGGTCCTGATACCGAAAATACAATTGTAAGCAGAACGTCCGTCTATCTGTCTGCCCGTCCGTCTGTGAACACTACTAAAGCCTAAATCATACGTAGGATTTTTTCCAAATTTAAGAAACTCCCGTCCATCTGGCTCGAGTCAAATCTTTGAGATTTTGAAAAGAAATTTTCAAAAATTTGGGGTTACTTTACATTAAGCCCAGGATAATTTCAAAATTTTCTCAAAAACGGCTCAAATTTTTTTCTTTACATTTCTTGTACGAATAGAGTAAAATACACTTATAAAGATAGCATTGGTAAGATTTTCACGGTTAACTCTCAATTTTCGAAAATTGCAAAAGTTGGAATTTTCTTCGGCCTCTTCCTACAACTACAAAGTTGTAGAGATTTTTGCTCAAAATAAGATTTGTTCTCCAAAGCGAGTTCTTTCATGTAGTCATGTACATTTGTTTGAAAATTTTAGTAGTTTTCGGGCAATATTGCATGCAATTAAAAAATACAAAAAAAAAAGATTTTCTTAAAAATGACTCCATATTTTTCTTTTGTAAATATAATTTTTCTCAATTGTCTCTCACGTCGCTAATATTTACATTAGTGGCGATGTATTGACATTATTATGTTAATGAGTACATGCTTTAAATAATGTCAAGTAAAGTTTCTCGGAAACTCAACCATTTTCTGTCAAAACTAGCTCAAAATTCCGCATTTTCAGAAACGCTCAAACGCCATTTCCTCATAAATGGCTCCAAATTTTTTCTTCAAACTTTTGCAACCGATAGTGTTAATTTCACTCTTTAATATGATGTGAAGTTTATTTTGAGTTTTTTTTTTTCAAAAATTACACAAATGTAATTTTTTGAAAGATCTCTGATATCTTTAATATGCATATTACCAGCGTTTCGTAAACATTATATTTGTGTGTAATGTGTTTCAAACGACTTCAAATGAGTTTTTTTTAAACCAAATATTGTCCGTGAAAAAGAGCTTCAAATTTTGCATTTTCAGTAGCACTTAAAAGCTATTTTCTTAAAAACAGCTAAAACTTTTTAAAACAAAATTGACATTTACGACGAGGCTTTTGCGTTCTTTAGTATTCTAAAATTAATATTTTCGTTACACAATTTGGAAACCGAAAAATTGAGAAAATGTAAAAAAAAATACTTTGGGCGGCGATAGATGGCAGTTTTTTCTAAATGAAATTTATTTATCAAAACTACATGTTCAAATAAAGTCAGGCTTAATTTTTGAAAATACTAATAGTTTTTCTATAATTTCGTGACAATCATAATAACCCGCTGGAAATTTACTGTGCTTCCGATAGCTGGATGCGTCGTAAATTAGAATTTGCAATTTTGTATATTATTTCTTTGTTCGTTTCTCACATTCGACGTTTTGTTATACGTTTTCACATTAATCTTATTAGAAACTATTTATTTTGAAATATTTGAAATAAATATTACTAGCTCTCAGAGAATTGCGACAATGCAGGGAATGCAACAATGGAACTCCGTTTCGCGCTCGCTAATTTCTGTAAATTACGTGTCATTGTTGTGACTTGATGTAGCTGTATGAAAAGGAGTTATAATTGTCAAATGTATGTTCATATTTGCATGAAACTATTTAGTTTTCGCACCAAATGATGTACCGTTCGTAGTGAGTAGAGTATTTTTGCATGCTTTTAGAATATTCTTCTCTAATCATGGCCCTATGAAATGCATTTCTATATTGTCCGGGATATCAGGTTTCTTTTTCCAATACAAGTTTACTAAACTTTTGTATTATATTTTTATGCAGTGGTAGAATTCACATAGTTCTGACAACACTGCAACGGAAACAGTGAATTGTTCGCTTCTTGGTTGAATTGGACGTTTTCAAATAATAGCTAAGATGTTAGTAGCGCAGAACGTGCAATATTTCAATACTATGTAGCTGTTTCCAATAACACGGGAAAGTATATGATGTTGTAGCACCACTAGTTTATATGTGTATATGTTCAGTGCCCACTTTTTACTTTCCCGTATACGTACGTATATACGGAGCATATACATAGTATAGGGAAAGTTATGTTATGCTGCGGAAAATAGATTTTGAGATTTCAATGGAAATACACGTTTTGGGGTACCCTAATACCGAAAAGTAGTTTTTTTCAAAACGTTCGTATGTCTATCTGTCCGTCTGTGAACACCCGTAGCGCCGAAACCGTAAGTACCATTTTTTCCAAAATGAATATTCCCCGGATGATCTAGTTTCACTCTCGGTTTCATCTTTCATTGTCCATTCCGTTAGTTTTGGAACTGGGAGAGAATCACATTGCCAAATTGTGATAAGAAACTGTGTTTTGTTTTACTTGAGATTCGTTATTTTCGTTAGAAAAAAGTAGCAATCTGCAATGTGGTCTCTAGGTTCCCTCTACAACTGATACGGCAAACGGCATAGATGGGTGAGTTCCATGCAACCAGCCTCTTAAATAGCTGGGGCAAGGTGAGCAACAGTTCTGAGTTGACCAACGCTTACCCTCGTCTACCTTTGATTCAAAATATAACTCGTACACCTTTTTGGCAACAGGAGAAATGGGATGTATAAGACTTAGTCGTAAACTCGCCAAAGATGGACCACAACTCTATACTAACAGAAAAGATTCGGTGAATTAACAGACTTCCTAGAGTTACTTCATCGTTGCGTAAAAGAAACCAAGAGCATAAACAAAATTCTTCGCCCTAGTGGATTTACACATTTGAAAAGGTATTAGATAGATTAATAGATCTCACTATCGATTGACTCACGCAAGTGCAATTTCCCTTTACCTGCACAAAGTGCCTATCTGCCATTCCCATCTGTATTCCCACCACAGGGCAATAAAATTCCTAAAATAACAAAAGGTGATATATGCCCCGACAACATACATAAGGCAACCGGACGCAGATAAAACTGCGTTTCCAGAAGGAAGTTTAGGTGATAGCGAAAAATGGTTTCCACTATTTTCATCAGGGCATTGAATTTCATAATCAAATATTTTTGTTCTGTGGCAAATTTCATTGCCACACAGTTGTAAGTGTACAATATTAAATTTTTTCTCTCTTGTGACGTCTTATGTGTCTAATAGGTCATTAATGACCCATCCCTGAAAACCACTTTCTAAATATTTCCTTTTAAAATGTTATAGTCACACGCGGTCACAATAATAAAAGAAGCCTAATATCAAATTTTGGAAAATATTTCTCTGAAAAAAGTTCGGAGCATTAATGGGTTAATTATTTGTTAAACGCTGTTGGTCCTGTAAGTGTTGTCTTAACGGAAGAAAGCGTTGAAAGAATGTTCTTTTAAGTTTTAGTGATCCGTGAAAGTACTCTTTAATTTATAGATTGAAAATCGGACCTGTAAACCGTTAACCATTCGTTAACCTACGCTCTACTATAATTCTACCAAGCAAAAGTTGTTTTCCTATTAATGTCCACGCTGTGTGAACAGCTGACATAAGGATAACACTTCTCAACTGCTGCACTGCGAGTGATTTTATTGAGTATTAAAGCGGTGACAAAATTTTTCCCAGTACTCGGTTTTTTCTGGTTGGGGGTCTCCATTTGAAATTTTATTTAATACTTTCTAATAATATCCAAAATAAATATATTTTTCTCCTTCCGAAAAACTTGTCCCTCTATTTTTTTTAGTTTTATCCACTGTGGATGCCCTGTAATTCCGAAGGCGCGTCACCACTCACCAACCTAAGCAGTATACAGGACAGAAGACACTCGGACCACCATGGACGAGAGCCTTTGAAAGATGTTTAATAGTTCCATTTGAAAAAGAAAATTACCTAAATATATCGTAAAATACAAGGGATCAAATAGAAATAAATACATGTATCAATTGGCCCCGTTCACCCATGCACTTCCGTGAAAATTGCATTGCAATAACTTCAACCGTTCAAAAAATGCAGGTGGTAAAGTTATGTGATTCATCCTGCATATTACTGTATATTCTATGGTGTATATACTTTTTATTCTAAACTTACCTCGATTTTTAAAAACACTCAAACTCACATAATGTTCTCTTGCCACTGTTTGCATGTAACACTGACTAAGGACAATGTATCTATCACATACTTTACTACTTTGGTTACAGCTCTTTCAAATGTTCCACCAACGTTCAGAACTAACAAATCATCAACCGGCTCGTTTGTTCACACCCGACCATTACAGAGCCTTGTACAAACCCCCAATGAATTTCTCAGTAATTCTGGACATTCATGAAATCAGTAAATCTCAGACGTCATCCTCTAGTGGCGCGTAGCTAAACTACGGACATTGGTGTACCTACTCTCGTATCTGTGATGTAATGTTTGGTGAAAAATGTCCAGAAAGGTAATTATTTTGTAAATATAGTAAAATCTATCGAAACCGGAATCGATTGGGACAAAATTGTTTTCCGGTTTACGAAGGTTTCCGTTTTATGCAGGGTTGTATATTTATGACACTTTTTACTTTTTCACTTTTCACTTTTTACTCATTCACAAACAGAACTATTAGAGACTGGAACAGTTTGCCTGCGACAATCTTTGAACCCTTTCCTCAAAACCTGAGAAAATTTAAAAATAAATTAGTTTCCTAGCTATTCATCTATATTTTATGTCATTGTATTATTGTTAAGTTTCTACTGTTAAATAAGTAGAATTTCCTATTAAGTAATTTGTCTAATTGTTATTATTAGTAGTAGTTGTAGTAGTATTGTCACTATTATTATTATTATTTATATTCGTGTAGTGCAGTGCAGTGCAGTGCAGTGTTGTGTAGTGGAGGGAAAGAAATGCGAAAGAGATGCATATCAGTTAAGTGTTGTGAAGTGCAGTGCAGTGAAGTGAACTGAAGTGAAGTGGAGTAAAAGGAATAGGAGTAAGGTTTGCGCTGTGAAATTATGTACCATTATTCTTAATTATTGTTTGTTTTTTTTGTTTTTTCTAAATCAAGTACTCTCTTGTAATTTAAATATTCTGCCACCAAGTAATGATACTTCATTGCAGAATTAATAATAAATCTAATCTAATACTTTCCCGTATACGTACGTATACACGGAGTGATATACGTAGTATAGGGAAAGTTATGTAATGCTGCGCGAAAAAATGGCCAATTTTTATATTGATATTCCCGTCCTGAAACTAGTAACATGACTTTATTATTATTATTATTATTATTATTATTATTATAAAACATATACCAACATAGAACTTATTGACGAAAGAAATCACCAATAAATGAATATTAAACATAATTATTTCTGACAATTCGGTAAAAGGAAATATTTCACGACTTGTTCATTGAAATAATATATTTTTTTCAACACGAATCTAGAGGTTTTTCTTTTTGGTTTTCTCTCTTACTAACACCTTTTCAATTGTTTTCCAAAGTCGCCAAATTTTAATATTTAGAGTTTTATGTTGTTTTTTTTTTTCAATCATTGTCAAACTGGTGGTGAAACTCATAAAAACACACCACCTCACTGGCTAGTCGCTGCACCCGGAATTCTTGCAGACAGCGCAAAATGCGTCACAGCCCAGAGTACTAGGTCTATCCGACACTCTCGCATGGCCTTGAACAACGAGGCTCTGGTCAAGGGGTTACGATTGTCAACGTTAGGCAAGGAGACGCGTGAATTGAAGCCATTCCCGTACACGTACCCACGCTTAGAGAGTAGGGTGAGAGGGAATTCCCCTAAGGCTTACGCCTTGAGAGACAAATGACCCCAAGGTCGAATTCTACGATAAAAGCGGAAGCCCCTTTCCTTCACTGTACGGTTGCCACATGTGAAACTCATGTAAGATGGGCAGAGATATTAACCTTTTCGCTGTTAACGACGCCTATAGGCGTCCGGATTTTTCGTGCCCCGTGTGCTAACGCCGCCTTTAGGCGTCCGCCCGGAGTCGCTTCTGCTGTGCTAATGACGCCTATAGGCGTCTTGTACTTCGCGCGGCTGTCTTCCGCTTTCTTCTGAATGGCTGAGGGCCTGAAGGACTTGTGGCAATATATGTTCGTTTTGTAAGGGTTTGAACTTTAGTTTAAACCCTCCTAGGGTTGGCTGCTGTGGATATTCTCTTTGCTGCGAGTTGAAATGTTTGTACACTGATCGACAGCCATGCGGCGGTCCTCGTCACCCGTGAGGGGTTGGCGAGCAGCTTGAAGGTGGCCCTTCCCTAATGATCCTAATAAAACTTTCTCCAGGGTTTTCGGGTACGATGTACCACCCTTACTTTGTGTTAATATTTCTTGCTAAAAGTATTTTGCTTATATGCAGAACTATACGAATGTCGGCTTATTTTGTGAAGAAAACACGGCACAATGAATGAAGCTAAATTTTGGATTTCTTGATGAATACCATTCATTGTTAACGAAAGTATGAAATTCTATCAAAATGCGCTGCAAATCACTGAAAATTATCACTGGCGACTTGCAAAATGGAGTGATACATCTTCTGATGAAATGTATGTTTTCTTTTAGAATGTTTACTCATGCCGAGAATTTAAAAAATCCCTCACTAAACGAATATTCAACGCCTATTTTCGGGGTGATAATGTCTCGAGATAGGTTCTTGCTTACACTGAGAATACTTCATTCCAGTAACAACGTAGGACATTGCGGCAATCGCGTTTTCAAAATAAGAGATGTCAGTGCCAGTTGGCCATTTTCCGAAGATTAGCAAACTCATTCTCCCCGTTCGATAAGTTGTGCGTCGAAAGCCTAATTTTGTTCAAGGGACTGCTGTTTTTCAAACAGAATAGTCTTTCAAAACGAATCAGGTTTGGAATCAAACGCTTAGTGCTGTGTGATTGTGAAAAGGAAATGATTCTCGATTTTATTATTCGTCATGAGTTACGATACTTCTGTGAAGAATGCAATGTGGATTTGAGAATTACGACATGTTTTAAAGTGTAACACCACAAATGAATTTCAAATTCCCAATAATATTAAAACGTTCAAAAAGTGTTTATGAGGTCCTCGGTCCTCCTTCCTCCCCTTACACTGTTTTAAAATGTATTTCACGAAAAAAATTGTCACACATTTCAAAGGCATAACTATATTTTAAAATGAAAACAATTTTAAAAATTAAAAACAAAACACAATAATACATATTTCTATCAACGCCAGTATCGGCCCAAGGTCCATATCAAAAAGAAGGATAGGACATGCGAGTTTGTCTGGTGGGGCCACCTACACCCTACCAGTGCGCCCCCTTCGGAACCAGGAAAAGGCGCCGCATACAGCGGTCGCCGGCCGCTGCGGTGCGTCAGCACGAGGCGGCGAAACCCTGGGTGAGGTCCGTAGCAGCGAAAAGGTTAAAACAGACTTGCAGATGCATTCATTTCATTAAGAGTATCTTGCGTGTCTCTGCGAACTGCATTAAATTAACAGACATTCCGTTTTACGAAAGTTTCCCCCCTGCAGGACATGAAAAACCGTTCCGTTTCCGCGTTGGACAGATTCCGTTTTATGCTGTGCAAAACGCCATTTAACTTCACGGGCCGCAGACATTTTCCGGTTAAGGCAGGTTTCCGGCTTGTACAGGTTCCGGTTTAGTCAGATTTTACTGTATATTATGGTTTATGGTAGTAAATCATAGCCTATAGTACACCAGACCTTTAAAAGAAGCTAGTACGAAAGTTTCATCAGTATTGGTTCAGAAGATTAAGAGATTATCGCGCGTAAATTATCTAGAGATTATCGCGCCTCTGCCTTTATAAATTAGTATAGATATAGAATATATATGGTAGCATACTTTTATTGTTTTCCCTGGTTTTCCACAATCGCCTAACGTAAATGCCCGAATGAAATATGTGTTCGATTAAATTTTCAAAATACTTTAAGTGTTTCGTTGCAGAAAGTTTGGGAAACACTGAGGTAATCAATGGTCCATGAAGCAAAAAGTATCTATTTGACATAGTTCCATTTAATGCTGCCTCGATATATCAATTTTATTTGAAAGAGATTGAACATTGATTATGCGAATCTTTTGCAAGTACTTGCATGTATTTTTTTCATCTGACTAGTTGCATCTCACTTTCATTCTGAGTGCGTGAGCGAAGGCATTAGTGTCCGAAGAATAACATGTAGGACAGGTGGAGGGGAATGAATCAAAAGAGATAGTACAAGTATTATATTCCGTGCATTTACGTTGGTCCGAAGGAGGTATAGAGTTTGGAAGAGAGCTAGTCTATGTGATGAGCAGTCTTGGACATGACTCTCGAAGGTGGAAGGTGGATGAGGATGTGGAAACTCGCTCTCTCTCGATTGCATGTTTTCCGGCAGGTTCGGGTGAAATTATTTTTCCTGCTCACTCTCTCTCTCAAGAACGTTTAGCTAAAAAAATACATTTATGACTCTACGATGCACCTCCCATTTGTTGTTTGCTTGTTTAACTCTTTTTTTTAGCAAAATGTTGGCTGATGTACCTGAAGGGCAGATTCCAGAGAATATATTTGTGTTTTGAGCTGCTGGTTGTAATTTGCCAATATGTCGTTCAGATCTAAAATATCTTCTAAAATCAATGTAATTCTGCTCTAACATAAGATGAATATGTCCCGTTTGGTGAGGTTTGTGTGGGTGTCCAACTCACTGGTCTTGGCGGTAAACCTTTCGTCAAAGAAAACCTCAGATGCATCATTACAATAAATACATTTATTTCAGGTTGAAGCTCCACTGAACACTTTTAATTTAACATAAGACAAAAAAGTGTCACAAAGTAACAAGTTTTAGAGCTAAAAACAAAGACTATTACCATACCATTCAATTAATTTATATCAGAAAAGGTTTTGTACAGAATGCTACATTTCATTAAATGCAAATTTTTAACTAACATTTTAACATGGAAATCGTAACAAGTTTTATACATGACACTTCAACAAGCTTGTATCTAAAACGTCGTTCGTCGGCGCCGGGAAAAACTTACAGCACAACTTGGATTCTCAGATCAAACAGCTGTATTCACCACTGTGGATACGTATTTCAATTTGAATAGTTTTTGACTGAAGCAGTCACAGTTCGATCACCTGTGAGTTTACGTAGAACGCACCTAGAACGCACGTAGCGTTCTAGGTGTTTTCGTAGGAAGCTCTTGAAGCAGAACACTGAAAAAATTTTTCATCTGTGGGGATACGCAAATGCAATGATAAATACACCTGAGTGAAGCTCTTTTCACAAATAGATCACTGAAAATATTTTTTCATTAGTGTAGTTTTATACATGGCACATCAACATGCTTGCGTCTAAGACATCACTTATCGGCGCTTAAAGCAGAACTCGGATTCTCAGATCAGTTTTATTCTGTGTAGATTCGTACATCAATTTGTAATTTTTGTTTTTGAGTGAAGCTCTTTTCACAAATCGATCACTAAAAACGTTTTCTCACCTGTGAGTGCGCATGTGTTTTTTAAAGCCTAGTTTTCGTAGGAATCCCTTCTGACAAACAGAGCACTGAAAAGGTTTTTCACCTGTGTGGGTACGCAGGTGCAATGGTAAATATTGTTTCTGAGTGAAGCTCTTTCCACAAATAGAACACTGAAAAGGTTTTTCATTAGTGTGGATACGCAAATGCACTCGTAAATTTCCCTTCTGTGAAAAGCTTCTTTCACAAATAGAACAATGAAAAGGTTTTACGCCGCCAGGTTTTACGCCACCAGGTTTTACGCCGCCAGTGTGAATGCGCAAATGACTTTGTAAACCTGCTCTTACACTAAAACACATTTCACAGAATGAACACTGATAAGGTTTTTCACCAGTGTGGGTTCGAATGTGTTTAATTAAAGTTCCATTTTTACTGAAGCTTCTACCACAGGTGGAACACTGAAAAGGTCGCTCACCCGTATGAGTGCGCATGTGGCCCTTTAATGTACCTTTTTCACGGAATCTCTTTTCACATATGGCACACTGAAAAGGTTTTTCATCAGTGTGGATAAGCTTGTGCTTTTTCAAGACCAATCCACTAGTGAAGCTTTTTTGACATATGGCACAATGAACAGGTCTTTCATCAGTGTGAGTGCGCATATGAAAGAGTAGCAATCCTTTTGTATAGAAACTCTTTCCGCAGACGGTACACTGAAAAGGTTTGTTTCCAGTGTGAGTGCGTAGATGAATTTTTAGTGCTTCTTTTCCACGGTAGCTCTTTTGGCAGATGGCACACTGAAAAGGTTTTTCCTCAGAGTGGATAAGCATGTGCCTCTTTACGTTCCTTTCCGTTGCGAAGCTCTTTGCACATATGGCACACTGAAGACGTTTTCCACGCGCGTGAGTGCGCATATGGATTTGTAATATTTCTTTTTCATGGAAGCTATTTTGACAGATGGCACACTGAAAAGCATTTTCTTCAGAGTGGATGAGCATGTGTCTTTTTAAGTACCATTTCGTAGTGAAGTACTTTGCACATACGGTACATTGAATAGGAGTTTCATTGTGGATGCGCAAGTGCCCTCGTAAGCTTTCAACTCTCAAACTCTTTGCACAGATGAAACATTGAAAAGGTTCATCACCACTGTGTCTGTGCAAGTGATTTAGTAAGTATACTTTCTTCCTGAAGCTTCTCTCACAGATGGAACATTCAAAAGATAGTTTTTCTGTGTGGATTCGCATGTGACCACGCAATGTCCCTTTGTCACTGAAGCTCATCTTGCAGACGGAACACTGAAAGGGATTTTCACTAGCGTTGGTGCTAAGTAATCCTCCATCTGTCAACAAATAACAAAGGTATCAAAAAATTAGAACCTGCAATTAGAAACACTGTACTGCAATTGCACTAATTGATTTTTTGCACTATTTTACGTTTGGGTAGGGCAATTCTCCGTAGTATCCGGGTTTGATCTACAAAATTAAATTCCATACGAACCATTTACAAGTAGTTCTCAAATCTTGTGAATGATTTTTGTGAAGTTCCTTTAATAATCTAGGCAGAAAAAATTTAGGGTTAGTGATTACTGAGGCCACTAGTCCCGTAAGTATAATCATGCTTTTCCTCGGGTGGTGGAAGTGATCTTTCGCTGGATGGCGAGATACTGCGCCGACCTACCTGCGGCTAGCGGGGTTTCTCCACAATCGGGTTTCTCCCACCAGCGGGGCACCAACTCCACAGATGCGAAAATTTGGGTGAGAAATTCAAATAATTTACAGGAAAATTCGAAAACATTAAGTGGGAAAATTGAGGTGGGAAATTTAAATAATTTGCAGGAAACGTTAAGAGGAAAATTTAAAGAAAAATAATGGACCGGGAAAGGTGGGAAAATTTGGGTTGGGAAATGTAAATAATTTGCAGGAAAATTCGGAAACATTAAACGGGAAAATTGAGATGGGAAATTCAAATAATTTGCAGGAAAACTCAAGAGAAATCCCGTGTTTTGTCTTTCAAACTTCATTCTTAGGTTCGTGAGGCGAAAGTTAAAAAGAATGCTAATAAACAAATTTGCGGATATTAATTGGACCAACTTCGGAACGCGCCACCGGTCATGAAATGCGGAAGATGAAACTGACTCTTTTAATCCGGATTTGGTTTGACAAAAAAAAAAACAAGGCTAACGCCTAGGAGCCCACCCCGGGGACTTGTCCTCCAGGTAGAACAAGAATACGTGTGAAGTTGTAGACCACGCTAAGGCTACACTAAGATGACCGAAAATCCATCGGGTCAGACGAGCGTTTCTAGTAGTCCGGTGACAAGCAAAATGCACTAGTAGTTGGCCTGCGAGCATGCACTCGTACCTCCTCACCGGGCGAACGATCCCTTGCGTAGCCGTGCCGTAGCCGTCCACGACAGGTTAGGGCGCCTCGGTGGAGTAGGACCCACCCACTCAAATCCGATCCTCGACGCAGCCGCGTTGTCAGGGCACAAAGCTAGTTGACCTCGGCCGGCGAACGCAAGGGGGAGCTTTGCCCCTGGTGTAACTGAACACAAGCACCCGACCCCGGTATTCCGGCACACCCCGTGTCGCAGAGCATCAAGTTTCAAACGGAAGACACACGCCTAGGCGGTCCTCGGTGGGTGGATCGAAGCCGGGCGGTGTACGGGGGTAAAGGAGGTCCCTTAGAGGGCCTGAGAGGAAACGAGGCGACCGCACGACCCCCAGTTTTCGGCATACCCGTTGCTGAAAGCTGAAAGGTAAAGGATAGGATTGGATTGGATTGTGACAATCCAGGAGATACTGACAAGCAACGCTAGATCGGCACTAGCAGACTACGCAGGAGGAGGCCAGGGCCACGCACAGTACGATCGAGGGTACAGCCTCCATATGCGACATTGCGACTGTATTCTAGACATAAGGCAAAGAGTTATAAGAGTTTTTTGAAACAACCGAATAGGAACGACTTTACTGCCGAACAACCGAGTAATTCTCAACAGACGTTAACATCCAGTCGGCCCCGGGCAACCTGCGACCGACGAGGGTTGAAAGACTTAGATCCAGCCGGCCAACGACTAGCTTCAGGCGGCCGGTGAGGTATGATGGCTGAATGAGATTCAGGACAATAATGAGGCTATGCGAAGCGGGAAACCGCAAAAGATCCTATCCGACCGAGGTCAGGGCCGCAAGCTCGCCTCGCGATCGGAGCTGAGGCAGCGGGGACTCCCGCCCCCTGCATGACCTATTTCCTACTGGTGTGATGACGGAAAACGAGGCCTCGGGCGTTCCAAGCTGGCGGAACAGATGAAATGCCATCCGGGACCAGTTCACACCAAGACGGCTTGCCGTCGACCACAGAGGACAAGGGTCGGGAAGCGGATAAGCCCTCACGAGCGATTCCCAAACCCCCTCTAAAGCCCAAAACGGAGATCGGAACTCTGTCATTTTCTCGGCCAACTCAGGTAGGCAGTGAGTAAGCGATGCTAAGCTCCTGGTTGTCGGTTCAACCCGGCAACCCACCAGTCCCACCCGGCAACCGTCAACCCACCGGTTCAACCCGGCAACCCACCAACTCCCACCCTATGGTGAAGAAGACCCCTCGGGGTGCTCTGGAATCCTCATTTAGAAGTCCGACGGGACATTACCTACCATCAGTTTGCCTTGATTACGGTCCAACCCAGGTCGAGAGCCTGAAGGTGTAGGCAGTGGGGAGACGGGACGAGGGCCCGGAGCCCCTCGGACCTAGTCCGAGCGGTGATCTGACGGACTATGGCAATGGCCCAGTAGCTGACGATATGATGGACCACTCGATTCGTCGTGGCAGTGGCCCATTAACTCAACGGGTATTTGAGTGGGATTCGCCCCGGGGCAACTGAGGCACTTTAAAGAATTTACACTGACCTCTGACGTAGTAGGGATGTCAGCTGGAGCATCGCGACTTGACTCAGGCATTGTACAGGAAGGCTTTTGGCTGCGCGCCGACGTGATGCGGTCGCCTCGCTCGCGGGGTAAGAGTCGTGGAGTAGAGTTGTCTACAAAATGGGGTGAAGTTAGATTCCAACGACAAGGCATCTACCAGGAGTTTGCTCCCCTTAAGGTTGCTCTACAAAAGCCCGCGAACGGGAACGGCAACGCGAAGGCGACGGGAACGGGAACACGAGGTACGTGCGCTTCAAAATAAACGCCATCGGGAAGAGGAATAGCGCTATGAACCTGTAGCGGCAAAAACGAGTACTTCAGGAAAGAGTCGTCGAAACCAAAGCACTTCTAGCTGCGCTACTCTGTTCACTCTTTGCTTTGCCATCTGTCAGTTTTTTGCGTGTGGTAATATGAATAAAGAATACTTTAACGAAAGAGTATTAATTAAAAAAATAATTCATCAGAATTAAAAAAAATGCAAAACACTAAGAACTTATGGAAAATACAACTAACGAAAATTTAATCAATAAACAAAAAACTCCAATATACTTAAACGAAACATAAAAAAATAATTTTCTGGGAAATTTAAATTCTATGTATTAATATGAATATAAAACGAAAAATACTGAAATCACTAAAAAGAACTAAAACAATTCAATAACGACTAACTAAATCCTCCTCAAACTCTAACCTCGCAAATCCACGCTGTAACCTCAACACCGCTCCAGACCAGTTTCGCGCGCAGGCCCGATCAGCTGGAAAGCTTCGCCTCCATTTGCTGTACTCTCATTGGTCGAGAGGCTTCCCGTTCCCGGGCCGAGATAAATGTTGACCATCTTTCGCGTTCCCGTTCCCGTCAAGCTTCGCGTTCCTGTCATTTTGTGAACGCCTGCCTGAGATGTCCGCCTTTCAACTTTCTTTACGTTCGCGGGCTATTGTAGAGCAGCCTTTTCAGGTACAAATCCGGATTCGATTGACCCAAAAAAGGCTTAGGACCGACCGGCCTGATGTCAATTTAAGCAGATGTCCAGGTGCGGATGCTAATTGGTCCAGATGCGGAACGCGCAACCGGTCTTGAAATGCGGAAGACGAAACTGGCTCGTTTAATCCAGATTTGGTTTGACCCAAAAAGGCTTCGATTTAAGCAGGGGTCCAGGTGCGGGAATTCGCAGTGTCTGCAACGCACGCAAAGAATTCAGGCATGTAAGTATGTTTTCCTTATGTATTTTGCTGACAGTTTTTCGTCCTCTTATATTCTAATTCTAATGTGTTTCCTTTCATACCTGGCCGCTGGCCCTTTTGCTCGCGATTCGCATTACAGCAAACGTTCTGGACACGGCGATGGCGATGGCTTGTGAAAACAAGCCGTTGCGAAAGCGTTGCCTTCGATGCGAAAGCGAAGTGTCCGGCGGCATCGACTCACATGACCTTTTCGTCGCGAAATCGTGATTCCTTTCGGATAGTAGTAATCCGGACCCTCTACTTACACTACTAAATATAATAATGTTTACAAATTGCTGATAATGTGAATATTAAAGATGTGAGAGATCCTTTAAAAAATTACATGTGTAATTTTTGAAAAAACAAAAAATAACTCAATCCTTTTATCCGATGATGTCCTATTCAGGGCGATCCTAAGGTTCACTCAGCCTTCTTTCCAAATGAGTACCAATATTTACTGGCTTTATTAACAGTAAATATTGGGTAAAAAGGTCCGGTTGAATCATGACGCTTGCCACGCCATCTTCACCCCGCTTCTAGAGATACCACCATCTACGAGATACCCGTTACATTCTTCTGTACAGAGGGCCTTGGAAGTGGGGATAAACCGGAAAATGGCTGAAAGAGGAGTCCTAACCTCCTCTAACCCTAAGCAGGACAATCCTGTAGCACGAAAGTGCAAAGGGTAAATTAATTAATTAAAAAAATAACTCAAAATAAACTTTACGTCATATTAAAGAGTGACATTAGCACGATTTAAAACGATTGTGTTTTCGATAAACTTTACTTGACATTATTTAAAGCACATGCACTCATAAATATAATAATGTGAACAATTCACGTCTAATGTAATGTATCGTTACCGAATATCAACTTAATTAAATTAGCATTAATTTCTACATTTCTCTGGCAATCTGCGAAAGGCGCCTCCGCTGGCGCCGGGGAATTTTTGGTGGGACTCCCCCCCTCTAATCCGTCACGCGCAGCTGCGCCTCCTCCGCCGCCACGCCCGTTTTTTGTACCCGCCACCGCCTCCGCGTGTTTGTCTTCCGGGAAGCGTTCCTTAAGAGAACGCACCCACCCCCTTCCCGCCCCTGGGCCGCCACCCAGTGAATGTCAACAAAAATTAGGCTTGCCCTGGCCCACTTCTACGACGCATGTCTACGCTTGCACGTGCGTCCAAGTAAACAATGTAAGACAGACTTGAGACAGAAGATACTGAAAATTTTCCATTAAAGATCCCTGTTCAAACGCCTTCAGCGATTGGACGAAGCAATTTCACTGCGCAATTTCCTGTAGCCTATCGCCGAACGGGTTCGAAATTGTAGTAGAACATTCTCGAACTTTAGAGATTTTTTGGAGGGGGACTGAGGCAGCGAGCAGAAAGAAAGTAACATCTGAAGGAGCATTCCGCTTGCAACTTTTGACTGAGTATGATTCTGTTTTCGGCTTTTGGCTGAGTATCGCTCTGCTTTCGACTTTGGACTGAGGCGCGTGAAGGCACTCTGTGACTGCCCTTCGGGGTCTTCACTTGATTTATTTTGTGGCGAGACTTTTCAAGAGAAGAGATTTATTTTGTGGCGAGACTTTTGTTTCTCTTTCGAACTAGATTTCTGAACCATAGTTTTATCGGTTCAAGTTATTTAATGTGCCGTGCTTGGACACGATTCGGTGAACCAAACAATTGATTTTGTTGAAGTAGACGTGATTATTATTCTATCTTTGGCATAAGCACGCGGAAGTGACTGCGTTAATCGTCAAGATCGCCACTGCTTACGTCAATGCCCGTCGAAAGTGTTACCTGAAGGCGCCCGCTCGACCAGCTGCGGGCACCCTCCCTCGGAGAGGCACGCAGAACCGCGCGGCCCAGACGACCTGACCGCCGCCACCCGCCTCCACCTCCGCCGGGCCGCTCGGGAGAAGCGCTCCCTTTCTGAGACGCCGCCCCGCTGAATGGGGCAATGACCACGAAAATCTCCAGACGGTGATGTGTACGAGAGCTTCGTCGAAAGTGCTCAATTGCCCCTCAGGCGTTCCGGAATGAACATTTGCAGTTAGCTCAAAACAAGCAGGGAAGGAAATATTTCAGGCCGAGCATTGGCCGTTAGTAAAAGTAGTCATAGATTTTTTTGTGTAATGCATTTTATCTGATGTTGATTGTAATAATTTAATTTTAATTTCCCTTGTTTCGCTTATTTTGGTTTGCATTACGGGGAAAAGTCACGAGCTCGTGCATCGTAGTGTAAATCTACGTTAATCTCTTTTTGAATCATTAAAATCTTTACGTTAACCTCATTCAGATATGTTCTTTCTTGCTGAAACAACGTCCACTCGCCATCCCATTTCTTTCAGGCCACCTTTCTGCCACCTGAGCTAGCTGGAAGGTAAAGCGACCCACCTTCACTGTTTCGCGGAGACCGCGAGTGACGTGGCAGTAAATATTAACGACGTGAGAGACAAAAAAAATACATTTTTGCAATTTTTGAAAAAACAAAAAAATACCTCAAAATAAACTGTACGTCATATTAAAGAATGCAATTAGCACTATCCGATCGAAAAGTTTGAAGACTTTTTTTTAGCCATTTATGTGAAAATGGCTTTTGAGCGTTTCTGAAAATGCGGAAATTTGAGGTACGTTTCACAGAAAACGATTGTGTTTTCGATAACCTTTACATGACATTATTTAAAGCACATGTACTCATAAATATAATAATGTGGACAATTCGCCGCTAGTGTAAATATTAACGACGTGAGAGAAGGCAAAAAAATTACATTTTTGCAATTTTTGAAAAAACAAAATAATACAGCAATTTGGCGTTTGTCATGTTGTACATTTAGCACTACCCCTACCAAAAATTTAAAGAAAAAATTTGGAGCCGTTTTTGAGAAAATCTAGTTTTTGTAATTTTTTAAAATTTCACATATTGCACGCAATACTGCACGAAAACTACTAAAATTTTCAAAACAATGTACATGACCTTTAACAAAGAACTCACTTTGGAGAACACATTTTATTTGAAGGAAAAATCTCTATCTTCAATTTTGTACTTTGAGAAAGACGCCGAAACAAATTCTAACTTTCACAATTTTCGAAAATTCAGCGTTATCCGTGAAAATCGGACCTATGCCATGTTAATAAGTATTTAACTCTATTCACACAAGAAATTTAAGAAAAAATTTGGAGCAGTTTTTTTGTGAAAATTTTGAAAATGTCCGGGGGGCTTCATGTAAAGTACACCCAAATTTTACAAATCTTTTTCAAAATCTCAAAGCTTCGACTAAAACAGATGGATCGGGAAATATCCATTTTGGAAGAAATCGTACGTATAGTTTAGGCGCTAGCAGTGTTCACAGACGGACGGACGTTTTCCTTTCAATTGGTTTTTCGATATCAAGAACCCACAAAATAGGGTTTCTGGCTACACCACGTGTTAGGGGATTTTTTTTCTTAATTTAGCAACTGGTTTTATCCACTTTTTCGTTATCATGGCCCGGCAATGAATTTTTTCCGCCGAAAATCCGCCATATTTTCGCGCAGCATTACACAACTTTCCCTATACTACGTATATCACTCCGTGTATACGTACGTATACGGGAAAGTGAAAAGGGATGAAAACACGCAGCCAATAGAGCTTCTTTAGATGTTGAATCAAAATCAAGAAATGTTTTGAACTTTTACCGAGTTAAGTGGTTTACCATGAGACTGAAGTATTTGAATTAATTTTTAGTCAGTAAATCTAGTCGATTTTGCAAACAAACGACTGCGAGTAAAAAGGTTCCATTATAACAAAATTTCTCGTTTTGCAATGAATCTAGTGCTAGTGCGATAGGCATGAAAATTTCGCAAAATTCCTCTAAATATTTTATCTCAATTTCTTTAAAAGAAGGTAAATCTAGTTTATCGTTCAATTTAAATTTGAAACTTAAAAGCTGAGTTACAGAATCACACAAAGAATTCCATCTGGTAGCACAAGGAAAGTTAACATTGCAATTCAAATAATCTGAAATATCGGATGATTTCAATCGCCTTGATTTATACCATACAGCTGAACATTTTGCAAATGCTCTTTGATGAACTCTGGCCGTTGTAGATGGAGATGTCTTCAGACCTTTCCTAAAATCCGTTGTGGCAACAAGATTAAGCGTATGGCTTCCACATCTCAAATTATTTGGAAAAGATAATTATTATTTGCTTCAAATTACGTTCATTGCATCCAGAATTTCAACATATTTTTCGTTTGCTGTTCATTTCTACTTCGATTGTCCAAGCATTATTTTCACCTTCGATTTCAGGATGTAGTCTCTTAACAAAGAAAAATGCAAAATTTTGAATATTTCTTAAATAAAAAAATTTGCAAACATTCACAAAAATCTTGCAACTGTTACGTGTCTTGTAGTTGGAGCCAGATTTGTATGCAAATGCAGTTTTTGCTAATTGTTACTTGGAAAATTATCACATATCTTTACGAAGCGCATTTAGAATATTCCTGATTGATTTTTTTAAATTTATTAATAGTCGCATCGTACTACGGGTCATTAGCGACTTTTACATTTTACATAGAGTTTATATCCTTTATACAGATAGTACACCAATTTGTTTTAAAAAGTTCATAACTTTGTATACACTGTCAACGTTGTCTAAAGAGTTCTTTGTGTTCCCAGGCAATCCAGTTCTTTCACATTGGTAATCTGTACGCTCTATTAATATACGGAAAATAGAGATTGTAGTTCCACATTTAGGGCATCTATTCACAGTTTTTGACATGAGATGAGTGTGTATTAAGTTGGAGTGACCTATTCTTACAAGTCTTGTTAGTCTGGTCATAGAAACATTGAATTTTCCTGTTTTTGACATATGGTCGATTTTCCCACACAATTACGGATTAGGTGCAATTTTGATCTTGAGTTTTTCCACATGATATGCCATTTTTTATTGATAGCCCTGTTTTCTCTTCTACAGAAATTTGTTTTTTTTTGTACAATCGATTCCTTGAGAAATGGCGTTCTTTGCTGCGGAGTCTGCTTTTTCATTACCTAATATCCCTTGATGAGCCGGGATCCATGCCAAGACTATTTTAATATCATGTTCCATCAAATGATGTACCTTTCTTTGTATTAACTGTATTCTTTAATTTTCGTTCTCATGATTCTTTAATGCATCTAAACTTGATTTGGAATCAGTAAAAATTATGGCTCTGTTTAGTTCCGAATTTGTGATTAGATCTATGGCTTTATCAATAGATAAGGCACGAAAATATTGAAAATGAATCTGGCAATTTGAAGAGAAGTTCTTGGTCTTTAAGATGATGGATGATGGATTTTGGCACAACCAAAACGACGGATTTTGTATTTACATATTTCACCTTATTTTACAGTTTCTGTATAGTTCCACATATTTAGCTTATTTTTTCGGAAAAGTAAAGAGAAAACGTAATAATTTATTAAAGTTAAACTTCTTGACATTTTTGAATTACGACTTATAATTATCGTGGTTCACGGAACAGATCGTCCATACCACCACAAAGTGAATATCCTTTTAGCCTCGAAATTGTTGCCAAAAGATGTAGATATTTCGCTTGTACCACATGTGGGACCAAAGGTAAGATTGAATTTTGGGTGAGGGAGCAGGGATCGTCGCGCTGTATCTAGGCCACGAACGTGACCCCGTGATGGGTTGTGGCTTTCTTATCTGTCACGAAATCGTTTTCCTGCAAGCGAGAACTTACGCGTGGGCATCACCTCACCATCGGCCTACCACAGAAAGATACCTTTAATATGAGGTATATGAAGTATTAACACCATGAGCATGCTCAATGTACCTACAAAAAATCTTATCAGACAATAAATTTTAACAATTCTTGTACATTGTTTATAAAACATCACATCAAGTGAGCGACGAATCAGTTTTTCAGACATTTAGAAATGTTTCTTCTCATAAATTTTCATAATTTTAACCTAAATATAGAATGTTCTTTGTTCAATAAATGTATGTACTTTTTCTAAAGCGTTTCAATGCATGGTTAATTAAGTGAAAATAAAAAAAATTAAAAACAATATTCTACCGACGATTATTTTGTTCATGTTTCAAAGCGGTGATCTTCCACGGCTGGATAATAAGATCGGGTGCCAATCTACACGTCGGCTAGGGTTTTCCCTAGCAAGATATCTCCCACTACCGAAGTACTGTCCTAGCTTAGTTCCCGACCGGTCTCCCGTCATTTTCTGTAGTGTGGTTCATGTCTGTGTGTGTGTGAGAGAGAGATAGAGAGAGAGAGAGAGAGAGTGCGTGTGTAAGTAAAGGGGGAAGATAGGACAAGGAAGAGGAAGGAAAGATCGCATGCGTTCAGAGGCCCGTTTGTTAGGGTACTGCACAGGCATTAGCCCAGGGTTCATCGAAGAAACCACGGAAAACTACCCATCAGAGCAGCTGACTGCAAGAATTCTTCTCCACAAAGCTGCTGAATTTGTCCTCGGGATATTACTAGTGTCGAAAATTCTGCCACAGTCAGGACTCGAATCCTGGAATCCTCGTTCAGACGCACTGCAGTAACGTCAATTGAAGCCCTGTGCCACCTCAGCGGGTCGTTTCTTGATGTCTCACCTCGACTTATCCCGATTCCCCAATGTGTGTGTCGTGACCTTATGAAAAATCCTGCCATAACTGGGACTCAAACTTGAGGCTTTACATCATCATAAACCTTTACGAAACAAATGTTAAATTTTAGACTAGCAGATAAGTTCAATTTTGTCAAATAATTCGTTGCATTATAGGAATTAGGCGTGAGCGGTATCACAAACCGCCGATCCCAATTAAAGGTTGTGAAAAGAGAAACCAATTAAAGGTTCAATTAAGTCACGTACAATTTTTTGAAAATATCGAGTAGTTTTTTCATAAATTGCGCTTGAAGTTTATCAAAATTTTGTTTCTCAAAAACAGCTCCAAAATTTTTCTTTATTTATGCAATACGGGACGGTAAAAAATATGGCCATAGTCCTGTTTGCAGGTATTGCTTGTTTTTTTTAATTGCAAAAGAATATTTTTAAACCTACAAAATTATAGTAGATAGAGATTTTTGCCTCAGACAAAGTCTGTTGTACAAAATTAGCTCTTAAAAAGCCTTAAAAAAGGTTACGTAGATTTTTCTAAAAAAAACAACAGTTTTTGCGTAATTTGCGCTTGAAATTTACGAAAAATATTTTTCACTCAAACCGCGGGAACGGAAAATACGGGACAGTAAAAAAATAAACTAGTGGTGCTATAGATTGGCACAGACTTCCTCGCAATAGTTATTTTTCTAATCTCGTAAGTCGGGAGTAGCATTTGGAGTATGCCCTTCACGACTGCCTTTCTTTCTCGCCCCAAAGAGTTGTTTTTCGCATGTTGTCAACTATCGGCTTCCTAATGCTGGAGCTGAGACAATTACGTTTTGACTAATATGTAAGTATTCAGTCCTTAACTCGTTGGAATGGCCGAGATTGTTAAAGCGCGCGGACACAGCGCTTCACTTGGGAAGATGTCAGGTTCGAATGCCAGACAGGGATTTTAATTTGATGAATATGTGGTTCATAGAAAACTATTGAGGATTGTAGAAAATTTGTTAAAAATCAGTTCACAAAGTTATCTACTCACAAATAGAATCAATGCAGATAAATATACAGGACTTGTCTGTTTTCCCAAATTGCATCTTTAAAACATTTTTTCCAACTCTGTTATTTGATTTCTGAAACGTACGTCACGTCAAATCAATCGTTGTCTTGTGTGCATCTGTATGAACTGATTAAAGCAAAATTATTAGTATTTATACATTAAATTGAAATACTATTTAACCACAACCCATGCAATCAACTTACATATCCCTAACGGTTGCGAAATTATTAGTAGTCTCGCCTTACGAATACTTCGCAAGAAGAGAAAGTTATGTAATCGTACGCCGGAAAACGAATTTTCCATCACACTGCGCTTGTATAGCCTAGTGGTATCAGCGCCAGAACCGTAACTCTGAAGAACTATTTTCATGCTCACGCATTTTATGAACATTTATAAACAAGCACCTTTGAATAACCAAACTAATATTTCATCAAATTAATTGTCATAAGTAGTAGTTATCAATTTAATTGCAACAAAAACAGTAATTTCTTAAGTTTCTTTGATTCTACATTGACCTAAACATTCAGGGTTGGGCAGTATTTAAATACTTGTATTTGAAATACAGTATTTTGGAATTTTTTGAATATGTATTTTACAGAAACTTAAAATACTTCAAATACAGATGAAGACAGTTTAGAACGAGGTCAATTTCTTTTGGTTTGATTCCGCTAGTGAATGCACCTCGTTGAAACAAAAATAAAGGCTCCTTTCAGCTGTTGAATTTGTATTGTCTTTATTTTTAAATGATAAATGTAAATAATTAAAAATGCTGGACAATTATCCGGCAATAAAAAAAGTGTTTATTCATTATAAAACTAGTTTATGGTCATCCACACCAACCGAATTACTGTTTTCCTTTGCAGGTTTTATACATTCGCCAATTACGGGTTAATTGTCAGGTGATTGGTTTAAAAAATGAGTCTCTTAAAAAGCAAATTCCATTTCTTTGTTTTAGACATATTTTTGATACTCTCATTTTATATTTGAAAATGTTTATACCTATGGTCACAATACATTAAAATAGTTAATGTTCAGAAATTTGTATGACTTGATTACTAATTTAATATAATTGACAATTACAATATATTATTGCAATAAAAATATATAAAACAAAATTTTTATAGATTTACAGTATTTTGAGTATTTGAAGTATTTTACATAGGTTTGTATTTAGCACATCAAGTCCTAATGTATTTTGCGTATGTATTTAAATCCTTTATAAATAAGTATTTTAGCGAAGTATTTAAATTCTAAATTTAAAGTTTTTTCCCAACCATGTAAACATTGAACATTTACCGTAACAAACATTCCGTTATAACTTTGGGTATGTGCTGTACCCATAAAAGGCTATACCGAAGAAGGTTTGGTTTAGGCTAATGTTAATAATAATTGCATATGTGGAGGATAATATTTTTTATCCAATGTAATGTCACTTTCATTTCATGAAGTACATAACGTCTCAACGTAACTCGTGCATTCAATGTTCACTGCACATCAGACTCTTCCAAGCATTAATTTTTATCACAAATAAACATTACAGAATGATTAATTACATAATTGTAAAATTAATATTTGATAAAGAGTTTTCCATATTGAAATAAGAACAGTTTACCTTAAAAATATTGAGTGATGTGCCACACAACAATCTATGTGTTGGAATGTATTTTGAATGTATTTTTTTTACAAATCAATTAGGTGCTTCATATGAAATTTAAGAAACAACACAATCCAGAATGAAACTTATCCAATTGAATGAACTACTGGAATTGTTGAAGCACTCTCAATCCTGTGCAAACAGAAATTATACATCTATGCCCTTCTTCACAAAACCAGCAAAGTAATTTTTAACCATACACATATTACAAGAAATGCCATTTCATGATACCTATAATTTGCCGATGGGTCAGATATAGGCTTATCCTTCAACCTATAGAAGTATACACAGCATACAATGGTTCATATCACTGGGTTCATCAAATCAATAAGAAAAAATACTATTTCCACTCACCTGGGGGACATTCACCAATTTCTGATTTTATAGTTGCAACAGAAGCACTTTCACAGCTTGGCGCCAGAGGATCCTACAGCAAAGCATTAATAAATAGATGACAGTAAGATCTAAGAAAAAGTTTGAAGATTTTTCACCTTGCACAACCCTAGTAACTCTCACCAAATTACTTACTTGTAAGCATTATTCACTAGTTCCAAAGAATATGCTGCTTAGTATCACATTATGTACATTCGTACTTATTCAATACAAAGTATTGAAAAAAAAAGTTAAAATTTTTAGTGAGAGTTGGGTTTAGAGAATTTTGCCACATTTGCATTTCCTATTATTCACCACAAATATTTAACACAATTTTGGTGAGTTTTTGAGGAGTATTTTTGTTTATAGAAAACAATGAAATTGAATAAAAAAATATATTGCAAATATATCTGGTATTGTGGAATAGATTTGCTGCATGCCACTAGAGGATGACAACCAAGTTCATCAATGTATGGAATTGCTTATTTATAGGATAGTTTTTTGTTCCATTCAAATTCCATCCAAAATGTTCATACTTAAGAATGATTTAGAGTTTTTATTTACTCTATTTATAAAAATAACTTGGATATTGAGTTTAATTGCGTCTGAGCGTGAATGTAGCATGTGCGAAATTTTTGGAAAAAAATTATTTTGCTGAGAGATGTGCTTCATATTATCGTAAAAAGATATGACATATGGTTTCTGCATGAAATAATTATTGGTTTCCTTGAAGTAAACTAAGCATGATTATTATGTATTTGCGAGGTGCATGAGCAAAAGTGAAACATATTATGAATGATTTATGGGTTTTGCCGAAACTGAGACGGATGGATGAATTTTTCTAGGGAAGTGTTTTATTATAGTGGGGGGTATACCTTTGGGTGGTGAAGGATTTGTTAGAATGAAGGAATTGATGAGAGTAAGTTTGGCAAGTATAGATGAAATAAAACAGTGATGAAAAATGGGTATTTGAAAGAACTGAACATGCGTTAATGTTTTTCAAGAACAAAAGAGGTTATTTTTGATAACAGAAAAGCATTTGTCAAGCCGGGATCCAATATGACCTCGGATTTTTGGAGATATTATAATTGTCTAAGTGGTAAATAGCAACTTGTCATCAGACACTATTTATCAAGTACCTAAAAAGCATACTGGAATTAAATTAAAAGCCATTTATTAACACATTGACTGACATGAGGGTCACGGGTAGGCCTCAAGCAGTTTGCCTACGGCGGTGTAAGGACCACTGATGGGTGCCAACAAAACTCAAGGGGAGGGCCATGAGGGTCACGGGTGGTTCTCATGCTGGTGTGCATGTCAAAGTCTGTATCTTCCCATGGGAGTTTCAAATTAATTCAGTTTCAACTTTCCCTAATTGAGCGAAGAACAATATGTAATAGAATGCTCTTAGCATTCTAAATTACCGCTTGGAGCAGCGTTATTGTGCTGTGTAGGATTTGTTCCGTGTATTTTGTTTTTTCTTCAATACAGTTCCTTTTCTTACTAAAAGGCATTTAATATTTATGTATTTGTTTTTCCTTTGAAACATCCTGAATATCATTGAGAATTTGATTAAGTACTTACTGTTTCTAAAATTGTGGCTCACTGGTGATCATCATGTACGTACATGCGGTGCTATGACGGTCACCGGTGTCCCTAGAGTGTGAATCACATGTGTGGCATTTAATTTAATTTTTAAAACTATTTTTGTGACTATCTTCTTCTTTAGCACATGGCCCCTAGATGTTACCCTTCATTGTGCCTTTCGCTGTCAATGGGTTAATATTTAAACATCTGGCGTAAAAGTTTCATTTCAAACTTTGCTTTACAAATATGTAAGAAGAAAAAAGATATGAAAAAGAGTAAGTTTTACACTGTGGCAACTGAAAGTATTGGTGTATTACATTAAAATTCAACAAAAACAATATATGTGATAATATGTATTTTATAAATTCTCCATAGCCCAAATATTCCAAAGCTAATTTTCATCTGTATTAAGAATTCAATTTGTACAAGGGATAAGGACAGGGATCACAGAATTTATGAAAACGTGCAATGAATACATTTCTTCCGAAAATTCATCACATTGCTTTTAACTTTTTTTTTTAATGTTAAATAAATAGAAACGTGGAGTAAATAGCAATTGAATTTTCTACAAGAAGAAAACTATTTAATGCTAGAGAAAAATATGGGGAGAAAAGTTTAATAGTTGCACATGAGCAATGATGGTAAGGTAGAGTAATTGTAATTTTAGAATGTACAATGTCAACACTAGGAGGACAGCATCAATAATTTTGCCTGGTGACCTGCTTTTCTCTAAAATTCTTAACAATATATATGGTTTGTAAATTCACCGCTTTGTGACTTTTAATATTAAATCATGTTCTGCACATATAAAGAAAAATAGCCATGTACACTGAAATTTAACTACGATATTTACAAATATTACAAAAAGGACGAAGATCTGTCTTTTTGACATCCTACTGAGGGGAAAGTATGAGGGCTTTTAGCATCCTATGAAGGAAAAGTATGTGAAAACGTGATTTTTGGTAACAAACTGTAATTATTGATAAAAAACAGCTCCAAGAAACTTCCAGAGTCTGTACAATTTTATAAAGAAAATATGTTGCATTGACATACTTGATGAAATGGTGCACTTGCATACTGTGAAATTCGGGTGGAAGTGGTGGATAAGGCACATATTTTTCAATGTTCTGGGTATGGCAGTTAATCAATGCATGTATATTACACAGGGAGGAAATGAGAGAGAAAATATCTTGCAGAGATTGTGTCTTCAAATTTTTAGAAGAACTAACATCTGTCTACGTAACAAAAAGAAAACAAAATCATCTTCAAATAATCAGCACTCTTCAGAGTAGTGACATTCGCAAGACCTTCCAGATAGGAGGATGCAGAAAAGAACACGTTCAGGAACATTTGCTTGCACTTGTGCATGCTGCTTTGAAGCTTCAGGATGGTTTGATTAATTAAAATTTACCAAGTATCAAGAACTTCACAAGATAAAATGAAAACCATTTAGTTATGTTAAATATTAGAGTTATCAATTATTATAGTTATCCATTGTTACACATGTAAGAAAAATCTTAGCACAACAACAAAATTCTTTAACAATACAGAAGTTGAAGTTAAAATCCAAACGGTTGCATTGATGATTATGGCAAAAAAATGCATACCCATCAAAATGACAGGTTCTAGGTGGAAAGGAAATTACCGTCTTTGTAGTGTTAAAGTTAAAAGCAAAATACCAAGAAAGAAAGGTTTGAAATTTTGTGTGGATAAAGGGAGAAGATTATGGCTGAGCAAACAAGAGAATATCACGCCTTTTCAACGTAAAACAGAAAATTAAGCAATTTAAAACAAGAAATAATGATAAGAATAGGATAATAATAAAAATATCAATACACAAATTATAGATTTTCCAGATGTTCTCGGTAATTCAGAAATTAAAATTATTAATATCTATGTATGAACGAAACATGAAAATAATCGGTAAATACATCTACCTAATATCCCACTAGGAATCAAACAAGTGAAAAATAAAATGTCAACATGTTTTTACTATACTAGGAAGTCATAAGAAGGACTATTGAACTGTTACAATCCCGAGCCCATACTCAGTAATCTGAAATCTATTCTCAAACTTGGGAATTCAATAAAGCATCACCCTAATGTCAATGATCTGCATATTTTATTCACATGTATAATCGATATTAGATGATAAATTGCACAGGAAAGTTACTACTTCCACACTAATCCATTTGAAATAAACTATGAAAGGTTCTATCCATGTTAACTGAAGAAAATGAACATTACATCTATAACATAATAGCTTGAATTGTACACTGCATATTCACCAATTAAGTAAAGCCTGTTTTATATCCTAAACCATGAGTTTTGATGTGAAATGACTATTTAGAATTCTAACATGTGTGCAAATTAAGTGTTCAACTTCAAGTGTTACCCTGGTGGTCCCATTTAAAGTGATCCATAAACATCTGCAGACATTTGACTGCAGCAGTGTTTCAGTACTTCTTACTTTTTCGACTGTAAATTTGTGTTAACATTTTACTATATATTATTTGGTTTGTTCACAATCAAGTTTTGTACTTTTTAAATTGTTTTATAGCCTTTTAGAGAGAGTACAAATAATAACTACAACATTAAATATCATTATTAAAATCAATATTATTTTCCCTTTTTATGTTCAATATACTCTCCGAGTGAATATTATCAATTACGCAGCAGAAAAAATTTTACTTACAACTAAAACTTGTGTATAAATTTTAATTATTTAGCAACATCTGGCAAAGTGATGTAATGCAATGTAAATGTAATGTATGTGAATGAATCATAATGAGTAGAGCCCAGAAGTTTGGCAAAATGTTTTATTATTTTTATAATTTTATGACTTTTAATAATATGAATCACTTAATTGTACTTCTGGAGTTGTTTTAATAGTAACATGCTCAAACTTAACATTTACTTAATATGCACCAGCTAGCTCTTGACTCCTACTGGTTACTTGCAAATGACTGAAGAAGGATGGACATTGTTGAGAAATGAAAGAAGTTATTATTTTCTCTAGATTAATGTCTTGATAAGAAGGAAACAGAACAGAATTTGAATGAGCTCATCCTTCCCCAAAAAAGAAAAACTTATTATAATTAGATTACAAAAATTGTTTTAAAAAAAAATTTAATTACATTGAAAATTTGTCTTGTTCTCGCCAATGCACGGGCGAGATTTGTTATTGCAATTACATGCGATCTTTCCAAAGGTTTTGCCTGAAGGGCTGAAACATAACCATGCCAGGTTCTATTAGGCATTTGGCAAGAACTAAGAACCCATATTTTAATAAATTTCAATCACCAAAATTCAGTGACTCCACAGTAGATTTTCATTTTGCTTAGTTTAGTTTCTGAGTCCTTCTTTGGCATTTTGCCTTATTTGTACTTTTTCTACTTTCTCATATTTTTTTTTCCCTTTCCCCTCTTCCTGGCACCAATATGTAATCATCGTCATATGTAGTCTTTCTGTTAAAGCACAAGCTCCAGTGACAGGTTGTGTTCAAAATCTACAAGGGAAAGGAAGATGATACTAGTGAAGATTTTTGATATTTTTCACTGATGCTGACAGACATGTTTGCTCTCACACAAATTTTATCCTACGTTTGTGTATGGCCTCGGATCCCTTTTGACAACAGAGTTGTGTCTACAAAATATACCCTTCTTGTTCTCTCTTTTCTTCTGGCGATTACATAAGAACGAAATATATAATTCTGTTTTAATTGATGTCAGTTCAAGATTAAATAGAGAGTCCACAGTAGTATTTCATAGAGGTAGTTTCCTTCCACGTAAGTGCTAATGGAAATTTTATTAGAATAAAATTTTAATTAGAGTCATTTTTTATTAGAATAATAATATGAATCATTTTAATTATTAATATTTTTACAGTACTTTTAAATAGCGATTTTCCAATGTTTCCAGTGTTTTACCTTCTACTTTAACTGGAATATGCGTCTTTTTTGCATGCTTATTTTAGGGAGGGAGAAATCTTTTTGCCCGCTGTTTTTAGGTAAAATAAATGCCTGAACTTCTGGGCCCTAGTAATGAGCTGATGATACTAACAAGTGATAAATATGATTCCTACGCACTGTGCTGTGACGAGACATCTGTTTGGCTGAGAAAATGTTTCCAGCCTTGAGTAAATCATTTTTGACAAAAACTACTGATCTGTAAATCAACAGGTAAGGCAATGGAATTTCTAGCACAGAGTCTTACAACAATCACAAGGATGGGATTTGTTTATTTTTCATACAATTTTTTCTGTAATCTAAAGGTGTTACAGCTATAGGATGTGTTTCCCCAGTGAAAAACAAATTAAACTATTTTTTCTCCTCAGGGGTCAGCTACAAACTGGATCCTTCACCCCACCTGACATTACACCCACTCTCTGCCAACTGTATTTAGGGTCTTGGGAGGGGGCATGCATACCCCCACTCCCTCACCATTTCCTCTTTCCAGTTCTCCAGGAACCTACTTATTGATAACATGCTGACGTACCAGCTAGTTCTTGGTTACTGTCTAGGTGCCACTGTGATCCATAGATCCTTAGCAGAATGGCAGTTAATGACAGGATAGGGTACGGAATGATTGATGGAGTGATTTGGTGGATTGCATATTGGCACGAGAAGTAGAGTACCCTGAGAAAACCTGCCACAAACCTACTTTGCCCACCACAAATTCCAATTGGAACCACCTGTGACCAGTGGTTCAGTGACCAGTGAACCACCTGTGAAGTGGTAGAAGCCAAACAGTCTGACCACTACACCACAGGCTACCCTTGTTTCTTAAAAACATTATACCATATATCAGGCACAAATAAACATTCACGTCATATACACAAGGAGCAGGATGAGAGCGCACTGAACTAGAAAGAATTATGAACATGTAGCATAATGAAATTAATTCTGCATTAATTTATTTAAATGACGTTCTATTTCAGGTTTGTCTGAATTCAGAGATGCAAGAACTTTAATGTCTGATCATGTGCAAATTGCATATCATTTATTATCAATGGAGTATGGTTTATTTCAAACGGTGAACAGCATTGAAATGGATTTCCCTTCATTTACTATTAATTTATTATTACAAAACCAAATATAAATATCTAATACAGTAAAATGTAAAATTCCTTTATTGCAAAGAATATTCATACCATCAACTAAGATGAAGTGCCCAGTAGCCAACAAGAGTTGGCTAGAACGTGAAGCATGTTAAGGTGAAGAGGAATAGCAGATAATTCATGAAAAAATCAGACTGCTAGTAAATAGTTTCTATCAGTGAACAACAAGGTGTGTTCCACTTGTGTTCGAGTCCTCTGTATCTGTAAGAAACTAGTTGTAGCATACCATCTAACCTATCTTCACAATACAGTTGTCCCAAGAGGCAATGTTAATATGAATACTGGAAGGTCATCCAATTGGTCATTTTCAAACAAAAAAATGTATAGGAACATATGTCCTATTCTGAATGGGTCTTTGAGATAGATATGAAACCTCGTTATTTTTACCTGCATTTCTTCCACAAAATCTTTTTCTTGCTTCTCAATTGGCTGAAGAAAGAGAGAAATTGGTGGCTGCAACACCTCCTGCACACGAAATGAAAATTCTTCAACCACAGCAAATAAAAAATAATAAAAATAATCCTACTTGTGGTATTTGAGTAACCAGTGCCCATCTGTCACTCATAGTTGGACCATTTTTATGATGCCAATTGAAGCAAAAGAGGATATTTGATGCATTTCAGTCTCCTTGAGGGAAAACTGACCATTTTCCCACATCAATTCAAATAATTTTAAAGAACTTTTTATTTGGAGGATTTTAAGCAATTAAAATAAGTTTTGTGGGATTTACACATTTTAACCCTGACGATGAAACATGACTTATGTGTCTTAAAAAATTGCTATTACATCGTAGTTGAATAACTGTACTCACATCATCTTGCTTTACTGACTGCTGAATTGTATTGTGGGTGTCTTCCGCCTAAATAAAAAAAATAAAACAATGCTCATTAAACACATCACAATAAACATTGTTGTGAAATATGTAACCAGAATTTCCGTTCAAAGCATTAGAACCAAGCAGCTATTCGAATAAAAATCTAAAATAATGCACCAATGTTCAACTGGTGCACTCTGGCAAGCATTTTTTATTGATCATTGATGAAAACCTAGAATAATAGGTTACTTAAACAATGAACATTACTTAGATGCACTTGTAACCCTCACATCCTCCCTCCAGCCACAGTCAAAACCCCCTCTACACAAGCAATCAACTCCTTAGACAGCAAAAGCATATATGCTAACAATATGATACTACAGCAGTTACTCTTCTCTTCATGACCTGCTGTGTATCTTAAAAATTTTGTGGTTGGCTCTAAACAAGTTTTCATTGCATTGGACAAACAAAAATACTACTACCAAACTATAACTCACAATGGAATCCCAGGAAAAGATTTGTTCTCCTTCAACTGGTTCTTCTTTAATCTGGAGATAACAAAGCAAAATCATTGATCAGAAGTTAAGTTTACTCTGAACATTCCAACAAAATTCAACACTAAGTTTGCACACAAAATATCTATTAATTTTCAAGTCAAGTTATAAACTACTTGTAACGCTTGTAATCTTAAATAATATTATTTATTGTACATCAGGACAAGCCTGATAATTTTTCAGAATTACAATGTTTGTGACACTGCCATGCTTCTGATCCAACAAATAGAAGCAACAGGGTTTTCAATGCACAAACAAGATATTAAAGAACAGGTTTTTTTGTATAATTTCAGGCTGACCACTTATACACAGGTCTTTTTCACTGCTTTTAGTTTTGACTGGAACTGGAACTTTTTGATAGAAAACTGTTGGGTCCAACACATTCTTTCAAAGAAAATAACATTACTGGTTTTGTTTTTGTCTTCCGATAATTGTCTCGTAGAATCACTTCTGAAGACTAATTTTAAACAATTACATTTAATAACATGACTTAGCAATGTCGTTCCAGAAAACAATGTGTAAATGCAACTTCGCAAACTCGTTTCGTTATTTCTCAAATACGTTTTCAGATTGTGCATGGCTCACGCCTGAAGTAAAATTTTATTTTATTGGGATTTAATATAAATGCATAAAAATTGAAATTCTGAGATATGCTACTTAATACATTGCACTGAATGACTACTTTTCGTTTGCAACTGGTACGTAATTTACTAGCCATATTACCATTTCATGTTCACACATCAAGATTTATTACAACAAATGTACAAACGCTGTTTACCTTTTCTGTTTTAATAATGCTTTTTGCTACAATACTCATCTCTTTATCTCATCACAACCGATTACAACCAAGAGAGTATAAATTAATGGAGACTAGTGATGGTCTCCGGAGGTTCCCCAACTGTAGAATGAATCGATAATCCGATTATAACTTTTATAGTATAAGTATAGTATATACTGCGATTTTTCTAGGAAGAGCTCTCAAGATAACTCAAATCCCATCTTCGCGATGGAATATGTCACGGCATTTCGCGTCTTTTCTCGGTCTTGCCGGTAGAAGTCGCATGATCGCAAGCACTGCTTCATACGGTCGCGATTGTGCGAAATCTAGCGGAACAACTGTGAATGATACGAAAAGCCGTGACATCCCATCGCGAAGATGGGATTTGAGTTATCTTGAGAGCTCTTCCTACAAAAATCGCAGTATACTTGAAAAATAAGACAAAACTATATACCCCTTCGACTTCAGCGACATCACGCGGCGAGAGAAGGAACTTATCGCGGCTGATAATCCACAAATTTCATTGGGCCCAAGTGGATTTTATTTTTTTACTGTGTACTGTATATTTTTACTTTGTACTGACTTGTATATTTTCTTGGTATAACCGACGCCGGTTATACCAAGAAAATGTCAGTTGCTAAGAAAATATTCATGAAGGGTTTAACAACTCGTTAAGATTCATTTAATTTCAATGAACTTCGGGGAAAACCTAACCTTTTTCACAAGGTTTATCCGTGTGTAAATGAATGTCTTACAAGTTAAATATTTTAGTTACATGTTTTATCTCTTACATTCTTTCCCAATCGCTCAATTTTCGTTTTCATATTCCGTAAATTTTCTTCACCTTTATTCTTTTAACCAACCCCCTACTTTCTTTTTTTGGTGGCAATCAACAATTCATCGCTGTTCCACTCCACAATGTGGAGTCCACATGGCTGACAGCATTCCGATCTGGTTTTTAATTTAACACCAGAACACAATTGTTTTCACATTTCATTTCTGCACATTGGCATTTGACGTAAGGTGTCCTTCAATGATAAAAAATCTGTGAATTATGTTATTCTCCTCTCTATATTAGTGACAACCGTATGTCCATTTATAAGAATAAAATAGAAATTCATTATTTATTTTATACATGTATATAAATTTGTATGAAGTAGCATAGTAGATTTATTACATATGAAATAAAAACTTACCTTTAGTGTCATATCACTCTTAATTAACACACATTTGGTCATATCCAAAATTGTAGAGGTTTCTCCTGCTACTAAATAAATAATTACACCCATGTTAACACGAAAGAAATTAAATTTCAAAGAAACTCCAGAATGAAGGTTTACTGTGAAGTCTTCAAAGTTATAAATATGTGTCTTGTCACAAGATTGTGGAACTTGCACAATAACAAAATTGTGTAGTAAAACAATATTAATAATGAGCAGTTTCTATCTGAAGGATAGTTGGGCCTACAAAATGAATAACAAGTTCAATTCACAAGTTACAAATGTAACATACATTTTCTATTACTGAACAGAATTTGCAGGCAATCAATTTCCATCCATATTTAATTGTTTCAGAAGTTTCTATACTTTCAATTAAGATTGCATACATCCTCTGATGATTTGAGAATTTCATAAAATATTAATTGTATGTTTGGTATAATATATATTACCGGTATATAATATTTATTCATAGGCCTATAACATAAAATGTTAAATATGTATTTATTAGCACTGAATTATCTCAAACAAGGAAGGCACTATGTATCATTACTTACAGAACATGTAGGTGGTGGATTTCAATCGATGATCATACTTTTAGAATCACTAATAATAATAATAATAATAATAATAATAATTTATTGAGTCACATATACAATTACAATCGTGTATGACGAGTC
Organism: Acheta domesticus; assembly: GCA_031308135.1. Taxonomy (NCBI): domain Eukaryota; kingdom Metazoa; phylum Arthropoda; class Insecta; order Orthoptera; family Gryllidae; genus Acheta; species Acheta domesticus. The sequence goes on from JAHLJT010005437.1 coordinate 75,967,815, forward strand.
AATGTATATTGGGTGGAGGGAGGGAAGTTACATTTACTGTCCAGAAGCAAAGCAAGGGGCCATCTCAGCATTTGCTCAAAGGACCAGGGAAAGTGGACAGAAAAACCTGATCGAGATGGAGTCATTGCCCTAAGAATTATACTACAATACTTTTTACAGGTAGATTAAGATATTATACAGTATACAATTATTTTTAGTAGCAAAATATTTAACATTTTAGAATTGTAGTTTTATGTTTAATGTAAAATTAAAATTTACTTGTTACTGTCATTCTACTGCTACTATAATATAATAACTATAATATAATAATAGTAATAGTAATAATAGTAAAAATAACACATAAAATAGTACATAATATTAATTATCATAACAGCTACATATAAGTAATAATGTTAGCATATAATTGTCCATTCTTGAAATGGTAAGGAGCAGGAGGCAGGTTTTGGCTATAAACTAGGATGTTTATTTAAATAAAAAAAAGTGTTTCTTTATAAATACACGAGAAGAAAAAGTATGAAGACGAGTAAATTTTATAATGTGGCAATTGACTGAAAGTGTTGGTATAATATATAAAATTTCACAAACAGAATATACGCAAGTACATGCATTTTACATTTTGGTTTAGATCTGTATTAATTTCAGTTATAAAGAGAGAGGGGTTTGGGGGTGGGAACCCTAATAAGACTAAACTTTAAATATTTTTTAGTGAGAAGTGTTTTAGTGTGTACGAAAGACAAGGTATTTCCAAATTGGAGCAAGGCAGAGGGAGGCGGGATAGGGCGGAGGGAATATACAGTAGAATAGGTAGAAGTAGGCTCTGCCATAGGTCGGGAATACATGGCATTACTCTTTCTGTTTAATACAAAAGTATGATAAATACCCCGGCAACGCGGGGTTCTTCAGCTAGTCTATCTATATATAAATCTGGATGTTGGTATGTATATAAAAGCAAATGCTGAGATGGTCCCTTGTTTTGCTTCTGGACATAAATGTAACTTCATTTTTTGTGCACGTCTTCTGAATTTCAGTGGGAAATATAGTTATTCAAATTATCGTTATTCATATTATCGCGGCAAAAAGTATTATTCTTTCATGAAGAACGTGAGGGTTCAGGGCAGGAATTTATAGCTAATTTACCTTTGAAAATATATTTTATTATATAGGAGCGAATATTTTGTCAACAAAACTCGAAAAAAACCTCTCTTTTCTGTATTCAAAATTCTACTAAAATATGGTTTAGGATAGAGACCACAGAATTATGAAAACGTGCACAAAATTCACTTCTCCCCATGGCTCGTCATACGCAGTTTTTAACTGTTTTTTGACGTAAATAAATAAATAAATAAACAAAACTCCTACACCGTTGGACTGATCTCCATGAAAGTTGGCCCTTCTACGTGTTTGTTCACTCAGGTTTATGTGTTGTTAATTCTGTTGTAACTGTATCACATATGTGGAACATACACTGAAAAACATACACAAAACAGAAACCAAAACAAACAACAAAATATATACCCTAGAAGTTACTTTAAAATCCCTCTTTAAAGAAAAGGAAATTTCTCTCTTTTTATACTGCATATGCCTTTCTTTCCTTAAAATGATTGTACTGATTAGAATGGCCATTCGTTATTCTTTAGAACTAATCACAATCTTGGCCTTGAACAAAGTATTTTATCTTCTCAGAAAAAATACATAATTAAAAGTGCGTGAACTTTCGTGTTTGACGCCTTCTGCTTGATCTCACGGCACCAAATTTGCTGCTCCTCGTCCTCAAACCAGCCTCCCCCAGTGGGCCGCTCGCTCGGCCCGTTTTACATAAATATCAACGTCCCCGCGCTGAATCTTTTTTGTCGCCGTTTTCCGAAACTGCACGAAATTATCACTTATATGTCGCGCACTCCTACACAACAAGTTTAGTCTTGCTCCTTTCGTGGCAGATTAAAATAATTTAATACTTCGAGACTAATTCTGTTCACCGCGTAATTCACACTACTTAAAATCACAAAACTTTAAAAATTCAAACATTGTAGCCGCGAACATAGTTCCTGCGTGCTATGCCACCTCGAGACGCAATCTGATCATTAACCAGTTATTGGGGCGGTCGATAAAAGTATTTATATTTTTGTTGTGAATGGTAATTTCTGAGAGCTTTCATTTTTTAATTTAAGAGTTGGCATTGTTGATTAGTCCAACGACATATTCTGTCTGATGGTCGTTTAACTGCCGAGATTTAGCGTTGAGCTTCTGTGGAATTTTCTGTCATTATGTCGCGCACTGAGAGGTACGTTATTTCTGTATTCTATTGTCAATTTTATTGAATCTTACGTACATGATCCGAAGGGTGCGTTTGCTAAACAAACCCCTTTCCCAGGGCTGAGATTTTAAGACGCAGATTTCTATTTATTTATTTATTTGTCAAAAAACAGTAAAAACTGTATATGACGTGTGGGGAAAGAAATTTATCTGCGCACATTTTCTTGAGGGTCAGAATAAAAAAAAAATTTTTGGAAACAAAAATATTTGGAAAATGTTTGTTCCCGAGTTATAGAAAATCAATTTTAACTGTAAATGAACTACAAGCAAAAGGCGTGCTCAACAAAACGTGCGCACAGTGAAGCTACATTTACGTCCAGAAGCAAAACAAGGGGCCATCTCAGCATTTGCTCAATGGATCAGGGAAACTGGACAAAAACCTGATCGAGATGGGGGTCATTGACCCGGAAGCTGAAGTACATTACTTGTTACAGGCGTATTAAATATTTTTTTAAAATGTATACAATGCAAACGTAAACTAATTCATTATATATCTTTGTTTTGTTACATTAAACATTATTTTTCTTTTTCACGATCAGTATAGTCTCTAATTGTATAGAAACAGTTTTGCAGCAGAAAAGATTTCGGAATGGAATTCTTTTATTTTAATAATCGAATATTCGGTATCGCCACAACACATTCCCTCCGACACGGGTCGCCATGCACGACAAACACACGGGTGGGCGTTCAGCATACAGAGAAGGCCAGTGAGGAAGAAAAAAGGAGTGAAAAGAATGTACGTGACGTGAAATGAGAAATAAGAAGATTGAAAAATGGAGAAAGGAACACTTGAGAGCCTTCTCTGCATCCCCCCGTCAGGACGTGGACCACCCCACTTCGACGGGACGCAAAATTAAATGTAACTTTCATTAGTCGTATCATAAATATTTATTTCACACAGCCTTGAGTTAAATGTTTTGTCAGAGCATGCGTGGTTTGCTGAAAGTTCAATTTTTGGCAGAAATATTTTAATGTTCAAATTATCTGTGAATGCAATAAAGAAAATAAAATGCCTTCGTCTAACTGCTTCATAAGATTACAATAGACTGCTCTGGCTTTTTGCTGCGGTATTGTCTATTGTTTTCTAAGTTTTACTTGAGTTTTTATTTCTTGGCGCGTGGGGTCCTATTTTCACAATGGAATATCTCACGGCATTTCCCGTCTTTCTCGGTAGTGCCACTAGATCTCGCATGATCACGACCGTATCGAGCCAACACCCCCTGGATATAGAAAGCCTCCACACTGATTAGTGACGTCATCAAAGGTAGTCCGACCGGACAGCTGCGCAAATTGCAGTTATACTAAGAAACCCTTACTTCGTTTCCAATTACTATTCTGGAAATGTATTAAAAAAGATATGTTCATATTTAATGTTCGCATCAGTGAAATTTTATACTATATTTGTTTCAAGAATCCATAAGAAATTCGTTTGAATGCATTTACCTTCAAGTTCTTAAGAGTGATCTCAAGAACATATTTTTGCAGATACTTTACACCGCCAAGTATTTAACATTATTACAAGGAATATAGTGAAAACATATTGAATAATAAAGTAGTAAACATACATTGAATAATAAAGGTAGTATGTTATATACAAATCATAATGTATGTTCAAAAAGTCCAGTCACATTTATTAATACATTAACACATATACAATATTATCAAATTATAAATTATACAGTCAATTTTTTCAACTTTCTTTCAGCAATTTTACAAAATATATGGTCTTGGATCTTCTTGCAATTTAAAAAAATGTATTCATTGTTGACAAAACTTAATTATTTGTTCTAAATAATGTTCACTAGGACAAATACCATAAAAAAGCACATATTAATTTCCAAGCTCTGACATTTCAACCTCCGACAATCTAATCTCTCAATTAAAATAAAATTTTGGAATGTGATGAAATTGAAAATAAAATCCAGCATCGCACTATATAATTAAGATGGAGCTAAAATTGTTCTTTTTATAAACAAGAATTAGTTCTATTTTTCCAATAAAAATCTTGAAATAACTTTTATTTTCAGTTACCCGCTTTACTACATGGAGAGTATTAAATTCCTGATAAATTTTCAGACACAAAGTCATCTTCAGTAAAACATTTTTCTAATCAAAAACATATCCAACATGTCTTAAATTCAATTAATTTTGCTAATGTTTCTTGGAAAATGTTGATTTCTTAATTTCGTCACAGGAGCATTTTTCTGTATTAACTAAAATTCAAAGCACGATCTACAACTTCCGAAAGAGAAATCACTGGATGAGGATTCCACAATAGTTTTAAGAAGGAAACACGATCATCACTTTGCTTAACAATTGTCCAAACTGGAAACACTGTAACTTTCCTCAAAATTTCCAACTTTGTACAAAGAAACAGTTAAACTTGCTGCAAAAACCACACTACAGCAACTTCAGTTATCAGTTGGAAGTTCTTCAGCCTTCTTTTCATTTCTGCTGGAGTTTCTTGCCTTGTTTGCTAGAAAATGAGGTAGGGTAGTCAAGAAATCCCCCACAATTTTTTTAATTGAGAGACACTCAATTTAGACAATGATATTTCGCCCGTCGTATCGCACATAACTGTTTCTCACAGTGTATCATTCTCATAAAAGTGGCGATGGCAAACCTGTAAAATATTGCAAAATATTAAAACCTATTTAATACTAGTAAATAATTAACAGCAAAAGCATTTAAAAATCAAGAAAATAATTAACAAAGTACAATAATAAGACAACCATCGGATTTAGCAAGAACGGATTAAAAATTAATTTTGAACAAATTTAGTATCTTAAGTTCTGCTACAATGTATAACCTAAAAGTATTTGAAATTTTTTAAATGATCGTTTCTGTAAGCCTTGTTATTTGAACTGTGTAATGTTTTAAGAGTAAAACTCACTGTAATTAGTTGAGTTCAAACTTGGTCTAATAGAAAATAAGAATTACTCGTTTTTGGAACATGTTGCAGAATATCCTAAAAGGTTTTCCGCAAGGAAATGACTACGAATAAATTGAATACTTACAATGGATGTTCTTGAAGAGTTGTAATTCCGTCGATGTTCCGCAGGTCATTTTCGTCGCATTTCAGTATCTTTTGAGAAACCAAATAGGCCCTACATTGACTTTAAACCCTTATAAGCGCAACGCACGGCAGTTAAGTACAGCGCATTTATATCGCTTTTTGGAAGAAACATCACTGATATGCTACCACGAATACTTAAAATGAATACTGAATATCTTCACCGATTAGAAAAATCTTCACATCTTTCAAATTACAACACACCGTTGCTATTAATACAACTGACCATGTGGAAATTACGTTGTTGACTAGGACTACCCTGGGCGCCATGACACTACGTCACAAGCTCAGTGTGGAGGCTTTCTTTATTCAGGGGGTGTTGATCGAGCCAGTACCCTCTCCACACAGGCCTTGGCGCTACGTCATTTCCGAACCGACTACGTCACGAGTAGGTATATTGCAAAATGTCTGTAGGGGACCGGGTATTCTCGTAAGATTCCTCGTTGTTAGTTTCGCTGCATTTTGCTAGTTCGTGGGTTTGCGAAACTGCGTGCTGTGACTTTCGAATATATTTTTTCCGTGTTGTGTTCCTTACTGTAAGGGAAATTATCCAAGGGGACCAAAAGTGCAAGTATTTTCCGTGTTGTGTGAAAATAAAAATGCAGAATTACGAAGGAAATGGCTCAAGGCTGTGCCACGTGATTTCACACCTTCGAAATATACAAAGGTTAAGTTAGATCATTTAGAATTATTAAACATATTATAGCATTATTATGTACATCCAAATATTTTGTTTAACGTTATATTTATGATACAGATACGCGTTTTATTATACACATTTTTTTTCAACTACTCAAAGTGAGGTTAAGTGTATAGTTGGTTACAGAAACTAATGTTACGAAATGTGAAACCAATTTGTTGAGGACTAAAAAATAAGGTGAACTTTAATATTGTAGCCTTATTTTGTTCAATATAACAATCTTGGAATTACGAAGAAGTAGATAAATAACAAGGGGAGCAAGATGAAGGGAAACATTTGATTTAATAGAAAAAATCTCATAAATATTGCAAACTGTTTACGTTAATGAGTTCAGATTGATTTAATTTTATTTTAATATTTCTGTTACTTTGTGGAAATATTTTTGAGTATGAAATAAATTTTGTGATTGTAATTAACTATTTTTTCAATTAATTCTTCCTGTTTGGATGGTTAATTTTTTTTGCACGATCGTAAACTTGGAATTGAAATTTTTTCAGTTAGTCCTAAATAGGTCAAAGGACAATTATGACTTTAAAGGCAACTAGTTCTATTTTTCCAATTTTATCTCTTGTGTTGTTAATTAAAAGCTTTTTATTGGAAGCTATATTCTATATTTAATTTCGTATTGTACAGTACAGTATTTACTCAATTTACTTGTAATGCCAGGAATATATGATAATATTACAGTAGGAAAATTATTTTTATTATTTTATTTATAATAATTCTTAGTTCAATAAATTTTCTGTATATCAAATCAAAAACTCAATCTCATCAAAAAGTTGCTAAGTGAACCTTTTGTTGGTGTACTTGATATATTTTATCATTAAGTTTAAATGGTATACAATTTAAATCATGTCTAGAAGTAAGCAGCATTTCTTATTTGGGAATTTATTTAATTTTTGGATTTTATTTAAATAGATATCTATGGCTTGTAAATGGGAAATGGGAAATGGACAATATGCCAAGAGATGTAAGAATTTAGACGTTCGAGATGTTAATTTCTTCAGTATCATTAACAAATTCAAAACTTTTTATGAAATTTTTAGTATTTCTATTTAAGAACATGTTTCATAATAAAATCTAAATATTTACAAGAAGCATTCAAAAGTATATCTATATTTGTTTATATTCCAATTCCCCATGTATTCCGGCAAATTACGTAGCAATTAATGAAGTTAAAATGTGTATACTCAATACCTACTAAAAGTATTAGTAGGTTTTGTTATACGTCGATTTTTCTTTCTTGGCGCGCGGGCGGGGGTGTCAATAAAATGGAATATCTCACGGTACTTCGCGTCGTTCTTAGTTGTGCCACATGAGTTGCATGATCGCGACTATCGTGCAGTGCTGGCGATCATGTGACTTCTGGCGGCACAACCGAGAATGATCAGTACCCTCTCCAGGGGTGCTGATCCAGTGCCTCTGGCCCCAGTGATCCAGTGCCCCCTAGAATACAAAGCCTGGCGACGGGCAGCCATCTTGCCAATGGCGTCATGATGAGTAGGCCCACCAGCCCCGCCGCGGGCCTACGATCTATGCTGAAGTTAATAGCAAGAGCATTTCACAATATATTTCTCCCTGGCACTTCATTTTACACCAACAGATTTTGGTAACGACAATCGAAGGATTTGTTTTTTTTAGAAATACGTTGCTTTTATTTCAGGAAAATGTTTATTTGAAAGAAAAAAAAATAAAACTTTTCCTATAACTATCAACAAAATTAGAACCAGGAGTTAATAAAAATACACTTTGATTAATTTTAGGAATAGTAATTTATTTTCAAGAAAATCATATCACAATTTACAAATATTATTCAATACATATTTTGTGTTACACAACAAAATATTTAAGTAGTTTCTCAATACATATGCGTATGCGTATACATATTATGCATACATATTCCTACATTAATACACACAAAAATTATTTTTACAGAATAGGCGATTTAAAATATTTTGGGAAAGAAATGTACAGAAACAGAATCATGTTGCATGCTAGATTTTGAGTTTACATATCACGTAACAATTATGTATTTGTTAAAACATATAAGACATCTCACATAACGTAATATTTGAAGCTCTGAATGAAACACTTGATAAGGAAAATGCATTTAAAATACCGAATGAGGAGATCCTGCTAGCAATTAATGTTGAATAACAAATTCTTCATGTTCAATGATTCTTGTTACAAACAAAAACAGGGGACTCCAATAGGTGGATCCATGAGTTATCTCTTTTCTGAATCGGTTATGCAGCAGACACAGTAATCGTAAGTCAAAATGAAGTAATATTTAATGCTAGATATGTGGATGATACGTTATTATTTGTTGATGAGGCAAAGATTGAACCCATTTTTCAACAATTCAATAACTATTACCAAAACTATCACTATCATTGTCACCGTTTGCAAGTTTTAAGCATTTTTTTAAAATACCTACCCTTGAGTTATTGTTAGGTATGAAAGTTTTCTCTCTACAAATAGCTCTGATCCACGCACTCCTTGGCTCTTTCTCTTGGGAAAGCCGAACACACTAACAGCAGGGACGTTTCGGTAGTTGCCTTTACAATTGGGCTCACAACACTTAAAAGTTATTGTGATGAGCTGTAAATGAAACAATGAGGGTTTGAATAGTTCCGAATTTGTTAACATCTGTTAACTGTGTAATCACCTAAACACTATATGATCAATATGCACAATAACCTAGAAGCTTCTTAACACGTTTTTACAAATTGAAGCACAAATATATCATTTGTTTATATTTGCCTTAATTTTAGATCTAAGACGTAAAGTGAACTTAATCAGAAACTACTTGTACTTACCAAGTTCGAATTTCCATAATTAAAAATAATCCAATTGCTGAAAAATCACAACCAACACAACATAACACAAAAGCAACACGCATAACACACGGAGTATCCGGCCGGAGAGTCTCTTCGTGGGCCTACTCGTGCTTACGTCACAAAATCGTCGCCAGGCTTTGTATTGCAGAGGGCACTGGCTGATCGAGCAGAGTTGGCGATGCCGTGAGATATTCCATCATTAAGGTAAGCCCTCACGTGCCAAGAAATATAAAACCCAAGTAAGGCGGTACGTGTTGGAAGAGAAAGTTGTATTCCCCCTATATTTTTTAGTATGTTGTGCTTTACATGATATTAATAGAAATTTATACATTTTTTATGGACAACGGCCGTACTTTATACTTTTAAATTAAGTTTAATAAAATTAGCAAAAAACCGGATTTTGCAGCTACCGCTGTAAACATGTCTCATTATCGGATTCGTGCCAATTCGTGCGATTTTATAGAATGATCGTCAAGCAAATACTGTAAATATCATCAAGAGATTTGAATGAATGTGGGGTATTGTGAAATGTATAACTTATCTATACTTTTTCATTCATTTTTTTACATACATTTTCTTATTTACCGGCACGAACATTCATTAAAAACATGTTTAACACAAAAAACATAATTAAATCAGGGCTTATAATAAAGTGCATACCTTCTGTAACATGCTCGATTTTAAAATTTCGATGATTACTTTCACAGAACAAAAATATTTGCCTTTAACTCTGCACTAAAATTTTTGTCCGGCATGGCTGATCGCGGTAAACCCAATAGAGCCATATTGGGAATACAGCTTTCACTTATAGATTTCGGCCGGTCGTACGTATGGCATTTGATAGTCCTTCCAATAGTGTTGCCAACCTAAGAGCTAACAATTCTCAAGTAGAAACATTTTTTTCGATTTTTTGGTCAGATTTTAGGCATTTCTTCCCAATGTGCGCTGGGCTGAAAACCTCCGGGAAAACTCTCCCGTTCATAATTAAAAGGTTAACGGGTTTTTAATTCCTATTTTTGTTTATATATTTTAGTTTTATATTTAAAATACTAACTAAAATTTTTTAACTCTAAAAAAATTACAAACAGGAATTATCTAATCTAAAAAATCAGCCAGTATTCTCTTAAGTTTCCGAATTTTCAAAGCGTTCCGTTGCAGGAAAGTTTGGGAAGCACTAAAGCAATCAATGTTCCGTGAAGCAAAAAATTACGATTTGACTTAGATCGTACTGAAATATTACGTCGATAAATATATTTTATATAAAAGAGTTTGAACATTATGAGAATCTTTTGCATGGATATTTTTTTCTGCTGCATCTAATATCACTCTGAGTGCAAGACCGAAGACAGTAGTGTCCAAGGAATGGCAGGCGATGAGCAGGTAGGGCGACAGATGGAGAGGAATAGATCAAAAGAGATAATATATTTAGTTCCGAGCATTTAGGTTCGTCCGAAGGAGGTACAGAGTTTGGAAGAGAACTAGGAAGTGTATGGTAGGATGAGTCTTGATCATGACTGCCGAGGATGTGGAAGGAGGAAGGTAGATGAGAATGTGAAAGCTCGCAATCGCCTGCACCCTTTCCGGCAAGATCACGTAAAGTGATTTTTCATCCTCTCTAGAAAGTTTAGCTCAAATAATTAAATATGTGTGCCAATAAGGTGCACTTTTAATTGGTTACCTCTCGATAAAGGAAACCACGGATATATAATTACAATAAATACGTTTTATCAGGTTGAAGCTCCACTTTTTAATTTATTTATTTATTTGTCAAAAAACAGTAAAAACTGTATATGACGTGTGGGGAAAGAAATTTATCTGCGCACATTTTCTTGAGGGCCAGAAATAAAAAAAACAAAAAAAAAAACGAAAAAATGAATTTAGAAAATAATTATTTTAGAAAAATAAAGATATTTGAAAAATGTTTTTTCCCGAGTTATAGAAAATCAATTTCAACTGTAAATGAACTACAAGCAAAAGGAGTGCTCAACAAAACGTGCGCACAGTGAAGCTACATTTACGTCCAGAAGCAAAACAAGGGGCCATCTCAGCATTTGCTCAGTGGATCAGGGAAACTGGACAAAAACCTGATCGAGATGGGGGTCATTGACCCGGAAGTACATTACTTGTTACAGGCGTATTAAATATTTTTTTAAATGTATACAATGCAAACATAAACTAATTCATTATATATCTTTGTTTTGTTACATTAAACATTATTTTTCTTTTTCACGATCAGTATAGTCTCTAATTGTATAGAAACAGTTTTGCAGCAGAAAAGATTTTACTTTTAACTTAAATTTGTGTATTGACTTTAATTGTTTTATGTCATCTGGCAATGCGTTGTAAAGTAACGTACATGTATTGTATGTTGATTTCTTGTACTGAGCTGTTGATACTGACACTTTAACTGAGCACTGATACTGACTAATATAAAAAATCATACAGTAACGATCATTTAGAGCTAAGAACGAAGACATTTTCCATGTCTTTCAATTAATTAATAAAAGAAAGGAAGGTTTTGTACAGAAAACATTTTATTAAAGGAAAAATTTTAACTGAAATTTTTGCACAGAAATCATGTTTTATACAAGAAACATCAACATACTTGCGTCTGAAACATCTCTCGTCGGCGCCAGGAAAAAAAACTCTTGAAGCAGAACATCGATCCTCAGATCAAACAGTTCTAATCACCCGTGTGAATGCGCTTATCAATTTTAATGTTTGATTTTGAGTGAAGCTCTTTTCACAAATCGATCACTAAAAAAGTTTTCTCACCTGTGAGTGGGCATGTGTTTTTTAAAGTCTGATTTTCGTAGGAATCTCTTCTGGCAAACAGAACACTGAAAAGGTTTTTCATTAGTGTGGGTACGCAAATGCACTCGTAAATATCCCTTCTTTGAAAAGCTTCTTTCACAAATAGAACAATGAAAACGTTTTACGCCGCCAGTGTGAATGCGCAAATGACTTTGTAAACCTGCTCTTACACTAAAACACATTTCACAGAATGAACACTGATAAGGTTTTTCACCAGTGTGGGTTCGAATGTGCTTAATTAAAGTTCCATTTTTACTGAAGCTCCTCCTACAGATGGAACACTGAAAAGGTCGTTCACCCGTATGAGTGCGCATGTGGCCCTTTAATGTTGCTTTTTCACGGAAGCTCCTTTCACATATGGCACACTGAAAAGGTTTTTCATTGGCGTGAGTGCGCATATGAATGTGCAACGAACCCTTTGTACAGTAGCTCTTTTCACAGTCGGCACACTGAAAAGGTTTTCCAGTGTGAGTACGCATATGAATTCGTAATATTGCTTTCTGACGGAAGCTCTTTTGACAGATGGCACATTGAAAAGGCTTTTCCCCAGAATGGATGAGCATGTGACGTTTTAAGCACAATTGCTTAGTGAAGATCTTTGCACATATGGTGCACTGAACAGGATTTTCAGAGTGGATGCGCAAGTGCTCTCGTAAGCGGTCAACTCTCAAACTCTTTGCACAGATGAAACATCGAAAACGTTCATCACCACTGTGGCTGCGCAAATGATTTATGAGGCCCTGTTTCTTTCCAAAGTGCATCTCGCAGATGGAACATTCAAAAGATAGTTTTTCTGTGTGGGTTCGCATGTGATCTCGCAATTTTCCTTTCTCACTGAAGCTCTTCTCGCCGATGGAACATTGAAAGGGATTTTCACTAGTGTTGGTGCGGATGTGGCTAAGTAATCCACGATCTGTCAACAAACAACATTGCGATCAAAAACATGAAATCCTACGTGTTAGAAACACTGTACTGCAATTGCACCAATTGATTTATTGGAGTATTTGAAGCTTCAGGAGACAATTTTCCGTGGTCTCCGGGATTGATCTAGATATTTCCTCAATTCAATGCAAACCATTTAAAAGTACTTATTTCTATAATATTCTGAATGGTTTTTGTGATTTTTTTAAAATAATCTAGGCAAAAACAATATTTAAAGATTGAGAAAAAATCCAAATTGTTATTTAAATATCTTGTTTGAACATAAGCCAGGATTCTATTCTGATGCTGCAGAGCCTGTAGCGGCACGTCGTGTAAGGTAACAAAACATAATGTAATAAATAAATGTTCACAACAGTATCTCAACACACGGCCATTTTGAGATGGCTTTCGAATGATAAGACCTTTGGTCAAATTTTAACGCTACCTAAGAAATAACATTGAATTTTGTTAGAATGTTGGAAATTTTAGTTAGCTTATAAAAGAAACTTTGCAACTTCATTTATCTTCTGAAAATGAAATTTTTAAAATTAGTTTTGTTAAAATTTAGCCATTGTAATACACATTAAGTTTTGTCACCGATCGAGCCAAACGTCTCATCTTTGGCTAATGGTTCTGACTGTATTCGGTCTAACATGGCGTATATTAGTACAGGTCTGCCTTAACGAGATACTGTCCAACGTCACACGTTCAAACAAAGTCTTTCAGTAAACATTTGTATTTTTTTTCTTAATAGTAGGGCGACCTGCTATACTCATTTTAAGAGTATTATACTGCTTCAGAAGTACGTATATTCCATTATTTGCAGATACATTCCATTCTGTTATTTTTACTCACTGTTTCATTAAAATACGAACATGACATAACTGACACGAACTACGTGGTACCAAAATGAGTTAAATGGCAACCCCTCAAATGGAACACGTAGAAGAACCAGTTATTGATTGATACCCGGAATAAATGCTGATTGTGTTAAATTGTATAGTTTTACTAAAATATATTGGCGGAAAGTTCGTTAATTGTTTGAAAATTGTTAAACGGAACAAAATTTGGTAGTGAAGAATTTTGGCTGAACACGATCAGGATTTTTTAAGGCAAAATCATACCAAATTATGCAAATGCTACATGGATTTATTTTGCATAAGCATGTCACACTATATGGTTTGCATAAATGCTTTTTTACAAGTCCCTTACTAATTTTATGATCATTATGTTTAATACTAATTATCTAGGACCTTACGTTTCATTATTTATTTGTATATATCCTGGCAAACAGTTGTATTAATAGTAGTAGTAAAGTAGCACGTTTTACGGCCGCATTGGTACTCATTATATTTGCAAATTTGTAGACTAATAGAAAATTATACTTAAATCAATGTATATAATCTTGACAAACTGTAAAAATGGAAAATCTTGATATTCTTACACTCACGCCCCCCAGATACTCTTTTGAGTAAAACAAGGATCTTGTCACCGGATCTTTAGAAATTAGTTTTTGACTAGATTAGTGCAGAACTTTCACAAAAATCATGTCATGAGGTATATAGAACTAATGTCAAAAATTCCACGTTATTGAACCCACACCAATTACTTTATTTGAAGTTTAAGAAACAACACAAAGCGGAATGAAACTTTTCCAATTCAATTTACTGGAAGTGTTGGAGCACTCTTCAACCTATGCAAAATGGAAATCAGACACGTTTGCCCCACGTTTACAAAACCAAAAATATGATTTCAACTCTAAGAAATTACAACAAATATATTACGATCCTCATGATTTGCCGATGGATCTAATAATACTAATCTTCAACCAATGGAAGTATACGTTTTTTCTTTAAAGGGTTTGTAATTTGAGACAAGCGAACTGAGTTTACCAAATCAATAAAAAACTAGTGGTGCTACAGAATGGCACAGACTTTCCCGTATTAGTTTTCTATTTTCCTGGGTCTTCGCTAGCTATTCGGAATTGCCACATTCTCTTTCTTGCCAGCTACCATCTATCATCGCCAAAAGTACATTTTTTGTCATTTTCTTAATTTTTCGGTTTCCTATTGGTAGAACAGAAACATTAATTTTAGAATATTAAAGAACACAAAAACCTAGCCGTAAATGGCAATTTTCTTTAAAAATTATGTGCCGTTTAAGAGAAAATGGCGTTTTAGCACTACTAAAAATGCGAAATTTGAAGCTCATTTTCACAGAAAATTTTTGAGTTTTCAAAATACTTTATTTGAAGTTATTTGAAGCACTTACACTCACAAATATAATCATCTTTACAAATTGCGGATAATGTGCATATTAAAGATGTGAGAAATCTATCAAAAAATTTACATTTATATAATTTTTGAAAAAACCAAAACAAAACTCAAAATAAACTTCACGCTATACTAATGAGTGTAATTAGCACTATCCGTCACAAAAGTTTCAAGGAAAAAATTGCAGCCACATACGAGAAAATGACGTTTGAGCATTTCTGAAAATGCCGAAATTTGAGCTACTTTTCACAGAAAACGGTAAGTGTTTTCGAGAAACTTTACTTGACATTATTTAAAGCATATATACTCGTAAATATAATAATGTAAAAAAATCGCCGATAATGTAAATATTAACGACGTGAGAGACAAGTAAAAAAAATTACATTTTGGTAATTTTTGAAAAAACCAACCGATAGACCAAAATGGCTTTTATGTCATTGATAGAGTACATTTACCACTATCCCTACCAAAAGTTTAAAGAAAAAATTTGGAGCCGTTTTTGAGAAAATTTTGTTTTTGTAATTTTTTAAAATTGCACATATTGCACGCAATATTGCACGAAAACTACCAAACTTTTGAGAAACATTTACATGACCTTTATGAAAGAACTCAATATGCAGAACAATTTTATTTGAAGAAAAAATCTCTATCTTCAATTTTGTAGTTGGAGAAAGACGCCGAAAAAAATTCAAACTTTCACAATTTTCGAAAATTCAGAGCTGTACGTGAAAATCGGACCTATGCCATGTTAAAAAGTGTATTTTCCTCTATTCATACAAGAAATTTAAAGAAAAAATTTGGAGCCGTTTTTGAGAAAATGTTGAAAATCCCCGGGGGGCTTCATATAAAGTACCCCCAAATTTTAAAAAATCTTTTTCAAAATCACAAAGCTTCGACTAGAATCAGATCGACTGGGGAATATCAATTTTGAAGAAAATCGACCGAACGGTTTAGGCGCTAGCGTTGACCACAGACGGACAGACGGGCGGAATGCCGTCAATCGATTTTTAAGTATAAAGAAGCAACAAATCATGGATTTTGACCACACCACGAGATAGAGGATTTTTTTTCTCTTAATTTAGCAACTGGTTTTATCCACTTATTCGTTTTCACGGCCCGGCAATTAATTTTTTTCCGCCGAAAATTGGCCATTTTTTCGCGCAGCATTACATAACTTTCCCTATACTACGTATATCACTCCGTGTATACGTACGTATACGGGAAAGTAAAAATTCCACTCACCTGGGAGACATTCGCCAATTTCTGGTTTTATAGTTGCAACGGATGTACTTTCACTGTTTGGCTCAAGAGGATCCTACAGCAAAGCGTGAGTAAATCAAGACATGGTAGTGAGATGCAAAGCAAAAGTTGGAAGATATTTAACCATGTACAACCGTAGTAATTCACAGTTACTAATTTGTAAGCGTTATTCACCAAATGCAAAGAATAGCCTGCTTAATGTAGCATTACTTATATTTATACACATTCCATACAATGTATTGAAAAAAAATTAAATTTTAGTAAGAGTTCAGTTTAGGGAATTTTGCCCCTTTTGTATTTTCTACGAGTATTATTCATCAAAAATATTTCATACAACTAGTGTGTGTTTTTAAGAGTCTTTCCATTCATAGAAAGCAATAGGTTGAATAAAAAATATACTGCAGATATTTTCCAATTTTGTTACACGCGGCCTCTCCTTAAAACGTTGCTATATCCCAACGAACAAAAATGATTTAATTTTATTTGATTTATTTGGCCAAAAACAGTAAACAACTGTAAGTGATGTATGTGGGAGTAGATTATTTGCGCACGTTTTCTTGAGTCCCAGAACCCCTTCCCAACATTTTAGCTATAAATACCATAGTTGAAAGATCAATACATGAAAAACAAATAATACAATTTAAAAAGGCGCGAGATTAGCGACATTTTCGTTCCCGAGTTATAGAAAACATTTGCAACGGTAAACGAACTGCAGATGTGATATTTCTGGATTGACAACAATAGTAACTCACCCTCATCTCTATCCTACCACTAAAAGCAAAAGGAGTGCTCAACAAAACGTGCGCATGGTGAAGCTACAGCAATAATTTGTTTTTCTTCACTAGCAACAGTACAGCAATTCTGAAAGTACATGTACCATCATTGAATCAATAATTTGAGAAACACCTCATCTACATTTTTTTCAAAATTGAGTTATACATCCAGGTTTACTGGTTAGGGATAACCTCATCCACTCCACGTAAAATATCACATCTCCAATGGAAAGGTACATAACAATGAGATGTTAAAATCTGCAGTCTTTTGAGGAACACCACTTCTCTCGGAGATGTGTTGTTTCTCAAATGATTTTGCACTGAGTGGCGACACTGGCGCAGAGCAGCAATAAGCAGTTGCATGAAGTAATATGCAGAACTAATGCTTCATTCAAAAGTAGTTCTGGATAAATTTCAAGTAGAACTTATGAAATGTGAAAAGGTGAAGGATTTTTTTTATCACGGTGGCCATAGTACTATAAAAAATGTGTCGCCTGATACTCAAGCAAGAAGCATTTCAAGGGAAAACAAACAAAAATTCAACATTTCGAGTTTCATGGAGTTCACATATTCTAACAAACATGTGGGCGAAGTTGAAGCAAAACATTTCATTGATGGACTAACTTAGCATAGTTTTGACTTGAAAAAATCAGTTGCCGGCACTCCAGAACTTCCTAAAGCAGGGTCACTCAAGCAGAGCAAATCGGCAGCGCGGAGCCGTGTTGTCAACCGAGAGCGGGACACCGGAGCCCGAGCGTTGCGCGCCTTGCGATAACCACTGTCACAGTGTCCCGGTAACTCCAGTCGCGGAAACATGCAAGTCGACGCGAGCACTTCACAGACCAGAGCATCTACACCGACAATTTTCAATGCAGTATGGGAAGAAAAGTATATTTTCGCCGACTACGGCAGCTATGCCAAATGTTTAGTTTACGTAAAGGGTTCAATCACGTGAAAAAGTTTAATTTGCAAAGACATTATACATTTAATCATGCTGAAGAAAATGACAAGTACGCTGAAGAAGAACAAAAGGAAGTTTTCAGTGTTCTGAAAAACAATGCCTCACTAGAAGTAAGTTTTGGATGTATTTTGATGTTCTTATGCTGTTTTGACAGTAAAATATCACAATACAAAAGAGTTTAATTTTATTGCATGTAAATACTACAACGTGAGCGTTTAGGAAAAGAACATCCCACAAAACCGTTTTCCAAAACTGCATCGTAATGCTGCTCGATTGTTAAGTACGTTTGGATCAACATACAACTGTGAGCAATTTTTTGCTGCTTTGAAAATTTGTAAATTTCGAATGAGAAGTACAATTGCAGATCACAATCTGAAATGCATGTTGCGGCTCAATAGCACCATGTCATCTCTTCCAAATACAGAAAGTATATTGCGAGGAAAAACACTTAAAAGGTGTAATAAGAGTATTTGATTTTGCAGTCAACTTCATTTTTTAATTTTAATTTCCTTTACTTTTAGTATTTTTATTACTAGTTTATTTAATCACATTTTTTGTGCAATCTTAATAATATTTTTCATATTCAGCAGAATGATAAA
This sequence comes from Acheta domesticus, assembly GCA_031308135.1. NCBI lineage: Eukaryota > Metazoa > Arthropoda > Insecta > Orthoptera > Gryllidae > Acheta > Acheta domesticus. The sequence goes on from JAHLJT010005437.1 coordinate 75,986,342, forward strand.
CTGTGTAATGTGAACGCAATTAAATTTCTTTATGTTATTGAGCACTTTTTTGCAACTAAACAACTGGCATTGCTAGCGCAATCCGCAAAAAGATACTTTTCTTTCCATGCTGCAATGCAAATTGTCGTTTTTTTAATTTCCAAATTACACTAATACGTTTGTATCTAGAAACTGTTCCAATTAAGTTACAAAAGTATCTTACTGATTTTTCTATCGTAATATCCTTTCCCAGAGCTGTGAGATTTTTTCATTCCGAACAACGGAAAATACCCCGTAGAAATACGACGCGACCCACTGTGCCACATGCCGCCGATCGATATTTGATGACGTCATTTGCTCTTTCTGCGGCGAAAGAGAAAAGAGCAACCGGAGGCTCCTCCTCGGAGCAAATGGTTGAGCGGCCCTGTCCTAAAGCTTGTGCTTACTCACAGCATTGTGTACCAATAAAAATACAAAAGTCAGTGATCTCAGAAAACTAAAATACAATACTCCTGAAGATAAAGTTGATGAGTTTTACTCAAAATGTGTCTGAACAACAGTCGACAAGAATGAAAATAAAAAAAATGCAGTGAAAAATTTATGAAAATAATACCAAAATATTGTCAGTAATGTTGCAAAATTATGTTTACATTAAAGGCATATCACATATTTCTTGCAATAAATCATTTTTTCCTTCTTATATTATTTCTTACCTTAATTTTGTCTGTATTAACTCCACATTACGTCAGTCACTTAAGAAACAACACATCTCCAATAAACTTTTTAGTTGATTTTGACACGTCTAACTGTGTAACTACTGTACTACATTTGTTTCTCTTTAAACAAGTGAAAGAACCCAAAATACATTAAAATACAAAAATTGTGAATATGACTTATGCTCTGATGTCTTAGAACAGTTTTTTTCAGTTTACCGAAAGCTTACTTTTCTGGAGATGTGTTTCTGAAATGACTGATTCAATTATGTAACTAATATTTAAATACTCTATTTTTGCAAAAATAACTGAATATCATGCATTACTGATTTTTACTTTCTCGCGCTTAAGGAACTTCTTAAGAAGAGAAAGAAATGTAACGCTGCGCGAAAAAACGGTGAATTTTCCGCAGAAAAACATTATTGCAGGGCCCTGGTAAAGAAAAAGTGGATAAATTCAGTTGCTAAATTTAGAAAAAAATCCTCTAAAATTAAACTCGCAATATAATCGCGTTTACATTTGCATCTGTTTTACCACGGAATACGTAAACTCCATTAAGTTAATCGAGTTTTTCGGGCTTAAAATTAGAGGTTGGTACTAGTCGCGAAGTATTGTGGGCCTAACATTTTCTGTCGTCTACTTTTGGCTAGCGCAAAATTGTAAAATATTCTAATTAAAGAGGTTAGAAACCACGAAGTCCATACAGATAGCGTTAGAAACGATATATTTTAATCTTCTTAGTCCCATCAGCTGCAAATTTGCGGAAATAAAATACTGAACAAATGAATAATTTTTTTGTTAAATTATATCTGTAATGTATAAAAGAAAAATATGGTTGTGATAGTATAAACATTCTCTCTCTATATTATTTAAACAAAAAGTATTCATTTCCTATTTTCATTTCTAACAAGTGAATTATTCTATTTATGTCCCCCATGCAGTCTATAAAGTTATTATTTGAAAAAGAAATATTTGAATTAAAAAAAGCAACTGAAATTCAAGCTTCTTCTCAAGTGAACTTTTCTCCCAACAGAGAAATAAAGTGTTTTAAAACAGTTCTTTGGACCATAAATGTAATAATGGAAGCAGCTTCTTCATGGGACTTGGTCAAGTTTGAATTATTTGTTTCTCAATGTTCTTGAAAACTTGAAGCATATTGTACATTCATAAGATCAAAAAGCCTTATGTTATTCAAAACATACATAAACACAATTTTATTTACACATACTTACACATTTCATGCGACACAAAATTAACACTCAGCATTTAGAAAATAAAGTGAGGATAGTTTACACACATATAATGGAGGTAAATACACATATTGATTAGGGTGTCCCTTATTTTCCGACTTTCAAATTTTTGGCCGCTCACCCTCCAATTTTGTTCGAATGACCTTGAAACATGCCTATACAAAATTTTGTTGAGATCGGAGCATTCTAACCTGTGCCGACTTGAGCGCGAATTCGCGTGACGGACATGTCCAGAGCTATCACCAATGGGTGTTTCAGTCAGGCTGGAAAACTTTGGTCCAGCCTGACGGAAACACCCATCCCCCACAATCTACCCCGAGCCACGAGTGTCGCCGTGTTCAGAACAACTACAGGACACGACTACCTTGCCAGCCACCTGCACCGCATAGGGGTCTTCGAAACCGACACCTGTGTGCTCTGTAATGGTCCAAAGATGAATGCAACACACCTTCCGATGTGCCCAGCCCTGAGTGCCAACACAAACTCGGCAGAGGACGACTTCTACAGAGAGACAGCCCGTCTATACTGGTCAGCGCGTCACCAAATGGCTAACCTGCCAAGGGTGGGCGTTGGCTAGTAAGTAAGTAAGTAAGCTATCACCAACCGCTGAGTCAGGCCCGAGCACAATACATGAATTTTAATCGATCGTCACTCGTGTTTAAAGGTTGCTATTCTAACATAATGCCATATGTAAGTGTCATATGCAGTGCCAAAGAACGTGTGTTTTTAATAAGAGATAATATTAATTATTTATATAAAACTCCAAATAACTGGACAAATGAAATAAACAAGTGCTTGAAGTTTTATTTTATAACATATATGAAGTAAAATGAACAGTTAGTACAAGCGCTAAACTTGTGGTTCGTGAGTGCATGATATTTTGGAAGAAACCAAGAATTCCGACAAGAGCTAATCAGCATGGTTCGCAAAAACTTAACTTGTACAATTCGGAGTGAAAAAAATGCAAGCAAGTGTGAAGATATTTCGAAGCACCGTGGAAAGTTTAGAAAAAAACTTTTACAATCTATTTGATATTGCACATCCGAATGCTTTACAAATGATTACGCTGGAAGAAGACAGGATATTTTTATTCCGGCAGAAAGAGTCAGGATGTAAAAGCTATCTTGCAGGACTAGAACATCTCGCGGATAGAGAAGAAACGGTGCAACAAAGATCAATACAATAGGAAAAAAGATTACAAATTCTTTGCTGTGATAAAACTGCAACAAACACTTGACGTTTTGAAGGAGTATACGTCTTTCTTGAAGAAAATTTGGACAGGGCATCGTTCTTTCCGTGCCATCATCACATATTCAAACTTATTTTACAATGTGTTTGAATGTAAAATACGTAATGTAGCAAGCAATCCTGACACCTCTTTTTAGCATTTTAAGGAAATCTAGAAAAGATTTAATGTCATTAATTTTAAAAGTGGCAAAGAGAATATGGGAATGTTCTTTAATGAGTCCGAAATTAAAGAAATGTTGGACTTTTATGAAAGTAACAAACTAAAGGTACATTTACTTGAATATTTTTAATAACACACGTGATTCTTTGAATTAAACATCAAATTTATTCAAGGCTTTATATGTGTACACGATATCCATAACGTTCTACATCAGTCAAAAGTCAAAGAGATTACATAAAAGAAAATCAATGAACAAGTTATTAAATAAACAAAAGAATACAAGATTGCACAATATCAACACATTTTCCCGGGGTAATGCATCTAGCTCGATAGATGGCAAGAGATATTTAATATTTGAAACGTTTCTGCTAAGATCAGAATCTATTAAACTATCTTGTGTAATTAAAAATTCCTTAAATAATATCTCTCTTTTGATTGTAACTGTTTATGTAAAACAGCTTTAGGACGGTGCAGCTGTAACAACTCATCGAGATGCTTTATAAAATTTCTAAACTCGCTTGAAAGGATAGATTCCATAATTTCAAAAGCATTTAAAAAATGTAGACACCGTATGTAGTATTTCTTAGAAGAATTGTCTGTCGTACCGCTTTCTGATGATGAATTAGACGTTAAGAATCAAAATCAAAATGGTAGTAAATTTAGCCTGAGTAAATCTACGCATGGAAGAGTGTTATATTACTTTTGGTGAAAAATTGGTTGGAGAACAATATGGTAAGCTCAATTGTATCCCGATGACTTTAATTGTTATTTCGAGCAGGCCACTTCGGACCACGCAGGGATGCTGAGAATACAGTTCATCAGGGGGGGGGATCAGCATTATATACCCTGGATCTGATTGTTACTTCCCAGAGTTGTTACTCTAGGTATGGAAAATGAATGATGATGATAGTGAGGGGTGAAAGGACACACATATGACATACACAAGTACACCCATGCCCGAGGCGGGACTCGAACCCACGACCCTGCAGTGCAAGATCGCCACGACTACTGCTTTAGCGACTTCGGCCACGGGGCCGGCCAGTTCTTTAATTATTAAATCGTTAATATACAATATATCTCCTAATTCATGTTAATCTTAATTTCAATAAACACAATAGCCGAATTTGTGTCAACCAAAAGCAGATATGTTCTTTTGCTTGAAGATGGATACTAGTTTTATTCCAAACTGTCCTTTGACCTGGTAATGCAAATCTTCATATTTAGAAGCTAAAAGGTTATTTATAAAGTTGAAAGCTGTGAATGTCATCGCTGAAAGGCCTATTGAATTAATGTAAGGTTTTCATGGACTACTGGACGACTTTCGTGAGGAGCGAAAGCAATTTTTTGTGTTGTTCAAGAACATCGTTCACTGAACGCATATTGCAAGAATGAAACACTGAAAAAAAGTATCAACAAGAAAAGTTAATAATACAGTCTAAAGATTGAAAATGAATTAAATTGTAATATAAAATTATATATTAAAATGTGTAAGTAGTTTTCCACTGACTTAACCCAACAAAACCAATGATCCCTAACATCAAATTTCGCGTTGAAGTCGGGTTAATATCGACATATTGTGATGAAATTTTATTTTCGAGTTAATTTGACCAAATTGAAATATTTAGGTGGTGAGCCTCAAAAAAATTGCAAAAATGTTTTTTCGAGCAATATAGGGGACGCCCTAATATTGATTGGTGAGCAGATATAATCTGTGGCCCATTGATGTGGCATCACTTCACCATTTTTATGATTAGCTTTGTGTTAGTATTGAGAAGAAAAGGAAGCTGGCCAATCACGTACTTCATAAAAGAAAACATTTTTGGTAACAAAGACAATTGTATAGGTGAAAACTACAATTACAATGAAAGATATAGTTAACAGACATAGCTAACAAAAAAAAATAATATGGAAGCTATGATTATAGTTACTACATGCAATGTTAGTCACTTAAATTTCTTGTTACACTGATGCATGTTTTTATTTCAAGGCATTATAACAAAATTGATATAATCAACACAACTTGAAATGCTTTAGGTTTTTTCTTTTTTATCTTCTCTTCCTTCTATAGCTAAATTCTGATTGATATAAATGTAAGTACATGATTAGTAACAACTGTTTTATTAATTTATACTTTATAGTAACTTTTCACTTAAGAATTAAATATTCCTAGGTTAGACTGTTGTATATTTCGTTATTTGTATATGTACATGATTTGAATGTATGATTTTTGTGTAAGTGTGTAGGTACATTTTATTAAAGTTCTTATACATTTTCTTAGTTTTCTTTGTTTATTTTTAATTATTTTAGCTTTGGAATTATGCTTTTCATATCTACTGCTCTGATGTATGTCTAGATGCACATAGCAACAAAAATATTTATGAGTGTTCCAAGCAATGAGTTAGCTAACATTCTCTGCAATGATCACCACCGTAGATTTTGTTTTGTTAAGAACTAAGCATTGCTTTTTCATCTTTAGAATACACTGTTGCCAGAAGTGTTCTTTGTTTAAAATAGTACACGCTTGGCCAATTTCCTTTTCTTTTGAACACTGCTAATTGGAGATATGGTACGAGATGAGGTACCATCATAGAAGACTCACGAATTACTACTGGTTATCAATCAGCATGTACGTGTTTGTAATGTATAAAAGAAAAAATTTAGTGCTTGCTCCAATAAACATTTTCTAAATATATTAATATTTAAACCAAAAGCAATAATTTACTATTTTCATTTTCAATAAGTAAACATTCTGTTTATGTCTCCCTTGAACTATCTATAAAATATTTATTTGTAAAACAAATATTATTTTGAATTTATAAAAAACAACTAAAATTCAAGCTTCTTCTCAAGTCAACTTTTCTCCCAACAGAGAAATAATGCATTTAAAACAGTTCTTATGACCATAAATGTAATAATGAAGGCAGATTCTTCATGAGACTTGGTCAAGTTCGAATTATTTGTTTCCCAATGATTTTGAAAACTTATTTGAGGGATACTGTACATTCATAAGATCAAAAAACCTTGTTATTAAAAACACACACAAACAATTTTACTTACACATATTATACATTTCAAGCAACACGAAATTAACACTCAGAAATTGAAAAAATAAATTGAGAATACCTTACACACAACAATATATCATGGAAGTAAATACACTTATTAATTGGTAAGCAGATGTAGTCTGTGGCCCATTGACATGGCATCACCTCACAATATTTACAATTAGCTGAATGTTGAAAAGAAAAGGAAGCTAGCCAACTATGTACTTCGTGACAGAAAACATATTTCTGGTAACAAAGACAATTGTAATGTTGAAAACTCCAATTACAATGAAAGATAAAACAATGCTCAGTCGTGGTTAACAAAAAAATTACAAAGCTATGACTATAGTTACTACGTGCAATGTTGGCCACCTCATTTGTTGTTACACTGATCAATATTTTTATTTCAAGGCATTATAACAAAATTGACATTGCTAACACAACTTGAATGTTTTTCTTTTATCTTCTCGTCTTCCTATAGCTATATTCTGATTGACATAAATGTAGGTAAATGATTAGTTATACATTTTTTCAGTTTTCTTCGTTTATTTTTAGTTATTTTAGATTTAGAATTGAATTAGTTATTTTTAAAACCTTGTGAGGAAATTTAAAGTTGAGGAAAAACAAGAAAATCTGAATAATTAATTACAAAGAGAACTTTTCTCTGATTTTTTTATATTTTGATGCATAAATCTTCATTGAAAATGCAATGGAGACATGCAATTTACTTACATCAATAGTACAATAGTCACTGGACTTACTCATTTATTACAAGTGAAATTACAATGTGCATCAACATCAAACATGATTCATATGACAGACACAGAAGCTGTAATCATGTTTTTCTATTATAGTACATGTTTCCTTATAGAATATTCCTTTTAATCAATCGCAATCAATTATACTTTTCATACCTATTACTCTGATATATACCTAGATGAACATAGTAACAAAAATGTTTAAGAGTGTTACAAGCCATGTGTTGGCTAACATTCTCTGCAATAATCATCAACATAGATTATTTTTATTGACCAGAACTGAGTTTTGTTTTTTTACCTTTGGAATAGACTGTTACCAGAAGTATATTTTGTTTCAAATTGTACAAGCCTGGCCAATTTCCTTTTCTTTTGAACACTGCTAATTGTAGACATGGTATGGTGTTGTGACGTAGCATCACAGAAGAGCCACAAATTACTTCTGGTTATCAATCAATAGGTAGTATGAATAAAAAACAAGCATTTGCTCAGAGCACGTCCTCGTGAGCATGAGCATGTGGTTTGAGAATATTCTCTGTCCGATGAGCATCTACTGAATTTCGTATGAATAAAAATTTCCTACAGCGAGGAGCAGATACTTCCTGAGCGTTGAGAATATTCTCACGTTCTGTCTAAGCTATCGATGCGATTTTGTTTGGTGTTTATTCTTTGCTTACTATTATGTGAATTCTTTGGAGTATTTACATTCACAATTGAAGACTCCATCTAGGATTTGTTGTGAGTCGAGTCTGTTCAGGGTTGGAGTGCAAACCACGTGCTGACTTCGTTGCCGGTGTGATTATTTGTGTTTGTAGATTGTGTAAGAAATGGAACAAATAAAGTCAGAAGTTTTTGCAAATTTTTTAAAAAATTATAAAGTTCTATTTTCAAAAGCGAAAACTCCCATCGTCATGAAGGCGAAAAGCGACGCAACGCCAGAGTTACAGGGCGAGTTGGCCAGTAGCTGTGGCTGCGTTGTAGAATGCAAAGCCATATTAAAGCAAATTGATAACATGAAACAGCGAGTTAAACAGAAAACTGACAGGAAAACCACGGGAAATGTCCCTGTAGTACTGAAGGAATGGGAGAAACTAGTGTTCGATCTCATAGATGGAGAGTTGAATCCATCAATTAACAGGATAGAAGGTAAGCAAAGCATTCAATTAAGTGTAAAGTGAACGAATTATTATATTTTATGTTGCTGAAAGTTTATGTGATATTAATCTTTTTTATGTAGGTGCTGTGGCACTTGGGCTTGAAGGAACCCCTGAAAGTCAGGGTCAGTCTGCCGTAATAGAGCTGGACAACTGGTTATTAGGAGAAACAGCAGCCTCCAGCCCTACAGCCATCCCATCAATGAGCAGAAACAGCTCCTCTTCAACAGGACGGGCTGCTGTAGAGGCTATGGAAACCCAGCAGACTCTAGGATTAAGCAACTCTGATTTGCAACGTTTAGTTTTATTAACTCAGTTGAAAGTATTGAATAAGCAGTTAGAGTAAAATTATGATACTGTAAAATTGTGATTCCTAATTTTCTATTAAAATTTATAAAAAGGTCTGTGTTTTGTGAATAGTTGTTTTGCTTACTCACCTAAAAAATGTTGTATTTATTTATTTAACGTCAAAAACAGTTTAAAACTGTGTGTGACGAGCTATGGGGAGAAGTGAAATTTGTGCACGTTTTCATAATTCTGTGATCTCTATCTTAAACCATAATCTAGTCGAATTTTGAATACAGAAAAAAAGAGCGTTTTTTTCCCAAGTTTTGTTGACAAAAATATTCGCTCCTATATAATAAAATATATTTTCAAAGGTAAATTAGCTATGAATTTGTGCCCTTAACCCTAATCATGTTCTTCATGAAAGAATAATACTTTTTGCCGCGATAATATGGAAAACAATAATTTGAATAACTATATTTCCCACTGAAATTCAGAAGACGTGCACAAATAATGAGGTTATATTTATGCCCAGAAGCAAAACAAGGGACCATCTCAGCATTTGCTCAAAGGATCAGGGAAACTGGACGAAAAAGCTGATCGAGATTGTGGCCATCAACCCAGAAGCTGTGGTACAGTACTTGTTACAGGTTCTTTAGAATTATACAGTCCAAATGATAAATAATTACATTAACATTAATTTTAACAATGATAGTTATTTTCCTTTTGATGATTTACCTTATACAATGAAGCATTAACATAACAGAAAGTAACTTACAAAGTATTAGTTCTTTAATAATTTATTGCAAAATCAGCAAAACGTATGGTTTGTCACAAATATAACAAAATATATATTTTACAGTAATTATCTGCAAGGCAAACTTTACAATTGTTATTTGACTTGGTAGATCGTGAAGAAAATACTATAGTTCCTTATTTTTTCAGCATCGTTGTGTGTGATGCTTTTTACATTTTTTTGTATAATTGCTATGTGACTGTGAAAAGCTTTTTCAATTACGAATACAGATTGCTATTCTTCAAGTGCCTACATTTAATACGACCCACAATTTAATAATTTTTTTTAGCTTTGATCACTAGTAATTTAGTTAATTTACTGTTATAAATTCCATAAAATATTTAAGGATGCATGGTAAGGTGAATAAAGAAATTCTAGTGAGAAATTATATAAATGATGTTCATTTTACAGATTTATATTTTCACACCACTTGACACCTGTAAATAACTAGTGGTGCTACAGAATGGCACAGACTTTCCCGTATTAGTTTTCTATTTTCCTGGGTCTTCGCTAGCTATTCGGAATTGCCACATACTCTTTCTTGCCAGCTACCATCTATCATCGCCAAAAGTACATTTTTTTTGTCATTTTCATAATTTTTCGGTTTCCTATTGGTAGAACAGAAACATTAATTTTAGAATATTAAAGAACACAAAAACCTAGCCGTAAATGGCATTTTTCTTTTAAAAATTATGTGCCGTTTAAGAGAAAATGGCGTTTTAGCACTACTAAAAATGCGAAATTTGAAGCTCATTTTCACAGAAAATTTTTGAGTTTTCAAAATACTTTATTTGAAGTTATTTGAAGCACTTATACTCACAAATATAATCATCTTTACAAATTGCGGATAATGTGCATATTAAAGATGTGAGAGATCTTTCAAAACATTTACATAATTTTTGAAAAAAAAACCAAAACAAAACTCAAAATAAACTTCACGCTATACTAATGAGTGTAATTAGCACTATCCGTTACAAAAGTTTCAAGAAAAAAATTGCAGCCATATACGAGAAAATGACGTTTGAGCATTTCTGAAAATGCCGAAATTTGAGCTACTTTTCACAGAAAACGGTAGTGTTTTCGAGAAACTTTACTTGACATTATTTAAAGCATATATACTCGTAAATATAATAATGTAAAAAAGTCGCCGAGAATGTAAATATTAACGACGTGAGAGACAAGTAAAAAAAATTACATTTTGGTAATTTTTGAAAAAACCAACCCATAGACCAAAATGGCTTTTACGTCATTGATAGAGTACATTTACCACTATCCCTACCAAAAGTTTAAAGAAAAAATTTGGAGCCGTTTTTGAGAAAATTTTGTTTTTGTAATTTTTTAAAATTGCACATATTGCACGAAAACTACCAAACTTTTGAGAAACATTTACATGACCTTTATGAAAGAACTCAATATGCAGAACAAATTTTATTTGAAGAAAAAATCTCTATCTTCAATTTTGTAGTTGGAGAAAGACGCCGAAAAAAATTCAAACTTTCACAATTTTCGAAAATTCAGAGCTGTACGTGAAAGTCGGACCTATGCCATGTTAAAAAGTGTATTTTCCTCTATTCATACAAGAAATTTAAAGAAAAAATTTGGAGCCGTTTTTGAGAAAATGTTGAAAATCCCCGGGGATCTTCATATAAAGTACCCCCAAATTTTAAAGAATCTTTTTCAAAATGACAAAGCTTCGACTAGAATCAGATCGACTGGGGAATATCAATTTTGAAGAAAATCGACCGAACGGTTTAGGCGCTAGCGTTGACCACAGACGGACAGACGGACGGAATGCCGTCAATCGATTTTTAAGTATAAAGAAGCAACAAATCATGGATTTTGACCACACCACGAGATAGAGGATTTTTTTTCCTTCATTTAGCAACTGGTTTTATCCACTTATTCGTTTTCACGGCCCGGCAATTAATTTTTTTCCGCCGAAAATTGGCCATTTTTTCGCGCAGCATTACATAACTTTCCCAATACTACGTATATCACTCCGTGTATACGTACGTATACGGGAAATTAAATAGCACTTTAGAACAATGCAAGACCCATGAAACTCAATTTAACCAATAGAGAACTACAAAGACTAATGTAATTAGCATAGTTAAAAGGGTTTAAAACAACTTACAGATTAAATTACTGATGCTGGAAAATTATTTGGGCTATTTCTTCCCTTCTTCTGGCACCCAGTACTGTGTAATTATCCATTTCATTTTCCCCATTTTCTTCTGCATTTTCTTCATAGTATTCAGTGAACTGAATACTCTCATCTTTCAAAAATTTACTTACGTTGTGTAACACACAACAGCAAATTATTAAATTTGGCACCTTCCTCAGTGCTAGGCGTATTTTATTTTGTAAAATAGGGAAGCGCTGCTTTAACTGCCCAAAGCACCTTTCTATTATCACACGCTCCTTTGAAAGCACTTTATTAAAATTTCTTTCAGTGGGTGTAGAAGGAGCTCTGTAGGGTGTCATCAAGAAAGGTGCAATGCCATAACCAGCATCTCCTAACAGCAGAGCATTTGCAATGTTGTTTGTCATGACTCTATATACTCCAGAATTTTTCCAAATTCTGGAGTCGTGAACAGCACCAGGCCATGACACATCAATGCTGGTAAACATCTCATCAGCATTGCAAGTATGAATACAATGTATTCATACTTGAAAGAAAAAATTTGGAGCCGTTTTTGAGAAAATGTTGAAAAGCCCCGGGGGGCTTCATATAAATTACCCCCGAATTTTAAAGAATCTTTTTAGAACATAGCTTGCACGTTCAAACTGCAAAATCCTTTTCTATTCACATATTCGTCTCCGTGAATGGATGGTTTCCTAATTGGAATGTGGGTGCAGTCTATTGCCCCAATAGCTGCAGGAAAATTATATTTCTCCTGCCACTTCAATTTTTCTGCGTTCATTGCCTCCAATGATTGGGGAAATGTAATCCAATTGGGCGCAATTGACAAAATAGCGTTCATAACCTCACAGTTTTTGAAACGGTGGTCTGATGAATACCCAAATCTTCTCCCACTCCAACTTGAAATCCAGGATCACCTACCAACCGCAAAAATACTTTAAGTTTGGTCTCATTCGTCAGAGCACCACCTCTTGTTTCCGTTTTTTTCTTCACCGAAAATTAGTCGGGCAATGTACGTTACATTCACTTCCGAAAATCGGTATAAACTGGTAAAATTTTTCCTCGCCGTGTTTCTTCTTGCTTCGTATACCTTTACGTTACGAACATTCGTCAAGAACTCTGCCATTTCAACTACAACGACAAACGCGCAAAAACCAGAGACCTGTAAGGAAACTACTCAAAACTTGAGGCACCTCAGGACCAGACTCGTAATAACACGAGAAAATGCTTACGAAGAGAGAAAATTCTGGATTTTTATTCATATAGTTGCGAGCATATGCTCTATCGAGCGTAGGAGAGCGAGAATTTTCTCATGTTTGAGAATTTCCTCATTTTGTGAGAATGTTCTCAAAACTTTTATTCATATGCTACGAAGCACATGCTCAAAAAACGCGAGTATATAGCATATGCTCAGTTTTATTCATACCACCTATTATGTGTATTTAGCTCCATTATTGGTTGTGGAAGGGATGTTCTGTTTATAATAGTTTTTTCAAACTCTGATTGTCATTTTGGGGTAATTGTTTATAATGTATATGAGTAAATAAAATTGACTTGTGTTTAAAACATTGCCTTTTGATTTTATGTACTATGTGATGATATACTTATATGATAAAAATATATCATTTTCAGAAATGTGGACAAACAAATAATTAACACTATACTCTATAGATCAAGAAGCATGAACTTACTACCATACTGCTGATACTGCTTTTAAATAACCTCAAACACCTTGGCCCTATGACCAGGACTAGTGATCAGATCTGTGCCCACGAATGCTCAAAAAGGTTTTGCTCAAGATCATTGTCATTTAGCATTTTGCATTTGACAGTCTTTAAACATTTTATAAAGAGTGTAATTATCACTATCCGTTACAAAAGTTTCAAGACAAAAATTGCAGCCATATATTAGAAAACGGCGTTTGAGCATTTCTGAAAATGCCGAAATTTGAGCTACTTTTCACAGAAAACGGTTGTGTTTTCGAGAAACTTTACTTGACCTTATTTAAAGCATATATACTCGTAAGTATAATAATGTGAAAAAATCGCCGATAATGTAAATATTAACGACGTGAGAGACAAATAAACAAATTTACATTTTTGTAATTTTTGAAAAAACTAACCGAGCAATATGGCTCGTATGTCATCTGATAGAGTACATTTCCCACTATCCCTACCAAAAGTTTAAAGAAAATATTTGGAGCCGTTTTTGTAATTTTTTAAAATTGCACATATTGCACGCAATATTGCGCGAAAAATACTAAAATTTTCAAAAAAATGTAAATGACCTTAAAGAAAGAAATCACTATGAAGAAAAAATTTTATTTGAAGGAAAAATCTTTATCTTCAATTTTGTAAATCCAGAAAGAAGCCGTAAAAATTTTAAACTTACGCAATTCTCAAAGATTCAGAGTTATCCGTGAAAATCGGACATATGCCATGTAAATAAGTGTATTTTACACTATTCATACAAGACATTTAAAGAAAAAATTTGGAGCCTTTTTGAGAAAATTTTGAAAATCCCCGGGGGGCTTCATATAATGTAACCCCAAATTTTGAAGAATCTTTTTCAAAATCTCAAAGCTTCGACTAGAACCAGATCGACCGGGGAATATCCATTTTGGAAGAAATCGTAAGTGTGGTTTAGGCGCTAGCAGTGTTCACAGACGGACGGACGGACGGACGGACGGACGGACGGACGGACAGACAGACAGACGAACGTTTTCCTTTCAACTGTTTTTTCGGTATCAAAGACCCACAAAATAGTTTCTGGCTACAGCACGTGTTAGGGGATTTTTTTCCTTAATTTAGCAACTGGTTTTATCCACTTTTTCCTTTTCACGGCCCGGCAATGAATTTTTTTCTGCCGAAAATTGGCCATTTTTTCGCGCAGCATTACATAACTTTCCCTATACTGCGTATATCACTCCGTGTATACGTACGTATACGGGAAAGTAAAAATTGATTGACGGTCTGTCTTAACAACGTTACCGTTCAGCCGATTGTCTCAAAACTGATATTCCCTGATCGATTGATCGATCTGTCACGGCCCCTCGAATTTGAAACGGATATTTTAATTCTGGGGTGTACGTTACATGAAGACTTTGGGTCTTTTAAAAATTTTTTAAAAAACGGCGCCAACAATTATGACTAAATTTGGTTGTTGGAGAGTCTGAAGGACATTTAAGAGAATGACGCACGTCTCATGTTGGTTGAAAACTGAATTTTCGAAAATTAAAAAAATTCAAATTTTTTCGGCGTCATCCTACAATTACAATTAAGAAGATACAATTTTTTTCTTAATGAACTGTATTAATCAAAAACAGACCTTCAAATAAGGTCAAGCTGAATTTTACGAAAATATGAGTATTTTTTTTAGTAGTTTGGCAACAAAAATAGTCGACCGCTGCCAATTTACTGCGCTTCCTGAACGTCAAATGAATACTGTTGCTAAGCAGTTGGATGCATCGCAAGTTAGAATTTGTATATTATTTCACATTTTGTTCCTTTCTTCTTCTTCTTCTTCTTCGAACTTTTGTTATAATTTTTAAAATTAATCTTTTAGAAATTATTTACAACCTATTTTAAATTGTGTCCTTTAATTGAAATGAATGTGAAAAGGAAGAGATGATTTCGCTTTGCTTAATAAGGTATATGAATCAATAGAAATGTATGCAAAAACCGAGTAATTTTGATGTATATAAAAATATATTTAATTATTATATTTTTCTACGTATTTTCATTTTCTTGCTAGCGGAATCGACAATGCTATTTGGTAAAATATGTAATCCATACGAATTAGGGGTCATTGCAGCTCGTAATCCGTTGTTGTAACACCGCACTGACAACAGAAGGCCATAATGACTCCTGCCATTTCTTTCACATTATTAAATAATAGTTTTATTTATAGCTGAAATACGCATCGCAGATCATTGGTATTCGCGTAACTTTGCGTGATTTGCGGAAATTCACGTACATTTCGCGTAATTTTGCTTCAAAATACGGACGAGAAAGTACGGTCTGTTTTAGCGCCACTAGAGTCAATCTAAAGGGTTGTGCAGAAAGAATAATTGGATTTCAACAAACCAGCATATTGTAAGTAGTACAATCATTTATTTGAAAATACCTTGAGAACATTGGTAAAGGTATACCATTTAGTCATTATTGGTAACAGTCACCGTTTCTTGAATATTACACGGGGTAAGTGACCATAATTACGTTGAATACATTCCTTCAAGGGGCGAACGAAAGCCTGCATCTCACGATGGAGCACGTCCAAGGCGATTTTCGCAAGGTTTTCCGTATTCGTCGCATAAATTCTGCCGGAGAGTGAGAGCGTGTAGTATAGACTTGATTCTTTAGATATCCCCATAAGAGCTCAGGGGGTGGTCAAATCTGGTGACCGCGCTGGCCAGGTAAATTCTACAAATTTGGAAATTAATCGACCTTGTAAAGCAGGCCGCAAGATGACTGTGGCTTGTCGAGCCGTATGACGTGTTACTCCCTTCCTGTTGGAACCATTCCTGAGATAGGTTGCGATTGGCCAGCAAAGAATGGTATTTACCATATTCACATATTGATCACGTATAGATCGTCATTGATGACATGATGCAAGAAACGTTGCGAAATCCTTAGCGCTAAGGCTTGTCTTACAACGAAACGCCCATGGCTTCGGATTAGTGCTTGATGGGCTTTCTCTTTCTGCGCAGGGGTCCGTTGAAACCTAGGATTTTCTAGACTTTTCATCGTAAGACTAGAAGCATTGGTTCACACACCTTACAACTGTTCGGTGACCAAGAAATTTCTCGTGACGCCTCAGCCTGAAATGGAGGGGAAATATTCTTTGAACAGTTGTAGACTCCCAGCTTGGGCTACAACCACACACTAATACTTGTTCTACCGGGGGGAAAAGTCCCCGGGGTGGGCATCTTGGGCTTCTTCACTTTATCCGCACCCCCCGTCGACGTACAAGAAGGCCGATAACCGGATCCGGACGGTACCCAGTTTGCCCTCTCGGCACCCCTGTGAAGTGCCCTAAACCCCTTCCACATCGTCATTCCTTCCCAATTCTGGCCGCTGGGTAGTGACGCAGGGGCGCGCGGTGTGAGGCGCGTACGCGGAGATGCTACCTGGCGGCCCTCTTGACAACTGACGAGACGTGCAGTGCCCTCTGTAATGAACGGGCCTAAGTAATAATGGAGGATTACTCCGAAACTGGCGCTCAACGCTCGATCAGGGCTCTAAGAAACGCGTTGCGTCGTCAAAAAAATAAATACGTAATAATTAAGACGCAACAAATGTAAAAAAGAACAAAAATCACCCTATATAATGCCTGTGTGAGGCCGCCCTGCCAGCTCAGAGCTACGAGCTCTCCCAGGCTGGTACCGGAGGTAATGTTGTGTGACAATGTGCCACTCACGTGCGTCGGGACGCCAAGTCCCTCCTCTTTGCCCAGTGTTGGGCCACTGCCACGACGAAGCCAAGAGCCTAACTGGGGGCCACCCGACCTAAGGCTCGGGCTGCTCGGGGCCCCCAACCTGTCTCCCCACTGCCTACACTTTCAGGCTAGCGACGTGGATATCGCCGGAACCAAGGCAACCTTACGGTAGATATCAGTTTCCCGCCGGACTTCTAAATGTGGATGCCAGAGCACCTCAAGGAGTCTTCTTCACTCGATCCTGCCTCAAGTTCAACGCGCCAGGGGCCCAACTGGTGGGTTGCCGGGTTGAACCGAAGAACCAGGAGCTTAGAATCGCCTACTCACTGCCTCCACCTTGAAGCTAATGACGTGAGTGCCCCCATGAAACTAAGGGTCCGGGTGGTCGTGTACACCTCTTCTCTAAAGATCTTGCCCACCTACGCAGACAAGATATCCCCTGCGGGGTCTTTGAACAGTATATATCTCGAATCTGTTTCTTTGGGGAGCAAGTTCCTGATGGGCATCTTGTCCGTTAGGATCTAACCTCACCCCCTGTTGTGGCCAATTCCACGCCACATCCATTACCGAATCACGTCGGCATGCAGTTCAAGCCTTCCCTCACAACGCCTGGGTCGGGCCGCGTTGCTCCAGCTGACATCCCTACTGGCCAGAGGGCAGTACGAATTCTTTGTAGTACCCCATTTCAACCGGGGCGAACCCCACCCAAATAGCCATTGAGTAACGAGCCACTGCCACGACGAATCCAAAAGCCCGTCAGAGGACCACTCGCACTGGGTCCGGCGGGCTCCGAGCCCTCTTCCCGTCTACTCACTGCCTACATCTTTAGGCTATTGACGTGAGTTACGCAAGGAACAGGACGACAATCGGGAGTTCCAGACCCCATTTCGGGTTTTAAAGTGGGCTTGGGACTCGCTCCTCAGGGTTTACCCGCTTCCTGGCCCTTGCCCTCTGTGATCGACGGCAAGCCGCCATTTTGTGAACAGGTCCTGGATGGCATTTCATCCCCATCTGTTCCGCCAGCTCGGAACGCTCTCGGTATACAGTGCCTCTGTACTACATTAATCAAATCAAGCTATTCTTCCTTCGCAACCCTTGTACACGAGTATATCTAATATAATGTACAGAGAAAAATGCGTTGAGTTACAGCGTGATAATCTCTAAATGAATTGAGCGAATATCGATGAAACTGTTGTGCAAGCTTCTCTTGAAGGCCAGGCCACTATAGGCTATCATATACAGAGTGAGTCATGTAACTTTAGCCCCTCCTGTAACTTTTGAACGGTTCAAGATACTGCAATGCAGTTTTCACGGAAGTGAATGGGGGAATGGGGCTAATTGATATGTGTATTGATTTCTCTTTTATCACTTGTATTTTACGAGATATTTGAGGTAACTTTGTTTATTCAAATGCGACTATACAATTTTTTTCAATATATCATGACAAGCGTAAAAAGGTGAATCGAAAGATCTAAATATTGTCATATGTTAGATAAGCATTTTTTTGAGTAATTTTGATTTTTTTACACTAGTGTTTAACGGATATTTTCAATGTAACCGTCAGCCCCACAAGGTTACAGCGTTCGCTCTCCCCCAGCAATCGCGCGCTCGGGAAAGGGAAGGGATTGCATTTTTTCCTGAACTCTGCTTTCCATCCTGTCCCATTTTCAGATATTTTGTATTATTTAAGGATTAAAATACGGACTTGTCATGAGAAGTATGTATTGAAATAACATTGTTTCTCTAAGTTTTTAATATATGGACTATTCAAAATGTCCGTTAAACCCCAGTCGCAAAAATCAAAATTACTAAAAAAAAAAAGGCTTATCTAACATATGACAATATGTATATCATTGGTTTCGTCTTTTTACGCTCGTCATGACAGACTGAAAAATATGTATAGTTCCTCTTGAAAAACCAAAGTTACCTAAAAAATCTCGTAAAATACAAGTGAAAAAATAGAAATGAATGCACGTAACAATTAGCCCCTTTCCCTCGTGCACTTCCGTGAAAACTGCATTGCAATAACTTTAACCGTTCAAAAGTTACAGAAGATGCTAAAGTTACGTGACACACCTTGTATATCCAAAAACCTTAATATACTTACAAAATAATTACTTTAGTGGACATTTTGTGTTTTTACAGAAGAAAATGTAAATAAAGCTGTTTTTAATTTCATTCAAATTTTACAAGGTGCCATCAATAAATCTAAAGTAACATTTAAATTGAATTCCAAAACTAAACCTAGGAAACCATGGATTACAAAAGCATTGATTAAATCTTGCAAAATTAAAAATCATTTATATAAACAAACAAGATCATATCCGCATGATAATGCTATTAAAGGTAGGTATCTTAATTACAAAAAAAGATTAAACGTATTAATTAAAATTGCTAAAGACTCTTATTATAATGGTATTCTGAAAGAAATATACGGCAATGTGAAACATTTATGGAATTTCATAAATGAAACACTTGATAAAAAGAAAAATGATAATACACCAACTCAAAAATTGTTTGATGATGTTAATGGCATTTTCATTGAAAATGATATGGACATAGCAAACAAGTTTAATGACTTTTTTGTTGAAGTTGGTCCCAATATGGCTAAAAATCTGAATGTGATACCAACTGAGACCACATTGAATTCCGATCAATCTCCTAACACATTCTATTTTTCTTAATCCTGCTACGGAGCAAAAAATATCGATATTGTAAATGCCATGAACAATAAAAAGTCTGCGGGTGTCAATCAAATCTCAATTTCAGTTGTTAAACATGTTTCGGAATATATATTAAAACCATTAACTTATATATTTAATAAAAGCATTGAGACAGGGGTACTTCCTGAACACTTTAAAAAAGGTAAGATTATTCCAATCTACAAATCAGGTGATAAAGATAGAACCACTAATTACCGACCTATCTCACTAATTTCAAATTTTGCGAAAATATTTGAAAAATTATTGAAAGTTGGATTTGAAAACTACTTAAATAAACATAATATTATAAATCAATTCCAATTTGGTTTTCAAAAGGGTAGAAATACTGATGATGCTATTAAGTATGTAACCAGTCAGATCTGTACTTCAATGGATGGCGGTCTGCCCTGCATATCTATTTATCTGGATTTGGCTAAGGCATTTGATACCGTTAACCATGAATTGCTACTGGTGAAGCTCTGTAGATATGGCTTTCGTGGAATTACTTATGATCTGATTAAAAGTTACTTGACTAATCGGAAACCAGTAGTGAAAATAAACAATGTTATTAGTAGAAAACGAGTGGTCACTTGTGGAGTTTCACAAGGAACAAATTGGGACCACTATTCTTTATTCTGTACATAAATGACATGTTTCTAACCTTGCCAAAGGGAAATTTGATATCTTTTGCTGACGATACTTGTGTTATTGTCAAAGATAAATCATGGACTGATGTTCTTCAAAGAGCTGAAGTCAATTTAAATCAGTTAGCTAATTGGTTATGTGCAAACCATCTTAGCCTTAAAATAACAAAAACAGTGTACTCTACTTATGGCAGCTATATGGACAGTGTTCCGGATCGGCGTGCTTTGAGAATACATATAAATTCTTGCAATAGACAAAACTGTACTTGTCCGGAGATAAAAAGAGAATATCATACGAAATATCTGGGTATTCTTATAGATTGCAATTTAAAATGGGGACACTATATATCAACGATTGCAAATAGGTTAAGATATCTCATTTATATTTTTATAAAATTACTAAAATTTTTAATACAAAACAACTTCTAATGATATTTTATGCATTTTATTGGTCTATCGCTACATATGGTATAATTGCATGTGGAGGAGCTTATGCTAATTCCTTGAAACCTTTGAGTGATATTCGAAAACGAATCATTAAACTGATATTTGGAAAGAATAGAAGATACTCTTCAGAAATCCTATATAGAGAAAATAAAATAATTGATATTAGGAAATATTTTCTGTTGAAGTCAGTCTTGGAGAATTACTCTTATTTACAAAATATCTATGATGTAAAAGTAAAGGCCAATAAAAGAACTCTATATTTGCAACCTCCAGACGTTAAAAAAGATATTGGTAGAAGAAATTTTGATTATATCAGTTATAAAGTTTACAATTTGCTTCCACATAATCTGAAAATTTTGAATGTGAATAGAATATCAACTAAAATTATGATAAAATACTGGTTGATAAACTCATCTGAGACTGTTCTGAAGACTATAATTGAGTAATCCCCTGTTTACTTTGAAATCCTTCTGAGACCGTGAACTTTGTCTCTTACAAGTGAGATTCTCTTAGAACGGGGTCTCTTGTAACAGTGTTTTACTATACTTCTATACTCATCAATTTGAAATAAATGATGAATGGATTTTACATCAATGTTATTAAAGGGGGGGGAGGAACACTGTGTCTGTAACTTAATCGCTTCAAATGAACACTGCATGTTAACTGTAAGTACTTTCAATTTTATATCCTAAACTATGAGTTTTGATGTGAAATGACTACCTAGAATACTGTAACACATGTACAAATTAAGTGTTCATATTCTTCGTTACCCTGGTGCTCCCATTTAAAGCGATTCATGAACATTCATAGGGCCGGTTTCACCAAACTCGTTTAAGTATCTCGCTAATCGTGTTTAAGTAATCGCGATTAAAATTAAACTCGCAATATAATCACGTTTACATTTGGATCTGTTCCACCATGGAATATATAAACTTGATTAAGTTAATCGAGTTTTCGTGCTGAAAATGAGAGGTTGGTACTAGTCGCGGAGCATTATGAGCCTAAAATTTTCTGTTGTATACTCTTTGCAAGCACAAAATTGTATAATATTCTGAGCATAGAGGTTAGAAATCACGAAGTCCATACAGATTTCTTATTATAAACGATATATTTTAATCTTCTTGGTTCTCTCAGCTGCTAACTTGCAGAAATAAAATGTTGTAATGTAATGATTTTTTTTGTTAAATTATATCTGTAATGTTTTAAAGAAAAAATATACGTGTGATAACACTGGTCGTCAACGTTTTCTTCACAATAAATCTGATTAGTGATTCTAGTGAGTTTTTTTGTAGTGAATTCAGATATGTATATATATAATTTTTCCATCAGGTACAATTTTTTTGTGACAGCTACTTTTTAAAATATGATTTTAACATTCTCCTTGACCTGTCGTAGGGACCTTTACCTTATAAGCAGCGATTTTATTCAAGCTTTTTTTTAAGGAAAATATGTGTAATATCCTACTGAAACACCAACAGGCAGTACTGTGTGGGTTCATTCATGTTTTGACATGATCAGACCAGTTACTGGCATTGTGATGTGTTGACACATTCTTGGCATAATGAAAATACAGAACACTAACACAAAGCTTACACAGTGCACTTCTAAACACTGTACTGTGTAAGCTATGAGTTAGTGTTCTGTATTTTCATCATGCCAAGAATGTGTGTAAATCATGCAGATACTTTCAGGTGTATTTGTAGTGATCTCACATGAAAGACTGAGGCAAAATTTAACACTACTTGGGAAAAAGTGTTATCAACATTACTTGGCTGTCAAGTTGGTAATTTTAAAAAGAGGTGGGCCCCAAATGTATGTTTTATGTGTTAAGACTGCTGTCTTGATAGAAAAAATGGTACACATCATATGCCATTTACAATTACTATGATTTGGAGGAAATCGAGGGAACATCTAAGTGGTTATTATTTTTGTTTAACAAAAATTAAAGGAATCGCATATCCCTGACATGAGAAATGTGTCTAGTCCATTTATTCAATCCTGAAAATATATTTACCTCCATTGCATATTAAATTAGGAGGAAAGAAAAATTTTGTAAAAGCTATGGATAAACTTTCTGATGGATTCTTGTACTTGAATCAAAATTCCCTAAAGTGATGCTAAATTGAATTGTTTAGGACCACAAATGTGGTCATTAATAGCTGATGAATATTTTTGAAGAACTGTTACATCCACTGGAAAAAGCAGTCTGACAGTCTTTCAAAACTGTACATTGCAATTTCTTTGGAAACTATAAAGCAGAAAACCATCTGATGTAGTAGCTGATCTGCATTCTTATAAAGCTATGGGATGAAATAAGTCTTTGAAAATTCACTTCTTATACTCTGGCTTAAGTCTTCCTGCTGGAAAATCTTGGGGTTGTCAGTGATGAGCATTAAGATCATTTTCATCAGTAAATTTCTACAATGGAAAACAGGTACTAAAACAAAACTGGTTGTAATATGTTGGCTGGACTACTGTTAGACCAAGAAGAGAGATGTTCCAGGTACAATATATGCCCGAAAATCATCATTACTACTTTCTAGCTAAAGAATGAGAAGTAAGAATATGTCAGGACGAGTAGTTTACCATTTACAGTTGGATAGCTAATTACTGATGTTATTGAAATTATAAAATGTTAAAATGCATATCACACAAAACTTGTGCCTGATGGGAAAAAACTGAAATCATATTTCAATTCAGTATGAAAAATACTTATAGAATCTGTTATTTTCATTCTTGTGAAAGAAAAAAAAGTTTATTTTTGTAAACCAGTGTAATATAAACATTCCTTAAATATATGAATATTATTATTTAAACCAAAAGTAATATTTTCCTATTTTCATTTCCAACAAGTGAAACATTCCTATTGTCTCTCATGAACTGTCTATAAAATTATCTGTAAAAATAATATTATTTTGAATAAAAAATAACAACTGAAATTCAAGCTTCTTCTCAAATCAACTTTTCTCCCAACAGAGAAATAATGAGTTGAAAAAGTTCTTATGACCATAAATGTAATAATGGAAGCAGCTTCTTCAGAGGTCTTTGTAAAGTTTGAATTATTTGTTTCCCAATGTTTTCAAAAACTTATTTGAGGGATATAGCACATTCCTAAGATCAAAAAGCCTTGTGTTATTAAAACCATACATAAACACAATTTTACTTATACATACTATGCATTTCAAGCGACTCAGAATTTAGAAAATAAATTGAGAATACTTTACACACAACAACATACAATGGAGAATACACATGTTGATTGGTAAGTAAATGTAGTCTGTGGCCCATTAATATGGCATCACTTCTCACTTCACACCTTACCATATTAATGATTTCTTGAGTGTTGAAAAGAAAAGGAAGCTGGCCAAGCTTGTACTTTATAAAAGAAAACATATTTCTGGTAACAAATACAATTATGTAGGTGAAAACTCAAATTACAATGAAAGATTAAACAATGCTCAGATAAGGTTAATAAAAAAATTAATATTGAAGTTATGATTATAGTTACTACTTGCAATGTTAGCCACCTCATTTCTTGTTACACTGATAAAAAATATCTACACATTGTATATTGATTTTACTACTGTAGATATTTATTAGTAGATATTTTTTATTGTAATACAGTATAGAATTCTCAGGTAGAATAAACCAAGTATCGTCAACATATCTGAGATATAATTCATATTTTATATTTTTCTGGACTTGTTGATAACATTTTCTTATAACAAACTCTGCAAAATGAGCACTTTTGTTGACCACCAATAGGTGTACCCTTCTTTTGACTATAAATTTTGTTATTAAATTTAAATTCAATATGACTTTAAATAGCTCTCGTTGCAAAAAGTATTTCAGGCTCAGTCCTAGAATATTATCTTAAAAGACAATTTTCTAGGATAGTTCTTGAAACGTACACAAAAACTAATAATTGTTGAGTCCAATGTTTTTATCAACTTTTTACGATTCACTCCTACATAATTTCTGTATTGGCTAAATTTTAAAAATTGATTTGTTATAAATAATATTTCTTTGCCATCATGTATACAATTGCTTTTTCTTTGTTATAAATTATAGTAAATCTATTTATCCTTTATACAGTCCTGCAGGTTTCTTATTTATTCTGTGTATAATAAAACAGAACATTGTTTATGATACCATGGTCTTGGCACTTCAATTTTTAAATACCGTAACAATTTGATTTGACTTATTTTGAATTGAAAGTTTTTAATAATGAATATTTTAGGTAAGCTTCACATGATTTATATTGAGTATTCATGAATTGATTGATTGAATTCATGAATTGATATATTGAGTATTCATGAACTGTTTTCTTTGTTTATTTTTAATTATTTTGGATTTGGAATTACGCTTTTCCTATCTACTGCTCTGATGTATGTCTAGATGAACACAGTAACAAAAATATTTATGAGTGTTACAAGCAATGAGTTGCCGAACATTCTTTGCAATTTTTTTTTTTTTTTAATCAGAACTGAGCATTTATATTTTCATCTCTGGAATAGACTGTTACCAGAAGTATATTTTTTTTCAAATAGTACCTGCTTGGCCAATTTCCTTTTCTTTTAAACACATCTAATTGCAGGCATGGTATGGCGTTGAGGTACGATCATAGAAGAACCACAAATTACTTCTGGTTATCAATCAGCACGTGTATTTAGCTTCAATATTTGTTGTTGTGTGTAAGGTATAATCCGTTTATAATAGTTTTCTTTCAAACTCTGTCATTTTTGTGAAATTGTTTATAATGTACATGTGTAAATAAAATTGATATGTTTTTTGCATTCAACAACATTCGCATTCAGTCAACATTACTTGTTGATTTTGTCTACTTATATGATGGAAACACACTTCCAGGAATGTAGACAAATAATAAACAAAACTATATTCTATATATCTAGAAGCATGAACCTGCTGCTATCATACTACTATAATACTGCGTGTAAATAACCTCAAACACCGTGGAAACGAGAATGGATAGCAGATAAACGCGATTACCTTCGCTTAAACGGCCGATCTTGGGCGTTTAACTCCTCGTGAGTTTAACTTCCAGTAAACGCGTTTAATATACGTGGTGAAACTCGCGAAGAACCTTAAACGCGATTAAACTCCAAGATAAACGAGGTTAAACACTAATCGAAGGTGGTGAAACCGGCCCATAGACATTTAACTGCAGCAGTTGATTAGTTCTTCTTACTTTCTAAGACCAAGAAACTGTGTTAACATTTATTTATTATTTGTGTTTGTTCACAATCAAGTTTTGTATTTTCTATAAATATTTCTTAAATTTTTTAGACTTTTAGCAGAATAATAACAGTATCTAAAGCATTTAATATCATTGTCATAAATAAATATTATTTTCCTTTTTGAACTTGATTATAGTCTCTGATTGAATAGAAACAGTTATGGAGAAGAAAAGATTTCACTTATCACTAAAATTTGTATATTAATTTTAATTGTTTAATGCCATCTGGCAAAGTGATGTAATGTACATGAATTTATCATAATAAACTGACGATACCAAGTGATAAATATAATTCCTACGTTCAATGTTGGGAATACAGACATCTAATTTGGCTAAAAATATGTTCCCACCCTGAGTAAGTAATTTGTGACAAAAACCACCAATTTGTAAATCAACAGGCAATGGTAGAATTCCTAGCTAAGTCACAAGAATCAAATGGATGGGATTTGTTTATTATTTGCACCATTTTTTTCTGTAAACTAAAGGTCTTCAGAGCTGTAGGACACGTTGCCCCACAATATACAATATATCAGGCAGAAAAACCATTACTGTCACACACACAAGAAGCAGGACAAAAGACTCACTGAACTGGAAAGAATTATGAAAATGAAGTGTAATGAAATTAATGCTATTTTAATTTATTTAAATTCCATTCTACTACAGATTTCACAGAATTAAGAGACCCCAAAATTCATCAGTCACTTGCATATAATTTATTTTGAAATTGGAGATTACAATTGTTTATTTGAAAACGTTAACTGCATTGAAATGAATTTCCCTTCGTTTACTGTTAATTTATTATTACAAGTCCAATTTGCAACATCTGATATTGTATAATATACTATTTCTTTATTGCAAAGAATATTCATATTATCACTTAAGTAAGATGAAGTTCCCAATAGCCAACAAGAGGCGTCTAGGCTGCAAAATTAGTGTCTTACGGGGATGAGGAATAGCAGGTATGTGATAAACAGACACCAGACTGCTGGCTTTTATTTTCTAAGGCTATAGTGCAATTTTTCTAATTCTGCATCTCAAGGCCTGTCTCCACAATGGAGTGTGCCATGGTATTTCGCATCTTTCTCAGTTGTGCCGCTAGGTATCGCATGATCGTGACCATATGAAGCAATGTTCGCAATCGTGCAACATCTGGCGGCAAGAAGAAAGACATGAAATACCATGTGATATTCCATCGTGAACATACGGGCTTGAGAGGCACAGTTAGAAAAATCGCACTATAGTGAGCATCACAAGGTGTGTTCCACGAGTTTTCGAGTTCCTCTGTGTTAATAAATTGCTATTTGCAAAATGCCACGTAACCTCTCTTTACATTACAGTTGTCCCAGGACAAAATGTCAATATTTTAGGTCATTACATCAGTCATTCTTAAACAAAACTGTTTCTCTGAACTTACATCTCCTTCTAAAGAGTTTCCAATTAGATACAAGAGCCCATTAACATTACCTGCATTTCGTCCTCACTATCTCTTTCTTGCTTCTCAATTGGCTGGAGAAACACAGCAATCGGTGGCTGCAACACTTCCTGCACGGAAAATGAAAATATGAGAAACACATCAAATAAAAAAGAAAAATAATCCTAATTGTAGTATATGAATAGCCTGAGCCCATCCATCACTCACAATTAGACCCCTTCCAGGATAGAAACTGAAGCAAATGTGGTGTTATTCGGAGAAGGAAGAAGAAAAAAAAGAGAGAAAGAGAGAGAGAGGGGGGGATTTCATGCAATTCAAATATGTATTGGGGAACCAAGGTCACCAACCAAAGTGATTAACAGATTTTTGTATTCCTACTGACAAGATGAACTGATCTTTCATTGAATTGATGATTCATACAGTTAGATTCAACTATACTCCAAAAGAATGTGTTTTTGGATAATTTCAATCCACCTACATACATGAAACACTATAAATTACTGCCCTACCATTCCAGCAACACATGAACCATTGTGACTAGATTTACACTTTTATCACACATTTAGACCAAAAAATCTGAAAAAACCTCAACATTTTCTCCATATTGGACAAAATAAACAAGATACATTCAGTGTGGTCACAACACCTACAAAGAATGGAAGATGATAGGCTCACAAAAGTGGCGTACCATTATTGACCAGCTGGAAAAAGAATTCCTGGTCGACCAAGGCAATGATGGAGTGAAGCCGGAAAAGGCCTTCTGGCCTAAACCGTGAAAGGAAGAGGAAGAATTCCCTGTTTCCCACGTGTCCATGAGCCCTGTGCCATGCGCTTTGGTATCTCAATTCATAATTCAGTTGTGTATTGTCAAAGAGATGGAGACAGATTCTGGTGCTAAAAAAATTGTGTGCATTGTACAAACAACCTCCATTAACTATACTCAGTTTTCACATTTTTAAAAAAATAAATAAACTACACATATATAAGAAACAACAAATCAATCCTATTGAAGAAAAGAGTGGTTGATTACTTACATTCCGGTAACTCAAGTAACAGGAGGATTTATACAATTTAACCCTGATGATGTTACATGAGCTATTCCCTTTTCAACTGTAAAGGGTATCAGAAGTCCCAATGTGTTGAAAAATTGCTATTATACAACAGTTAAACGACTGTACTCACATCATATGCACTGTCATCTTCTTTGACTGAATGCTGAAGTGTATTGTGTTTGTCTTCTGCCTAAAAAGAAACAAAATACAAGGCTCATTAAACACGTCACAATAAATGTTGTTTTGAAATAAGTAAACAGAATTTCCTTCCAACAAGATAAGAGCCAAGCAGCTCTTCACATGAGGAATTAAAATAGAGCACCAATGTTCGATTGGTGCACTCAGGAAGGCATTTTTTATTTATCATTGTTAAAAAAGTAGAATAGGTTGTTTATACAATGACCATTACTCAGATCTACTTTGAATCCTAACATCCTCCCTCCAACCACAGCTCAAATCCCCTCTACACAAGCAATCAACCTCTTATGCAGCGAAAGCATACCTGCTTACAATATGACAAAACAACAGTATTACTCTTCTCTTCAAGACTCTGCAGGTAAGTGAGTATCTACAAAAGTTTGTGGTTGGACCTATACAAATTATCAATGCATTGTACTAACAAAAATACTACTACTACTAAAGAATAACTCACAATGGTATTCCAGGAATAAACTTCTCCATCAACCAGTTCTTCTTTAATCTGGAGATAAGAAAGTCAAATAATCAATCAAAAGTAAAGTTTGCACTGAACATTTAAACAAAATTCTACAATAGCTTTGCACTTAAATATCCATTGATTATCATTTTGAGATTTTTCAATGATTTGTAACTCGTATTATTCTAAATAATACTATATTCTGTTCATCAGGGTAAGTTTCTTTGTTTTTGAAAATTAAAATGTTTATCACACTGTCATGCTCCTGATCCAAGAAATAGAAGCATTGTTTTCAATGCAGACAAGATATTAAAGGACAAGCATTTTGTATAATTTCAGCCTGATCACTACAATGCAGTTCTTTATGTCTGTTATGATTTTCACTTCAACTGAAATTTTTAATATAGGAAAACGTAATGCCCCACCTGTTCTTTCAAACAAATGAGCTTTACTCGTTTTATTGTAAAGTAAAATTAACTTTCAAAATCAATTTTGGAGATTAATTTTATGAAACATTAACATTTAATAACGTAACTTAGCAACATTGTGCCAGAAAACAATGTGAAAATGCAACCATTTTGCCAAACTATAATTTCATCATTTTCTCAAATTCTTTCAAAGTGATTTCAGGTAGTGCAATTTTCATGCTTGAAGTAAAAGTTAATGGGATTAAATATAAAAGCATAAGAATCGAAATTTATGTTCTCCTTTCTTTGATTACTTTTTCAATACCAACTAAATATAAAAATAAAATCACAAATAGGCCTACATTATAAAACATATTACAGATATTGAACTCCCTTATATCACTTAACATAACTGTGTTAATGATATCAATTTAATCTTGAAAATATTAAAAATAATTATTTTTTTATCATTAATTTAATGATATTCTGAGAAAAGGCTACTTTCAACGTTGCACTGATTGACGATACCTGTTGTTAACAACCGGTACGGAATTTACTTGATGTAATATTAAATACTGACACATCACGATTTATCACAACAAATATGCGAAAGCTGTTTACCTTTTCCACTTTAATAATACTGTCTGCTAAAATATTCATTTCTTCAATCATTTAATACTCTTCAAAATGCTCACCGATTCGATTCCGGAATCGATTCTTCTTTCCATTCCTTTGCTTCCGATTCTTGATGGCATCGATTCCAAAAGGCCGGAATCGAATCAAATGAATACCTTCGATATCTTTTAAAAAATATTCATATTCCTGAACTTTTGTTATACTTTTTCAGAGGTTTGCCTACATTATTAATATAGTTATTACTTTATTGTTAATTTTATAGAAGCCATGCTGTGTTTGAATTCTACCTGCTAACATGCCTCCACTTTCCGCTTCGTTCAAATCAAGCATCTCGGTTCAAATTACATGTTTAGCATCTCAATTTAAAAAATCTCATTTCCTAACTAGATCGCGTTGTGTGAAGTTGTTTCTTTGAATCTGTTACAATTTCGTGATCTTTTCCGTTATACCACGGTGTAAGATATATTACACCGTCGTTATAAGTACTACCGTACTATACATACACCACGGTGTAAGAAATATAGGTGGGTTCACTCCCGGTCTATACTGCGATTTTTCTAAGAGCGACTCTCAAGGAAACTCAAATCCCATCTTCGCGATGGAATATGTCACGGCATTTTGCGTCTTTCTCAGTCGTTCCGCTAGATTTCGCACGATCGCGACCGTATGAAGCAGTGCTTGCAATAACGCGACTTCTACCGGCAAGACCGAGGAAAGACGCGAAATGCCGTGACATATTCCATCGCGAAGATGGGATTTGAGTTTCCTTGAGAGTCGCTCTTAGAAAAATCGCAGTATAAATCTGAAGCTAATGTGAGGCTAGTTCTCACAGTTCTCGCTATGTAAGCGCTGCGAACGACTTGGGCATTTTTGGGACAAGATGGTGATCCGTTTAATAGCTTTGTACTGTGTACTTAATGTGTGTACTTTGTACTTAATAGCTTGTAACCTCTGGTGGAAGCCACTAAATCGCGAGACGCCATCATGAATGCCCAACTCGATCGTGGGCACCGTACGGATAAGCGAGGAACTAGCCTCAAACTGGCTTCAAAAATTTTGTTCAAAAGGCGGTTAGTTGACACACCTATATATCTTACACCGTGGTATACCAGTTCATTAGACGAAAGATTCGGTTCACCTCAGAGAAATCGGTTCTCTACAATTTGAACTGATGAACGTTTTTTTTATTAGTTTTATTTTAAGTCGCTTTTTAACATCTTTGGTAAGATTTACAATTACAGTAGACAGATTACAATTACAGTACAGATTTACAATTACATTACCTGTTTGCATTACATATAAATTACAATTATAATTGCATTAGTACAAGATACAATCATTTACATTATAACACAGGATAATAATTACATTAATACATTTGGATTAGTTATTATAGATACATTAGGTTTTACAAACTTATATCAGTACATTTACAAAGTTATATTAGTACATTTGCATTATTATGTATTATTAATACTTTTACTCATCCAACAGTCATTATTATGTTTACATTTTCATTTTTTTACATCTAATGTGGAGTTATACTTATTTATTAACTTTAAAAATAATATTGTGTGTCGACAGCCACCTTTGGTATTTAGACATTCACTAATACGTTTGGGCAGATTAGATTGATTTCATTCAGTTTCTAATTCTTGGCAATCTACAAGAAGGTGTTTGACTGTTCACCACACTTTTCACATAAGTTTCTCTGTTTTTTTGTAATTAAGTGAATATGTGTCAAATTTGTATGATCTATTCTTAACCTGGCTATTGTCACTTGTTCCTTTCTAGATGTTGACACTGTAACAGACTTGTCAAAAGTAGATTGCATTATGTCCTGTAGTTTGTTTGAGTCAATGTTTCTCCAATAAGAGTCCCAGAACTGATGAACGTGTAACACAAATCTATCACCATTTACGCAGTACATTTAAATATTGATTTTACACAACGCACATATTAAAGGGATTAGAAAATAAGTAGAAGTTTAAAAAAAATAACTCACCTGTTGAATCACATATATTTAAGAGATATATTGTAGAAATTGTTTATCTTGGTAGACAATACAAGTCAATTTAAAACACTTACATTCCGAAAAAAATAGGAATTTCACTCCGACACAATGAGAAAAATACATCACGAAAATATCGTTCACTTGATATTTGATAATACACAAACTTCAGCAAACAGCACGAGAAGTGAAATGTACAAAAATTCCTCAAACATAAAATAACGTAAATAAATCAAAGTAGTCATGGATACTTTAATTAATTCATTTTTTCATCGTTTTATAGCTTCTCCTTAAGTGGTAGGATGCCGTTTTATTGCATTTAATAAATTCTTTCTTTCATTCTTAGAAATAGTTTATTAAAATTAGTTATTTGGGAAAATAAGTAGCGATAGTTTTCAATTTCGTATATTTTTCATGAATTGACAATTGTTCATTCAATCAAGATAATACACGAAGGAATAAAAGACGCTAAACCACTAAATAACCAATTTTAAAAACAATTATTAAATTTAAAATATCATTTAACATATTATTATTGCTTAGACGATGTAGGATGCCAAATTTCTGCAATATCGCTAATTATTTTGTGAAATAAATCATTTCCCTTATTTTTCCTTCGCCACATAAATTCACATAAGTAAAAATCTATCATAACACGGTGAGTTCCGCATTGCACCTTGTGACGGTGTTTTGCGAGTCTCCAAGTGCTTTCGATTTTTTGTGTGTGAACACCTGTGTTTGCGTCAACAAAGTTGTACAAATGGTTTACTGTTTCATGTCGAAATCCAAGTTCATAAATTTTGCGGTATGCCCTTCATTCATCTGAGATAATGGTAGTTCCATTTCTAATATATTCCTTAATTATTGGTAATAAGGTAGTTGCAGATCTGTTTTCAACTTCAACTAGAAAACATTCCGATGATTCTCTGCTCACTCCCTGGAAGACCCACTGTTGTGGAAGAACTCGTCCCACATTATTCTTTCTCCTTGAAAACAAACTTTCGTCAATTTCAACACTCATGTTTGGACCTCCAATTTTCATAGGATTTCTCAATAATTTCTCACCACACTTCTCGCATGTAATTGCACCAGTCAACTGTAGTGTTGTGATTAATTTCTAATTCATGTTCCGAAAAATTAATACTGGTTAAATTTCTTGACCAGCAATAGATAAATAATAACATTTTTCTAAATGGTAATTTAG
Organism: Acheta domesticus; assembly: GCA_031308135.1. Lineage (NCBI taxonomy): Eukaryota > Metazoa > Arthropoda > Insecta > Orthoptera > Gryllidae > Acheta > Acheta domesticus. Next base: position 76,019,752 of record JAHLJT010005437.1, read on the forward strand.
AATCGGAAAAAAATATCAACACGAAGAGATTTCAATTTACGATATTCCCTTTTCGAGCAAACACATTTTTACTTTCCCGTATACGTACGTATACACGGAGTGATATACGTAGTATAGGGAAAGTTATGTAATGCTGCGCGAAAAAATGGCCAATTTTCGGCGGAAAAAAATTAATTGCCGGTCCGTGAAAACGAACAGAATGGCACAGACTTTCCCGTATTAGTTTTCTATTTCCTTGGGTCTTCGCTAACTATTCGGAATTGCCATAAACTCGTTCTTGCCAGCTGTCATCTATCACCGCCAAAAGGACATTTTTTTGTAATATTCTTAATTTTTCGGTTTCCTATTAGTAGAACGGAAACACTAATTTTATAATATTAAAGAACACAAAAACCTAGTCATAAACGGCAATTTTCTTTTAAAAATTATGTGCCGTTTAAGAGTAAATGGCGTTTTAGCCCTACTAAAAGTACAAAATTTGAAGCCCATTTTCACAAAAAATTTTTGAGTTTTTTAAATACTGTATTTGAAGTTATTTAAAGCACTTATAATCACAAATAGAGTAAAATACAATCATTAACATGGCATAGGTCCGATTTTCTCGTATAACTCTGAATTTTCGAAAATTGTCAAAGTTTGAATTTTTTTCGCCGTTTTTCTCCAACTACAATATTGAAGATAGAGATTTTTTCTTCAAATAAAATTTGTTGTACATATTGAGTTCTTTAATAAAGGTCATGTAAATGTTTCTCAAAAGTTTGGTAGTTTTCGTGCAATATTGAGTGCAATATGTGCAATTTTAAAAAATTTCAAAAACAAGATTTTCTCAAAAACGGCTCCAAATTTTTTCTTTAAACGTTTGGTAGGAATAGTGGTAAATGTGCGGTATCAGGTGACATAAAATCCATATTGGTCTATAGGTTGGTTTTTTCAAAAATTACAAAAATGTAAATTTTTTTACATGTTTCTTACGTCGATAATATTTACATTATTGGCGATTTTTTCACAGTATTATATTTACGAGTGCATGTGCTTGAAATAATGTCAAGTAAATTTTCTCGAAAACACAACCGTTTTCTGTGAAAACTAGCTCAAAATTTTGCATTTTCTGGATCGCTCAAACGCCATTTTCTCATAGATGGCTGCAAATTTTTTCTTCAATCTCTTGTAACGGATAGTGCTAATTACACTCTTTAGTATATCGTAAAGTTTATTTTGAGTAATTTTTTGTTTTTTAAAAAATTACACAATTCTCCTTTTTTGAAAGATCTCTCACATGTTTAATAAGCACATTACCAGCAATTTGTAAAGATTATTATATTTTTGAATGTAAGTGCTTCAAATAATGTATTTTAAAAACTCAAAAACTTTCTGTGAAAATGAGCTTCAAATTTCGCATTTTAGTAGTGCTAAAATGCCATTTTCTCTTAAACGGCACATAGGTTTTAAAAGAAAAGTGCCATTTACGGCTAGGTTTTTGTGTTCTTTAATATTCTAAAATTAATATTTGCATTCTACCAATAGGAAACCGAAAAAATTCAAAAAATGACAAAAAAATGCACTTTTGGCCGTCACACATGGTAGCTGGCAAAGACCCAAGAAAATAGAAAACTAACGCGGGAAAGTCTACCATTCTGTAGCACCACTAGTTAATGTATTACAATTCAATGTCATGTTATGACCGTTACCACATACCCTTGGATTATGCAATATTTATTTCTTTGAAGAAATGTATAGCTTCTTCTTCCGTTTTGTACTTTTCAGAAAGTCATAGGAAATTCATACTGGCTTTTCACAAAAATAAATTACAACTATTCAATTGTTTCACAAACAAATAAAATTGTTATTGGAAGACTAGTAAACAGTAGCATAGTAGACATGAGCACCAAGGAACCACTTCTAAATAATAAGGGAACCGAATCTTTCGTCTAGTGAACTGGTATACGTATAACAGAAAAGATCCAATTTCATTGATTAGTGTATACTATTGATGATGTTATATCCTATTATTTTTTCATTTATGTTCTAATATATTGTTTCATTGATAAATTCTGTTACTTTATTTCAATTGTATTACGGCCGTCTCTAGTCTCTATCTATAATATATTGAAACAAGTTTTTATCTATCGAGCTCCACGTTGGGCTGCCATTTGAAACAATTAGTTTTCTATTAATTAATTATTAATGATGTGCCGGATTCGAATATGCAAGGGACACAATTCGGCTTACCTCATTGTTCGACCACAATCTGCCCCCTGTAGACTCGCTTTGATACGGAAAATTCCCGCATTTGGTATACCACAATATATATACACACACACACATTTATCTTACATCGTGGAAGATACGCAGAGGTCGACCTCCAGTGACGTCAGTTGAAGCAGGAATCGCGCAGCTCGGCGTCCTCGCCGCCCTCATCGCCAGAATCAGAGGACGACACGTTGCGGTCCACCGAAAACTGCAGTTCTTCTTTTCGCTTATACTCGTTGCACTTGTAAATTGACACTGCTTCTGGACTGATTGTACACAACTAGACCATTGGCCATGGAATGTCTGTTTATCACGTTGTCTCGACAGTTGTTGACATGAAAGTTACTAGTTCCATGGTTGTCAGATTGGTTTATTAGTGATTCCGGGCGCGTAAACGACAGAAGTTAATAGTCCCGTAAGCGTAGTGCATGTTTTGTCGCGGGAGGAGAGGTGTTTCTCCACGTGCATGATAAGACCCGGCGCCAATCTACATGTTGGCTTTCGGTATTTTCCCAAGAAGATATCTCCCACCGGCGGGGCACCGCCCAGCCGCGACAAACTCTAAGCTCCCGACCGGTCTCCCGGCGTATGTGGTAGTGCATGTAGCCTAAGTGTGTGTAAGTGAGGAATGAAGATAGTACTAGGAAGAGGAAGGAAAGATCCCGTGCGATCCGATCCGTTTGTTAGGGTACAGATCGGGCATTCGCCTGGTATTTATCGGAGAAACCACGGAAAACTACCTATCAGAGCAGCTAGCTGCTAGAATTCTCTCCCAAATAGAGGGTAAATTCGACCTAGCTATCTAGCTCGTATCGAAATTCTCACCACAGTCGAGACGCGATCCTAGGACATCCTGGTCAGAGGCATCGCAGTGATATCAGTTGACGCCCTGAGCCGCCTCTGAGGATGTAACAAATTGTAAACGTACTCAATAAATATTTGCCATTGTTTACTTCCGGTGTGTTTTTTGGGAACGTAATATTGTCCTGACTGGCCTGCTGGCCTGCTCTTCATTCTGATCACGCAAATTTCGCTAAGCTCCTTTCACTATCTAGCGCAGAAAGAAGATATCACACGGACGACGAAACAGGCGATTTGAATTTAGCCCAGAGCCTTCATTTTGGCTTTAGGATCATTTACGTGCAGTAACTCTACATGAGCCGGCTTTACTTTCTCCTCTGAGGAAGGCATACAAAGAATTTGCAGAGAAAAAAGGCATCACTCGGGAGAAGGAACAGGCGATTTGAATTTAGCCCAGAGCCTTCATTTTGGAAATAGGATCATTTACGTGCAGTAAATCTACATGAGACAGCCGGCTTTACTTTCTCCCCTAAGCAATGCGTACAAAGAATTTGCAGAGAAAAAAGGTATCACTCGTGCGACGAAACTGGCGATTTGAATTTAGCCCAGAGCCTTCATTTTGGCTTTAGGATCATTTACGCGCAGTAAATCTACATGAGACAGCCGGCTTTACTTTCTCCTCTGAGGAAGGCATACATAGAATTTGAAGAGAAAAAAGGCATCACTCGGGAGAAGGAACAGGCGATTTGAATTTAGCCCAGAGCCATCATTTTGGCTTCAGGATCATTTACGCGCAGTAAATCTACATGAGACAGCCGGCTTTACTTTCTGCTCTAAGGAAGGCGTACAAAGAGTTTCCTGACGCTGCGAGGAGCGTCAGGCGCTGGCGGGCGGGCGGCCGGCGACGCAGTGGAAACGCCGGGCGCCCGGGTCGGACTGCGCGCCGTGGCTGCTGCTGGAGGGCGTGGCCGGCGTGCAGGTCGTTGACGGCGTGCAGGCCGTGGCGGGCGTGCAGGGCGTGGGTGGAGTGCGCGGGCACGGGCACTTGTGTGCGCACCGGCACTTGCGCCGGCACGGGCGCGGGCAGCAGGGCGGCATGGCCAGCACGGCCTCCGAGCAGCTCAGGCTCACGATGTTGCGAGGCCCTGGGCGGAGGGCGACAACTCGCTTTACCCACTCGCAGCGGCAAACACGTCTTAATTTATTTCAATTTGTGTTGACTTGATTCAATTCGAGTTGATTCAAAGCTATTTAATTTAATTTGATTCAATATGAACCAATTTAATTCAATGCGAATCAATTTTATTATATTGTAATCAATACTTTTCAAATTGAACCAAATTAAATTAAATTACTTTTAAATTGGCATGGCCAGCACGGCCGCCGAGCATCTCAAGCTCACGATGTTGCGAGGCCCTGGGTGGCGGGCGACAACTCGCTTTACCGACTCGCACCGACAAACTCATCTTGGTTCTATTCAACTTGTGATGGCTCGATTCAATTCGAGTCGATTCAAAGCTATTTAATTTAATTTGATTCAATATGAACCAATTTAATTCAATGCGAATCGATTTTATTAAATTGTAACCAATACTTTTCAAATTGAACCAAATTAAATTAAATTACTTTTAAATTGGCATGGCCAGCACGGCCGCCGAGCATCTCAAGCTCACGATGTTGCGAGGCCCTGGGTGGCGGGCGACAACTCGCTTTACCGACTCGCACCGACAAACTCATCTTGGTTCTATTCAACTTGTGATGGCTCGATTCAATTCGAGTCGATTCAAAGCTATTTAATTTAATTTGATTCAATATGAACCAATTTAATTCAATGCGAATCAATTTTATTATATTGTAATCAATACTTTTCAAATTGAACCAAATTAAATTAAATTACTTTTAAATTGGCATGGCCAGCACGGCCGCCGAGCATCTCAAGCTCACGATGTTGCGAGGCCCTGGGTGGCGGGCGACAACTCGCTTTACCGACTCGCACCGACAAACTCATCTTGGTTCTATTCAACTTGTGATGGCTCGATTCAATTCGAGTCGATTCAAAGCTATTTAATTTAATTTGATTCAATATGAACCAATTTAATTCAATGCGAATCGATTTTATTAAATTGTAACCAATACTTTTCAAATTGAACCAAATTAAATTAAATTACTTTTAAATTGGCATGGCCAGCACGGCCGCCGAGCATCTCAAGCTCACGATGTTGCGAGGCCCTGGGTGGCGGGCGACAACTCGCTTTACCGACTCGCACCGACAAACTCATCTTGGTTCTATTCAACTTGTGATGGCTCGATTCAATTCGAGTCGATTCAAAGCTATTTAATTTAATTTGATTCAATATGAACCAATTTAATTCAATGCGAATCGATTTTATTAAATTGTAACCAATACTTTTCAAATTGAACCAAATTAAATTAAATTACTTTTAAATTGGCATGGCCAGCACGGCCGCCGAGCATCTCAAGCTCACGATGTTGCGAGGCCCTGGGTGGCGGGCGACAACTCGCTTTACCGACTCGCACCGACAAACTCATCTTGGTTCTATTCAACTTGTGATGGCTCGATTCAATTCGAGTTGATTCAAAGCTATTTAATTTGGTTTGATTAAATTTCAACCAATTTGATTCAATGCGAATCAATTTGATTCAATTGATCCAATATTATTAAATTCGAATCTATGTTTTTTTCAAATTGAATCAAATTTCATTACTTTGAAATTGGCCAGCACGGCCACCGAGTAGCACAGGTTCACGATGTTGCGAGGTCCTGGGCGGAGGGCGACAACTCGCTTTACCCACTCGCAGCGGCAAACACATCTTGGTTCAATTCAACTTGTGTTGGCTCGATTCAATTCGAGTTGACTCACATCTATTTTATTAAGTTTGATTCAATTGAACCAATTTGATTCAATGCGAATCAATGTTATTCAATTGATCCAATTTTATTAGATTCGAATACATTATTTTCAAATTGAACCAAATTAAATTAAATTACTTTTAAATTGGCATGGCCAGCACGGCCTCCGAGCAGCTCAGGCTCACGATGTTGCGAGGCCCTGGGTGGCGGGTGACAACTCGCTTTACCGACTCGCACCGGCAAACACATCTTCGCTCTATTCAACTTGTGATGGCTCGATTCAATTCGAGTTGATTCAAAGCTATTTACTTTGGTTTGATTAAATTTCAACCAATTTGATTCAATGCGAATCAATTTGATTCAATTGATCCAATTTTATTAAATTCGAATCAAAGTTTTTTTCAAATTGAATCAAATTTCATTACTTTGAAATTGGCCAGCACGGCCTCCGAGCAGCTCAGGCTTACGATGTTGCGAGGTCCTGGGCGGAGGGCGACAACTCGCTTTACCCACTCGCAGCGGCAAACACATCTTGGTTCAATTCAACTTGTGTTGGCTCGATTCAATTCGAGTTGACTCACATCTATTTTATTAAGTTTGATTCAATTGAACCAATTTGATTCAATGCGAATCAATGTTATTCAATTGATCCAATTTTATTAGATTCGAATACATTATTTTCAAATTGAACCAAATTAAATTAAATTACTTTTAAATTGGCATGGCCAGCACGGCCTCCGAGCAGCTCAGGCTCACGATGTTGCGAGGCCCTGGGTGGCGGGCGACAACTCGCTTTACCCACACGCAGCGACAAACACGTCTTAATTCAATTCAGTTTCTGTTGACTCAATTCAATTCGAGTTGATTCAAATCTATTTAATTTAGTTTGATTCAATTTGAACCAATATGATGCAATGCGAATCAATTTTATTCAATTGATCCAATTTTATTAAATTCGAATCATTTTTTTCAAATTGAATCAAATTACATTACCTTGAAATTGGCATTGCCAGAACGGCCTCCGAGCAACTCAGGCTCACAATGTTGCGAGACCCTGGGTGGTGGGTGACAACTCGCTTTACCCACTCGCAGCGGCAAACACGTCTTAGTTCAATTCAACTTGTGTTGGCGCGATTTAATTGGAGTTGGTTCAAAGCTATTTAACTTAGTTTGATCCAATTTGAACCAATTTAATTCAATGTAAATTAATTTTATTAAATTGTAATCAATACTTTTCAAATTGAACCAAATTAAATTTAATTACTTTGAAATTGGTATGGCCTCCGAGTGGCTCAGTCTCACGATGTTGCGAGGCCCTGGGCGGCGGGCGATCACTCGCTTTACCCATTCGTAACGGAGGAAAACGCTGCTTCATTCAATATAATTTGTGTTGATTGGATTTAATTCAATTCGAGTTGATGCAATTCACTTTCATGATTTGATTCAATTTATTTCAATTTTATTACATTTATTTCAATTTGATTCAATTTATTTCCGTTCGATTCAATTAAAATCAATTTAATTGAAATAATTTTAATTCAGTTCTTATTAATTCAATTTAATCCATTTTAATTTAATGAATTTGAGTTCAAATAATTCAATTTAATTCATTTTTATACAGTTGAACACAATTTAATCCAGTTCAATTAATTTAATTCAATTTAATTATGTCTTATTTTAAGTGATGAGATTGAAGCCATCAGGTCTGCTCTTCATTCTGACCACGCAAATTTGGCTACGCTCCTTTCATCAACTAACGGAGAAAGAAGGTATCATTCGGGATTCAAACAGGCGATTTGAATTTTGCTCAGAGCCTTCATTTTGGCCTTAGGATCATTTACGTGCTGTAAATCTACATGAAACAGACGGCTATACTTTCTCCTCTAAGGAAGGCAAACAAATAATTTGTTTGACGTCAACAATCCGCGGAAAAAATACCATATTTGAAATCTCGAACTTGGGTTTTACAGCCCGATAAGCTAATCATAACAGCACCAAAATGTCGAGTATACAGAATGTTATCCAGAGTGAACGAAATGAATATATAACGAATGAATGAATGCCTGTTGAAGGTTGAATGACATAATGCCTAATGGAAGAAAGGCAAATGGCGAATGTGTGACGACTAAGTGAATGGCGTATGACGGATGAGTCAAGAATGAACATAAGTGTGAGGATAGGGGGACAGGGGGACCGTGACACCCCGCCCCCATGATTTCGAAAAAGGCCGCAGCACATAATAATAAGACATTTTATTTCCGTTAATATGATAAATTTCTGATTTCATCCATTTTTAATCTGACAATTTGGGAAATTGATACACGACATTTGGGGAAGTCTCTTGAAACCAACTGGCACTCTGTAAGTATTCCGACATATTATGTTTGCACCGATAGGCAAACTTTTTAACCAAATTCCGTGAATTCACGGAAATTAAACAGCTCGAGACACCGCAGGTCTCCACCCGAGATCTCCGGATGATAACGGGTTCGAGCCCTAGTAAAATGTCATATGTAAATGAAGAGTTTTATTGAAAAGAGGGCCCAGAGGTACTCAGAAATGTAGTTCCCCTCTCTTGTTTTACTCTTTGTAGACTGCGCCCGCCTGCGATGACGAATGGATGAAAAATGAATGGCGAATGTTGAATGAATGAGGAATGATGAATGAATGAATGAATTACGAATTATGAATGAAGAATCAACGATAAATACGAATAAATTAGGAATACATTCAAAACCCTTTTTTAAATATAGTTATTTTTCTAATTTGCTTACTTGAAGTTTAAAAACTTACCCAATAAAATTAAACTGACAGGCAAACATGGCGGAGATAATACTTGGATATTAGCCATTGCGGCGGCATAAGCCTTCCTGTGCAATTAAGGAAACAAACGTAAATATCGTAGAAAATTATGTGATTTCTTTATAATAATTACACAGGTTCTGAGATTCCGATAGTTTAAAGTGCCATCCAACTTTGTTATTTATGTTTCAAACTATTTCTTCAATTTGGAATACCATGGCACTTTTGTTGATAAAGGTTATCTTTACTTTTGTTCAATACATTTGGGGACAATTTTTTAGACAGAATGTCAATCTTGTTTTACCGAATGAGAACCTTGTTTTACCGACGTAGATGGCTCAGGGCACTGCAGTGGCATCAACTAATATCACTGCAGTGCCTCTGATCGGAAGGTTCTGGGGTTCGCGTCAAGACAGAGGCAAACTTTCACTTTCTTCGCCTTACAAAGAGATTTACAATAGCTAGATAGCTAGGTCAAGTTCAGCCGCTGTCTGGAGAGAATTTAAGCAGTCGGCTGCTCTGATCGGTAGTTTTCCATTGTTTCTGCGATCAATACAATGCGAATGCCGGAACAGTTCTCTAACAAACGCGCCTAGGACATCACCCGATCTTTCCTTCCTCTTCCTTGACCTACCCTCACCCTTTACTTCCTCACACACTAACATGCACTCCACTACCACACATGCCGGGAGACCGGTCGGGAGCTTACAGCTTGTCCCGGCTGGGGCGGTGCCTCGCTGATGGGAGATACCTGGTTGGGGAAACACCGCTAGTCGATGTGTAGGTCGGCGACTGATCTCATCATCCAGCGGAGAAAGATCACCGCCACCACCCGCAATAAAACACCCACTACACTTATGGGCACAATGGGCTTTTTAGTTGACGCGCCCGGAAGCACTGACCAAACTATTAATCAAAAAATTGTTTTGATATTTATTTGATACTTGAAAACCCGGCAGACGTTGTTCTGCCCTTCATCTCCGTCTTTCACCTCCCATCTCCCTTTCTCATTGTCTCTCCCTCCCTGCCTCAGTCAGTCCCTGTCTGTCTCTGCCGCTTTCTGTCCTTCTCACTCACATTTAATTGCAGATTATGCACATCTCTGAGCAGGTGAGGTAATATCGGGAAGCGCCGGACCAGCAAAAATGTAATAGAATGTTGAAGAAGAGCTCATTCTGTATACTACGGTGTGAGAAACGTTTCTTTGAGGCCTCAAAGTTTTAGTTTTTAAGGCCCTAGAACGCCTCGTTCAGAGGTCACTGCAGTGCCCTATATCGTTAGATAACGATATAGATTCGAAATGATGCCGGGTGTGTTGCGGGTTGCATTCGACGTGAATATTTAGTTTTGTTCAACAGCGCCATATAGTGTTGTTACAACAGAATTAATAGCACATAAACATTCTGGGTGAAAAAAAAATGTAGAAGTGTGGCACTAATGTAATCATATGTGATAGGTACGAACTTAAATTCTTATGCAGTGTTGCATTTTGGAATACAAGCACGTGTGGAAAATGTGAAATATGCACATAAAAGAACAAGGTATGTACTAAGTGCTTGAACATTTAACGTCGCGCCAAAATTAGATTACTCATATTTTTAAAGGTATTTGAAATGTCAGTAGTTGTGTAATGTTCCATAACATTATGACGTATACGAGTTCACATGTTAAAAAAGCCTTACATACCCGTTCTAAAAGGACCGATTAGCCAGATGCTCAATTACCGCACGGGACACATCGAACTGCACACTCGCAAATCACGTGCGTTGGTAATCACTGACTGTTACGCGTCCGCTCATAAACCCTCCCGCCCACCTCGTAACTGCCCGGTATAGAAATAGATGAGTATTGTTTTCAACAGCTTCTACCGATTCCCTGTGACATTTTCGGGCATTTTCTCCCAAGGGGAACGTCTATCTTATATGATCGCTGCTCAAAACGTGTTACATTCATCTCGCACAGCGGTAGACAGACAACTGATTTCATATTGCTCTCTGTGCCACACTCACATTGTGATCTCCTGCTATGAACACACATTAAAACACCATTTCTTTCATGCGACAAAAATGTTGTGACTCGATAATATTTCTCTAAGAAAAACTAGTGATGCTAAATAAGCACGTAATTTCTCGCCCGTACTTTCACGCAAAAGTACGCGAAAAGTACTCAAGTTTTCGAAAAATTGTACATGACCGTTTTCCAAATCTATTTTTAAGGAACAGATTTCATTAAGGGAAAAATCTCTATCTTTAATATTTAAGTTGTAGGAAGAAGACGAACAAATTGTGAACTTTTGCAATTTTCGAAAAATTAGAGTTTTCATCGAAAATGATATCTACACCATTCTCTTGTACGTCCTTTACATTATCCAACAAAAAATTAAACAAAAACTATAGAGCCATTTTTTTGAAAATTTGGAAAATGTCCCAGGGGCTTCATGTAAAGTACCCCCCAAAATTAAAATATGAGTTTTAAATTCAAGGGCCCGACATCAGCTAGATCGATCGGGGAATATCAATTTTGGAGAATAATAGCTGAACGGATTAGCCATTAGCGTTATTCACAGACGAACGGACATTTTGCCATCATTCGATTTTGTGTTATCAAGGATCTACAAAAAACGGATTCCAGTTACACCACGTGTTAGAGGATTTTTTTCTAAATTTGGCAACTGGATTTAAATACTTTTTCTTCACCAGGGCCCTATAATAAGAGATTTTCTGCCCCAAAAATGCGCTATCTACCCCTACGTAACGCAGCGTAATGCTGCCTCAAGCCCTTCACCCGCCCTTCTATGGACGTTACGTTGCATGGACCACCCCATGACTCGTTTAGTGGGATAGAATTCTCCTCCAGACAGCGACAAAACTCCACCTAGCTATCTTTTAGGGTCTTAGGGTATTCACTGGGTATTAAGAGGAGAAACCAAGGAAAACTACCGATCAGAGCAGTCGGTGGCTAGACATCTCCTCCAGGCCCTGCGTCGCGTGCTCTGTTACTCACCTTCTAGCGCAGAAGAACAAGGGTATGAAGAGAGCTAGGGGCAGCAGAAGCATCAATGGTATGAGGGGAAACCATGATCTGGTCCACCAGGGCCCTTTCGCTCCAGGTACACCCTGCAAGTCAAACAGAAGCAGTGGCTTCACTCTTGTACCTTATCTGCGGGGGGTTTTGGACCCACAGTTATTGTATTGTTAATATTTTTCTTAACTTTCACCGGATTATTTCAGTCTTCTAAGTATGTCTTCATGCACTTATTAAACAGATTTTTTTCATTAACATTAAACATTCATTAACATTAAACAGATTTTTTTAATTTTCATTTTCGCATATTTTCCAAATTTTGTTAGAGAGTTATTATGTTTTTTCGTTACAAGGGACCGATTTGTCCTAAGGTAGTCTGTAATTATCTCATTCTCATTTGAAACATATTGTCATGAACTTCAATAACTTGTGTCTGATACTGTCAATTTTTGTCTGATACTTGATTTATCTCGAAATAACTTTCGCAGAAACTTAAAAATATTTCTGCATCATTATGTATCAACAATTGAGGCTACGTACGGTGGACATTATTCTTTATCTGAAATATTTCACATGAATAAATTGTTTATATAATGTTCTTGAAAATTACTTACAAAAGAAAAATAATAATAATCATATATTTGCACTCAGTTTATTCCCGTACACATTAGTGTTTACAACTTCCAGTTGTTAATAAATGGACCACAAATATCCCAGGTTTAGTACTTGAAAGAAAATGACAGATATTGTAGTGATACCGAATATATTACGGTTAATTGCGCGCCTAAGAATTACTCCGCGTCGCACGACAGCGAGGGTCAGCCGACGGCGCCAGGACGGCGGCGGCTGCTCGCCGCCCCCCTTCACCCTTTTGAATCTGTCACGGCCACGTGTCCCGGAGCTTGGGTGGTCGTTTCGTGCGCAAGGCACCCCCGGTATTTTTCCGCGACGCTCAGAGCCCCCCCCCCCAGCCTCCCTTGAGATTTCCAGCCCCTCACACCCCCGGCCATTAATAACTGCCCCTATTTGACGCAAAATTGAAGCGAGAGGGAGCGATAGCCAGCTTCTCTCTCATTTCTCGGCCTCAAAAACACCCGACGATTGGGCAGAAATAGTTTGAGACGTACTACCCTTGCGCCAATAGCCGCCGGAATTAGGCAATGTTCTGGAAGGTTCCAGAATCTTGGGGATAATTTTGGTGGGGGAAAGAAGCTTCGAGGGACTTCGAAGCAGGCGACGCGAGGAGAGAAGCGAAAGAGTTGCGTTCGGGGTAGGACGCGAGTAGCGGTCAAGGGGGGACAAGTTGCCTTTGTGGTGGCACTAGGTGCCGGAGACAGAGTTCGGTTCGTATTGGATGGACTTATAAAAAACATTTGAGTTTTCTTGGGAGAATTTGTGCAAGTCCCCTTTAACAATTGTAGACCGCGGGGCTGTGTGACGGACAATTGACAGTGAATTGTGCTGTGTTAATATTCGACTTGTGCTCGAATTCGGGACTTTTTTTCGTGAGATTATCAGATGATTCACGAACTCGCTTCGATCTCCAAAATACAGTGTGATAGATCGAGAGTGAGGAGATCATTCGTTCGAGCAAACATTACCTAATCATTCACAACATTGAGCGGACGGCGCTGTGTGTTGGGCCAGCCCCAGCAGCCCCCTCGCTGCATACCTGGTTCAGTCCTGCGCACCCCACCCGAGTTCCGGCGCCTCATCGCCCGTGACGACCCTCGCAGTCAGCTGACGGTCCGAGGTTATTCAACTTTGGTGGGTTGTGCAAGCCGCCTTGCGGAGGCAGTATTTATTTTGCTTTTGTGGTGCGCCCGTGGTCGAAAGTCATAAACTGTGTGGCGAACAATTTTTGCTAATTACCTATCGACCGGGCGACGAAGAGAGATTCCCCGGCCGCGCTTGGCCGCCAAGAGGGAATTTGCGCAAGGAGAAAATCTTTGTCATTGTAATTGTATTAATTTGTATTTCTTAATTTTAACTTGTGTGTGTGCATGACATGTTTTTTTTGATTTGGGTAAAGGGGAGCATGCTCGCCGACATGATTGGTACCAGTTCATTCGTGATTTATTACTGAATAAATCCCCTATGTTGTTATATGAATGCAATGCTTCTCATTTGACCCCGACCGCCAGCTTCCTCCATCATCGCCATTTCAGGCCAGACTGTCTATCGACTGAGCGAGCCGGCTACCCGTCCGAGGCGCCCAACCGAAGACGAAGGGTAGTCGCAATATGGTAGGAGGTTTAAGTAGAGTATTGTTCATAATGCGAAGAATATGCGTGAGCTGCTCCGGCGCACCAAGTTTTGCTCGTTCTGCGCATCGCCAGATACGTCACGAACCACGTGACCACAAGACGGACACTTCTTTTGAAAAGCCAGACCAGACGCTGGACGCCATGTTGCATGGAGAGCGAGAAGTGTTGAGAGACAATTTGAAAGTGACATAAAGTGACGATTTTCATAGATGAAAAAGAAACATAACACGAGGAGGGCAATTGTAATTGAAATAAAAGATACAATATTTAAAAAAAGTTTCATATATCTCTTTTAATGACTTGTAACAAAGTGATAATTTTGACATTTAAAATCGGAGTTACTATTGTGACGCAAACTGGGTGCAAGAAGTTCATTGGCTGATGCCAGATAGGCTGCGCCACAGCGCACCCATATCCTTGCTCCAGAGTATTATTTCCGTGCACGTCAACTTCAAAGGTTATTAGTCCCGTTCGAGCAATTTATATCAGTGGCGTCTCCTCATTCTCGACCTAGTGCGTTGGTATTGAAGGTAAGTGTTTACCCCCCACTACTCTTTTCGCATGCATGTTTAGAGTAAAAGTGAATCGTATAAACAAATTCCTGATTTATTTTAAATATTGGAAGAAAGATAGTCGCAAAATAACAATGACGGTGTTGTAGTTTCTGTTGCTAAGATTGAAATAATACAATTTAATATATTACTTAAAAATACGTGCTCGACAATTCTCCTATCGTTCGGTTGCCATTTAAAAATTACATTCTGAAATATTATGTTAGGACATGATCCCCCAATATCAAATAATCGTTTCTTTTCTCGATATGAAAATGGAGAAGCAATTATTTCAACACTTTTGTTCTATTTTTCCACTATCAATATCCGAATAACACTAATTTCATAAGTACTATAATCGCTAAAGACAACAACACGCAATGGAGAATATGACCATCGCGGATGCTCTCTCACTAGCAGCAGGCCGTTGAATCGAGATCCAACGCCTTCGCACGCTTCATCGTTCAGTGGGGGGACGACGCACGCATTTCACTTTCGAGTTAAGCCCCCCCCCCTCCTTCAGGTATCTCAGAGCACCGCCTCAGCCGCCTTATACGCTTCCATCATGTGTTAGTGCAGCGCATATAAATGTACGTGATTGATGATTTCTATGGATTGATTTCCGTTGGTGATTCCGGGCGTGTCAACTACAGAGGTTAGTTGATTAGTAGAGGTTAGAGATTATTCCCGCAAGTGTAGTGTATGTTTTTCATCGGTTGGTGGCGGTGATCTTTTCCCCGCTGGATGGTGAGATCCGGCGCCGTCCTATCGTCGACAAGCGGGGTTTTCCTCAACCAGGGATCTCCCACCAGCGGAGCACCGCCCCCAGCCGGGACAAGCTCTAAGCTCCCGACTGGTCTCCCGGTATGTGTGGTTGTGTAGTGTATGTTAGTGTAAGTGGAGAGGCCAAAGAAGAGGAAAGAAAGATCGCGCGCGGTTCGTGGCCCATTTCTTAGGGTACTGCTCCGGCATTGCCTGGTGTTGATCGGAGAAACCACGGAATACTACCGATAAGAGCAGCCCGCTGCTGGAATTCTCCTCCAGAAAGCGACTGAATTCGACCTAGCTGAAAAGGTAGTGTTGAAAATCCTGCCGCCGTCGGGACTCGAACCTAGGACGTCCCGGTCAGAGGGACTGCAGTGACATCAGTTGATGCACTGAGCCATCTCTCCCGGTTATGATTTCGAGTTACCGGTCGTGTCAACTTTTATGGTCGTTAGTCTCGTAAGTGTACTGGAAGTTTTTATCGCGAGAGGTTGCGATGTTCAAAATCCGCTGGATGGTGATATCCGGCAGCCGTCCTACAAGGCGGTTAGCGGTTTCTTCTCGAACCAGATATCTCTTATCTACGATTCGCCCAACTTTCCCCAAAGGGAGCGGATGAGTAGTGCCACGCTCTCGACAGGTCTCCCAACAAGTGTGCTAGTCCGCATGTGTTCCGTCCATTCCACAAAGCACTCGCCGGTCTCTTGTTGTTCGTCCCGCAAGAGACTGACCACCTGTCGAATGGGCCCAACGACCCACAGCCAGCCACTATCAGCGCCGGTCTCCTTCACAGCCCGGCGAGCATATCGTCGTGGTAACCGCAATAGGTCGAATGCCAAATCGACCAAAAGTTCTAACCCTACTCATGTCCTTTCATCACTTCCTCCGTCCCTCAACCACATACCTGGTACTTTTTCACTTCTTAAATACATGAAAAAGAAATATTTTCCGTGAGAGCGTAGGCTTCCGCGGCCGGAGTCAATATTAAGTTGGCTAACTTAATAATAAATATTTTCCGTTTTTAGAACCCAAACGTCCTAATCCTACTCATGTCCTTTTATCACTCGTCCGTCCCTCACCTACATACCTGGTACATTTTCACTTCATTAGCACGCGAAAAATAAATATATTACGTCTTTTAGCACCTAAAAATCCGAGTCCTACTCATTTTCTTTCATCGCATGTTCGTCCTTCATCCACTTACCAGGTACCAAGCTTCGTATGCATCTGTGGTGGTGAGGTTCCAGTTCTCAGTGGTGGTGAGGGTGACATTGGGCGACTGCATGTCTTTGCAAGACGTTTCGCCTTTTGGAAGCGTAGGGTCGCAGTTTTTTATTCGAAAGGTGAAGCTGTACCTCTTCGTTTGGTACTCCAATGCGCTGGCCGACCACTTGTTGTCTTTAGGCACCAGCCCACGCGTTAGGATCTGCGAGAATTCGAAAGGCGAAAGTAAGTTTAATAAATAAGAAATTAGATTATAAGAAAAAAACTGGAATGAATAAGAAATAAGGTATCATCTCCTAAATTATTTCAATAGTAATGCGGCTGACAACCAATCTTTCTAAATGAGGTATCTAAAGAAAGAGAATTTCACGGAGATTAGATGAATTGCACATTAACTTTAAAAGTATAAAGTATTGGTTTAAAAACGCATCTAAATAGTCACATGCAACCCGCAACACTCTCGGCAGCATTTTGAATGTATATCGTGAAACAACTCCTAAACGCTGCGTTCTAGGGCATTAAAAGTACAATTTCGAGGCAAAAGGCCTCAGAGATACGTTACTCACACCATAATCTACAGGATGAAATGTTCTTGACCACTCTATTACATTTTTGCTGGTTCGACGCTTTTCAATTCTACCCCGGTCTTAAAAACCAAAATTTTGAGGCTGAAGGCCTTAAAGAAACGTTTCTCACACCATAACTTACAGGATGAGCTCTTCTTGAACATTCTATTACATTTTGCTGGTCCGGCGCTTCCCGATATTACCTCACCTGCTCAGAGACATGTAAGTAAATGTGAATGAGGACAGAGAGCAGCAGAGTCAGACACACACATAGAGACAGAGAGTCAGGGACAGGGTGAGGAAAGGAGGGAAAGATAGTGAGAAAAGGAGATGGGAGGGGAAAGAGGGAGATGAAGGGCAGAACAAAGTATGCTGGATTTTTCTAGTTAGTTATAACCTCTGAAGACTTAGGTTAATTTAGTTATAGTAGAAGTATACTTCCATTTTTCTAACTCTGCCTCTCAAGGCCCGTCTTCGCGATGAAATATGTCAGAGTATTTCGCGTCTTTCTCATTCGCGCCGCTAGTTATCGCACGATCGCGACCATATCAAGCAGTGCTTGCGATCATGCCACTTCTAGCGGCGGGACCGAGAAAGACGCGGAATGCCGCGTGATATTCCATAGGGGCCATAGGGGCTCGAGAGGCAGAGTTAGAAAAATCGCACTGTACCATAGACATGCAGAATCTGCAAGTAAATGTGAATCAGAAGGACAGAGAGCGAAAGAGTCAGAGACACGCAGAGACAGACAGGGACAGGAGAGTGAGGGAGGAAGAGAGAGTGACAAAGGGAGATGGGATGGGAAAGAGGGATATGAAGGGCAGAACAACGTTTGCCAGGTTTTCCCTAGTTAGTTATAAGCTCAGAAGACCTAGGTTAATTTAATTCTTGTAGAAGAACCATTTTGTATTACGTGGTCGCTGCCCTACCTGCGGCCTACCCAGGCATCGAATGGGAAGGTTTCCGATCCGGTCACCGGCCCGGCGACGTACTTGTACGTAGCTGGGGGGTGAGGATAGAGGCCAAGAGCCATAGGTGCCCACCCTGGGGACTCGTCACCCAGGTAGAACAAGGACCAGCGGAGGTGATGGTACCGCGAGACTCAATGCCCTACCTGCGCTCGTAGTCTTGTACCGTGGCGTCGCCGATAATGCGGATGTGGTCGGTGACGAAGAGTCAGAACATGGAGAAGTCCGGCCAGGGCGGGCAGGGGAAGTCGGACTCAGTGCCCTACCTGCGCCTCGTAGTCTTGGACCGTGGCGTCGCCGATAATGCGGATGTGGTCGGTGACGAAGATGCAGAACATGGAGAAGTCCGGCCAGGGCGGGCAGGGGAAGTCGGACTCAGTGCCCTACCTGCGCCTCGTAGTCTTGGACCGTGGCGTCGCCGATAATGCGGATGTGGTCGGTGACGAAGAGTCAGAACATGGAGAAGTCCGGCCAGGGCGAGCAGAGGAAGTCGGACTCAGTGCCCTACCTGCGCCTCGTAGTCTTGGACCGTGGCGTCGCCGATAATGCGGATGTGGTCGGTGACGAAGAGGCAGAACATGGAGAAGTCCGGCCAGGGCGGGCAGGGGAAGTCGGACTCAATGCCATACCTGCGCCTCGTAGTCTTGTACCGTGGCGTCGCCGATAATGCGGATGTGGTCGGTGACGAAGAGGCAGAACATGGAGAAGTCCGGCCAGGGCGAGCAGAGGAAGTAGGACTCAATGCCATACCTGCGCCTCGTAGTCTTGTACCGTGGCGTCGCCGATAATGCGGATGTGGTCGGTGACGAAGAGGCAGAACATGGAGAAGTCCGGCCAGGGCGGGCAGGGGAAGTCGGACTCAGTGCCATACCTGCGCCTCGTAGCCTTGGACCGTGGCGTCGCCGATAATGCGGATGTGGTCGGTGACGAAGATGCACAACATGGAGAAGTCCGGCCAGGGCGGGCAGGGGAAGTCGGACTCAGTGCCATACCTGCGCCTCGTAGCCTTGGACCGTGGCGTCGCCGATAATGCGGATGTGGTCGGTGACGAAGATGCACAACATGGAGAAGTCCGGCCAGGGCGAGCAGAGGAAGTCGGACTCAATGCCATACCTGCGCCTCGTAGTCTTGTACCGTGGTGTCGCCGATAATGCGGATGTGGTCGGTGACGAAGAGGCGAACATGGAGAAGTCCGGCCAGGGCGGGCAGGGGAAGTCGGACTCAGTGCCATACCTGCGCCTCGTAGTCTTGTACCGTGGCGTCGCCGATAATGCGGATGTGGTCGGTGACGAAGAGGCAGAACATGGAGAAGTCCGGCCAGGGCGGGCAGGGGAAGTCGGACTCAGTGCCATACCTGCGCCTCGTAGCCTTGGACCGTGGCGTCGCCGATAATGCGGATGTGGTCGGTGACGAAGATGCACAACATGGAGAAGTCCGGCCAGGGCGAGCAGAGGAAGTCGGACCCAATGCCATACCTGCGCCTCGTAGTCTTGTACCGTGGCGTCGCCGATAATGCGGATGTGGTCGGTGACGAAGAGGCGAACATGGAGAAGTCCGGCCAGGGCGGGCAGGGGAAGTCGGACTCAGTGCCATACCTGCGCCTCGTAGTCTTGTACCGTGGCGTCGCCGATAATGCGGATGTGGTCGGTGACGAAGATGCAGAACATGGAGAAGTCCGGCCAGGGCGGGCAGGGGAAGTCGGACTCAGTGCCATACCTGCGCCTCGTAGTCTTGTACCGTGGCGTCGCCGATAATGCGGATGTGGTCGGTGACGAAGATGCAGAACATGGAGAAGTCCGGCCAGGGCGGGCAGGGGAAGTCGGGCTTCACCCGAGGCTCCACCTTCTGGTAGGTGATGCGCTGCGCCCAGTGCGGCGCCCGCCACTTCTGCGCGCCCTTGCGCCGGTAGATGAGGCGGAAGGTGAGCAGGTACTTGGGCACCTGGTCCACGGGGAAGTGCACCAGGAACCAGCCGGGCCCCGACGACACCAGCATGTGCGCCTTCACTTTGTCGTACGGAATACCTGCGCAGGCCGCCCCATGGAGTGTGTTGCGCCCCATGGTGTGTGTTGCGCCCCATGGAGTGTCTCGCCGGTACGCCGCCCCGAACACTGTCGGGACTGCCGCTGCGCTCCGCTTGTTATACTGCGATTTTCGTAACTTTGTCCCTGACAGGAATGAGCTGTTTCGCTGCCATCCAATCAGGAGCTTATATTTCGCGACAGGGACGTCACTACGGAGACGTTCAAGCTCCCGATTGGATGAAATCATGAAAAGCTGTTTTCTGTCAGAGACAAAGTTACGAAAATCGCAGTATAACCAGCGGGTCGCAGCGGCAGTCCCCAGAGTATTCGGGGCGGCTAACTGGCGAGAGAGCCGGCCAATGAGGAACGAGCGACCGGTCAGCGGAGCTGCGGCAAACAAGCAAGGCTACGTCGCCAGGGGAGATAAAAACTCCTAGGAGATGAAAACTAAAGCTTGGCTCGTGGCTCGTCGCTCGCCTTTCACCAAGGAGGTCCGGGTTCGATTCCCGTCGATCTCATGTGAAATTTGTTCCGACAAAACGAGTTCGGCTGCTTCACAAGGGCTTGCCCAACCTTTGTGAAGTACCCTAAACCTTACCCCCTTCCTTATTCCTTCCCCTATACTGGCCGCTGTGTAGTGACGCAGGGGCGCGCGGTGTGAGGCGCGTACGCGGAGATGCTACCTGGCGGTCCTCTTGACAATTGACTGCGACTTAACATGAGTATTAATGGAGGATTACTCCACAGCGCCTTAACGGAGAATTACTCCCTAGCGCAAAAAAGCGCTCAACGCCCCCAAGAGGCTTCGAGACGAGTTGCGTCAATCAAGACGCAGCAAATGTTAAAAAAACGGGCACCGCCACTGGAGAGACAGACAGTATTTGGGCGGAGTTCTCTGTGTTAGTTGGTGATTACGTTTGAGCGATAGTGTTGACCCGGCAGAGTGTATATTGGACTTTCATGCGGCTTACGGTAGAACTGCGCTTGATTTGGTAGATCTTCTGGTATTACGGTAACTTATGATATAATGGTACTGGATATTCTTGTGGTTAACGGTAACTCTGGCATAATGGTACTGGACTGTAGTTACGGGTGAAAGTACTGTTTGTATGGAAAATTGTCTGTATTGAATAAAAACTGTGTTCTCGTTCACTTTTGTGTTTCTCCTCCATATAACTGACTGCAGGGCTTTTGTTTTTTTTTGTTTTCACGCTAACGCTTACGCAGTAGAGAGAAAGTTGTGTAATTCTACTTGAAGAAACACCGGTGAATTTTCGGCAGAGAAACTCTTATTACAGGTCCCTGGGAAAGAGAAAGTGGATAAATCTAGTAAGTAAATTTAGAAAAAAACTCTAAGACGTCGCGTAGCGAGCGTTTCGCGGTGTAGAGTTTAGCGATGTAGCGTTTTTGTGGGTCCTTGAACGAGACGGGCCACTACGACACCATTATGTGCGCCGTCACTTTGTCTTACGTAGATCATCACATCACGTACCTTGCTACAAATTTCTATTATAACATCCATCAAATTCCAGCACTCTCCGAATTGAGAATCGCAAAAATCCCAATCCATAGAACGAGAATCCAAAATAAATACCCATTCTATATTTTCCAAATCAAATTCGGCAACATAGAACCAGATTAGAGGACCCATAATGAGACACCTCCCCATTGTATAGTATGCAAGCTTAGAATAAGTTAGTGAGTAAGCATCAAAATTACATATGAAAAATTTAAATAACTATCAATGTATCTATCTTCAGAAAAAAAACTTTGTCGTATGGAATACTTGCGCCGCCATAACGCGGAGTGCGTTAGAAACTGATTGGCCACACAGGTCCGAAGGCATTTGAGAAATGACAGATTGGTGGCGGTGCTTAACTCGGAGTGTGATGTCTTAGATTGATTCATTGATTGTTCGTGATTCCAGGCGCGTCAACTACAGAGGTCCTTATCCCCGTAAGTGTAGTGCGTGTTTTTTTCCTCGGGAGGTGGCGATGATCTTTTCCCCGCTGGATGGCGAGATCCGGCGCCGACCTACCGTCGACTAGAGGGGTTTCCCCTCAACCAGATATCTCCCACCAGCGGGGCACCGCCCCAGCCGGGACAAGCTCTAAGCTCCCGACTGGTCTCCAGACATGTGTAGTATTGTAGTGCATGAGTTTGATTGATTGATTGATTGATTCGTGTTTCCGGGCGCGTCAACTACTTAGGTCATTAGCCCGGAATTGTAGTGCGTGTTTTCCCCGGGAGGTGGCGATGATCTTTTCCCAGCTGGATGGCGAGATCTGGCGTCGACCTACCGTCGACTAGCGGGGTTTTCCCCTCAACCAGGTATCTCCCACCAGCGGGGCACCGCCCCAGCCGGGACAAGCTCTAAGCTCCCGACTGGTCTCCAGACATGTGTAGTATTGTAGTGCATGAGTTTGATTGATTGATTGATTGATTCGTGTTTCCGGGCGCGTCAACTACTTAGGTCATTAGCCCGTAAGTGTAGTGCGTGTTTTTTTCCTCGGGAGGTGGCGATGATCTTTTCCCAGCTGGATGGCGAGATCTGGCGTCGACCTACCGTCGACTAGCGGGGTTTTCCCCTCAACCAGGTATCTCCCACCAGCGGGGCACCGCCCCAGCCGGGACAAGCTCTAAGCTCCCGACTGGTCTCCAGACATGTGTAGTATTGTAGTGCATGAGTTTGATTGATTGATTGATTGATTCGTGTTTCCGGGCGCGTCAACTACTTAGGTCATTAGCCCGTAAGTGTAGTGCGTGTTTTTTTCCTCGGGAGGTGGCGATGATCTTTTCCCAGCTGGATGGCGAGATCTGGCGTCGACCTACCGTCGACTAGCGGGGTTTTCCCCTCAACCAGGTATCTCCCACCAGCGGGGCACCGCCCCAGCCGGGACAAGCTCTAAGCTCCCGACTGGTCTCCAGACATGTGTAGTATTGTAGTGCATGTTAGTTTGATTGATTGATTGATTCGTGTTTCCGGGCGCGTCAACTACTTAGGTCATTAGCCCGGAATTGTAGTGCGTGTTTTCCCCGGGAGGTGGCGATGATCTTTTCCCAGCTGGATGGCGAGATCTGGCGTCGACCTACCGTCGACTAGCGGGGTTTTCCCCTCAACCAGGTATCTCCCACCAGCGGGGCGCCGCCCCAACCGGGACAAGCTCTAAGCTCCCGACCGGTCTCCCGACATGTGTGATAGTGTAGTGCATGATTGTGTAAGTGTGTTTAAAGATAGAACAAGGAAGAGGAAGGAAAGATCGCGCGCGGTCCCGGACCCGTTTGTTAGGGTACTGGTCCGGCACTCGCCGGAGTTGATCGGAGAAATTACGGAAAACTACCGAACAGAGCAGCGGGCCGTCGAATTTTCCGCTGAGAAACTGTTATTACAGGGCCGTGGGAACGAAAAAGTGGATAAATCCAGTCGCTAAATAAAAAAAATATCCTCTAACACATGGTGTAGCCAGAATCCATTTTTGTGGATCCTTGATACCGAAAAATCGAATGATCACAAAACCTCCATCCGTCCGTCCGCTAAGCCGTTCAGCCGAGTTTCTTCAAAATCGATATTTCCCAATCGATGTGTCTGATGCGGTCTCTCTTCAATTTGAAACCGATGTTTATATTTTGGGGGAAATTTTACATCAAGCCCCTGGGACATTTTCCAAAAATAATAAAAAGGCTCCATCGTTTTTGATCAAATTTTAACGTTTAAGACAATGGTGCAAGTCCCATGTTCGTTAAAAGAACTATTTTTCAAAATTTCTAAAGGTTTAAATTTTTTGAAGTGTCTTCCTACAACAAAAATATTGAAGATATGAGATTTTCCCCTAATGAAATCTGTTCCTTAAAGATCGATTTTGAAATAAGGTCATGTATAATTTTTCGAAAATTTGAGTACTATTGGCATAATATTGCGAGAAAGTGTGGGAGAGAAAATACGTGCAGTTTCAGCACTACAAAATTCATTTTGCTTTCCCGACGTCAAATATTAAAAACTGATGGTGTGCAGAAATATCTACACCACGTCCGAGGTTAAGAAGGAAGTATAAGACCTTATAGGGCTTTCCGGTAAATAAACATTCACCCCGTTTTTAAGATTTCAAAACTGTTTTAAATCCTCATTTACATAATTTTTCATAACAACAATTACATAAGTAAAATAATACCCAGAATACTTTGTATATTTACCAAAAATTGAGGTATCTTTCGAATTTATGAATTTTTGTGGGAAGAGAAAGGTTCGTCTGTTGGATCAGACACAGCAAGAAACACGAACTTTTTTTAAAGCGCCTAAACCATAAGTACGATTTCTTCCAAAATGGATATCCCCGGTCGATCTGATTCCACTCGAGGCGCCGCAATTTAGAAAACACTTTCTTCAAACTTTGGGTGTACTTTACATGAAGCCCCTCGAATATGAAAATAAAATTTTCTCAAACTGCCCCAAGTTTTTTCTTTAAATTTCTTGTAAGAATAGAATAAAATACTAAACTCCGAATAACCGGTAAACTCTGAATTTTCGAAAATTGCAAATTTTGAATTTTTTCGGCGACTTCCTAGAATTACAAAATTAAAGAGAGAGATTTTTCCTACAAATAAAATTTGTTCCTCAGAT
Organism: Acheta domesticus; assembly: GCA_031308135.1. NCBI lineage: Eukaryota > Metazoa > Arthropoda > Insecta > Orthoptera > Gryllidae > Acheta > Acheta domesticus. Next base: position 76,044,484 of record JAHLJT010005437.1, read on the forward strand.
TGATTTCTTTCAATAAGTTCTTGTATATTTTTTGAAAATCTTAGTAGTTTTCGCGCAATATTGCGTGCAATATTTGCGATTTAAAAAAATTACAAAAACATGATTTTCTCAAAAACGGCTACAAACTTTTTCTTTAAACTTTTGGTAAGAATAGTGCATAATGTACTCTATAAGATGGCATAAACGCCATATTGCTCTATTCTTTAGTTTTTCAAAAATTACAAAAAGTCATTTTTTTACTTGTCTCTCAAGTCGTTAATATTTACATTAGATGGCAGCTGGCAAGAGTATGAGGCAAGTCCGAATAGCTAGCCGGGCCAAAGGTAAGGGAACACTAATACGGGAAAGTCTGTGCCATTCTGTAGCACCACTATATCTTTCTGAACAAATAAATCCATTTCTTTTGGAAATAAACAATTTACGTTTTTCTGGGGTGTTTGTATGTTTCTGTAGAAATATTTTTTTGAAATCAACTTTTGAGTGCTTATTGCGGCTCGAGGCTCAACCATTCGAAATCTCGAAGGTGTTTGCTTAAAATTGACTTAAGAGCTAATTTTTCAATTATCGATGTTTTACCGGGCAGCCTGTACATATATATATATATATATATATATATATATATATATATATATATATATATATTGTAACATACCGGGGAGTCTTTGGATGCGGGATTGTAAGTTTCGTTGTTTCCTCCCTGGCACCTCCATGTAAACACACACACACACCGTTCGCATGGAAAGGGTCAAGAGTGAGGGGATACCTCCGCCCCGCGTGTGGACCTCGTGCTCCGTGCCCACCGCCGCCCGTCGGCGGTGGCTCTGCACCAGCAGCTTGTGGTCGTTCTTGTCGAGGCCTCCGAACAGCATGACGCCCTTGCTCGGGAGGTCGTGGCAGGAGGCCTCCAGTCGCTGGTGGCTGGCCGGCGGCACCTGGGCGCTGGCGTCCAGCCACGTCGGGTACTGCCACAGGTCCTCGAGCGGGGCGAGCGTCGGCCACACCGTCATCCGCGGCTGCACGTCGTCCGACCCGAACCGCGGCTCTCGTGCCTCCCGCTTCTTCTTCTTCTTCTTCTTCTTCGCCGTCTTGGCCTTCTTCGTTGGTTGCTGCTTCAGGAAACCCACCTTCGAACGATTCAACTGGTTAGTGCTTCCGGGCGCGAAAACTGATGTCATTGGTCTCGAATGTATAGTGCATGTTTCAACGTGAGATTGCTTGATTGGTTAGTGATTAAGGGCGAGGAAAGTGCTAGGGTCACTAATGCCGTAAGTGTAGTGTACGTTTTTAAAGAAACATTGATTTCTTGATAGATTAATGCTTCCGGGCACGAGAACGGATGAGGTCATTGGTTCCGAAAGTATAGTGCTTGTTTTATCGTAAGGTTGCTGGATTGATAAGTGATTAGGGGCGAGGCAACTGCTAAGGTCACTAATGCCGTAAGTGCAGTGTATGTTTTTAACGAAAGATTGATTTCTTGATACATTAGTGTTTCAGGGCGCGAGAATTGATGAGGTCATTGCTCCCGAAGTATAGTGCATGTTTTGACGCGAGATTGCTTGATTGATTAGTGATTAAGGGCGAGGCAAGTGCTACGATCACTAATGCCGTATGTGCAGTGTACGTTTTTAAACAAAGATTTATTTCTTGATAGATTAGTGCTTCAGGGCGCGAGAACTGATGAGGTCACTGGTCTCGAAAGTATAGTGCATTATTTATCGCAAGGTTGCTTGATTGATTAGTGATTAAGGGCGAGGAAACTGCTAAGGTCACAAATGTCGTAAGTGTAGTGTTTGTTTTTAACGAAACATTTATTTCTTGATAGATTAGTGCTTCAGGGCGCGAGAACGTCTAAGGTAAGTGTACACGTAAGTACTCCAGTAAGTGAAATGCATGTTTTTCATCCGCCGGTCTTATAATAGCTGTTAAAATTTAATGAATCCGTTTTAGTAGATGCAGTCAGTGAATGTGTGTGGTGGGTCAAACCTTTTGTAATCTGTGAGAGGTCACGGTGATCCTCCCTCGGTATAACGTGATATCCGGGGCGAACCTACACATCCACTTGCAGGTTTCCCCATTCAAATTATCTCCCAAGTAATTTTGTTGATTGATTGATTGATAATTCCGGGCACGTCAACTGCAGAGGTCATTAGGATCGTAAGAGGTCGTCCATGAATTACGTAACGCTAAAGAGGGGGAGAGACTTTGATGCAGCGTTACGCTGCGTTACATAGGGGTAGGGGGCATTAGTTAAATGTTACTTAACACTGATATTTATTTCTTTTTACATTTTTCAACATTTGCTGAAATAATTCCTTTTTTCATTCTTGTACTAAAACATTAACATATTAACTAAATAATTAATTTTATAAACATAAATAAACGAACGTTATAATAAATGGAAATATTTCTCCAACATTTTTTTTTAATCTGTAAAATTACCAAGAAAACCTTACCAAGAAAGAACTCCATATCAAAACTGATGTTAAGTATATTCTAGAATCCAATTAAATTGGTTCTGTAGACTCTCGCTCTTCCGCCATCCACGACGGCGTGTGCACAGCTGGTGATCAACCACTTCTCGCCCAAAGATTCTTCCTTCCCTCACTACTTGCCCTAGTCTTATTGTTAGTTGCAGGCAGCATCACCAACTAATTTTCCTACTTTAATTATCATTAATTGTAATATACAACATAAGTAAAGTAAAGTAAAGTATAAGTAAAGTAATGTACATATAACAGAATTAAACACTAAATTAAGTTCATTATGCTACGCATTCAGAATTCTTTCAACTTCTGTCAGCCTTCATGCAGCTCGTTGCGTTTATTTTGCAAATGTACATTCCCTGACATATGGCAAAATATTCGGGAGAAGCTCATCCTGTAATATTCAGACCTTCAGATTGCAAAAGAAAATTATTCGAATAATGAAAAAATGCCTTCCACATGAATCCTGCAAGCCTCTTTTCATTGAGCTGGGAATCTTACCATTGCTTTGTTGTCTATTTATTTACGAATCTGTAATATTTGTCAAAAACGACCTACTTAACGGAGGTAACATATTTTCATGCAATATTGATATTTATAATTACAACACACGCCGTAGAAATCACGTGCATCAAGTGTCAGTACAAGAAATCAACATACATGTACGCTACTTTACAACGCATTGCCAGATGACATAAAACAATTAAAGTCGGTACATAAATTTAAGTTAAAAGTAAAATCTTTTCTGCTGCAAAACTGTTTCTATACAATTAGAGACTATACTGATCGTGAAAAAGAAAAATAATGTTTAATATAACAAAACAAAGATATATAATGAATTAGTTTACGTTTGCATTGTATACATTTTAAAAAAATATTTAATACGCCTGTAACAAATAATGTACTTCAGCTTCCGGGTCAATGACTCCCATCTCGATCAGGTTTTGGTCCACTTTCCCTGATCCATTGAGCAAATGCTGAGATGGCCCCTTGTTTTGCTTCTGCACGTAAATGTAGCTTCACTCTGCGCACATTTTGTTGAGCACTCCTTTTGCTTGTAGTTCATTTACCGTTGAAATTGATTTTCTTTAACTCGGGAACAAACATTTTTCAAATATTTTTATTTTTCTAAAATAATTATTTTCTAAATTCATTTTTTTTTTAAATTCTGGCCCTCAAGAAAATGTGCGCAGATAAATCTCTTTCCCCACACGTTATATACAGTTTTTACTGTTTTTTTGACAAATTAATAAAGACAAATTGTTTTTACTGTGCTAAATTCATTTTCACTTCTTACATTTGCAGGGGGGTTTGTAGCAAGCGATGCGTAATTATTTGGGGGGGGAGGCGCGCGTTACGGGTGCGTTACAAGGGAGGGGGTATTGAAAATGATCCAAATTTGCGTTACGTAATTTATGGACGGCCCCTAAGTGTAGCAGATGGTTTATCACAGGTGGAGGTGATCTTGCCGCGTTGGATGCTGTTATCCAGCGCGGGTTTCGGGAAGGCCAGGTATCTCCCCCCCAGCGGAACACTACCCCAGCCGAGACAAACCCCTATGTTCCCGACCGGTCTCCCGGCATGTGTGGTAGAGTAGTGCTTGTAAATGTTAGTGTATGTAAGTAACGGGTGAGAATAGGACAAAGAAGGGGAAGGAAAGATCGCGCCCGGTCCGTGGTCCTTTTGTTAGGGTACTACTCCGGAGTTCACTTGGAATTGACCTGAAAACCACGGAAAACCACCGATCAGATCACCCGTCCTCTAGAATTCTCCTTCAGGCAGTGGTTGAATTCGACCTAGGTATATAACTGTGTATTGATTGATTGATTCGTGTTTCTGGGCGCGTCAACTACTCTGGTCATTAGTCCCGTAAGTGTAGTGCGTGTTTTTTTCTCGGGAGGTGGCGGTGATCTTTTTCCCACTGGACGGCGAGATCTGGCACCGACCTACCATCGACTAGCGGGGTTTTCCCCTCAACCAGGTATCTCCCACCAGCGGGGCACCGCCCCAGCCGGGACAAGCTGTAAGCTCCCGACCGGTCTCCCGGCATGTGTGGTAGTGTAGTGCATGTTACTGTACGTGTGTGTGTTTGTAAGGAGAGAGGATAGGACAAGGAGGAGGACGGAAAGATCGCGCGAGGTCCGTCGCCCATTTGTTAGGGTACTGCTCCGGCATTCGCCTGGTGTTGATCGGAGAAACCACGGAAAACTACCGATCAGAGCAGCTGGCCGTTAGAATTCTCCTCCAGACAGCAATTGACAAGCTAGTGTCGAAAATCCTGCCGCCGTCGGGACTCGAACCTAGGACGTCCCGGTCAGAGGGACTGCAGTGACATCAGATTGATGCACTGAGCCATCTCTCCCGGTATATAATTGTGTAGAAAATCCTGCCAACGTCGGGACGCGACCGCAGGACCTCCCGGTCAGAGGGACTGCAGTGATATCAGTTGATGCGCTGAGAAACCTTGCCCAGTACCCACCTTCAAACTTGTGGTGTTGCCTTCATCGTTGTATTTAGCGGTTGTGACTTCAGGAGTCTTTTCGGGCACACACGTAGTGTCTTCGTAAGTATCGTAGTATTCTTCAGCAGTAGAACCTGTTTCAATACGTGTGGTTGCAGAACCTTCGCTTTGAACAATAGTTCCATGCGCAGTTGTTTTATCGACGAAATTTTGGATGGTCGTACTCATGAATCTGATTTTGCTTTCAAATGTTGAACTCGTTTCTTGGGGTTCTTCCATGGTGTCATCTTTATAATCTTCAGCAATAGTGACATCAATGTATGTGTTTTTAGAACCTTTCTCGTGAATTTTCGCTCCTGTCGTAACAGCTGCGATAGAGTATTCTCCCAGTGTTGAAGTGTAATCTTTATAATTATTTGATACGGTAATTGATTTCTTAGTTTCTAAAGCACGATGTATCTTGTGTGGAGTGACGGCTTTTGCTGATATATTTTTTTCTCTGCGCTCATCAACAACTGTTGTATAATATGCGATTGTTGAATTATTAGTTAGTGAAGTAGCAAAACGTTTGTATTTGTTTCTATTTTCAGGTGATATAATAACATTTTTATTCATCCTTTTTAGAGATTTTTCCTCACAATTACATTTTTCCGTGTTGTTTGAATTGTCAAGTACAGACGACGACCCTGTAGGTAAAACTTTAATTTCTTTCGAAGTCATTTTATCTCCCAACTCTCTTATATTATCCTGATTATAAGTTTCACATTTTACATCTGCTGATTTGGTTTGAGAAGTCACATCATTCCCATTGGGTTCTATCTCACGAGAGATTATTTCTGATTTTACAGCAGAATCCGAAAACCCAAAACCAACCAACAAGTCTCCCGGTTTCCCAATCCATGTATGACCCGTGTTTATTGCAGCAAGCACGGTGTTCATTTTGTTGTTGCTTGGTGAATCAGTATTAGTTTCCTCATCCTGTTCACTATTTTCCTCAAAATCCTCCACTTGACCGATCTCTATGCCAGTCTCTTCGATTCCAACAGTTCTGTCTCCCATGAGAAAGTGGTTGTAAAAGCTATCCATTTCAGGAGGACCGTCTTGAAAGTACTGCGCCATTTCTATTGCGTCTTCTTTTACATTCGAGAAGTCGGAGTGCGGTACCATTGGGGTCGTTGAGCCCACGACGTGACGTTTCTTTCGACTTATTTGCTGCAGGCACAAAACACATCCTATTAAAATCACAATTATCATATTAACGATGTGTCATAATCAACAGTATACTAAAAATGATTCCTAATAAATGGTACAACATGGTAGTAAATTACTTAAAATGCAGTTATGAATACTTCGATGATTTAAGTGGCTGAGGACATCAGATCATTCTTCCGCCTCCTGGCTTAAAAATAAATCTTTTATTCGCGCACGTCCTTCTCAACGCGGCTCGTGGCCTCGGAAATGTGCTTACCACTGTTATAAAAAAACTCATTTCCTAAAGCAGGTGGTGTAACAAAGACCTATTGTGGCGGTAGACTAAAAAAATTGAAGTATACGTGACAGATGCCTCTGACTGGGTGAAAACGCGTTGCATTGTTGGTTTCGCCAGGCATGAAAAATCTCAGTGATTGCGTCAAAATGTCACAAGCATATGATGTATTGCGTATCAACTGAAGCTAAATAGCACAAGTAAATTTGGTACTATACGAAACTAGCTTATTACTCAGCGGTTCCAGAATATTTATTTGTCGTGATTTTCTTTGAAGAATATTAAAGAAGAGTGAAACCTCGTCCTATATGGACATTTTCGTTGAAAAAATTGGAGCGGTTTATAAGAAAAGGTCGTTTGAGGTTTCTGTAAATGCGAAATTTGGATCTCTTTTTCACAGAAAACCTTTGAGTTTTCGAAAAAGATCATTGGAAGACATGGAGAACTCTTACTTCCAAATGCAATATTTTGTACACAAATTGCTGAAAATGTGCATATTAACGGCGTGATAGTTAAACAATTCATTTGCGTAATTTCTGAAAAAAAAAACTACAAAAGAACACAGCAAAATGGCTTTTATGTCAATTTATACAGTGCATTTAGCTTCCGCGCTCGGATCAGAGCAAGAGAGCAGAATTCTGTGACGTCACAGAGAATTGAAGAGGCAAACACTGGTCTATAGATTAACTGTACACTCACATAAATAATTGCGGATATGAAACCAGATAGTGTTTGAGTTTAAATAACTTACCAAATAATGCCATTTATACTGATGGCAGTGTGTTTCTGGGATATATAGAACGACGTAGTATTCTGTATATATTAACATTTCACCTGGTTTTAATTCTTGGTACCGGTACGGACCTGAAAAAGAAATTAAAAATCCCTGAGTTCTATTGGTATCTATTATTCTGATTTATGAAATTATCCACTAAGCAAATGCTTATGCAAAATTAACTTAAACAAAATTCTGTTGCATGGTGATATTAAAGAACACAAAAACCTAGTCCAAATGGCAATTTTCTTTTAAAATTATGTGCCGTTTTAAAGAAAATTGCGATTAGCGCTACTAAAAATGCGAAATTTGAAGCTCATTTTCACAGAAAATTTTTGAGTTTTCAAAATACGTTATTTGAAGTTATTTGAAGCACTTACACTCACAAATATAATAATATTTACAATTTGCCGATAACGTGCATATTAAAGATGTGAGAGATCTTTAAAAAAAATTACATTTGTATAATTTTTGAAAAAAACAAAAAAAACTCAAAATAAACTTTACGTCGTACTAAAGAGTGTAATTATCACTATCCGATACAAAAGTTTCAACCAAAGATTTGCAGCCATATATGAGAAAATGGCGTTTGAGCGTTTCTGAAAATGCCGAAATTTCAGCTGCTTATCACAGAAAACGTTTGTGTTTTCGAGAAACTTTACTTGACATTATTTAAAGCATATATACTCGTAAGTACAATAATGTGAAAAAATCAGCGATAATGTAAATATTAACGACGTGAGAGACAAGTAAAAACATTTTAATTTTTGTAATTTTTGAAAAAACCAACCTATAGAGCAATATGGCTTTTATGTCATCTGATAGAGTACATTTACCTACCAAAAGTTTAAAGAAAAAAATTGGAGCCGTTTTTGAGAAAATATTGTTTTTGTTATTTTTTAAAATTGCACATATTGCATGCAACATTGCTCGAAAAATACTAAAATTTTCAACAAAATGTACATAACCTTAAAGAAAGAACTTACTATGAAGAAAAAAATTTATTTGAAGGAAAAATCTCTATCTTCAATTTTGTAGTTCCAGAAAGACGCCGTATAAATTTCAAACTTTTGCAATTTTCGAAAATTCAGAGTTATCCGCGAAAATCGGACCTGTGCCACCTTAATAAGTGTATTTTACTCTATTTTTACAAGAAATTTACAGAAAAAAATTGAAGCCGTTTTTGAGAAAATTTTGAAAATCCCCGGGGGGCTTCATGTAAAGTACCTCAAATTTTGAAGAATCTTTTTCAAAATCTCAAAGCTTCGACTAGAATCAGATCGACCGTGGAATATCCATTTTGGAAGAAATCGTACGTATGGTTTAGGCGCTAGCAGTGTTCACAGACGGACAGACGGACGTTTTCCTTTCAATTGGTTTTTCGGTATCAAGGACCTAGAAAACCGGGTTTCTGGCTACACCACGTGTTAGAGGATTTTTTTCTTAATATAGCAACTGGGTTTATCCACTTACTGTTTTCACGGCCCGGCAATTAATTTTTTTCAGCCGAAAATTGGCCATTCTTAGAAAGTATGCCAAGCAATATTTGTAAGAATAGTTATTTAGAATAAGAGTGGTATGAATGACTTTTCATTTTGCGAATAAAAAAGGTTGCAACACGAGGTCGACAGGGCGAGTGAAGCAATTCTATGGGCAAAATAAAATCACATTTATCACGTGTCACAAACACTATTTTTTAGACAGCCTTACTGACTTTCATTTTCAAGTATACACATCTTTAATTTGATACTATGATACGTTATGGTACGTAGTAATTGATGTGGTCAGACTAAAGTATTTTGTTTTCTTTGTGCCATTCACAGTTTCATCTGAACAGCGTCGTCTCACTTTTAGCACTAGTGATAAAAATTGAACATTTATCACACTGTGCATGCCATAGAAGTAACCGCTCTTAATAGTGGCTCTCTAAAAGAACGTTATTTGCGACTTAATAATAGCCTAGAACATTTTATGAAGTACTTAATTGAAGCGTTTCTTACACAAAACTAGCTCAAATTCGAGATTTTTAAGGAGGCATGAAAACTCTTCAGAGCGTAGACGTGCATAGTAGAGAGTATTTTAAAAGAAACTTCCTTTCACAGCCCAACTGGAAACCGAAAGAAATTTCAATTAAGTGAGAATTTTAAAAGAAACTTCCTTTCATAGCCCAACTAGTAATGAATTCATAATTTTCCCAATCCAATTGACGACAAATCATCCGTCCGTCTGTCCGGCGTAAGTGAACAACGCTAGTCCCTAAAACATGGGTAGGTTTCTTCCGAATTAAAGAAATCTCTATCCATCTGGCCTGAGTCGAAGCTCTGCGATTTTGAAAAGCATTCATTAATTTTTGGCGGCACTTTACAATCCTCCCAGATATTTTCAAAATTTTCTCAAAGCGGCTCCAATTTTTTCTTTTAATTTCTTGTATGAAAAGAGTACAGTGCATGTATAATGGTAGCCTAAGTCAGATTTTGAAGATTTACTCTGAATCTTTGAAAATTGCAAAATTTTGAAGTTTATTCGGTGTCTTTCTACAGCTACAAAATTGAATATAGAGAGTTTTCCTTCAATTACAATTTGTTCTTAATAGTGAGTTCTTTCATTAAAGTCGGATACATTTTTTGATAATTTTAGTAGTTTTCGCGCAATATTTCGTGCAATATGGGCAATTTTAAAAAATTTCAAAAACAGAATTTCTCAAAAACAACTTCAAATTTTTTCTTTAAGCTTTGGGTAGAGATAGTGCTATATGTACTCTATGAGACGATATAAGCGCCATATTGCCCTATTGTTTTGTTTTTTCGAAAATTACAAAAATGTAATACATATATATATATATATATATATATATATATATATGAGTACATGTGCTATAATTAATGTCATATAAAGTTTCTTCACTACTCAACCGTTTTCCGTGGAAACTAGTTTCTTAAAAAAGGCTTCAAAGTTTTCAATGAAAATGCCATTTATGACGAGGTTTTACTTTTCTTTAATATTCTTAAAGTACTTTTTCGTTTCTGACGTTTTAAGAAACCGAAAAATAGAGAAAGCCAGAAAAAATGATGTTTCGGCGGGGATTGGAGGTGGCAAGAAGATTGAAGATAGAGCAAGACAGTAATGATAGTACACAGCGAGGAAATTACAAAACTTTGCTATGAGAAAGTCTGTGCCACTATGTAGCACCACTAGTTATTTTCTCGTACACGTACGTATATACAAGTAATGTACGTAATGTAGAAAAGTTATGTAATGCTGTGGAAAATCGATTTCGAAATTTCAACGGAATACACGTTTTGGGGTTCCCTGAAACCGAAAAGTGTTTTTTTTTTCAAAACGTCCATCCACCGGTCTTTCTGTCCGTCTGTCTACTATTTGTCAGATCCTACTCTCTCTCTGGTTCTACTATTAGGAAACCGAAAAATAGGGAAACTGTCAAAAAATGTACTTTGGGCAGCGATAGAAGGCAGTTGGCAAGAGTAGGTGGAAAGTCGGAATAGCCAGCCCAAACCAAAGAAAATAGAAAATTAATACGAGAAAGTCTGTGCCATTCTGTAGCAGTTCCGACTTGCATGCCTTCTCAATTTTCTCAATAATTTAGCGTTCGTCGCTAATTATACATTCTCCTTTCTCAGGGGTTCGAGGGTCCTGGATCTGTCAGATACGTTTCTCAGATTTTTTTGAGAAAAAAAACACGAACAGTAGCTTCGTCTTCAACTGAAAATAATTTCTTTAGCTTCAATGAAAATGTGTTTGGAATGTTATCAGTATTCGCAGCGAGTTTTTACCTTCAACTGTTTATTTTATCAAGGATAGGAAAAGTGTTATGCCATCGGTTAAGAAAAGTTATGCGGATTTATAATAGCCGGAACATTGTGGTACAAACAAAACAATTTCTATTTTTTGATCGTATATACAAATGCGAATATTTAATTTTCTGTATAACATTTTTTCATGTTTCTGGATAATACGAGTTATTAGAAGTATTTGTTTTCAAATTATGAGTTCATAATTTTTCTATTTTAGGGGTAGATTGAATAAGAACTTATTTACTGCAATGGTAGAGGAAGCGACTTTTCAAGGTTTAGACTTCACCTTTGGAGGATATCAGAGCCCAAAGCGACTTTTTACTTAACATTTTTAGCATCGGTTGCGATTACATAAAGGTTAACATTTCTTATCATAAATTCAATATCAGTGGCTCGTTCTTTGTCTATTTGCTCATTTTTCGTGACATGCGTCTCTATAAATATGATTTTATTACAGTTTACGTGACATGTTTTCAAATATAATCACTAACAAAATATCAAGAGCTTTAGAAACTATTTCAAATATTTTTATTACTTTTTAAACGTTGCGTCAGCATCTCCTTAAATCTTATTTTTTGTTCTTGTCACTTACCATATTTTGACAATACTTTATGGATTCATGACTATGCTTACGGAAGAGACTGGGATTGTATACGCCGCTGCAATGCGAATCGGGGTGCTTATCTGACGGCTTGCTGTCGTCATAGTCGTAGGATAGTTTGTAGTCTTCACCCACAACACCAGGCCATTTCATTATGCATAATGAGACGGTGAGGTATAAGATCGATTTCATCATTGAGGTATTCTCCAATATTTTTTCTAGAAATGTTTATTTTATTTACAGAAATAACCAATAGTTTAGTCTTCACACTCTTTCTTCCTGGCTAATACATTAAAACTGTATAAGAAAATATTAGTTATAGGATTAATATATTATCAAGCCATTGTTTGATATAATACGAATATGGAAATAAAACATTTCAACCATTCATTCAAATTCTTCTAAAAAGCCCTTAGTGACGAGACAAGTGACAGTGCATGTTTTGTGGAATTAGTGAATTTAAGAACTTTTTGTAAGTTTATACACATTTTTCTTACATGAGAAAATGTCCATCGTTTCTTCTTTCTTAATTGTGAACAATATGTGTAAGTATGTGCTACCTAATATACATGTTATATTGTATATTCGATGAGATGAATCTTTCTTTGGACAACCGAGTGATGATTTATTTTTGTTAATCCGTATCAAAATATTTACAATTATAAAATATATTTCTTAAATGAAGGAAAAACTTTTATAACCTACATAAATTAGATTTTCCGAAAAGGCTGACTCTCTAAGTATTCCCACTGCGTTTTATATACTCGACTGCATTCTTTCACAATTTAATCTGTAATTTGCTTTTTTCTATTAATGGTGATCTCTTTAGGTATAAGCTTCGAAGAAATTATTTGGTGTTTGACCAGCGCAAAATTGTAATTAAGATTATAATGGCAGAGAGCATGTTTCCTTTTGTGTTGCTTGATAACTAAATGTATCCACCAATATGTTTTGCTAATTGTAATGGGGAATCATGTTTTCAAAAGAAAGTAATGTTGACGCCACCACGTTTACAATTTTAAACCAATGATTTTATTTTTCTTAGTTGCAAGTAAGAACACGTAGTGGACACTCGACGTTATAAATGTACATTTATTTATATATTTATTTGGTAAAAAAATTAGTAAAAACTGTATATGACATGTGGGGAAAGAGATTATCTGCGCATATTTTTTTGAGGCCCAGAATTTAAAAAAAATTGAAAAACTAAAAACAAGAATTTAGAAAATAATTATTATTTTAGAAAAATAAAAATTTGAAAAATGTTTGTTCCCGAGTTATAGAAAATCAATTTCAACGGTAAATGAACTGCTGATTTGATTTTTCTGCATTGCTAACAAAATGGTAATGAACATCAATTCTACTCCTACCATTACAAGCAATAGGAGTGCTCAACAAAACGTGCGCACAGTGAAGCTATATTTACGTCCAGAAGCAAAACAAGGGGCCATCTCAGCATTTGCTCAATGGATCAGGGAAACTGGACAAAAACCTGATCGAGATGGGGGTCATTGACCCGGAAGCTGAAGTACATTACTTGTTACAGGCGTATTAAATATTTTTTTAAAATGTATACAATGCAAACGTAAAAGTAACGTACATGTATTGTATGTTGATTTCTTGTACTGAGCTGTTGATACTGACACTTGATGCATGTGATTTCTACGGCGTGTGTTGTAATTATAAATATCAATATTGCATGAAAATATATTCCCTCCGTACATTATTTTACGTACATTATTTATGTACATTATTTTACGCTTTGCTAGATGGCATTAAACGATTAAATTCGATACAAAAGTTGACGTCCCAAGTAAAATATTTTCTTCTACATAATTGTTTCTATACAATTAGAGACTATACCGAGCAACCAAAAGTAAAATAATATCAATTTTAACAATGATATTTAATGTATTATTTACTATTTGGAGTATATAATTCTAAACAGCCTGTAACAAGTATTGTATATCAGCTTCTGGGCCAATGACCCCATCTCGATTAGGTTTTTCGTCCAGTTTCCCTGATCCTTGAGCAAAAACTGAGATGGCCCCTCGTTTTGCTTCTGTACATAAATGTAACTTCATTACCTGGGAATGTCTTCTAGAATTCAGTGGGAAATATAGTTATTCAAATAATTCTCCATGTCGCGGCAGGTAGTATTATTCCTTCACGAAGGACAAGATAGGACAAGGATAAGAGCACAAACATACCCATTAAAATAGATTCTATTACATTGGAGCAAATATTTGATTAACAATCTTCGCAAAAAACCCGCTCATTTCTTCTAAATTCAAAATTTAACTAGTATAAGGCTTACGGTGGGGATCACAGAATTATGAAAACATGCACAAAATTAACTTCTCCCCATATCTCGTCACGAAAAGCTTTTAACTATTTTTGACGTGAATAAACAAATAAAACAAATTGAAAATAAATTAATAATTCTCTTTGCACTAAATAGAAATGAATTCTTAAATAACTAATACAGTTTGATTTGTTGTTCTACACTTATGTGTTTCTAATTTGTATTCTGGATGCTTTGAAATTACTGTGTTTTTTGCGTTGGGTTTCTGAGAATAAATTTCATCTTAGAAAGGAAATTACAACGCGTCTGCGTAACGTATGGACACACTTTTCATCGAGGATAAATAATGAAAAGCCAGGATATGTGACATTTATTCAAGAGGCAATTGCGTATTTCAAAGAATTCTGTGAATCATCAACTTCATCATCGTCATACGTTTTACGCCAACTTAACCTTCGGTTAAGTCTTGACGTTTACTGACCTCAGTGAATACACTGCGTTCTTAAAGCTCTAGAGGACTTGAAAGTAGTGCTATGGTATATGTATGTGTATAAATACGTATACTGTGGTAGTACGTTCGTGTCAGTCGCTAGCCAAATACTCAACCATTTATTACATATATGAGTTAACAATCGCTGCTAATAAAGATGAATAGAGCATTTATGTAAATAATTATTTGTAAATAATTTAAAGAAATATGGAATTGTTGCTGTATAAAAAACAATGTTTAAAATTAAATTTAGTATCTGTTATGATTATTCATTTTCATTATATTATACCAAATATACGATGGGATGAATTTCTTTCTTTTTGCGTTGAATATCAGTTGACATTGTTTACATTCAAAGTGAATAATCGTAAAATAGATTGTGGTTGTGTGTGGTTCAAGCTTTTAAGTTAGTTAGTTTTCAACGGTACTCGGAGGGAAACAGTGCCAACTACAGCATGATTTGCTGCTAAGCCGCTAGCCAGTACTTCCGGTTGCGAGTATACTGCGATTTTTCTAACTTTGCCCCTCAAGGCCCGTCTTCACGATGGAATATATCATGGTATTTCGCGACGTTCTCAGTCGTACCGCCAGGTATCGCATGATCGCGACCGTATCAAGCAGTACTTGCGATCATGCGGCTTCTAGCGGCACAACGGAGAAAGACGCGAAATGCAGTGTGATATTCCATCGTGGCCATAGGGGCTTGAGGGTCAGAGTTACAAAAAGAACACTATAGTCTATAGCAGCAGTTTTTTATCAATTATTTCTCAGAATGCCTGGTGCGGTAGATTATATTTAATACATTTTGTTTCCTAAAAAATACTTTGAATTGAATAAAAGAAACTAGTAGGCTGCATAATAACACACAATTTCTCGTATTTGTTTTCTATTTCCTTTGGTCACGGCTAGCTATTCGGACTTGCCATATACTCTTGCCAGCTGCTACCTATCATCGCCCAAATTACATTTCTTTAACGTTTTCTTAACTTTCCGGTTTTATAATAGTAGAACGGATATATTATTTTAAGAATATTAAAGAACAATTAAACCTCGTTCTAAAGAACAATTTTCTTAAAAAAATTTGGAGACGTTTTTAAGAAAATGGCGTTTAAGCGCAACTGCAATAGTATTTAAAAAATGTGTTGTTTCTAGCCTGATGATGGGACAAATTGAGCCTCGAAACGTTGCTTTATAGAAATATTAATAAATGCATTATTAACTGCAATAAATCATTCAAGAAAATGTTCGTCTCGTGAATTACCAAAATAATTAATTGTCCTTGATAATTTTAACGATAATTCGAAATTTTAACGTTTCCAAAGGTATGCCGCAGCTGTAGTACTACTCCCCCCCGCATGGCGCGGCCTCGGGGTTCCAAGCGACCACCATGCTGTCCGCACTTATTCGCGTGCGAGCGACATGGGACAGCGCCTCGAGAGACCTCCTTTCGATATATCGATTGCAAGGTACGAGGATAAACCACGATGCAAAGACATGGGTGCACGATGTCTACTGAAAGGAGATTCTACTCCAGTGTTGGAGGCATGGTAGGGGTATGTACGAAAAACGTCGGCAGTTACTTGAAAAATAATAAAACAAAACTGCTCCAAGACTCCTTCCTACTTCAGCGACATCACGCGGTGGGTGAAGGAACTTACGAAGTCGCCGGTCAGTTGCATAATGGCGCATGGTAGCCTGTTGGCGCTCGGCACTGCTGTGGCGGTCATTGGGCCAATCCAAGACAATAAGATGGAAAAGAAGCAGTAACGGAGCAGTATTATAGTGCTAGCCGGCTTGCAACCGAATCGGGTTTATTGTTATCTTCATCTAGACGATTGTAAGGCAGTGAATTGTAGCTCTCTTGACAGATCTTTGCGCAGTTTGTTCTGTACTTATGTGAGAAATTTATAATAATTGATGTATTAATTATGGTTATTATCATTACTGTCAAGGACGTGTCCCGTTAATACTCTTAAATATTTCTTCCCGCGGAAACGCTTGACTTTGCTGCAATTGGCTGCTTTGATAGGTTCCTTCGTGGTTCTTTCATTCGTCGCTTGATGTCGCTGAAGCGCAAGAAGTCTAGTTATGTTTTTTTTTTCAAGTAGCTGCCGACATTTTCGGTACGTACCCCCACCACCGTAGTTGATTCTCCTTCCTGAAGACATCGTGCATGGGCGAGCCGCTGCTCAGCTTATGCGGCTTCAGACAATGATCTTCAGGCACCAGTTTTCGTCACAATATTAACAGGAATTGTAAATGCAGTCAGATACCAAAATTATCTCTTTGTAACAAGTCATTAAAACATACATTTACGAAGCATTTTTTTTATCAATTTAAATGTTTTTGAAATAATTCAAAAAATTATTGCAATTTTTATTTCAACTACACCATCCACGTGTTGTAATTGGTCGGTCACCGTTGAAAATTGTCACTCTACGCTACTTTCAAAATGTTGCTCAACATTTCTCGCTTGAAATGCAGCATGTCGCCCAGCGTTGTTGTCGGGTGGTCTGTGACGCAAACTGGTGCTGCGCAGAACGAGCAAAAATCAGTGCATCGGAGCAGCACATTAATGTGACACTTGTTACTTGTTAACAACTAATACTTTTTGCGTAGGCAATTCTCATGCATGATTACATTGCGACAGATTATGCTTTTGAGCAAATGAATGTAGACTATTTGAGAAGTTAGTTATTTGATCGTTATTTCATACTCCCTTTCCTTTTAAAATCTTGTTAATAGGGATAATAAAATGTGTAATTAGTACACATGCGACTGAAATGGCGTCTTTATAATATGAATTCACTGCAGGACCATGAAACTCCAATACTGCCTGCCTTCCATATTTCCTGTTGTTGCAAAAGGTATTTGCATGTGAATTGTTTGTTCCGTAATATTCAAAAACTGTCTCACAGACCTTTATTCCTCTCAACGCTTCGGTTTTGTTCTTTCGTTTACGAGAAGAACCTTGTATTTAACGCTTATCAAGAGGTTCACAAAAGACCCAAATTTCTTTGTGTAATGGGAAGTAGTATTTAAGGTCAATATTCAGGTACTAATATGAATAGAAATAAATTCAAATTTGGCAATCGTATGTGTATTAACTTGGTGTTTATTAAGATTCTCACCGCAAACCTTGACGGCTATATTTGAGATGAGTAGAAAATATTTTTTTAATATTACAATACATGTATGTAGAGTACGATACATGTAACAAGTGTTAGACCTAACAATGTAAATACCAACAATTTTGTGATACACTTGGCCATCGTCGGAGATCATTAATGTTCATTTCAGGAAATAAATCACACTACAGTAGGTCAGTAGGTTTCTTCCATTTTTTCTTCCATTTTAATCCACACTTATTTTCTCAGTAGAATCGAAGAGTTTTAATGACTCCGTATTTTTGTGACTCAGACTGTTGTTTTACTGCATACTCCTAAATTACTTCTTCTACTGTACCTTCAAGTCACGATGCAATCGGTCCATTCGTATATGAATAGGTCAATCGACCGTAATGTGCAGTATATTAATCTGAATTTTCTATATTTTCTGCACATGAACTTTTCTGGCACAACCCCAAAGCTGTATGCTATACGTCCATATTGGTTTTAGCACTTTGTTGGTATATTAGTAATTTACGGAAAACTGAGATTATCTTCCTAATAACCAGTACATTTCATTTATTTTCAAATTGTGCTCCGATTTATTTATTTTGACGTGTTCCTTCCAGCGCAGCTTTGATCCAAAGTCATACCCAAATATTTCGCTGTATATGCTACTGGAACGACTTCACCATTGATCCTCATGCCTCACTTTTACTATTGGTAAAATTTACTTGATGTGACTTGGTCTCATTGTGTTTTATGCGCCATTTTTGAGCCCACTCTGCATCTTTGTTGCAATCGGTAATTTATTTGTTGGTTCTTCCGTATTTCTTCCAGTGGATAACAAACCGGTGTCATTAGCAAAGATTGCTATTGTTGTTCCTTTATAACTGGGTATCTTATATACGTATAGCAAGTAGAGGATGGGTCCCAGTACGCTTCCATGAGGGACGCCTGCTTTTATTTCACGAAATGTAGTATAGGCATTTTCTTGCTTGACTCTGAAATATCTATCAGATACGTACGAATGAAGGAGTAAACTAAATTATTTTGGTAGTACTTTACTCATTTTGAATTCCAGACTACAGAACTTTATCGAAAGCTTGCGCAATGTCTCAAAATATAGCTGAGCATATCTTCTTTTCTTCTAAACCTCTTGGTCAATGGTTGAATATTTTTCGCAACCCAAATTGATGAGAAGAGATTAGTCTTCTTTCTTCTATAATTATTTTAAGTATCTTTAAAAATAGTTTTTTGAAAAGCTTAGAAAACCCTGGAAGCATGGGCATGTAAAAGGTTACTTCTTCTGGTGGTTTTCCGGGTTCTGGGATCATGATAAAATCTCGGCTAGTTTTTTAATTGTTTTGGCACATATTTCAATCAAAACGAAACATCAAATATATAAGTTTTATTACTCCTTTTATTGCCAGTCTTTTAATATTTTTCCAGTGATCAGATTATAAGCAGGTGCCTTTCAGGCATCAATACTGGTGTCTATTTACTTTTGGACTTCTATTGGAATGACATATTTTCACACTGAATATCACTATCAACGTGAGTGACATTTCCATCATGCGGAAACATTCGATGTTCTTCCTCTCGGAGACGTGAAGCGTGGAGGCCTTTTATTTCTTGGCGCGTGGGGTCTTGTCTTCAGGATGGAACATCTCACGGTATTTCGTGACGTTCTACGTCGTACCGCCAGGAGTCGCATGATCGCGACTGTATCGAGCAGTGCTGGCAATCAAGAACGACGCGAAATACCGGGAGATGTTCCATCGTGAAGTCAAGACCCCACGCGCCAAGAAATAAAAACCCAATTATATTGTGATTGTGTGTGTATGTGTGTGTGTGTGTGTGTATATATATATATATATATATATGTATATATATATATATTGTGACCGTACTTACCCTTTATCGGTTTCATGGGTGCACATATCATAAATTTTGTGATTGTTTATTTGGGCACAGGGGTTCTTTGAGGGGGATACTTTAATCATCATTATCTGAGTTCAAAGAATCTACCATCACAGAAACAGGATTTATTAAAAAACATCTTCACATTAATAACATAATTCACATCATTGACCTGGTCGCAAATCCTTACTGAATACAGATTAAATGGTTTACACTATACATCTCCGACTATTCCTATCATCTTTACATTTATTATTTCCATTTATATAACCTCCATTTCTCTGAAAACTACATGCCATTCGTGAACCACTACAGACACTGTTGCTCTCCTTACTACTCAGTGAGCACCCTGAACCGGCATTTTATATTCGATTACCCATCTATTCTTGTTCATAATTATTGTTACTTATCTGCCTTCCACTACCGTCGTCTTCCACGTGGCGCGACCGCATGCCCCGACTCGTTGCCGAGAGGTGACCTTGGCGCCAACGATGTTCTGCCTGCCCACGTGTCGCCAACGGCCCGTTCTCATACACCGGCGTCGTCTCACCACAATTTCCTTCTCCACACGACGAATTTACTGTCTCAGCTCACATGGCTCCACCATGTAATCCCGCATCCGCACAGCTACACCGACTACCACTGAACAGCATCGCCCACGTGTCCGTGCAATGTTCTCTTCTCTTGTCAAATTTCGTGATTATTCCTTCCAAACACGTTTACCACAATCCTTACTCGCAATCATCATTAAGTCTATCACAATTCTCCTTCCTTTAACACCCGCCGTCCCGATTATTCTCGATTTATCCGTACATTACCACCTCGTTCTCTTGTCGCCATCACGCCTCTCACCTCACTTCTCGCTGCTCCACTCCCAACTAACGCTTCCGCGCGGTCCGACCGACCAATCACCCCCTTTCCAGGCGCTCGTTCACGGCTCGGCCCGATTCGTTCCGCAACGATTCATCAACCTGCGCGCCACTTTTGAACTTTGTGGTGTGCCTAATATTTACGTTTTGACCAATACGGTCAAAATATATATATTATATATACAATATAATATATATATATATATATTGTGAGTGTGTGTGCAGGGGCGGCGGGGTGGGGGCGGCGGCGGGTGACGGCCAGGGCCATCCTGGAGGCGACGGGCAAGCGCCTGCTGGACAAGCACCTGAAGGACGCCGGCGCGGCGCCCGCGCGCCTGGTGCAGGTGGGGCCCAAGACGGACTGGGACGCCCTCGCCCGCGACGCGCCCTGGCTCGCCACTGAGGTGCGCTCCTCCTCCTCCCTCTCTCTTCTTCCCTCTCTTCTTTCCTCTCCCTCCTCTTTCCTTTCCCTCCTCTTTCCTCTCTTTCTTCCAGTATTTTCTCTCTCTTCTTTTCACTCGTCTTCCTTTTCTTCTTTCCTGTCCTCTCCTCTTTCCTCTCGTATTTTCTCTCACTTCTTTCCATTCGTCTTTCCTCTCTTCATTCCATTCGTCTTTCCTCTCTTCTTTCCACAAGCCTCTCCTCTCTTCTTTTCACTCTTCTTCCTTTTCACTTTTCCTCTCCTCTCCCTTTTCTCTCGTATTTTCTCTATCTTCTTTTCAATCGTCTTTCCTCTTTCCTTTCCTCTCGTATTTTCTCTCTTCTTTCCACTCGTCTTTCCTCTTGTATTTTCTTTCTTCTCTCTCCTCTTTCCTCTCTCCTCTTTCCTCTCTCTCCCCTTTCCTCTCTCTCCCCTTTCCTCTTTCCTCTTTCCTCTCTCTCCTCTTTCCTCTCTCCTCTTTCCTCTCTCCTCTTTCCTCTCTCTCCCCTTTCCTCTTTCCTCTTTCCTCTTTCCTCTCTCTCCTCTTTCCTCTCTCTCCTCTTTCCTCTCTCTCCTCTTTCCTCTCTCTCCTCTTTCCTCTCTCTCCTCTTTCCTCTCTCTCCTCTTTCCTCTCTCTCCTCTTTCCTCTCTCTCCTCTTTCCTCTCTCTCCTCTTTCCTCTCTCTCCTCTTTCCTCTCTCTCCTCTTTCCTCTCTCTCCTCTTTCCTCTCACTCCTCTTTCCTCTCGTCTTTCCTATTTTCTCTCCACATATCTCTCCTTTTCGTCTTCTTTCCAGTTTCCTTTCCTTCCTCCTCTCGTCCATTCTCTCCTCTCTTCACTTGTGTGTGCCTTGGTGAGCGGCGGCGGGTGTGGTGCGCAGAAGCTGGTGGTGAAGCCGGACCAGCTGCTGAAGCGGCGCGGGAAGCTGGGGCTGCTGGGCGTGCGCCTGGAGCTCCCCCTCCTTCCGTCCCATGCACCTCTTGTGCATTGTGCAGAAGCTGGTGGTGAAGCCGGACCAGCTGCTGAAGCGGCGAGGGAAGCTGGGGCTGCTGGGCGTGCGCCTGGAGCTCCCCCTCCTTCCGTCTCATGCGCCTCTTGTGCATTGTGCAGAAGCTGGTGGTGAAGCCGGACCAGCTGCTGAAGCGGCGCGGGAAGCTGGGGCTGCTGGGCGTGCGCCTGGAGCTCCCCCTCTTTCCGTCTCATGCGCCTCTTGTGCCTTGTGCAGAAGCTGGTGGTGAAGCCGGACCAGCTGCTGAAGCGGCGAGGGAAGCTGGGGCTGCTGGGCGTGCGCCTGGAGCTCCCCCTCCTTCCGTCTCATGCGCCTCTTGTGCATTGTGCAGAAGCTGGTGGTGAAGCCGGACCAGCTGCTGAAGCGACGCGGGAAGCTGGGGCTGCTGGGCGTGCGCCTGGAGCTCCCCCTCCTTCCGTCTCATGCGCCTCTTGTGCCTTGTGCAGAAGCTGGTGGTGAAGCCGGACCAGCTGCTGAAGCGGCGAGGGAAGCTGGGGCTGCTGGGCGTGCGCCTGGAGCTCCCCCTCCTTCCGTCTCATGCGCCTCTTGTGCATTGTGCAGAAGCTGGTGGTGAAGCCGGACCAGCTGCTGAAGCGGCGAGGGAAGCTGGGGCTGCTGGGCGTGCGCCTGGAGCTCCCCCTCCTTCCGTCTCATGCGCCTCTTGTGCCTTGTGCAGAAGCTGGTGGTGAAGCCGGACCAGCTGCTGAAGCGGCGAGGGAAGCTGGGGCTGCTGGGCGTGCGCCTGGAGCTCCCCCTCCTTCCGTCTCATGCGCCTCTTGTGCATTGTGCAGAAGCTGGTGGTGAAGCCGGACCAGCTGCTGAAGCGACGCGGGAAGCTGGGGCTGCTGGGCGTGCGCCTGGAGCTCCCCCTCCTTCCGTCTCATGCGCCTCTTGTGCATTGTGCAGAAGCTGGTGGTGAAGCCGGACCAGCTGCTGAAGCGACGCGGGAAGCTGGGGCTGCTGGGCGTGCGCCTGGAGCTCCCCCTCCTTCCGTCTCATGCGCCTCTTGTGCATTGTACAGAAGCTGGTGGTGAAGCCGGACCAGCTGCTGAAGCGGCGAGGGAAGCTGGGGCTGCTGGGCGTGCGCCTGGAGCTCCCCCTCCTTCCGTCTCATGCGCCTCTTGTGCATTGTGCAGAAGCTGGTGGTGAAGCCGGACCAGCTGCTGAAGCGGCGCGGGAAGCTGGGGCTGCTGGGCGTGCGCCTGGAGCTCCCCCTCCTTCCGTCTCATGCGCCTCTTGTGCATTGTGCAGAAGCTGGTGGTGAAGCCGGACCAGCTGCTGAAGCGGCGAGGGAAGCTGGGGGCTGCTGGGCGTGCGCCTGGAGCTCCCCCTCCTTCCGTCTCATGCGCCTCTTGTGCATTGTGCAGAAGCTGGTGGTGAAGCCGGACCAGCTGCTGAAGCGGCGAGGAAGCTGGGGCTGCTGGGCGTGCGCCTGGAGCTCCCCCTCCTTCCGTCTCATGCGCCTCTTGTGCATTGTGCAGAAGCTGGTGGTGAAGCCGGACCAGCTGCTGAAGCGGCGCGGGAAGCTGGGGCTGCTGGGCGTGCGCCTGGAGCTCCCCCTCCTTCCGTCTCATGCGCCTCTTGTGCATTGTGCAGAAGCTGGTGGTGAAGCCGGACCAGCTGCTGAAGCGGCGCGGGAAGCTGGGGCTGCTGGGCGTGCGCCCTGGAGCTCCCCCTCTTTCCGTCTCATGCGCCTCTTGTGCCTTGTGCAGAAGCTGGTGGTGAAGCCGGACCAGCTGCTGAAGCGGCGAGGGAAGCTGGGGCTGCTGGGCGTGCGCCTGGAGCTCCCCCTCTTTCCGTCTCATGCGCCTCTTGTGCCTTGTGCAGAAGCTGGTGGTGAAGCCGGACCAGCTGCTGAAGCGGCGCGGGAAGCTGGGGCTGCTGGGCGTGCGCCTGGAGCTCCCCCTCTTTCCGTCTCATGCGCCTCTTGTGCCTTGTGCAGAAGCTGGTGGTGAAGCCGGACCAGCTGCTGAAGCGGCGAGGGAAGCTGGGGCTGCTGGGCGTGCGCCTGGAGCTCCCCCTCTTTCCGTCTCATGCGCCTCTTGTGCCTTGTGCAGAAGCTGGTGGTGAAGCCGGACCAGCTGCTGAAGCGGCGCGGGAAGCTGGGGCTGCTGGGCGTGCGCCTGGAGCTCCCCCTCCTTCCGTCTCATGCGCCTACTTGTGCCTTGTGCAGAAGCTGGTGGTGAAGCCGGACCAGCTGCTGAAGCGGCGAGGGAAGCTGGGGCTGCTGGGCGTGCGCCTGGAGCTCCCCCTCTTTCCGTCTCATGCGCCTCTTGTGCCTTGTGCAGAAGCTGGTGGTGAAGCCGGACCAGCTGCTGAAGCGGCGAGGGAAGCTGGGGCTGCTGGGCGTGGGCCTGGAGCTCCCCCTCCTTCCGTCCCATGCACCTCTTGTGCATTGCGCAGAAGCTGGTGGTGAAGCCGGACCAGCTGCTGAAGCGGCGCGGGAAGCTGGGGCTGCTGGGCGTGCGCCTGGAGCTCCCCCTCCTTCCGTCTCATGCGCCTCTTGTGCATTGTGCAGAAGCTGGTGGTGAAGCCGGACCAGCTGCTGAAGCGGCGCGGGAAGCTGGGGCTGCTGGGCGTGCGCCTGGAGCTCCCCCTCCTTCCGTCTCATGCGCCTCTTGTGCATTGTGCAGAAGCTGGTGGTGAAGCCGGACCAGCTGCTGAAGCGGCGCGGGAAGCTGGGGCTGCTGGGCGTGCGCCTGGAGCTCCCCCTCTTTCCGTCTCATGCGCCTCTTGTGCCTTGTGCAGAAGCTGGTGGTGAAGCCGGACCAGCTGCTGAAGCGGCGAGGGAAGCTGGGGCTGCTGGGCGGGCGCCTGGAGCTCCCCCTCCTTCCGTCTCATGCGCCTCTTGTGCATTGTACAGAAGCTGGTGGTGAAGCCGGACCAGCTGCTGAAGCGGCGAGGGAAGCTGGGGCTGCTGGGCGTGCGCCTGGAGCTCCCCCTCCTTCCGTCTCATGCGCCTCTTGTGCATTGTGCAGAAGCTGGTGGTGAAGCCGGACCAGCTGCTGAAGCGGCGCGGGAAGCTGGGGCTGCTGGGCGTGCGCCTGGAGCTCCCCCTCCTTCCGTCTCATGCGCCTCTTGTGCCTTGTGCAGAAGCTGGTGGTGAAGCCGGACCAGCTGCTGAAGCGGCGAGGGAAGCTGGGGCTGCTGGGCGTGCGCCTGGAGCTCCCCCTCTTTCCGTCTCATGCGCCTCTTGTGCCTTGTGCAGAAGCTGGTGGTGAAGCCGGACCAGCTGCTGAAGCGGCGCGGGAAGCTGGGGCTGCTGGGCGTGCGCCTGGAGCTCCCCTCCTTCCGTCTCATGCGCCTCTTGTGCATTGTGCAGAAGCTGGTGGTGAAGCCGGACCAGCTGCTGAAGCGGGCGAGGGAAGCTGGGGGCTGCTGGGCGTGCGCCTGGAGCTCCCCCTCCTTCCGTCTCATGCGCCTCTTGTGCATTGTGCAGAAGCTGGTGGTGAAGCCGGACCAGCTGCTGAAGCGGCGAGGGAAGCTGGGGCTGCTGGGCGTGCGCCTGGAGCTCCCCCTCCTTCCGTCTCATGCGCCTCTTGTGCATTGTGCAGAAGCTGGTGGTGAAGCCGGACCAGCTGCTGAAGCGGCGCGGGAAGCTGGGGCTTGCGGGGCGTGCGCCTGGAGCTCCCCCTCCTTCCGTCTCATGCGCCTCTTGTGCATTGTGCAGAAGCTGGTGGTGAAGCCGGACCAGCTGCTGAAGCGGCGCGGGAAGCTGGGGCTGCTGGCGTGCGCCTGGAGCTCCCCCTCCTTCCGTCTCATGCGCCTCTTGTGCATTGTGCAGAAGCTGGTGGTGAAGCCGGACCAGCTGCTGAAGCGGCGCGAGGAAGCTGGGGCTGCTGGGCGTGCGCCTGGAGCTTCCCCCTCCTTCCGTCTCATGCGCCTCTTGTGCATTGTGCAGAAGCTGGTGGTGAAGCCGGACCAGCTTGCTGAAGCGGCGCGGGAAGCTGGGGCTGCTGGGCGTGCGCCTGGAGCTCCCCCTCCTTCCGTCTCATGCGCCTCTTGTGCATTGTGCAGAAGCTGGTGGTGAAGCCGGACCAGCTGCTGAAGCGGCGCGGGAAGCTGGGGCTGCTGGGCGTGCGCCTGGAGCTCCCCCCTCCTTCCGTCTCATGCGCCTCTTGTGCATTGTGCAGAAGCTGGTGGTGAAGCCGGACCAGCTGCTGAAGCGGCGAGGGAAGCTGGGGCTGCTGGGCGTGCGCCTGGAGCTCTCCCCCTCCTTCCTTCTCATGCGCCTCTTGTGCATTGCGCAGAAGCTGTGGTGAAGCCGGACCAGCTGCTGAAGCGGCGAGGGAAGCTGGGGCTGCTGGGCGTGGGCCTGGAGCTCCCCCTCTCTTCCGTCCCATGCACCTCTTGTGCATTGCGCAGAAGCTGGTGGTGAAGCCGGACCAGCTGCTGAAGCGGCGCGGGAAGCTGGGGCTGCTGGGCGTGCGCCTGGAGCTCCCCCTCCTTCCGTCTCATGCGCCTCTTGTGCATTGTGCAGAAGCTGGTGGTGAAGCCGGACCAGCTGCTGAAGCGGCGCGGGAAGCTGGGGCTGCTGGGCGTGCGCCTGGAGCTCCCCCTCCTTCCGTCTCAATGCGCCTCTTGTGCATTGTGCAGAAGCTGGTGGTTGAAGCCGGACCAGCTGCTGAAGCGGCGCGGGGAGCTGGGCTGCTGGGCGTTGCGCCTGGAGCTCCCCCTCCTTCCGTCTCATGCGCCTCTTGTGCATTGTGCAGAAGCTGGTGGTGAAGCCGGACCAGCTGCTGAAGCGGCGCGGGAAGCTGGGGCTGCTGGGCGTGCGCCTGGAGCTCCCCCTCCTTCCGTCTCATGCGCCTCTTGTGCATTGTGCAGAAGCTGGTGGTGAAGCCGGACCAGCTGCTGAAGCGGCGCGGAAGCTGGGGCTGCTGGGCGTGCGCCTGGAGCTCCCCCTCCTTCCGTCTCATGCGCCTCTTGTGCATTGTGCAGAAGCTGGTGGTGAAGCCGGACCAGCTGCTGAAGCGACGCGGGAAGCTGGGGCTGCTGGGCGTGCGCCTGGAGCTCCCCCTCTTCCGTCTCATGCGCCTCTTGTGCCTTGTGCAGAAGCTGGTGGTGAAGCCGGACCAGCTGCTGAAGCGGCGAGGGAAGCTGGGGCTGCTGGGCGTGGGCCTGGAGCTCCCCCTCCTTCCGTCCCATGCACCTCTTGTGCATTGCGCAGAAGCTGGTGGTGAAGCCGGACCAGCTGCTGAAGCGGCGCGGGAAGCTGGGGCTGCTGGGCGTGCGCCTGGAGCTCCCCCTCCTTCCGTCCCATGCACCTCTTGTGCATTGCGCAGAAGCTGGTGGTGAAGCCGGACCAGCTGCTGAAGCGGCGCGGGAAGCTGGGGCTGCTGGGCGTGCGCCTGGAGCTCCCCCTCCTTCCGTCCCATGCACCTCTTGTGCCTTGTGCAGAAGCTGGTGGTGAAGCCGGACCAGCTGCTGAAGCGGCGAGGGAAGCTGGGGCTGCTGGGCGTGGGCCTGGAGCTCCCCCTCCTTCCGTCCCATGCACCTCTTGTGCATTGCGCAGAAGCTGGTGGTGAAGCCGGACCAGCTGCTGAAGCGGCGCGGGAAGCTGGGGCTGCTGGGCGTGCGCCTGGAGCTCCCCCTCCTTCCGTCTCATGCGCCTCTTGTGCATTGTGCAGAAGCTGGTGGTGAAGCCGGACCAGCTGCTGAAGCGACGCGGGAAGCTGGGGCTGCTGGGCGTGCGCCTGGAGCTCCCCCTCCTTCCGTCTCATGCGCCTCTTGTGCATTGTGCAGAAGCTGGTGGTGAAGCCGGACCAGCTGCTGAAGCGGCGCGGGAAGCTGGGGCTGCTGGGCGTGCGCCTGGAGCTCCCCCTCCTTCCGTCTCATGCGCCTCTTGTGCATTGTGCAGAAGCTGGTGGTGAAGCCGGACCAGCTGCTGAAGCGGCGAGGGAAGCTGGGGCTGCTGGGCGTGCGCCTGGAGCTCCCCCTCTTTCCGTCTCATGCGCCTCTTGTGCCTTGTGCAGAAGCTGGTGGTGAAGCCGGACCAGCTGCTGAAGCGGCGCGGGAAGCTGGGGCTGCTGGGCGGGCGCCTGGAGCTCCCCCTCCTTCCGTCTCATGCGCCTCTTGTGCATTGTGCAGAAGCTGGTGGTGAAGCCGGACCAGCTGCTAAAGCGGCGAGGGAAGCTGGGGCTGCTGGGCGTGCGCCTGGAGCTCCCCCTCTTTCCGTCTCATGCGCCTCTTGTGCCTTGTGCAGAAGCTGGTGGTGAAGCCGGACCAGCTGCTGAAGCGGCGAGGAAAGCTGGGGCTGCTGGGCGTGCGCCTGGATCTGGCGGCGGCGCGCGCGTGGGTGGCGGAGCGCATGGAGAAGCCCGTGCAAGTGGGCCGCTCCTCGGGCGTCCTGCGCTCATTCATCGTCGAGCCCTTCGTCGCCCACCAGCAGGTTGCTATCCTCCTTCCCCTCTCCCTCCGCCTTACTCTTTCTCCTTCCCTTCTACCGCCCTCTCCCTCCTCCTTCCCCTTCTTCATCTGTCTCCCTCCGGTTTACTCTCCTTCCTTACTCTTCGTTCTTCTCTTCTCCGCTCTCTCCCTCCTCCTTCCCCTCCTTCATCTCTCTCCCTTCGCTTTACTCTTGTTCTCTCCCTCTTCCTTACTCTTCCTCCTTCCCTTCTCCGCTCTCTCCCTCCTTCTTTCCTTTCTCATCTCTCTCCGTCTTGCTCAGCCCTCTCCTACATCATTACTCTTCCCTCTGTTCCTCTTCCTTCTTCCCTTCTATACTTAAAACTTATTTATTCTTTTAACCAATCTATTTACATTATACCACACGATATACCAGGAGCTATTTCCTTCAGGCTGACATTAACGCCAAAGTCCGTGTCCCACCAGTGCGTCACTTAGCACCAGTTCTGTAACACACGTCTGACTGCGCGACTCCGCCTTGCGCATATCCAGCACGCCTCTCGCCATGCATCACCAAGCTCGGCGCCATCCCGGCTGGCAGTCGCGTCGTATTCCGCACGCCCCTGGTGCGGCCTCTCCGCGTGTGCTTCCTCTCCTGGCTGCAGGCTCTCTCCAGCGGCTCCATTGCGCTGTCTCACGGTTGTGCCTCGGTGCTCCTCAGACCGCTACTGCCTGACTGACTTTGCCGCCACCTGCTCCCGCCTATATAGGGCCGGCGTGGCCTGGGTTAGCCTCGCCTCGCGGCTTGCTTGCTCGCTGGCCAGCGTTCCGCTTCGGCGAGCTCCGTGGCGCGCGGCGTACAGCTGCGCGCGCGCCAGCTTCAAAAGCTGTACACAGCAGATGTCAACTCGCGCGACTAGTTAACACTAATGGATGTTTACTTGCACGACTAGTTAACACAAATAGATGTTAACTTGCTCGACTAGTTAACACTAATGAACGTCAACTCGCACGACTAGTTGACACTAATGGATGCCAAATCGGACGACTAGTTAACACTAATGGATGTTTAGTCGCACGATTAATTAACACGAATGGATGTCAAATCTCACGACTAGTTGACACTAATGGATATCAACTCGCACGACTAGTTAACACTAACGGATGTTAACTTGCTCGACTAGTTAACACTAATGGATGTCAACTCCCACGACTAGTTAACGCTAATGGATGTTTACTCGCACGATTAGTTAGCACTAATGGATGCCAACTCGCACGACTAGTTAACAATAATGGATGTTAACTCGCACGACTAGTTAACACGAATGGATATCAACTCGCACAACTAGTTGACACTAATGAATGTTTACTCACACTATTAGTTAACACTAATGGATCCCAACTTGCACGACTAGTTAACAATAATGGATGTTAACTCGCACGACTAGTTAACAATAATGGATGTTAACTCGCACGACTAGTTAACACGAATGGATGTTTACTAGTACGATTAGTTAACACTAAAGGATTTTAGTCACACGACTAGTTAACACTAAAGGATGTTTAGTCACGCGATTAGTTCAACCAGCGATGGGGCGAATGCGTTAAAGGAGGACGAGATGTACGTGTCGGTGTTGTCGCACCGCGCGGGCGACGCGCTGCTGTTCCTGTCGCGCGGGGGCGTGGACGTGGGCGACGTGGACGCGAAGGCGCGCCGCTTCGAGGTGCCCGTGGGGCAGCCGCCGCCCTCCGAGGACCAGCTGCAGAGCCAGCTGCTCGCGGACGCCCCCGACAACAAGAAAAAGTAGGCGCCCGGCCCTCCTCACCCCCCACCACCACCTTACTCTCAATGATTACACGCCTTTTTTTGCCGACGATTTCGGTGGTATTTGTACCGATTGAGTAAGTTCAGTCGCTAAAACTACCAAAATAGTGTGCAATAAAACAAACAATCAACAGAAAAACAAAACAAAACTATATATTGCCAAACCTCTAAAGGCAAGAAGAAAGT
This sequence comes from Acheta domesticus, assembly GCA_031308135.1. Classification (NCBI taxonomy): domain Eukaryota; kingdom Metazoa; phylum Arthropoda; class Insecta; order Orthoptera; family Gryllidae; genus Acheta; species Acheta domesticus. Next base: position 76,074,585 of record JAHLJT010005437.1, read on the forward strand.
GTCTTTCTTCCTCACCCCCACCTACTCTCACAGGTTCCGCGACTTTTTTGAAAGATTTCAGTACCGATTGAATAAGTTCAATCGCTAAAACTACCAAAATAGTGTGCAATAAAACAAATAATCAACAGAAAAACAAAACAAAACTATATATTGCCAGACCTCTAAAGGCAAGAAAAAAGTGTCTTTCTTCCTCACCCCCGCCTACTCTCACAGGTTCCGCGACTTTTTTGAAAGATTTCAGTACCGATTGAATAAGTTCAATCGCTAAAACTACCAAAATAGTATGCAATAAAACAAACAATCAACAGAAAAACAAAACAAAACTATATATGGCCAAACCTCTAAAGGCAAGAAGAAAGTGTCTTTCTTCCTCACCCCCACCTACTCTCACAGGTTCCGCGACTTTTTTGAAAGATTTCAGTACCGATTGAATAAGTTCAATCGCTAAAACTACCAAAATAGTGTGCAATAAAACAAACAATCAACAGAAAAACAAAACAAAACTATATATTGCCAAACCTCTAAATGCAAGAAAAAACGCGTCTTTCTTCCTCACCCCTGCCTTACTGTCACAGTTTCCGCGGCTTTCTCGTGAAATATTTTGGCAGTTGTAGCGATTAATCGGTTAGATCGCTAAAGCTGGCAAAATCATGTGCAAACAACAATCAATCAACAAGAAAACAAAACAAATACTATATATTGTCAAACATCTAAAGGCAAGAAAAAGTAGGCAAGAAAAAATACCCACCTTACTCTCACCGATTCCAAGCCTTTTTTGTTAATGATTTCGGTGGCATTTGTACCGACTGAGTGGGTTCCATCGCTAAAACCACCAAAATAGTGTGCAATAAAACAAACAATCAACAAGAAAACAGAACAAAAAAACAAATATATATATTGTCAAACCTTTAAAGGCAAGAAAATAGGCGTCTTTGTTCCTCACCCCTGCCTTACTCTGATAGGTTTTGCGGCTTTCTTGCGAAAGATTTCGGTGGCATTTGTACCGATTGAGTAAGTTCAATCGCTAAAACTACCGAAATAGCGAAAAAAAATAAAACAAACAACAAGAAAACAGAACAAAAAAACAGCTACATATTGTCAAACCTCCAAAGGCAAGAAAATGGGCGTCTTTCTTCCTCACCCTCGCCTTACTCTCACAGATTCCGCGGCTTTCTCGCAAAACATTTTGGCACAGTTGTAGCGATTAATCGGTTATATCGCTAAAGCTGCCAAAATCGTGTGCAAACAACAATCAATCAACAAAAACTACATATTGACAAGAAACTACAACAAGAAACTTCTAAAGGCACGAAAAAGTAGGCGTCTTTCCTTCTTACCCCCACCTTACTCTCACCGATATATTGTCAAACTTCTAAAGGCAAGAAAAAGTAGGCAGGAAAAAATCCCCACCTTACTCTCACCGATTCCAAGCCTTTTTTTGCTAATGATTTCGGTTGCATTTGTACCGATTTAGTGGGTTCAATCGCTAAAACTGCCAACATTGTGTTAAAAAAAAATCAACAACAAACAAAACAAAAAACTATGTATTGCCTCTGGACAAACTTCTGAAGACAAGATAAAGTAAGCGTTTTTCCTGCTGATCCTGCCTTACTCTCATCGTTTTCACTTCTTTTTACTAACGATTTCGGTTGCAGTTGTACGGATTGAGTCAGTTCAATCGCTAAAACTTCCAAAATCGCTGGTAAAAAAACAACAAAACAAAACAAAAACCCTATATTGTCTCTGACCAAATTTTTAAAGGCAATTAGACTTTTCTTTTGCTTCTTTCTTACAAAATTTTATTACAAAACATTTGTTGGCTTACCCGGACACATCACTTCATCAGCCATTAAGACGTTCATGAACGTTATTTGAAGTATAGCACAAGCACCAAGTATTTTAAATGTAACCTAATTTGTTTTTTATTGTGAAAATAAAATCTGTCAAAAAGAAGTGTAACGTTTCTTTAAATTTCAAAATTATTATTTTTGTCAGACAAACGGCTTTCTGTAGCGGATACCTTAATGGTGTAGTATGTCCGAATTTCCCTTTTACTCTTTCGCTACCATATTATTATTTATTTACATTTAAATACTAATACTATTAGAGGTAGTCCGGTCATGAGAAAATTTTTATTGAGCGGGTTTGATAGGCCACCTGTACAGGATCTCCGCCGTGTAATATTTACGTACGAAGTTACTGATGTTGGGATCGGGACTTCTCCTCACTATTACGAATAATAATAATAATAATAATAATAATAATAATAATAATAATAATAATAATTTATTTGGAACAGCCCACATTTTGCGAAAAGTATTGTAGAGGCACCGACAGTCCCTAGATCTGCTCCTTAGGTAGCTGGTTGCAACCTGGAGTAGATTTTATATTCAGCCGACACATAACATCTTAAGTCGTGATTTAGTGGAATAATAATAATAATAATAACAATAATAATAATAATAATAATAATAATAATAATACTTACTGCTGAAAACATTTGCTATCTATATTCGGCAAGAACTTAGATACAAATATCCCAGTTGATAAACAAAAATAAAAATCTGAAACATTAACCCTGGAGAGGTGGCGGTTGTCGGAGTTACGTTATAGGTGACGCGGGGTCCTTCCTGTCCCATTTAAGCTATTTATTTATAATATTATGTTTAGCAACAAATAAGTGTGAAGTTAGTTATTTTAAAAATTATCAATCTTTTATAAGGTAGTGTTCACATAATGCACTATTATAAAGAAACATGAAAATGAGGAATTAAAAAAAAAAAAAGGATAATCATCAGCCACCAAGCATCATCTCCCCCTTTGTTCATCTTTCGCGCTCGTCATTTGCCCCAGCTTCCTGCGCGAACTAATACCCAAATACGTTCCTTCTTGCTTCAGATGCATCTCATTCGATTCTCGAACACTATCCATTTTTCTGATTGGTTAATTTTTTACGAAGTTATTTTCGTCCCCACGGATTTACTCACGTGTCCTTTCGTTAATCAAATTATGACAACAAAAAATATCACAGTAGCTCACATCCATCCATCCTTAGTTTGCCGACCTCGCCCGTGCTTTGAACGTGCGCAGAATGTTGGCCAAGTTCATCCACAAGCTGTATGAGGTGTACGTGGACCTGCACTTCACCTACCTGGAGATCAACCCGCTGGTGGTGCTGGACAAGGACATCCACATCCTGGACCTGGCCGCCAGGCTGGACGGGACGGCCGAGTTCCTGGTGGGCAAGAAATGGGGGCCCATCGCCTACCCCACGCCCTTCGGACGGGACTCCACGCCCGAGGAGAAGTTCATCGAGGAGATGGACGAGCACACGGGCGCTTCCTTGAAGGCGAGTGCTGCGCTCTGGCGACCAAGGCAGAATGCGATGAAGAGCTGGAGTTTTTATTTGTAGCTCCACCTAGCGAAGTAGGAAGGAGGTTATTGCGGCGTGTCGTGGAACTAACAGTGTAAACACAGGTTTATACTGTCAGTTTCGCTAATAAAAAGTCAGGAAGATCGTGAAGCGAGTTGTTTACCGGTGTAGCTTTGGGAAATACGAGTTCTCGTCGAGGTGTGACACTTCGCGGGCAGGCAAGACGACTTGCACATAATGTTGTTAAATTTTGTAATAGTGAAAAAGACAGACCTAAAATACCTCCAAGAAGCACAATCAAACGTGCAGCAGACATGGATTTTTGATAACATCGCCGAAAATAATCAAAAGTGACATCAAAAAAGAAAATTGTTATGGATGAAATGAAATGTTATGGTTGAATTCAAACATATTGTATTCTTCTTCAAACATTTTTTTATACTTTACGCGATTTGTGCGGTATGCAATAAAGTACAAAAACATTCAATTGACTGTCATAAGTATTTAAAGTATTCTTCATGGCGGTGGTAGTTGCTTTTTACATAATAAGAATTTGATTTGGTATATATGCTGAGAAACTACTTAAATTAAATTAAATGATTCACAAGTTTTTACAGTACAAATTTTCTGCTCATGAAAGGAATTCGATCAAAATTGAATCATTCTGCAGAGAAAAATAAAATTTTATTTCTTCCAATATGAGGTGCAGACATGTCCAAATATAGTTAAAATATTAATTGGGAAGATACCAGATTTAATAAATAAATCGCTCTTTTCCCGAAATAGTTTGGCAGGGTCCCATTTTTAATTCGATTTGAGTGTCCTTATATCTTCGTCTCTGCCGTTTCGGCTGTAAACACAGACAGTGGCGCGCTCCTGTAAACATCATTCTCAACTTGGTAGAGTTATACGTATTTACTTATTAACTTATTTACATATTTACTTATTTATTTATTAATACAGAAAAAAGGGTCAGAGATATTATCCGGCCGAATACGTTTTCTTATAAATATTTTTTTTTACTTTTATGTTTTCGTAAAAAGAGATCGTAATCTGTGCCGGAAAACGGCGAATTTTCTACAGAAAAACTCTTATTGTCGGGCCCTGGGATGAGAAATGTGGATAAATCTTTTTCCCATTTGTAGTAATTTACTTCCCCTAACAGGTTTGTAGGCAGAATCTATGATTTGTGGGTCCGAAAAATCGATGGGCAGAAAACATTTGTCTGACCGTCCGTCTCGAAAATGTGAGTAGTTTTCCCGTAATTTTGTGTGAAATATAGGGAATTTTTCAAAAACGATGTTATAAAAAACAGCTGCAATTTTTTCTTTTTTCTCTTCGTATGTAACAAAGGACGATAAAAAATTTTTTACTGGGTCCAATTTTCGACAAACTCTCTGTATTATCGAAAATTATAAAAAATACATTGCAAAGCTGTACTACTGAAGAAAGAACTTTGGTGTTAATAAAATCTATGCGAAGAATCAGATCCTTTACAAAAGCCATGTACAATTTTTGAAAAAACGAGTAGATTTTGCGTAATTTCTGCTTTAAACTAATGCAATTAATGCAATTAAAAAAGTTATTTTCAAAAACGGCCCTAAATTCTTTCTGCACTATTGTCCAACGATTGAGCAAAGGACGCTTAAAAATGGTGCGTAGTCTCATTTCCGTTGAATTTTTGAAAATTGTAAAAGATAAAAATAATACGTGAAAGTATAGACTGTGGAGCACCGCCAGTTAGTTTATGGGGAACATAAAATGAATATTTATTGACTTAGTAGTATTGGTAGTAGTAGCAGCGGTATTACAAGTAGTAATGACAGTGATGATAGTAGTAGAGGTCACGGAAGTAATACGAGTAGCAATAACATAAGCAGAAGCAGCAGTAGCAGTAGCAGTAGTAGTAGTAGTAGTAGAGTAGATATAAAAGTAGTAGAAGTCGTAGTATAGTAGTGGTAGTACAGAAGTAGTGGTAGAGCAGCAGTAGTAGAGTAGTAATAATAGTAGAGTAGCAGTTGAAATTGTTGCAGTAATTGAAGTTGTAGCAGTAAGTTGCGAAGTTGTAATCGTAGTTGAAGTAGTAGTAGTAGTAGTAGTAGTAGTAGTAGTAGTAATTGACTTAGTAGTGCTAGTGGTAGTAGTAGTGCTACTGGAAGTAGTTGTGCTAGAGGTAGTACTTGTGCTAGTGGTAGTAATAGTGCTACTGGTAGTAGTAGTGCTACTGGTAGTAGTAGTGCTACTGGTAGTAGTAGTACTAGTGGTAGTAGTGCTAGTGGTAGTAGTTGTGCTAGTGGTAGTAGTAGTGCTAGTGGTAGTAGTAGTGCTAGTGGTAGTAGTAGTGCTACTGGTAGCAGTTGCGCTAGTTGTAGTAGTAGTGCTACTGTTGAAAGCAGTGCTAGTGGTGATAATAGTAGTAGCAGCGGAAGCAGTAGTAGTGACGGTGCAGCGTCAGCGAGTGTCGTTGCGCAGCTGACAGTGCTGAACGAGAAGGCGCGCGTGTGGACGATGGTGGCCGGCGGCGGTGCGTCCGTCATCTACGCGGACACCATCGTGGACCTGGGCGGCCCCGAGGTGCTGGCCAACTACGGCGAGTACAGCGGCGCGCCCAACGAGCAGCAGACGTACGACTACGCGCGCACCATCCTCAAGCTCATGACGCGCACGCCGCACAAGGACGGAAAGGTACTCGCACCACCAACAACAATAATCATAAATATAATAAAATATTAATATTGAAATTGATGTAGATTCTTCCTGTTGATCCTGGTATATAATTGCCAAATTTCGCATCATGAGAAACAAACATCAAAAAGGTTAATTGCCGAAATGTTATATATCATATTAAGTAATGCGATGTACACAAAAAGTGACGTACAAAACCGTAACCAAATGTATAAGACGTTAATACTGCACCAACTTCCATAATTGTATTTTTTTGCCAATCCCACTGTTCATTCTATTATTTGAAATATTTATAATTTATATAATTCCTTAACGTATCTAAAGGTGCTGCTCTCCGTAATTGCCAAATGTAACTACTTGATTTGACAAGCATTCAACGTTTTTGTGATTTGTTACGCTTTGATGTAAAAGCAATGTAAATATTTCTCTCAATAATTTAAAATTATGTTGTTTTATGTTAATTTGTATACCATTGTCAACCTTTGCCATTGTATTGCTCTCGACAAGGCATGTACAAAACGTGCGAAACGTTGAGCCAAAAATAAATGTATTTGAAGTTTTAATTCCTGAAGTCAATATTGATTGATCCTTTATGGTCAAAATATATATTTATCATCTACGCATCCAATAAAATATTAATAATAATAATAATAATAAAATATTAATAATCATAGCAATACTAACATATTAATAATACGAGGGTTGTACCAAAAGTAAGGTTCCAGTATTTTTTACAAATAGAAAATATTATTTATTGTTATTAATTTATACATCGTTGAAAAGCTTACACTGTTGTCTATTGTCACGCCCCGTACGCGGTCCCCGGCGGCGTGGGAGCGCCGGAAATCCGTGAGGGCGGCCCGGGCCTAGCTCAGCCGGTCAATTTTGTTACCTTTCTGAAAATAAGCGGTGATGGAAGGAACTGCAAGGTGCAATACAATGACAATAACAATTTGGGTGACTGATAAACACAATAGAAGGTTTATTTCCGCCTAATGATAGGCCGGAGAAGTTACACAAGGAATTTTAGAAGAAATGCCCTACCTAGTGAGCTCTGATTAGGAACAAAAGAAACTTAAATCTAAGAGAAAAGCAAAAATAAATTCACAATGCAATTATTCTACTGATTACACAAAGGAAATGATCATTCGCCCTCTGAACTGGCGATTACGTGCCTCAGCGTGGCACCGCAACTCACAAAAAAAAGTCTTTGTACGGTCGTTGACCAAATACAATGCCTGATGATGATGATGGTGCTGAACAGGCGTCAAATGGCACCGGTGGCAGCTGGTCGCGGCGGCGGCGGCGTGTCGGCCTCTCAAAGCCGAAGGGGCGCTCGTCGGCACAGCGGCGGCGTGGTGGGCTGCGGCGGCGGCAGTTTCGTTGGCCCGAATCACGAGCAATCGCGTATCTCACGCACAAAGTCACACGGCGCGATCTGAGAGTTCCAATAAGTTCTATGCGAGCACAAATCTCGGAGAGTATCGGTCTAATTGCCAGTGGTGGCAGAGTTCAAAATTTGATACTCGGAAAGAGTTTCTCCCGGCTATCGAGATTAAACAAGACAGAATTGGATTGCACGGGGCAATCCCAAACCGCTCCCCAGAGCACGCGATGCCGGAGGTACCTCGACCTCTCCCCTCAGCTCTCGCCACCCAAGTCTCTCGTACCCTCACTTTGTGTGTTTTTCCACTCTTCCCCCCCCCAAATTTTCGCAGATATTTCGAAATCATCCCTTCCCCACAGAATTCTACCCCTGATTGGTTGAGTGTGATGGCGTCTTAACTATTTTTTTAGCCAACCAGCTTCGGCGATTCTGGGAATTTTCCTTACTCTGTCTCATTCCAAAAGCCCTCTTTGTCTATCGAAGAAAGTAGGTCAAGAAGGGTGTGAGACATGATCGTTGTACCCCCGAAAGTTGCAGTGAATTACAACTTTGAGCTTCTCAGCGCGAGTGACAGCCAAAAAAAACCGTGACGGGCACGCGCCGCGAACCTATTCAAATAGTTCTGGGGCGCCTGAGGTCCCGAACAAAAGGTCTCCCCTCGTCCCCTAGTGCCATAAACATTCGTGGAGGGCGCGTGTCGCGCGCTCGCGGGCGGTCAGCGGGGCACGGTCGGTTCTCTCCACGCACTAGCCTTCTGCATCGGCATTTTATTTATGAAAATAATTCGCAGAAGAACTAGCGTACCGCTACACTATTTTTCAACATAGTCTCCATTTATTCGACACACTTTTGAAGACGGTGCTCCAGCATTTGTATTCATAAGTCGAAGAAGTCTCATGCCAATCCGTTGAGGAAGCGTATGACCTCTGCTCTGACTTCATCGTCGCTCTTGAAGAGTTTGCCACCTAAGGGTTCTTTTAGCTTGGGGACGAGGTGATAATCGCTGGGGGCCAAGTACGGCCTGTATAGGGGATGGGGCATAACGGTCCACCCAAATTTCTTCAAAAGCTCTTGTGTTGGCCGAGCGACGTGGTGTCGAGCGTGGTCGTGAAGAAGCACTAATCCCTCCGTCAGTCCTCCTCTCAGGCTCAGATTGCGATAACTTCCTTGCGTGGAGAAACCGGATTACTGTTCGAACCTCGCACTTGGCGGAAGCGGCGATCGACACCATCTCTGACGACTGCCAATCGATCACACTGAGCGACGCGACGTAGCGAATCGCGGACGGGCGAGCTCGAGAGTGGGAGAACCACTGCACACGGCACTGTTGTCGGATTTAGCCTAGCACCTTCCCTCGAGACTGTAGCTCATTGGGAACCTTACTGTTGGTACAACCCTAGTAATAATAATAATAATAATAATAATAATAATAATAATAATAGTCCCGTAATTGTTGTGCATGTTTTGTCATGTGAGTTAGGAAAGACCTTCTCCCTCTGGCTGGCGATATCTGGCACCAAACTATAGTGCGATTTTTGTAACTTTGCCCCTCTTCCGTTCGTCTTCAGGATGGAATATGTCACGGTATTTCGCGTGTTTCTCAGTCGTGTCGCCAGATACCGCATGATTGCGACCGTATCAAGCAGTGCTTGCCATCATGCAAAATCTAGCAGCAAGACCGAGAAAGTCGCGAAACGACGTGTGATATTCCATCGCGGCCATAGGGGCTCGAGGGGCAAAGTTAGAAAAATCGCACTATAATTCGGCTTACTTATTTCTCCAACCAGGTATCTCTCACCAGCGTAACACGGCCTCAGACAGAATACGCTCTATGTAATGTAGTAGTAATGGGTAGTGTAATGCGTGGAGCGTAAGTGTGTGTTAGTAAGGACTGACGATAGGAAAAGAAAGAGGAAGGAAATATCGCTCGAGTTTCGTCGCCCGTTTATTAGGATACTGCTCCGGGATTCCCCTAGTGTTGTTTGGAAAAACCACGGAAATCTACCATAATCTAAGTGAACGGTTAAGGCGGGGAAGCACAGAAAGCTGTACAGTCAACCTACAGACGATTAGAATGAAAGTGTTGAGACTTACTGTGTTACCCTCGTACTTTGTGCATAGTCTTCTTCGTTCGTAATATACAAAGATACAATTATTACAATGTTAATGCAATTGCAAATCATTCCGGAAATATTGAAATTTATTTAAACAATTAAGTATTAAGTTATTAAATTGTTGAAAAAACAAAAGTTTTTTAAACTTTTAACTCTGAATTTATTTTTAAATCGTTGGGTCATTTTGTGCTATAAGTAGACCGATTGATTTTGGGAAATACCGTTCAGATACAGAGCTAAAATATTTTTTCCTGCTGTCAAAGATTACGATTCTATGCCATTCATCAAATAGTTCTTAACTTTTTTAGAAATGAAATAAATAAATAATAACAGACAATTATAAATGCACCGGCAGGAACATTTTTGGAAGAAATTGCAAGGATATAATTTTTTGAGAATAAGGAGTTATGTTGATTTCAAGATAACAAATAAAATAGCTCTTTATATTTACTGTCTCAATAAATGTATGAATTGAGCATTTGAAACAGATGATAATCTTTCAATATCATTTTTCAGATACTAATCATAGGTGGAGGCATCGCCAATTTCACGAACGTGGCCCACACGTTCAAGGGCATCATCACTGCCCTTAAAGAGTACCAGAAAAAGCTCGTGGAGAACAAAGTGTCCATATTCGTGCGTCGTGGAGGCCCGAATTATCAGGAGGGCTTGAGGTGAATAACGTGACGATATACGTCATTTATTTAACTTTAATCTGTGACTCGGTTTGACTTTTGCAGAAGAGTTTAAATAAACTAAAACGTATTTATACGTAACGTATTTTTATATAGGTAAAATATGTTTTAGTTTGTATTTTTCAGAAGAGTAGGTAAAATATATTAAATATTTTTGTACGAAAAAGTGTGAGCAATAAAGCAAGTCACTTCCCAGCCTTTGGAACGACGTAGGTATTTAGCCACGTTCTTACACAAATGCCGAAAAATCTCCAGAACTCCGATAACAATCGGGACGACCTGTGTTCCACATTCGGCTGAACTCGATTTCCAAACTTTTGTATTTAAGACACTTCTGTACGTCCTTGGTTATGACTACGGGGCGGATTTTAATGAAATACCATTATTTTTCTTTTCACTTCACAACATTGCCGTTTAGCATAGAATTTCATTTTATGTTATAACGAAAGGAAATGACCTGTTTTTATACGCCATTTTCGTATTATTCATCGATTTCGACTAATAAGTCATTTTTTACCTTTTCCGTTATTTTTATTGCGTTTTCGATGATTTAAACGACTTTAATATAATTTTAATTATATTACAATGGTACTTGCTTCAAATAATATTTACGAGATGCAACAAATATTCTCAACAGAATTCCCGAGTAACTACACCTAGCTTCGATTTCAATTTCTTTGCTCAGAAGTTGTAATGTCAGCCATTATGAGTATGTAATCTAAGATTCATGTGACCGGCCTGTGAGCGCCATTGCCGGTTCAGCTGATTTCGGGATAACTAAAGACATCGATTTTCTGGTAAAGAACAGCCCAAACGAAGAGTTAGTAAACTGAGTTCACTTGAACGAATAGAAAAAAACCTCGATTGCGTCAGAAACGTGTCCAACAACTTTAATTCTTCATCCAAACTGATTTTGATCACATTTTTTACGTAATTTATCTTGATTTTTAGCGCATTTTAAAAACATTTTTAGAGCATTTTATTGATAATTTCTGGCAATGTTTTACTTCATCAAAATCCACCCCTAGTTATGACGTATTTATTATTATTATAGTTTATTTTTCACAGTTTCCTGGTACATGTTTTAGGAGTCATACAGATATTTCTATCAAAGCATGATTTCCGTAGTACAATAATTTTAACAAACATTTATTTTAAGAACTAATTAGGAAGTAAACAATTCTACAAATATAAATTTTAACACCTAAATTAATTTACAAATTAAAAGTAAATAGTTCTTTAACACATACATTTTTTAGGAACCCATAAATCTTCTAACTAAAGAACAGTGCTCAGGATCACAGCTTTTATTATTATTATTTTCCCATTACATCACGACTAAAGATGTTATGAGTCGGCTGAATATAAGATTTACTCCAGGTTGCAACCAGATATCTAAGGAGCAGATCCGGTGACTATCAGTGCCTCTACAATACTTTACGCAAAATGTGGGCTGTTCCAAATAAAGCAATTTCTTGCACTTCCCAATCTTTTGAATTACCAGGGAGTTTAGACAAGTTCTTACTCAAATTTTGCGGAACAAATCCCAGAGCTCCGATAACTATCGGGACGACCTGTGCTTCTACGCCCCACATTCGGCTGATCTCGATTTCCAAACTCTCGTATTTAAGACGTTTCTCTGCCTCCTTGGTAACGACGTTTTGATCGCAAGGTACAGCAACATCGATAAGTAAACACGATTTTTTCGCCAAATCCCGGATGACTATATCCGGTTTGTTTGCCGCTATCGTGCGATCAGTTTGAATTTGTTGGTCGTACAATATCGTACACAATCCAACAGACGTCACCGGTTTTGGTGAGTGTTCGTACCACTTGGGGCATGTGTTTGGAACTTCGAGGGCGGTACAGATCTGCCAGTGGAGGTAGCTACACACCCTGTCATGTCTTTTCAAGTATTCGGTCTTTGCTAGGATTGGACAAGCTGAGACAATATGATCAATGGTTTCTACTCGCTCCTGGCAAATGCGGCATTTATCATCTTGGGATATTTTGAGAACCGCTTTATCATAATGTCGTGTTCTCAAGGCCTGATCTTGGGCAGTTATTACAAGTGCTTCCGATTCTGGCTTCATTCTTCCCCTTTTAAGCCACATAAATGATTGATCTTTATTGATCTGCACCTTGTCCATTCTTTTTAGGTATTGTCCGTGGAGTGGTTTGTCTCTCCACGATTTCTTTAACATTTTTTGTCTCTCACACTTCATGTTTAGCAACATCAGAAGTTCAGTGTCTGTGTTATTCGACGTGTCTTGCCTAGTTTTCTTCGCAATGTTTCTTGCTATACTAACAATGCCTCTGTTTTCCATTCTTCGGTCAGATTTCATGACCTGCCTCATTAGAGGGTCATCTTCATGGCTGACTACATACTTCCCCAACCCGACTATTGCGTTGTGCCAGGAGGCCTCAATTTGTCTGAGGCCTCTTCCTCCTTCCTTACGTGACACATAAAGTCTATGTATATCAGCTCGAGGGTGGGAAACATGATGCATTGTTAGCAGTTTTCTGGTTTTTCGATCCATGGTGCGAATTTCCTGCTCAGTCCAGTCTACTACTCCGAAACTGTATTCGGATACAGGTACCGGCAAACTACCTATTGCAGATATTTTATTCCTGGAATTCAGAGCGGACTGCAGGACTAGTCTCACTCTCCTATAATACTCCCTACGAATTCTCTCTTTCATTCTGTCGTTCGAGATGGTTTCACATTCTTCAGTGCCCAGATATTTGTAAGTTTTACCTGGCTCAAGATCTTGAATCACTGTATGCGTATCAATTTCAGTGTTCTCAGACGTTGTGAGTTTCCCTCTTTTTAAATTGATTTTTGCACACTTGTCAAGACCAAACTTCATGCAGATGTCATTGCTAAAGTCATTCACGACAGACAGCATTTGGGAGAGAATCGCTTCATTCTTAGCAAACATTTTCAGATCATCCATGTAAAACAAATGTGATACAGGCCTTTCATCACCATGGACCTTGTAACCAAAGTCAGCTTGCGACAACATTCTAGATAGTGGTATCAAACTAATGCAAAACAGCAGAGGGGATAGTGAATCTCCTTGAAAAATACCCCTGTTAATCTGAATACTTCTGGTTTCTACTGCTTCTTTTCCGCTGTGTATTAGTAACCTGCTACTCCGCGACTTCACACTAGCCTTGCAAAATTCCTACTCCGGTGACTATCAGTGCCTCTACAATACTTTACGCAGAATGTGGGCTGTTCCAAATAAAGCTATTTCTTGCACTTCCCAGTCTTTTGAATTACCATTATTACTATTATTATTATTATTACTATTATTGTTATTACTATTATTATTAAATCCCGTTGCGTGCCTGGCAGGAGGATGCGCGCCCTGGGCCGGGACCTGGGCGTGCCGCTGCACGTGTTCGGGCCCGAGACGCACATGACGGCGGTGGTGGGCATGGCCCTGGGCAAGGCGCCCATCGCCCCCGCGCCCGCGGACGCCACCAGGGACGACTTCTTCTCCACCGCCAGTGCAGAGGTCACCGTCCACACGGGCCTATTTTTATAACTCTGCCCCTCACGGCACGATGGAATATCACACGGCATTTCGTGTCCTTCTCGGTCCTGCCGCTAGATGATCCCAAGCACTGCTTGCTACGGTCGCGATTATGCGAGATCTAGCGGCACGACTGAGAAAGACGCGAAATACTGTGACATATTCCATCGTGAAGACAGGACTTGAGAGGCAAAAATCGCACTATAGTTCACACTATAAAAATCGCACTATAGTTCTTTTTGCTTTCTCGATTTAACTCGTAAGAAGAAAATGTATTGTAATGGTGCGCCGGAAAACGGCGAATTTTTGGCAGAAAAAACTCGTATTTCCGAGCCCTAATAAGGAAAAAGTGGATAAACCTAGTTGCTAAATATAGAAAAAAATCCTCTTAACTCGTGGAGTAGTCAAAATCTCTGTTTTGTGGGTCTTTGGTAGCGAAAACTTGATTTACACCAAAACACCTTAATATCCATGTTTCTATTCATTTGTTTGTCCTTCCGTCTGTGCTACGTTGGGGTCTAAACCGTTGAGGTGATTTTCTCCAAAATTGATATTTCGACTGATGTTGCGGGTTCTACAATTTCAAACGAATATTTTGAATTGGAGGGAGGGATTTTCTGTGAAGTACAATGGCATTTTAAAAACTTTCTCAGAAATGGATCAACATTTTTCTCCAATTTTGTGTTAGTGAGAGGGAGCTTTGGCTTTACTCAACATTTTCAAAAGAATCCCAAAATCGCACAAGATAAAATTTTTCTTTAAATTTGTTGCCTCATCATTGTGCAAAGTGTCTGGAACCCTTGTTGGGAATTGAGCGCTTGCGTGGAGTAATCCTTTGGTATTATCTTTGTCAAGTCTCGTCACATCGGAGTCAGTCAATGCATTTTATCCCTTCGTCCAGGGTCTCGGCGCCATTAGATTCCGGAGTTCCTAGCCGGTGATTCAACCAGGAACCTGCGAATCTCGAATTCACTTAACCTCCGTGACGTCACGTGACTTCACGGAGCTTAGTAAACGAATTAGGCTAGCGACGTCGGGATTTTATTTCCGTAAATATTTTCTGTCCCTGATTTTTTCCTCCTTTTTGCTAACAATCAAGGACTTTTTGAAATGTATTTAATGTAGGGAGCTGTAGAAACAGCTGAGGTCTTGAGGGTTCACTTATTTTGGGCGTAAGTAACAACATTTTAAAAATATAATTAAAATAAAATAATTAATGAAAATAATTTTTCAGAATAATTGAATTTGTCAAACCAATACGTATTTTATTATACGACATGACGGGAAGAAGATCTATTGCACTGGAAACTTTGTTAATACTTAAATAAAACCATTGTATTTATTAAAAAACTATACGATCGCGTTCTTGTAGAATATTATATACACTACAATGATATTTTATTTATTTACTAATCAAATACATCACACGTAAATATACATACATATCAATAGAAAAAGGGGCCAGAAATGTTATACAATAATTCGTCCAGTCGTTGATTTAGTCTGCGCTCGCCTGTATAGAAATTATCCGCATGACCTTTTTCTGTCGTGATTCTTCGACGCTATCCAATGAAACGAACTAGAAACTGGTGTTTAGAGTAGAACCATCCCTCTTGACATGTTTACCTCTGCCCTCCTCCACATTCTTTCAACGGTTGAATCTTCTTGCGCAGGTATGTGTCCGGGACCGCGAGCCACCAAAGGCGGGCAAAGCAGGGGGTAAGAAGGAGCAGAAGAAGGGAAAGGACCCATGCACTGAGGAGGACAAAAAGGAGAAGGTGCCGGTAGACCCGTGTGCCGACGCTACCAAGACTTTGGAGAAGGAGAAGAAGGTGCCGGTAGACCAGTGTGCCGACGCTACCAAGACTTTGGAGAAGAAAGAAAAGAAGTATTCTATGGACCCGTGTAAAGAAGAGAAGAAGGAGAATAAAAAGAAAAAACGGGACCGACCCCCCTCTGGGAAGAAAGCAGGGCCGCATCCCAGCCACGGAGCAACGTTGTTCTCAGACAACACCAAGGCCATCGTGTGGGGCATGCAAACGCGTGCTATCCAGGTGGGCATGCTTCGGATTTTTAATCGGATTTTCTTCACTATGGAATAAGTCACGGCATTTCGTGTCTTTGTCAGCCGTGTCGCTAGATGTCGCTTGATCGCGACCGGGTCAAGCACTGATTCACAAACTAGGACAAGGTAAAAATGAGACAAGGGGACGAAGTGAGACAAGGAGACAAAATGGGAGAAGGAGATAAAAGGGACGTCGGGGCTAATAGGACAAGGGGATAAAATGAACCAAGGGGGCAAACGGAAAAGGACAAATGGGACAAGTAGGTCTAATGGGACACAAGGGACAAATGGGACATGCGGGACGAAAGGATGAAATGAGACAAAAAGGACAAGGTGATAACAGGGACATAGATATCCAAAGATTTATGAGCACTGGTAAAACGTAACCCCGAGAGTTCGCTAAAATATTTTTAATGGACTCTCGTACATTTTAGTGGCAATTCCTATGGACGCCCTCTTAAAGCGCTATTTAGACGGAATATCACTCGGCATTTCGTGTCTTTCGCGGTCGTGCTCAAGTCGCATGATCGCAAGCACTGCTTGATACGGTCACGATCATGCGATATCTAGCGGAACGACTGAGAAAGACGTTACATATTCCTTAGCGAAGACGGGCTTTGAGGGGCAAAGTTAGAAAAATCGGAATATAATGTGCTAAGCACGTGTTTACCGACAAAATAAAATTAATAATACAACAGTTGTCTTTTAACTCACTTAAAAAGAACGGAAAGAAAAGAACTACACCAAACTACGATACAAAAACGTATTTATCTGACTTATACTTACTTAAAAACTTATAGTTATCTACATTATTGTTGACACGTTTGATGTTTATTTTATTTATTTATTTACGTCAAAAACAGTTAAAAACTGCGTATGACGAGCTATGGGGAGAAGTGAATTTTGTGCACGTTTTCATAATTCTGTGGTCTCTATCCTAAACCATATTTTAGTCGAATTTTGAATACAGAAAAGAGAGGTTTTTTTCGAGTTTTGTTGACAAAATATTCGCTCCTATATAATAAAATATATTTTCAAAGGTAAATTAGCTATAAATTCCTGCCCTGAACCCTCATGTTCTTCATGAAAGAATAATACTTTTTGCCGCGATAATATGAAAAACGATAATTTGAATAACTATATTTCCCACTGAAATTCAGAAGACGTGCACAAATAGTGAAGTTACATTTACGTCCAGAAGCAAAACAAGGGACCATCTCAGCATTTGCTCAAGGATCACGGAAACTGGACGAAAAACCTGATCAAGATGGGGGCCATCAACCCAGAAACTGTGGTACAATACTTGTTACAGGTTCTTTACAATTATACAGTCCAAATGATAAATAATTACATTAACTATCATTGTTAAAATTAATTCTACTTTCCTTTTTGATGCTCGGTATAGTCTCGAATTGTATAGAAACAGTTATGCAGCAGAAAATGTATGAATGAATAATCCTGATCCCATGTCTTCCAGGGGATGATGGACTTCGACTTCGTGTGTTGTCGGAAAGAGCCTTCTGTTGCATGCGTCATCAATCCATTTGGAGGAACTGGGAAAAGGAAATTCTATTGGGGAGGAAAAGAGATTACGATACCTGGTAAGTAATGCGCCAGTCGTTTAAGATAAGGCTCACCATTTATCTAATTACACGAGAAAGAAATGAGAATTTTTTGTCAATATACAGAAGGTGATAATCTTTATAGATCCATATGAGTACATACAAATATTTCTCGATTTGACTCTTATGAGGTTTCGACCTTGCATAATGGTGATGCACTTGATGACGGTGTCAAAGCTGGACAATATAAAAGGGGTGTTTATAAAAGACCGTACTGAGCTCACCATTTATCAAAAGACCATACTGAGCACACGTCGCTCCCCATTTATCTAATTACACGAGAAAGAAATGAGATTTTTTTGTCAATATACAGAAGGTGATAATCTTTATAGATCCATATGAGTACATACAAATATTTCTCGATTTGACTCTTATGAGGTTTCGACCTTGCATAATGGTAATGCACTTTATGACGGTGTCAAAGCTGAACAATATAAAAGGGGTTTATAAAAGACCGTACTGAGCTCACCATTTATCAAAAGACCATACTGAGCACACGTCGCTCCCCATTTATCTAATTACACGAGAAAGAAATGAGATTTTTTTGTCAATATACAGAAGGTGATAATCTTTATAGATCCATATGAGTACATACAAATATTTCTCGATTTGACTCTTATGAGGTTTCGACCTTGCATAATGGTAATGCACTTTATGACGGTGTCAAAGCTGAACAATATAAAAGGGGTTTATAAAAGACCGTACTGAGCTCACCATTTATCAAAAGACCATACTGAGCACACGTCGCTCCCCATTTATCTAATTACACGAGAAAGAAATGAGATTTTTTTGTCAATATACAGAAGGTGATAATCTTTATAGATCCATATGAGTGCATACAAATATTTCTCGATCCTCTGAGGTTTCGACCTTACATAGCGGTAATGCACTTTATGACGGTGTCAAAGCTCAACAATATAAAAGGGGTGTTTATAAAAGACCGTACTGAGTTCCTTGCTCGCATACTGCTTCTTGGATCAAAACGAGACACATTGCGCCATTTAGCGATGTTCATGGCAATTAAATCACTGCCTAGTGTCTCACTGCGATGTTTTGGAGCCGAACGACAGCGATTCTTGTCTCAGCCTGCACCCGTCTGCGTTACAATTGTGTCGGCGCATATGAAAGGAGCTGGAAGAGCAGCGTGCCTGCGTTAAAGTCTGTTTTAATATCAGTTGAAGTGCTACAGAGACCCGCAACAGTGCTACAGATTGTTCCAACAGGGCTTTAGTGACGTCAACCCCACGGCCAAGATTGCTAAGCTAGTAGTGCCGTAGTGATCTTGGACCGTGGGGTCACGGGTTCGAGTCCCGCCTCGGGTATGGTTGTCTGTGTTCATCCTTTCACCCCCTATCATCACCATATCGTTTCATCGCCATGCCATAACGCTACATCCAATAGTGGTCGCTAATGACCTAATAGTTGATGCGATCTTAAATTTAAAAAATCCTTTGGCGATGAATCTATCAGCCGATCTCAGTGTTTTGATTGGTGCAGACGATTTATAAAGGCAAGAGCATCACCTTCTCCCCAACCAAAAAATGCTTGGATGTCTCGATCAACGTGAAAGTCATGCTCTTAGTTGTTTTTCAAATGGAAAGCGCTGCTTCATTATGAATACGTCCTTAAAGGACAAACGATTAATAAAGAATAAGTAATAAAGAATCAATAATATGTCGAGATTTTAAAGAGGCATGCTATGATGAGAAAAAGACCTGAATTGTGGAAGGATCGAAAATTCAAATTGCTCTATGACAACGCGCCGACACACTTTTCGTTCCTTGCAACCGAGTATTTGGCGAAAAAAGGCAGAATCGTGATCCCACAGCTTCCCTATTCTCCAGATTTTGCTCCAGCCGACTGTTCCTGTTTCCGAGATTGAAATGTACCTCGAAAGGTAGCCTATTTGACTCATTTAAGAACATCGAGAGAAATTGTACAGCGGACTCAAATGCGATTCCGAAAGCAGCGTTTTAGAGGACTATTGAAAACTAGAAGAGACGCTGAAAGCGGTATGTTGCTAACCAAGCGACTTACTTTCAAAGCGACAAACACGACTGAGACGTATACTTTAATGTAAACTTGTTATTTGAACAGTGCGGTCTTTTTTAACACACCTTGAACACCACACTGTTGTTGTCTGTGTTTCTGTTGACTCCTAAAAGTTCGCGCGCCTACCAAACACCAGAACATAGTGTCGCTATAACAATCAGGGATATCGTGTCTGAAATAGCACATGTGTTGTTTCACTCATCCTGTTTGTAACGTTTATGAACCACTCTATCTATTAAGTTCATATTCAGGTTAAGCATAAGCAGGATTTAGTTTAAATAATTTGTGAAATCAGGTTAAAAATATGATGGCAGATAACAAAACATTAACATTTCTTTTAGTGTACTAAAATAATTTCACTATTTATTCATAACTTTTACCTCTTTCTTCTACCTCCTATTATTTTGCGGTGAGCGTAAAATTAATTTTATTTTCGTATTTTTTATCTTCACATCCAGGGTGCGTCTTATTTTAGCAAATATATAACTTTATTATTACGCACTTTTATTTATTTTTTGATATTTTTTATTTGGTAATCTAGTTTATAAGAAAATAGAAGACGCAATGAAAAATCATCCCGACGCTGATGTGATGGTTAACTTCGCCTCGTTTCGATCAGCTTACGATTCCACTATTCAAACAATGAATTTTCCACAGGTGAGTACTGAGAACGTGTGAAAGAGTAGTGCTTGCTCTGAGTAATCACGTAAAAAATCTAAAACTTTGCCTAAATTAAACTAAATACGCTCAACAAAATAGAATGATTGCATTTTTATAATAAGTTATGTTTTAAAGTCATACAATGTATTTTTAAAAACTGGTGAAACTGTCAACACTCCTAACAACACTATCAACCCTCTTAAGTTCTGCCAGTATTTTACACTTTTCGGCGTCCCTCGCACCTGCAGTTTCCACTGTAGTCTTGTGCAGTCAATTCTCTTCTATCCATCGCCTTCCCAATTCCTTCTTCCTTCCATGTACTTCTGGGTCTTCCTACTCTTCTGTGTGATGTTGGTTTCCAATTCCAGAACTTTAGAGGCCATCGTTCTTCACCCATTATGTTTAAGATATCATACTATTTGAGTCTTTTAATTTCAATGGGATCAATAATGTTGAAACGTAGTTCTGATTTTCTTCTAACTTCTTCCTTTCTTACTTTGTCCAACAATGTCAATCCACAGCTTATTCGCCAATGGTCCATTTTTATTGCTGTACGTTTATTCTCATTACTTTTCGATGTTTTCCAAACTTTAGTCCCACATGTGGCAATACCCTCTACGATAGTCTTGTATAACTTTCTCTTAACATTCTTCCTCAAAGTTTGATTCCGTATTAAGGAATTCAGTTGCCTTAAGGCTACTTTACGTTCTGATATTCTACTCTCAATATCTTATGAACAATCCGCGTTTACTACTATCTGAATACCTACTAGATAGGTAAAATTCTGGCAGGATTTCTATTCTGGTTTGTTTCATATACACAGTCTTTGCTTCTTCTCCTACTACCAGATATTTGATTTAATTTTATTTCAAGCCTCTAATTTAAGTACTCTTCATGAAGTTTTTGCAATATATCGAAAAATTATCTTCCTGCTCAGCTAAGATGACTTGGTGATCTGCATAATTAAGAGAATATCTTAATCGACCGGCCGAAATGAAATGTCCAAGAACGGAATATTGAACTTTTGTAATAGAGGCACTGAAAAAATATTTTTGACGAATGCATCTTAGAAATAAACAGTTTTCCAAATCGTTGTTTCCAAAAGCCTTCCATATTTTCATCCATCCTAACGATTGCAAGACTACCATTTTCCCTTTCGTCGTCTCGTTTTTGTGCGCATGTATAAAGATCCACTACGCGTGTCAGCGTGTCGCTCGCTTGGGGGTGGATTCTGATGTGGGAATATAAATTCTGACCTTGGGATATATCATTCAAGTAGCGTTACTTCCAAGGTGAATGAAGCCAACAGACGCTTAGGTATTCTTCGACCAATAATTAACCGTCACTCCACTTTAAAGCTCCATTCTGCTCTCCTTATTTATAAACCCATTTTACGTCCGTTGCGCACGTACGCTTGTCCAGTCTGGTGTAACGCCGCCCCCACCACAATTAACAAAATTCAAATGTTCCAAAATAAGGTCCTCGGAATTGCAGTTAACGCCCCTTGGTATATAAGCAATACAAATCTCCACAAAGACCTAGCCATAGAACCCATTCTAATATATATATATATATATATATATATATATATATATATATATATATATATATATATATATATCGCTAAACTTTCTCATACATTCTTCCAAAATCTACCCTCAGTTACCGGTGCATCTCATTTCAATCTAGGTAAAGAGCATCCCATAGAACCTCGTCTAAGAAACCGACTCCCCTTTAACGTCTTCCTTCGTAATCTGGCTGATAAAAGATAATGAAATAAACACTCCTCCCAATACCAGTCAACATTATGTATTTCTCCACTCAGATGCTCGTACTAACCACTATAATGTTACAGGGAGGTCGCCGTAGCTACCCTACTTCGTATATTTTTCGTCTGAAAATGCTCGCTCCTAACAACTGAAAACCCGTATGGCTGAGAGTTGTATAGTCACCTCATTCTGCAATAAATTTAAAAAAAGAAAAAAAGTAGCGTAAAAATAATAGCGCTATTTTTTTCTATTCTTCTGTAGTGTGTTACTACTTTTCTGTAGCCACTTCTGTGGACATGTCTCTCGTGTGTGGAAGGCTCATTCAACACCATCCAATGTATTGGCAGTGTGGCAACTTCTCATCCATTACAATAGTGAATTTCGTCATGCACCGATGATACAATAAAAACTTTGTTTTAGTGTGTCATTGTAAACACATTGAACATTCACGAATAAAAACACGAAAAGAAAGCAAAATGCGTAAAAAGGTCAAAAATGACGCAAATGTTAAAAAATGACCTAAAACTTTAAAAATGGCAAAAATGAACACAAAATGACTCGGTAACCATACATTCGACATACGACTATCACCTAAATGTGATGATAAAAATGTATATACAAGTAAGCTACGTCTACAATACACCAATGAAAAGATGTTAACCCGGGAGAGGTGGCGCGGGGTCTTTTGTGACCCCACATATCTTTGTTTAGCTACAGTTGCCTAATTTTGCGAATCAGAACCTTTACATTTCACATACCTTTCACCACCTTTGACGTTGAAATATTCAGAAAAATGTAAGTGGAGTAAATATATAAAATGAAAGATAAATGATAATTTTGCCTTTTATTTTTTTCAATTCCTCATTTGCATGTTTGTTTATAATAGTGCATTATGTTTTTACGACCTTAAAAATGATTGATTATTATTAAAATAACTAATTTCGCACTTTTTTGTTGCTAAATATAATTTTATAAAGAAATAGTTTAAAGGGGTCAGAAATGACCCCGCGCCACCTCTAACGTAATTCTAGCAACAGCCACCTATCCAGTGTTAACAGAATCCAAGTTCTGTTCATCATTCATCCCATCTATTGCGTTATCATCCATTGCCTCGTTTGCGCCAAGATCCGCAGCGCATCCCTGATAATCTCACGCGCCAAAGAATAGTATCACACAGAACATCAGCTGGTTTTCTGTCATTTCATAGCTTTCTGTTGGTTGCCTTTCATTTTATCATTCGTCATATTGTTTGAAGAACCTTATTTTTATCTGATGCACTGTATTGCAGGTTCCCCGTCTTTTCATTCACCATAGCAATCACAGACATCGATTACATAAATTCATCATATTTTTCCAGTCGCCTTCCTATTTAGTGCAAAGCTATCATTTTCTCATCCATCGTCTCGATTGTGTGAAGATGTGCACCATGGACATCATGGGGCGCATTCCTGAGAATCTGACGCACAAAATAATCGAATCGATTATCACATCGATTACTGGACATCCGCTTGTTGTCCATCATTTGAAAGACTTCCATTGGAGCCCTTCCATGTTATCATTCTCCACAACCATGAGATCGACTCCAAGATTATCGTTACTATTAATTCACAATCTTCCATACGCCTTTCACCATATCACCCATCTAATCTATTCCAAATCTACCGCGTCTCTTTTGTGTGCGTGAGTCATCATTCACATCATCGGAATAATTTAAACTTTCGGAATTGATATTTTAATTATCCTACACTAAAATTAAGTGCTCTGATTTGTGTGTAGAATAGGACTCACCAAAAATGATCATCAAAATGCTTTTAAAATGTTTATAAAATTTTCTAAAAGCAAATAATAATGACAAAAAATTGATCCAGTTGAGATAAGTAACTCAAGCTGTTGACCATGTTACTGTTGTAATTGAGTCTTGTTCCTTTTGTTCAAGTGAACTCAGCTTGCAAACTTTTGGCTTGGATTGTTATTTAGCAGAAAATTTCTTGTTGAAGTTTGTCAGCCACGTCTCTTTTGCGTGCGTGTGCCAAGATCCACACCATCGCCAACACCACGAAGGGCATGACGCGCCAAAGAATAGTATCGCAACCACAGATCATCCGCTGATTGCCATTTCTTAGCTTGCTATTGGTTGCCTTTCATTTTATTATTCGTCGTATTGTTTGAAGATTCTTACGTACGTAATTGCAGGTTCCCCGTCTTATCATTCTCCACAGTAATTAGCGTCATCGATTACATAACTTCATCATAGTTTTCCAGTCGCCTTCCTATTTGTTGCAAAGCTATCATTTCGATGGTCACGGGGAAAACTTGATAAGTCGAAATTATGATTCTCTTCCATAAATCATGATTTTCTTCCATTATTAAGATTCTCTTCCATAACTAAAATTCTCTTCCATAATTATGATTCTTTTCCATTCTCTTCGCTAATTATGATTATCTTCCATAAAATGTATTTACCCGATTTTCCACAAAATTTCGACTTATCAAGTTTTTCCCTGCGACCATCGATTTTCTCATCCATCGTCTCGATTGTGCGAAGATCATATCGATTACTAGCCATCCGCTTGTTGTCCATCCTTTGAAAGATTTCCACTGAAGCCCTTCCATGTGCCATGAAAGATCGCCACTGAAGCCCTTCTCTTCAACCATGACATCGACTCCATGATTATCGTTACTATTAATTCACAATCTTACGTACGTAATTGCAGGTTCCCCGTCTTATCCTTCTCCGTAGTAATCAGAGTCATCGATTACATATCTTCATCATATTTTTCCAGCCACCTTCCTATTTATTGCAAAGCTACCATTTTCTCATCCATCGTCTCGATTGTGCGAAGATCCGCACCGTCGCCAACACCGCGAAGTGCATCCCTGAGGACCTGACGCGCCAAAGAATAGTATCACAACTACAGATTATCCGCTGGTTGTCTGTCATTTCATAGCTTTCTATTGGTTTTCTTTCATTTTATCATTCGTCGTATTATTCGAAGATCCTTACGTACGTAATTGCAGTCTTATCATTCTCCATAGTAATCAGAGTCATCGATTACATATCTTCATCATATTTTTCCAGTCGCCTTCCTATTTAATGCAAAGCTACCATTTTCTCATGCATCGTCTCGATCGTGCGAAGATCCGCACCGTCGCCAACACCGCGAAGTGCATCCCTGAGGACCTGACGCGCCAAAGAATAGTATCACAACTACAGATCATCCGCTGGTTGTCTGTCATTTCATAGCTTTCTATTGGTTGCCTTTCATTTTATCATTCGTCGTATTGTTCCAAGATCTTTACGTACGTAATTGCTGGTTCCCCGTCTTATCCTTCTCCGTAGTTATCAGAGTCATCAATTACATAACTTCATCAAATTTTTCCAGTCGCCTTCCTATTTAATGCAAAGCTACCATTTTCTCATCCATCGTCTCGATCGTGCGAAGATCCGCACCGTCGCCATCATCGCGGAGGGCATCCCTGAGAACCTGACGCGGCGGCTGATCGTGGAGGCGGAGCGCAGGGGCGTCGCCATCATAGGCCCCGCCACGGTGGGCGGCGTCCGCGCCGGCTGCTTCAAGATCGGCAACACGGGCGGCATGATGGACAACATCATGCAGGCCAAGCTCTACCGACGGGGCAGGTGAGTCTGCGCACGGTTGTGGCCCCGACGGCATGAGACGGCACCGCCACACGCAGTGAGAGGTCGAAGATCCCTATTGATCTCCGGTTCGTGTTGTAGGTAGTGCTTGTAAATGTGTGTAAGTGAAGGCGGTGGATTGAATATAGAAGAGAAAGGAGAGATTATGCTCGGTCCGTGTTTTGTTTGTCAATGTACTGCTTTGTTATTGGCCTTGTATTGATCGAAAAAACACAGGAAACTACCGATGAGAGCAACTGAGCGCTAGAATTCTGCTCCAGACATCAGAGAATTCGACCTAGGTGAAAACCTAGGGCCCCCATATCCCATGTATCCCTAGAGTATTATTAGACCTATTTGTCCCCTTTTCCGTTAGCTCACTGGGCTGATTTTGTCACCTTGTCCCATCTTGTCTCGACGTACACATTATCCCGCTTTGTCCCGACATCCACATTGTCCCGTTTTTCTTGTTTTCCCATTTTGTTCTCTTGCCACATTTTGTCCCTGTGTGGAAAATCCGCCACAGTAGGGACTCAAATCCTAGCACCTCTCGACTCTCCTCAGAGACACTGCACGGCAACAGTAGACACTCGTGCCCAACTCAGCAGCTCTCAGTATTCGAGGCGGCCTGTTACAATACTAGCATATATGATTTGTCCAAATGATTAACCTTGCAGTGTTCGCGTGCGAAATATGAGTCCGCACCAATTTATTTTTCTCTTATTTTTTAATATTTTTTACCGTAGGCATCACCTGTTTTCAGTATCATCCTACAAACAGTTGTTTTAAACCATTCTTTTGTTTCTATGTCCAGTAGTGTAGTCGTTTCGGAGTAATCAGCAATTACGGACTCTCAGCCCGACGCGAGCAATGGCTTTACATTGTTAGTTTTAATTTCAATATATTGATAAAAAATAAAACATAAATTTAGGCAAAACTGGAAACTTATTGATGCAGTGATGCAATATTTGTTCAATCTTTTCGAATAACTTTTTTACAATCTGAAAAATATTTTGTTAAGAAATTCACGAATGTGATTCATAATTTTTGAAACACTTTGAATACTTATAGGTCAAAATTTTACTTTTCTGTTGATAATAATGTTTCATTAAATTAATTTTAACATTCCCATGCCTTTTCGTTGCAATTTCCTTTCATACCGAGAATATAATTCCTAATCTACTTTGCCTACATCCACTTTTAGATAAGTGCGGACTCACAGTTCACCACGACTATTGATGTCTCAAAATATGCGGCGACTACCGTAGGGTTAAACTGTTTGTGCCCAGGCCGCGAATACTGTAGGGTTAAGCTGTTTGTGCCCATGCCGCGACTACCATAGGGTTAAGCGCTTTGTGCCCATGCTGCGACAACTGTAAGGTTAAGCTGTTTGTGCCCATGCCGCGACTACTGTAGGATTAAGCTGTTAGTGCCCATGGCACGACCACTGTATGGTTAAGCTGTTAGTGCCCATGCCGCGATCACTGTAGGATTAATCTGTTAGTGCCCATGCTGCGACCACTGTAGGGTTAAACTGTTAGAGCCCATGCCGCGACCACTGTAGGGTTAAGCTGTTAGAGCCAATGCCGCGACCACTGTAGGGTTAAGCTGTTAGAGCCCATGCTGCGACCACTGTAGGGTTAAGCTGTTAGTGCCCATGCCGCGACCACTGTGAGGTTAAGCTGTTAGTGCCCACGCCGCGACCACTGTAGGGTTAAGCTGTTAGTGCCCACGCCGCGACCACTGTAGGGTTAAGCTGTTAGTGCACACGCCGCGACCACTGTAGTGTTAAGCTGTTAGTGCCCATGCCGCGACCACTGTAGGGTTAAGATTTTAGTGCCCATGCCGCGACCACTGTAGGGTTAAGCTGTTAGTGCCCATGCCGCGACCACTGTAGGGTTAAGATTTTAGTGCCCATGCCGCGACCACTGTAGTGTTAAGCTGTTAGTGCCCATGCCGCGACCACTGTAGGGTTAAGCTGTTAGTGCCCATGCCGCGACCACTGTAGGGTTAAGCTGTTAGTGCCCATGCCGCGACCACTGTAGGGTTAAGATTTTAGTGCCCATGCCGCGACCACTGTAGTGTTAAGCTGTTAGTGCCCATGCCGCGACCACTGTAGTGTTAAGCTGTTAGTGCCCATGCCGCGACCACTGTAGTGTTAAGCTGTTAGTGCCCATGCCGCGACCACTGTAGAGTTAAGCTGTTAGTGCCCATGCCGCGACCACTGTAGGGTTAAGCTGTTAGTGCCCATGCCGCGACCACTGTAGGGTTAAGCTGTTAGTGCCCATGCCGCGACCACTGTAGGGTGAAGCTGTTAGTGCCCACGCCGCGACCACTGTAGGGTGAAGCTGTTAGTGCCCATGCCGCGACCACTGTAGGGTTAAGCTGTTAGTGCCCATGCCGCGACTACTGTAGGGTTAAGGCTTAGTGCCCATGCCGCGACCACTGTAGGGTTAAGCTGTTATTGCTCATGCCGCGACCACTGTGGGGTTAAGCTGTTAGTGCCCATGCCGTGACTACCATAGGGTTAAGTTGTTAGTGCCCATGCCGCGACTACTGTAGGGTTAAGCTGTTAGTGCCCATGCCGCGACCACTGTAGTGTTAAGCTGTTAGTGCCCACGCCACGACCACTGTAGGGTGAAGCTCTCTTTGTCCCCTGTTGCACGGCGCAGCGTGGGGTACGTGTCGCGCTCGGGCGGCCTGTCCAACGAGCTCAACAACATCATCTCCAAGACGACGAACGGCGTGCTGGAGGGCGTGGCCATCGGCGGTGACCGCTACCCGGTCACCACTTTCCTCTTCCACCTGCTGCGCCTGCACGCGGACCCCGAGGTGAGGTCCAGCTCAGGAGTCAACTGACGCTCGCGCTGCACGTACAGTTTGATTAATTGCTGTGCGTGCAATGATTGCTGTGCGTGCGTTGCTGTGATTGCAACGTGCTACGTCCTTTGAATTGAATAATACCTTATTTTACGTGGCGAGACTCAGACCATGAGGCCTGCGCTTCCGTCTGACCACGCAAATTTCGCTACGCTCCTTTCACCAACTAGCGGAGAAAGAAGGGATTCCTTGGGCGACGAAACAGGCGATTTTGAATTTAGCTCAGAGGCGTCGTTTAGGCTTGAGAATATTTTACATGCAGTAAATCTACTAACATGGGACAGCCGGCTTTACTTCCCCTTCGAAGGAAGGCGCACGAAGGGTTTTTCGCCCTTAAAAGTCCATGGCTTCGATCCATGGTTTGAACCCGCGAACTTGGGAATAACAGTCCGATACGCTAACCGCTACACCACCGCCACCACAATTGCTGATTGATTTGCCAACTGCTGCTGTTATTAGCCCCTTAACCCTTTCACTGCTACGCATGAAGAGCGCTGCCCGCCGCGCAGTGCCGAGTCTTCTGGCCGCTGCCGCCGCACGCCGTGTGCTGACGGCCCGCGGTGCAAGCAACCCATGGCTGCTTCCACAACACGTGAAAAATCTCGCAACAGAAGCATTGAAACTCTATCTAGTAGACATCAAAATAAACTTCAAAGTGTCCAAAACAGGACCCCATGTTGTGTCAATCGCCTAATTTCAATCGCGATCTAACAAGGGTCACGAGAACATGAAAGAGCAGCGCGACGCACAGATGCGTCGATAGCAGTGATAGCACGGCGAACTCTTGACGCACCGGTGCGGCGTTAGCACTACGGGCACGACAATGCTTGACGCACGGGTGCGTCGTTATAAGTGAAAGGGTGAAGTAAAGTGCATGTATTTTTATCTTGGGAGATGGCGGAGCAGTGGCGTAGCGTGACTCGCACGTTTGGGGATGCTCAACAATAACACACAAAATGTCACTATCAACTACTTCATCTAACAGGGGAACGCAACACAAGGCAGATACACTGGAACTACTTCCACGATCTCTATTCCTTACGACGGTGTTGGCGCTTCCCACAAAATTCTCTCGACAGTCATGGCTGTCGATGTCTTGAAAGCAAATTATACAATGGCTCAGCTTTAATTCTTATACACGAATGGCAATAAGACCATTTGTTAATTTATACATAGCAGACTTAAATAATATGTAATCTATTTATGAGATAATACAATTTCTTGGATATTAATTAAGAAATAGTAGACAAGCACTATTTCTAGTTTGTACCCATGACCAAGCGGGGACTCTCGAGTGAGAGAGAGAGAATTTACTGATCGCCTGAAGTGTGCTGCGCTCTCGTGCACAAACGAGCTTCTTTCCGCAGTAGATGCTAGCGCAAAGCAGTCGGGTTTTTCTGGGCCAGAGGTGAAGAGGGGAGAGGGGAACCTCGCCATCTGCGCATGCGTCATTGCTCGCCGCAATCTCGCCGCAGACGCTAGAAGCATTTTAGCTTCCAAGCAATCACAGGCCAGCTTCAACAGCCCGCCGAATTCAATCATAGGAAATCAATTTAAAATTAATACAAAACGTGTTTCGCTCAGCAGACCACTTGTAAGATTATCAATACAGTATTTAAGGTTCTTATATACGGGGATGCTCAGGATCTCAGCGTCCCCTGACGCTACGCCACTGTGTCGATGCCGATTTTCGCATCGTTTGTTTTTGCTGTGAGTTGGGACTGAGTGGCGAGCAGCTGTGTAGTGTTGTTCGTGTTTGTTGTGACCCAGTGGTGCTTGTGTTTTGTTTGTTGTGCGTTGATGTTTGTGTTTTTTTTACTTGTTCGTGTGTGGTGCGCGTTGTTGCTGTTATGTCCATGAAATAAATCTCGCACGCAACTTTAACAATCATTTATTAATGCATTCATTACAAGAAACAAACAGTCGTATTGCTAATCCCCGGGCAATCTCCAATGCCCTTCTTAGCGAATCCCGGGCAATCACCAATGCCCTGCTTCGCGTATCCCGGGCAATCTCCAATGCCCTAGTTAGTGACACGTCCGCCTCTGGACGCTTCCTGCTCATCTGGCGGCTGGCTCTCCGGACCCGGCGCGTACGCTACTCGTGGCGCTCTCAGGGCTCACTCCCCACTGGCGCCGGGGTGTCGGCCGGCTCCCTGTAAAGGGCCGGTGCCAGGCGGCGAGACTCGCTCCAAGCCTCGAGCCTGCCGGACCGTGCCTGCAGCTTGCCGCTGCCTCCGCCGATCCCCGCCAGAGCGCGCTGACTTCATACTCGCGCGCCGAATTCAACAGTTATGCGCGCCGTGATAAGCGTGACATAACAGTTGCGACGTCACGTTTCAAATGTGCATATGTGTTGTTTGTGCTTGTGTGTTGTTGTGTTGTGGTTGGTAGCGAAATGGCGTAACAGCAGTGCACGTGTTTGTTGTGCCCTAATGGCATAGCAATGCGTGTTCGCCGTGCGTTGTCGGTGGCGAGGCGGCGCGGTGTGCGCAGGTGAAGATGCTGGTGCTGCTGGGGGAGGTGGGCGGCGTGGAGGAGTACGAGGTGTGCAAGGCCATCCAGGACGGACGCATCCAGAAGCCTCTCATCGCGTGGTGCATCGGCACCTGCGCCAGTGAGTACACGCTCTTTTGTACAGGGTAGGGATGCCCTTTTGAACAGGATAGGGAAGCCCTTTTGAACAGGATAGGAATGTCCTTTTATACAGGGTAGGCATGCCTTTTGAACAGGGTAGGGATGCCCTTTTCTACAGGGTAAGGATGCCCTTTTGAACAGGTTAAGAATGGTCTTTTGAACAGGATGGGGATGCTTTTTTGTACTGGGTAGGGATGCCCTTTTGAACAGGATATGGGATGCCCTTTTGAACAGGATATGGGATGCCCTTTTGAACAGGATATGGGATACCCTTTTGAACAGAATATGGGATGCCCTTTTGAACAGGGTAGGGATGCCCTTGTGTACAGGGTAGGCATGCCCTTTTTAACAGGATAGGGACGCCCTTTTGAACAGGATAGGGATGTCCTTTTGAACAGGGTAGAGATGCCCTTTTGAACAGGTTAGGGATGTCCTTTTCTACAGGGTAAGGATGCCCTTTTGAACAGGGTAAGAATGGTCTTTTGAACAGGATGGGGATGCTTTTTTGTACTGGGTAGGGATGCCCTTTTGAACAGGGTAGGGATGCTCTTTTCAACAGGGTAAGAATGGTCTTTTGAACAGGGTAAGAATGGTCTTTTGAACAGGATGGGGATGCTTTTTTGTACTGGGTAGGGATGCCCTTTTGAACAAGGGAGGAATGTCCTTTTGAACAGGATATGGGATGCCCTTTTGAACAGGGTAGGGATGCTCTTTTGTACAGGGTAGAGATGCTCTTTTGAACAGGGTAAGAATGTTCTTTTAAGCAGGATAGAGATGCCCTTTTGAACAGGATAGGGATGCCCTTGTGTACAGGGTAGGCATGCCCTTTTGAACAGGATAGGGACGCCCTTTTGAACAGGATAGGGATGTCCTTTTGAACAGGGTAGAGATGCCCTTTTGAACAGGTTAGGGATGCCCTTTTCTACAGGGTAAGGATGCCCTTTTGAACAGGGTAAGAATGGTCTTTTGAACAGGATGGGGATGCTTTTTTGTACTGGGTAGGGATGCCCTTTTGAACAGGATATGAGATGCCCTTTTGAACAGGGTAGGGATGCTCTTTTCAACAGGGTAAGAATGGTCTTTTGAACAGGGTAAGAATGGTCTTTTGAACAGGATGGGGATGCTTTTTTGTACTGGGTAGGGATGCCCTTTTGAACAAGGGAGGAATGTCCTTTTGAACAGGATATGGGATGCCCTTTTGAACAGGGTAGGGATGCTCTTTTGTACAGGGTAGAGATGCTCTTTTGAACAGGGTAAGAATGTCCTTTTAAGCAGGATAGAGATGCCCTTTTGAACAGGGTAGGGATCCTTTTGTACAGAGTAGGATGCCCTTTCGTACAGAGTAGGATGCCCTTTTGTACAGAGTAGGATGCCCTTTTGTATAAGGTAGGGATGCCCTTTTTCTACAGGGTAGGGAAAAGATCGATATCCATATCGATGTTTTCGAATCGCCGATGTTTTTAACAATTCCTCTTTTTCTATGTGCAAATGTAATTACTCTGTTTCAATATGGCGAACAGCGCAATCTCACCGCCTGTCGTTGACCAAAAGAATTGCCGTCAAGTTTCCTTTCTGTATACGTTCCATTCTGTGGGCGTTCTGCAGATGTAAAAAAACTCCTTCATAGCGTCAGAACGTGCACCGCTAAACAACAACGTATGACGGGTTGCCTACCAATGAGGGGCAAATGACACATCTTTGCTTTTCCCGAAAATTGTTGTTGTGACAAAATATGACCTGCAATAATTTACATCAGGAGTTGCGTAAATTCAGGGATCGTTCTCTACCGATCTACACGCCCTAAAAGTTTGTAATATTTTTTTCGGTACATCTGAATGGAGAATGCCAGGATGGATAGTTGTTGGGGACGTGACATTTCCTGGACTGCGCGTCATTGCATTAGGATTTAACTAAAAATAAGGGGAAATGCCACGATGAAGGTTCAGGTAAAAATCAGGGGAAATGCCACACATATGCCACGATGTTGGTCCTTCACCGATCACAGGGAAGTTTACACACTAAGTATTGACAGTTAATCATTCGGAATCCTGCATGCCAGCTGCCAATATACAATTCAATGTAAACGTTTAACTTATAAAAGGTACCGTGAATCGTAGAAAAAGTACCATATTAAACTCGTTGTAATGAGTATTAATACCCTAGTGTGAAGTTTATGATTCTGGCTCGTTCCACACTCGTATCGTATCGTAATATCGTGTATTAATACCCATCAATACATCAACGTTTCATAATTTACTGTTGCAATATGATATTTTGCAACTCATTGCATAATGATACTCATTACGATACAGGTTCTTGACCAATCGCAGGTAAGTTTACAAACGAAGTATTGACAATTAATAATTGAGAATCGTTCAAGTAAATATTTCATTCGATTGTGAACGTTAAAATTGGCATTTAGTATTATATTATGCTTGTTGTATTATTATATTATATTATTAATCTACATGAATTATAGGATATGATATATATTATATTATTATTAATGAAGGTTTATGATTCTCGCTCGTTTCCCGCTCGCCTCATAATATCACAGTCGGTATTAATTCCCATCATTATATTTTTGTTTTATAATTTACTACAGCAGCAATTTTCACGAGAGTACCAGTGGCGTAGCATGACTCGTGCGTTTGGGGTTGCTTAACAATAACACGAACTGAAGACATCATGACGTTTAATGCTCTCCAGGATGTATTTTGTTGAAACAAATGTTACGATGGTTCAACAAATTTATGTTAGAAGATTTCTGGAAAGCACGTTATGCAATTGGCAATGAGATCACTCGTGAATTTATGTATTTCTGACCAAAAAAATATTTAATATACTTAAGGAAGAATTCATCGTCTTAAATATTAATTAAGAATTAGTTGACAAGCACTATTTCTCCTGTTTTGTGCCCATGACCAATCAGACAATCTCAAGTGAAAAAGAAAAATATTTCACTGACGTCACGTGTGCTGCGCTCTCGTGCAGAAACGAACAACGCGCTCATTCACTTCTGCTCAGTCGTTCGCTAGAGTAAGAAACTCGGGAATCTCTGGATGAGAAGAAAGGAGGGGAGGGGGGAATCTCTCCGGCTGAGCATGCGTCATTCGCCGTCGCAATCTCGCGGCAGACGCTAGAAGCATTTTAGCGTCCAAGCAATCAGAGGCCAGCTTGTGACAACGCGCTCAATTCAATCATTGGAAATCACTTTAAAATGAATACAAAACGTGTTTCCGCTCAGTGTATTTCACTCAGTTGGAAGATTATCAATACAATACGTAGGGTTCTTATTTTTTTAATAATATTATTAATATTTATTATTAATAATAATAAATATTATATTAAATAACCCTAAGCAGGATAATCGTGCAGTACTGTAAGTGTAAAGGTTAAAATAAAAAAAATTATTTATTAATATTTATTATTTGTTATTAATATTTATTATTTATTATTAATATTCATAATAATAATACTTATTATTATGTACAGCTGGCCCTCCCCTTCTTAAAATATTACTACTCTGTATTAATGTAGATTGAGTGGTTAGGCGGAAGAGCAGGCCCTATCGCCTGAGCCTCGTCATTAATAAAGACATTATTATTATTATTATTATTATTATTATTATTATTATTATTATTAATAATAATAATAATAATAATAATAATA
Source organism: Acheta domesticus (assembly GCA_031308135.1). Classification (NCBI taxonomy): domain Eukaryota; kingdom Metazoa; phylum Arthropoda; class Insecta; order Orthoptera; family Gryllidae; genus Acheta; species Acheta domesticus. The sequence continues at coordinate 76,109,374 of JAHLJT010005437.1, forward strand.
ACACGACATTATGATAAAGCAGTTCTCAAAATTTCCCAAGATGATAAATGCCGCATTTGCCTGGAGCAAGTAGAAACCATTGATCATATTGTCTCAGCTTGTCCAATCCTAGCAAAGACGGAATACCTGAAAAGACACGACAGGGTGTGTAGTTACCTCCACTGACAGATCTGTATCGCCCTCGAAGTTCCAAACACATGCCCCAAGTGGTACGAACACTCACCAAAACCGGTGACGTCTGTTGGATTGTGTACGATATTGTACGACCAACAAATTCAAACAGATCGCACGATAGCGGCAAACAAACCGGATATAGTTATCCGGGATTTGGCGAAAAAATCGTGTTTACTTATCGATGTTGCTGTGCCTTGCTATCAAAATGTCGTAACCAAGGAGGCAGAGAAACGTCTTAAAAACGAGAGTTTGGAAATCGAGATCAGCCGAATGTGGGGCGTAAAAGCACAGGTCGTCCCGATAGTTATCGGAGCTCTGGGATTTGTTCCCCAGAATTTGAGTAAGAACTTGTCTAAACTCCCTGGTAATTCAAAAGACTGGGAAGTGCAAGAAATTGCTTTATTTGGAACAGCCCACATTTTGCGTAAAGTATTGTAGAGGCACTGATAGTCACCGGATCTGCTCCTTAGGTAGCTGGTTGCAACCTGGAGTAGATTTTATTTTCAGCCGACTCATAACATCTTTAGTCGTGATGTAATGGAATAATAATAATAATAATAATAATAATAATAATAATAATAATAATAATAATACTTGTCGTGTGGATGCTGAGCATCTTAGCGTCCCCTGACGCTACGCCACTGGTGTGTATTCTGCACGGTGCGTTTGCTTGTCGCAGAGATGTTCAAGTCGGACGTGCAGTTCGGGCACGCGGGCGCGTTCGCGGCGTCGGATCGCGAGACGGCGACGGCCAAGAATGACGCCCTGCGCGCGTGCGGCGCGCACGTGCCAACGTCCTTCGACGCCCTGGGCGCCGCGCTGCGCGAGGTGTACGAGACGCTGGTGCAGGGCGGCATCATCGTCCCGGCGCCCGAGGTGCGCCCGCCACACGTGCCCTTGGACTTCGCCTGGGCCAAGGTCAGTCGCGAACGGAAGCGGAGTTGATTTTTTTCTACTCCCATTGTATAATGCTGTCATTTGATGGCTGCAACCAGTTGCATAATCATTTCGATACAGTTGTCATTATATGATACAAGTCCTTGACCAATCACAGAGAAGTTTACATACCAAGGATTGGCACTTCATTAACCATTGGGAATCGTTTTAGCAAATGTTCCGTTCGATTGTGTACGTTAAAATTGTATTTGATATTATATTATTTTCAATAGTATTAATTTCTTTTATTAGTAGTGTTTTTTCATGGTTTATTATTTAAAATAAATTGGATCGTAATTCCACTTTGATCCTATTTGACTAGCGCAGTACTCCCTTGCAGGCGGACAGGTAACCACAGCCACCTGCGGCAGCATGGGAGGGTAGATTTAAGTAGCTGTCCGCTAGGTGGCCTTGGCTGAATCAACTGCCACGAAACTATTCAATGTAAAAGTTTACCCTATCAAAGTCGTAGAAAAAGTACTCTATGAAACTCGATGTAACTGATATTAATACACTCGTATGAAGTTTACGATACTCGCTCGTTCTTCGCTTGTATGTTTGTACAAGATCGCTGTAGAGAATATTGAACTTTATGGGTCTGAGGTACAGGATGTAACAAAAAATAGCAAAAAACAATTCACAGCAATTGAAATGTACTTCTGACGCCGAAGTCGTGAAATTACTTTAATAGATAAAGTTAAGAATGAGGAAATTAAACGTAAAGCGGAAGTAAGATTTAATATTTATTGACACCATAGAAGTGAAAATACTAAAATGGTATGGAAAAATGTAAAGAATGAACGAAGAACGTCGGCCGAAAATACTGTGGAAATGGCAACCAGCTACCCATCGAAGAAGAGGAAGACCTAGACTTACATGGAGAGGAGTAGAAAAGGCAATGGTCAGAAGAGGACTGAGAAATGAAGACTAAACCAATAGAGGGGTATGGAGACTGGTTTTAAAGAGACACCCTAGGGTGTAGTATAACTCGCCATACTACTACTTTCTTCGAAAAACACATTATTTTGTCATATGTTCTTGTCGCAGATGCACAAGACGGCGTTCTTTAACATTAACACATTATTGTCCGCCATCTGTTCTTGTGACAGATGTACAAGATAGCGTTCGTATCAACTAATTTATCATCTTTTCCCGTAATAGTAATCATCTGTTTCCGCGGCAGACGCTGGGGTAGTGCGCAAGCCGGCGTCCTTCACCACGAGCATTTGCGACTAATATTATATTTTGTCATCTGTTCTTGTGGCAGATGCACCAGACGGCGTTATCTACTATTAATATATTATTCTACCCTCTGTTCTGATGACAGATGTACAAGATGACGTTTGTATCAATTAATTTATCATCTGTTCCCATAATAGTTTACCATCTGTTCCCCCGGCAGACGCTGGCGCTGGTGCGCAAGCCGGTGTCCCTCACCTCGAGCATCTGCGAAAAATAACTATTTTTTCACTTGTTCTTGTGGATGGCAGATGCCCACGACGGCGTCCTTCACTTCGAGCATCTAATATAATATTTTAACTAATACAATATATAATACTAATTATACTAATATACTCATATAACACCAATATAAAATTTTGTCATCTGCTCTTGTGGCAGATGCACAAAACGGCGTTTTTTAAAATTTACACATTATTCTGCCCTCTGTTCTGGTGACAGATGTACAAGATGTCGTTCGTATCAACTAATTCACCATCTGTTCCCGGGGCAGACGCTGGGGCTGGTGCGCAAGCCGGCGTCCTTCACGTAGATCATCTGCGACAAATATAATACTTTCTCATCTGTTCTTGTGACAAATGCCCAAGTCGGCTTTCCCTACTATTAACTCATTATTCTGCCCTCTGTTCTGGTGTACAAGATGGCATTCGTATCGACTAATTCACCGTCGGTTCCCGGGGCAGACGCTGGGGCTGGTGCGCAAGCCGGCGTCCTTCACGTAGATCATCTGCGACAAATATAATACTTTCTCATCTGTTCTTATGGCAAAGGCCCAAGACGGCTTTCCCTACTATTAACTCATTATTCAGCTCTCTGTTCTGGTGTACAAGATGGCATTCGTATCGACTAATTCACCGTCTGTTCCCGGGGCAGACGGTGGGGCTGGTGCGCAAGCCGGCGTCCTTCACGTAGATCATCTGCGACAAGTATAATACTTTCTCATCTGTTCTTATGGCAAACGCCCAAGACGGCTTTCCCTACTATTAACTCATTATTCAGCTCTCTGTTCTGGTGTACAAGATGGCATTCGTATCGACTGATTCAGCGTCTGTTCCCGGGGCAGACGCTGGGGCTGGTGCGCAAGCCGGCGTCCTTCACGTAGATCATCTGCGACAAATATAACACTTTCTCATCTGTTGTTGTGGCAAATGCCCAAGACGGCTTTCCCTACTATTAACTCATTATTCTGCCCTCTGTTCTGGTGTACAAGATGTCGTTCGTATCAACTAATTCACCGTCTGTTCCCGAGGCAGACGCTGGGGCTGGTGCGCAAGCCGGCGTCCTTCACGTAGATCATCTGCGACAAATATAATACTTTCTCATCTGCTCTTGTGGCAAATGCCCAAGACGGCTTTCCCTACTATTAAGTCATTATTCAGCCCTCTGTTCTGGTGTACAATATGTCGTTCGTATCGACTAATTCAATGTCTGTTCCTGGGGCAGACGCTGGGGCTGGTGCGCAAGCCGGCGTCCTTCACGTAGATCATCTGCGTCAAATATAATACTTTCTCATCTCTTCTTGTGGGAAATGCCCAAGACGGCTTTCCCTACTATTAACTCATTATTCTGCCCTCTGTTCTGGTGTACAAGACGACGTTCGTATAGACAAATTCACCGTCTGTTGCCGGGGCAGACGCTGGGGCTGGTGCGCAAGCCGGCGTCCTTCACGTCGAGCATCAGCGACGAGCGCGGGCAGGAGCTGGTGTACGCCGGGCTGCCTATCGGCGAGGCGCTGCGGGGCGGCGTGGGCGTGGGGGGCGTGGTGTCGCTGCTGTGGTTCCAGCGCCTGCTGCCGGCCTACGCCCTGCGCTACTTCGAGATGTGCCTCATGCTGACGGCCGACCACGGCCCGGCCGTGGCGGGCGCGCACAACACCATCGTGTGCGCGCGCGCCGGCAAGGACCTCGTCTCGTCGCTCACGTCTGGACTGCTCACCATCGTGAGTACCTGCTTACTGGTCGAAATGACCTTGTCCATTTTATAAGCACATCATGTGCCCTTACGTTATTGTGATTCCCGTGCTGCCGGCATGCTTACTGGTCGAAATGACCTTGTCCATTTTATAAGCACATCATGTGCCCTTACGTTATTGTGATTCCCGTGCTGCCGGCATGCTTACTGTTCGAAATGACCTTGTCCATTTTATAAGCACATCATGTGCCCTTACGTTATTGTGATTCCCGTGCTGCCGGCATGCTTACTGGTCGAAATGACCTTGTCCATTTTATAAGCACATCATGTGCCCTTACGTTATTGTGATTCCCGTGCTGCCGGCATGCTTACTGGTCGAAATGACCTTGTCCATTTTATAAGCACATCATGTGCCCTTACGTTATTGTGATTCCCGTGCTGCCGGCATGCTTACTGGTCGAAATGACCTTGTCCATTTTATAAGCACATCATGTGCCCTTACGTTATTGTGATTCCCGTGCTGCCGGCATGCTTACTGGTCGAAATGACCTTGTCCATTTTATAAGCACATCATGTGCCCTTACGTTATTGTGATTCCCGTGCTGCCGGCATGCTTACTGGTCGAAATGACCTTGTCCATTTTATAAGCACATCATGTGCCCTTACGTTATTGTGATTCCCGTGCTGCCGGCATGCTTACTGGTCGAAATGACCTTGTCCATTTTATAAGCACATCATGTGCCCTTACGTTATTGTGATTCCCGTGCTGCCGGCATGCTTACTGGTCGAAATGACCTTGTCCATTTTATAAGCACATCATGTGCCCTTACGTTATTGTGATTCCCGTGCTGCCGGCATGCTTACTGTTCGAAATGACCTTGTCCATTTTATAAGCACATCATGTGCCCTTACGTTATTGTGATTCCCGTGCTGCCGGCATGCTTACTGGTCGAAATGACCTTGTCCATTTTATAAGCACATCATGTGCCCTTACGTTATTGTGATTCCCGTGCTGCCGGCATGCTTACTGTTCGAAATGACCTTGTCCATTTTATAAGCACATCATGTGCCCTTACGTTATTGTGATTCCCGTGCTGCCGGCATGCTTACTGGTCGAAATGACCTTGTCCATTTTATAAGCACATCATGTGCCCTTACGTTATTGTGATTCCCGTGCTGCCGGCATGCTTACTGGTCGAAATGACCTTGTCCATTTTATAAGCACATCATGTGCCCTTACGTTATTGTGATTCCCGTGCTGCCGGCATGCTTACTGGTCGAAATGACCTTGTCCATTTTATAAGCACATCATGTGCCCTTACGTTATTGTGATTCCCGTGCTGCCGGCATGCTTACTGGACGAAATGACCTTGTCCATTTTATAAGCACATCATGTGCCCTTACGTTATTGTGATTCCCGTGCTGCCGGCATGCTTACTGGTCGAAATGACCTTGTCCATTTTATAAGCACACCATGTGCCCTTACGTTATTGTGATTCCCGTGCTGCCGGCATGCTTACTGGTCGAAATGACCTTGTCCATTTTATAAGCACATCATGTGCCCTTACGTTATTGTGATTCCCGTGCTGCCGGCATGCTTACTGTTCGAAATGACCTTGTCCATTTTATAAGCACATCATGTGCCCTTACGTTATTGTGATTCCCGTGCTGCCGGCATGCTTACTGGTCGAAATGACCTTGTCCATTTTATAAGCACATCATGTGCCCTTACGTTATTGTGATTCCCGTGCTGCCGGCATGCTTACTGGTCGAAATGACCTTGTCCATTTTATAAGCACATCATGTGCCCTTACGTTATTGTGATTCCCGTGCTGCCGGCATGCTTACTGGTCGAAATGACCTTGTCCATTTTATAAGCACATCATGTGCCCTTACGTTATTGTGATTCCCGTGCTGCCGGCATGCTTACTGGTCGAAATGACCTTGTCCATTTTATAAGCACATCATGTGCCCTTACGTTATTGTGATTCCCGTGCTGCCGGCATGCTTACTGGTCGAAATGACCTTGTCCATTTTATAAGCACATCATGTGCCCTTACGTTATTGTGATTCCCGTGCTGCCGGCATGCTTACTGGTCGAAATGACCTTGTCCATTTTATAAGCACATCATGTGCCCTTACGTTATTGTGATTCCCGTGCTGCCGGCATGCTTACTGGTCGAAATGACCTAGTCCATTTTATAAGCACATCATGTGCCCCTACGTTATTGCGAGTCCCGCGGTCCCTCACATTCTGCAAGCTGGTTGTGGTCAAAATGACCTTGTCGATTTTTTAGGCATATCATCCCACACTGTGCGCTCTCGTTATCCCGGGTTTCGTAGACCCTCACGTCCTGCAAGATGGTTCTGGTCGAAATGACCTCGTCGATTTTTTTAGGCATATCATTCCACACTGTGCCCTCTCGTTCTCACGAGTTCCGCGGACCCTCACGATCTGCAAGCTGATCGTGGTCGAAAAGACCTTGTCGGTTTTTGAAGAATATCATGTACCCTCTCGACGCGAGTCCCGCGCCACTTCATGTACTGCAAGCTGATACTGGTCGAAATGACCTTGCGATTTTTTAGGCTTATCATCCCACACTGTGCCCTCTCGTTATCACGACTTTTGTGGACCCTCACGTCCTACAAGCTGATACTGGTCGAAAAGACCTTGTCGAGTTTTGAAGCATATCATGTACCCTCTCGTCGCAAGTCCCGCGCTCCCTCACATTCTGCAAGCTGGTACTGGTCGAAATGACCTTGTCGATTTTTTAGGTTTATTATCTTACACTGCGTCCTCACGTTATCGCGAGTTCCGCCGCCCCTGATATCCTGCAAGCTGGTCGAAATGACCCTGTCGATTTTGAAACGTATCGTCACTCACTCTGAGCCTTCTTGCTATTGTAAGTACCGCGCCCTGCCACCTTGTTACTGATACTGGTCAAATTAACCCTCTCGATTTTGAAGCATATTATTTACCAAGACTTCTCACCTTCATGAATATTGCGGCCACAGCAGTCCTGCTAGTAGCAAATGATCTAAATGACCCGATCGATTTTGATGCATTTCGTCCCCTCTTCACGATCATGAGTTCTATCCACCGCCTACCCTCCCACTTTGGCACTGCGTCGTTGATAGGATAAATAAAATGTGAATCTGAAATATCTTCTTCACTGGATTTAATCTTCTTCTTGCCACTTAGTGAAATGTGTCGTTTCATTTACTAAATGTTATTTTCCTTTTATATTGAGTTTTAATTTCTTGCTCGTTTAAATAATGCGAGTTTTTGTAAACGTTAGAATTCTTTCGTGTGTTTTAAATTTTACAACGTTCACGAACCCATCGTTCATATAAACTGAGGGAAACACTTTCCTACCCACAAACGTTTAAACTCGAAAAGTTTAAAATAGATACAAAATACAGTATTGTTACTTTCAAATGATCCAGTTACGCTAATATCTGCGGATAGTGCTATAAACCTCTAGAACATCCAGGAAGGTCGAAATAGAACACTTTCCGCAACTTTTTGAACATCTCATCTTATTTCATATAATCCATTTACACATGTGGCGTTTAGCTAGTAATCATTCATTGGTGATTTGCTGCTACCCAACTATATACCTTTGACTATGTTCGATCGTACGGTTGCAAATTACCCTTGCTTAATAAGGGAAGGGCAAATGCCACCTGTGGAACATCGTTATATGAGTTTTCCACTACGTTTTCATTGCAAAAATGTGATCATCTCTTCACACCGTAGAAGTTTGTGACATTTATTTCGAGACCTCCTATACACGGTGTGAATGTGCACAATAAATGAGTGTTGCAAATAAGTGCCACATGTGCAACGTTGTTATTCGAATTTTCCACAATATTTCATTGACAAAAATTGATCATCGCTTCGCACCGTAGAAGTTTGTGACATTTATTTCGAGACCTCCTATACACGGTGTGAATGTGCACAATAAATGATTGTTGCAAATAAGTGCCACATGTGCAACGTTGTTATTCGAATTTTCCACAATATTTCATTGACAAAAATTGATCATCGCTTCGCGCCGCAGAAGTTTGTGATATTTATTTCGACTCCCCGTGACGTGGTGCGAGTGTGGCCAGTACCCTTGTGTTCGCGTGCGGGGGCGCAGGGGAGCCGGTTCGGCGGGGCGCTGGACGAGTCGGCCAAGATGTTCAGCAAGGCGTACGAGGCGGGGCAGGAGCCGCAGGAGTTCGTCTCCTCCATGCGCAAGAAGGGGAAGCTTCTCATGGGCATCGGACACCGCGTCAAGTCGGTAAGAGCTCTCTCTCTCTCTCTCTCTCGGTCTTTCGGCTTCGGCAGTCTCCTTGCCTGTTATCCTTCCGGCGGGCGCGCGGCAGCACACCGTGCTCTCTCAGTCTGAATCAGTGAAAAACTACTGATTGACAGTGACCATTCACTGATGGTGTCAGTTATAACCCTGCCACTGACAATCAGTGAATTGAACTGAACAAATCAGTGAAAATCGGGTCCACGTTTTGAATCAGTGAATCTTCACTGATCGAATCAGTGAAATCTGTGACAACTAATTGAACGTGACGACTGAACGATCAGTGAGCGATGATGGCGAGGCACTTTTATCACTGACGACCAGTGAAATGCTGGCGGTCATTATGAAAAGGTTCGCATGTTCGCTGATTGTCAGCGAAACTGCCTTTTTCGACTGAAGATGTCAGTGACTTCGGCTCTCACTGATTGAATCAGCGACAATTTCATTGATTCAGAATCAGAGAGTGCTGCCTTCGTGATTTGATTGTTCTCAAAGGGAATACGGCTATTTGACATGTCAGGGGGCTTCAGTATTCTCACTTGGCAACATTCTAAACGGAACGCGGGAATCTCCATTCCGTTGCCTGCTCCCTATCAGTAGGAAGTTTGAAGGTAAAAATGTTCTGACTGCAGCACTCTGACGCGCCCACTCAAGTAACTATTTTTAGTATTCCAAACGAACATTTTACTAATTCCGAACGTTCGTTTACATGTATTTTCAATCACTGTAAGCCAAATCAAAGATATAAAAATTGTTTTTGTTGATTTTTTTCTATTACTTGCAGCCTTATTTTTGTTTCTCTTTGCTGAAACACGTGTAACAGAAGAAATCAGGTATCTTCTTGAATAGTTTGATACGGCTTGTTAAAAATTTATTAATGTTTTTATAAAGTGTAAGAAGTGAACTTTTTTACTTATTTAATTTGTCTGTTTTATAAAACTTTTCTAGTTATTTTTATTTTTCCTATTATGTTTTGTTTTCGGTTTTCTGAAACAATTTGTTATTTATTATTATATACCGAAAACTAGCTACATTTCTGTTATTTGTAAAATGTATTAACATAAAAAATATTATGAAGAATACTTGTAAGGTTTCGTTCTTCCTTCTTCAATTAAATAATAGAAGTTTGGAGGGTGCAAAATACTGTTATCTCGAGGCAGCATGCAGTGCTCCTACGCGCCCGCTTATGTATCAAAGGCGCACCCACTGGAAGGTTAATCGCCTACTATCTCGCGTTTTATGTTTCGCTCAGTCTCTCGCTCAATGTTTCTCTCCTAATTTCTGTCGCTCAACCTCTCTCACCCAATCGTTCTCCCCCAATCCTTGATAACGAAAAATCGAATGACGACAAAATGTCCGTCCGAACGTGCTGTCGGTTTCGGGGGATTTTAGTGGGATCGTGGCTTATCAGAAGATTTCAAATGAAAAAAAAGCACAAAGTCGTGATCACAGAACAGCATGTAATTGGACACGCGTTGAGGCGAAACCACAAAAAAATCCTGAAGAATGACAATTACATTGATACACAAAGAAAATACACAAAAAAATTAACACAATTCAAAAAAAATATCAAAAAGGGGGAGAATCATCTGCAACGTTATCACGAATTGATTTTAAGATTTGCACAACTTAGAATCACAGCAATATCTTCAGTGACAAAACAAGTTGAAGCTCAACAAATGGGAAGAATGAAATCCCGGTTGGGATGAGTAAAGGGCACATGCTTCTCCATGACTCAATGTCGTAATACCTTCCGTTTACGAAAATTGCAGTTAACTGTCCCTCATTATACACATGTAACCACATCAAAACACATGTAAATCATTTCGTACACGAAATTCTCCAGGATCATGAAAAAAATCTCCATTCAATTAAATGAACAAATATAATGCTCTTTTTTAAAACACAGAATATTCAAAAGATGTTTCTTTAAAATTAAAGAAATGACATTACAAAAATAATATATTGTATTCTAATACAGTGAATAAACATAGTTTGTTGATATTTGAATATTCAAAAGAATTTTCTTAGAAAACTGTAAAAAAATGAAATCACCAAAGAATATCTCGCATTCTGTTAACGTAAATAAATACAGTTTCGTTTATAACACAGAATATTCAAAATATTTTTTTTGAATAACTGAAATAAACGAAATCACAAAGAATATCTCGTATCCTATTAGAGTGAATAAATACCGCTTTTGATAACACAGTGCTCCAAAGAAATCTCTTGAAAAACTTAGTTCAGATCTGACCTCGTCCCAAAAGAGCAGAAAGTTGCAGCGGGCAGGACGGTGGTGGGGCCCTCGCTTTGTATACGCGTCAGCGCCTCAGCAACTCGCATTGCCGTCGCGGAGACACCGGCACACTCAACCCGTGGCCCATACTTCTACGACAATTGTAGCTAGCACCATCGCACCTCGTAACGTAATCCAACCTCACCATTTCGTGGCTACCACAAGACTACTCTGTTCCAACCTATTCCGCATTCAAGAACTTTCTGCCTCGTCGTCCCGCACTCCCTTCTCTCTCCCCTTCCGCACACGTCATTACCCCAGATAAGAAGTGCACACTCCTTCTCCACCCCACCCCCCATCCCCAGCCACAGATAAGAAAAACCGGCGTGCGTGTGATCGGGCGGGCGGTGGATCTCGTACAACAGATGGCTGAAAATCGATTTAGCCAATATTTGGGCTGATTGGTTTCAGTATGAATGTCCGTCAGTCTGTAAACAACGCTAGCTGACAAACCGTTAAGCCGGTTTCCTTCAAAATTGATATTCCCCGATTGATTTGGCTGATGTCACGACCCTTTGATTTGAAACCGATATTTTAATTTTGGAGGGTACTTTATATGTACCCCCTGAGACATTTTCAAAATTTAAAAAATGGCTGCGTTGTTTTTGATTTTATTTTGGTGTTAGGTAGTGTGTAGGATGTTTAAGAGAATGGTGCAGGCCTTATGTTAGTTGAAAACCCTGATTTTTCTCAAATTGCAAAATTTAAACGTTCTTCGGAGTATTCCTACAACAAAAATATTAAAGACAGAGATTTTTCTGTGAAAGAAATCTGTTTTTTAAAGATACATTTGAAGTAAGGTCGTGACAATTTTTCGAAAATTTGAGTACTTTTCGTGTAATGTTGCATGAAAATACGGGCGAGAAAGAACGTGGTGTTCGAGCACCACTATACTTTGCCACTTATCCTCACGATTGCTACGATATCTATACCGAGTTATCAAGCAGTCGTCCGTTTCTCTTGCGCATCCTGCTGCAGTGCATCAACCTGATGTCACTGCAGTCCCTCTGATCGGAAGGTCCTAGGTTCGAGTCCCGATGGCGGCAGGATTTTCGATACTAGCTTCTCAGTTGCCGCTGTCTGGAGGAGAATTATAGCAGCCGGCGTCTCTGATCGGTAGTTTTCCGTGATTTCTCCGATCAGCACCAGGCGAATGTCGGAGCAGTACGCTAACAAACGGGCGACGGACCACGCGCGATCTTCCCTTCCTCTTTCTTGTCCTATCCTCTCCCCTTACAAACACACGCACGTACACTAACATGGACTACACTTTCACACATGCCGGGAGACCGGTCGGGAGCTTACAGCTTGTCCCGGCTGGGGCGGTGCCCCGCTGGTGGGAGATACCTGGTTGAGGGGAAAACCCCGCTAGTCGACGGAAGGTCGGCGCCAGATCTCGCTATCCAGTGGGGAAAAGATCATCGCTACCTCGCGAGAAAAAACAACACGTACTACACTTACGGGAATAACGACCTAAGTAGTTGACGCGCCCGGAAACACGAATCAATCAATCAATCAATCAATCAATCAATCAACCTTCAGCGGAAGGATACATACCCGTTTGTCTACATCTACTTCATTCTCTCGCCGGAAAGCCTATAGTTATTCACGTCACCCAACACCTTTTAGATCAACAACCCGGACCTGCGGGTGACTGTGGTGACGGAGTTCGTGAAGCAGCACTTCCCGGAGTGGCCGCTGCTCAAGTTCGCGCTCGAGGTGGAGAAGATCACCACGTCGAAGAAGCCCAACCTCATCCTCAACGTGGACGGCGCCATCGCCACCAGCTTCGTGGACCTGCTCATGCACAGCGGGTGCTTCAGCAAGTGAGAAATCAGTTTTATTTTTTACCGATACGTTATTAACTTACGTTATTGACTTCACAACGTATTCACTTAACGGTCAGCGTACCGGACTTGTAACGGTTAGCGTACCGGACTGTCATACCCAAGTTCGCGGGTTCAAACCCGATCGAAGCCGTGGATTTTTTAAGGGCGAAAAAATTCTTCGTACCCCTTCCTTCGGAGGGGAAGTAAAGCCGGCTGTCCCATGTCAGTAGATTTACTTGCATGTAAAAGATCCTGAAGCCTAAATGATGCCTCTGAGCTAAATTCAAATCGCCTGTTTCGTCGCCCGAGATAATACCTTCTTTCTACGCTAGTTGGTGAAAGGAGCGTAGTGAAATTTGCGTGGTCAGACGGAAGAGTGGGCCTGATGGCTCGAGTCTCGCCACGTAAAATAAGGCATTAACTGAACTAAACTAACTTATTTGGATCGTGGTCAAGGGCGAAATATGAAATGACAGAGTCAAATCATCAAATAAATCAGTAAATAAGTAAATATGAATAATTAAAATTAGGAAAGAAATAAAATCATGTATATGCCAAGAGCGTTCAATGTTTCCAATCATCTTCTGGGACACTCTTTTTCACCACTACATTATTTAACACTTATAACGCTCTTGGTGCATCAGTAACTATTAAGACGTACCCAAATAATTAGCGATTACTTTTCATATCCCAAAAACCACAAAATGTAAAAGTTGAACAACTTTTACTTCAACACACAACTTACTATCCTCTATGAAGATTTGGGATTAAATCATAAGAGCGCAATTCTCGCAAATCATTTCTACTACATAATACCTTGTTCTATTTTTTCAATAAAATTATTTATCTACAACTACTATTAGACTATCTGACTACTATATTTTCTAAAGAGATTCGGAATTACATCTTGCGCAAGCAATATTCGCAAATCCTTATTATTGTTATTATTATTATTATTCCTCTAGATCACGACTTAAGATGTTATGTATCGGCTGAATATAAAATCTACTCCAGGTGGCAACCAGCTACCTAAGGAGCAGATCTAGGGACTGTCGGTGCCTCTACAATACTTTGCGCAAAATGTGGGCTGTTCCAAATAAAGCTATTTCTTGCACTTCCCAGTCTTTTGGATTACCTGGGAGTTTAGACAAGTTCTTACTCAAATTTTGCGGAACAAATCCCAGAGCTCCCATAACTATCGGGACGACCTGTGCATTTACGCCCCACATTCGGCTGATCTCGATTTCCAAACTCTTGTATTTAAGACGTTTCTCTGCCTCCTTGGTAACGACGTTTTGATCGCAAGGTACAGCAACATCCACAAGTAAACACGATTTGTTCTCCAAATCCCGGATGACTATATCCGGTTTGTTTGCCGCTATCGTGCGATCCGTTTGAATTTGTTGGTCGTACAATATCGTACACAATCCAACAGACGTCACCGGTTTCGGTGAGTGTTCGTACCACTTGGGGCTTAAGTTCGGAACTTCGAAGGCGGTACAGATCTGCCAGTGGAGGTAACTACATACCCTGTCGTGTCTTTTTAAGTATTCGGTCTTTGCTAGAATTGGACAAGCTGAGACAATATGATCATTGGTTTCTACTTGCTCCTGGCAAATTCGGCATTTGTCATCTTGGGAAATTTTGAGAACCGCTTTATCATAATGTCGTGTTCTCAACGCCTGATCTTGAGCAGCTACTAGAACTGCTTCCGATTCTGGCTTCATTCTTCCCTTTTTCAGCCACATAAATGATTGATCTTTATTGATCTGCACCTTGTCCATTCTTAGATATTGTCCATGGAGGGGTTTGTCCCTCAACGACTTCTTTAACATTTTTTGTGTCTCACATTTCATGTTTAGTAGTATCAGAAGTTCAGTGTCTGTGTTATTTGACGTGTCTTGCATAGTTTTCTTTGCAATCCTTTTTGCTACACTAACAATGCCTCTGTTTCCCATTCTTCGGTCAGATTTCATGGCCTGCCTCATTAGAGGGTCATCTTGATGGCTGACTACATACTTTCCCATTCCAACTATTGCATTGTGCCAGGAGGCTTCAATTTTTCTGAGGCCTCTTCCTCCTTCCTTACGTGACACATAAAGTCTATGTACATCAGCTCGAGGGTGGGCGACATGATGCATTGTTAGCAGTTTTCTGGTTTTTCGATCCACGATGCGGATTTCTTTCTCAGTCCAGTCCACTAGCCCGGAACTGTATTCTACTATAGGCACCGATAGACTACCAATTGCAGATATTTTATTCCTTATAGCTTCGTTTTAATTATTATTATTATTATTATTATTATTATTATTATTATTATTATTATTTATATTCACTTTTCAGTTTTCCAACAAACTTATTTTTAGATAGCTAATAGTAAACTCAGTTATATATAGGACGTACACAGCGTGCTAAACGTTGAATTTTTAACATTAGTTCTGAAAGTTAGATTGTGCTCTAATGTTCAGATATGTGTCACTGCAAGAAAGAAAATAAAATATTTTTATTTCATTAACTACGTCTGATCTTAATGTAACATGGTACTCAATTAAGAGATTTGTATACATGAATTAATGTTAAAGAAAAATATAAAAATTAGTGTATGTCACACGTGTTAAAAAGAGATTTTATTTTGCTGTAGGATTGCGCCACTTTGTCAGAATGCCTTAAATAGAGACATTCCCTACATTCTAATAAAATTTCACTTTCATCAGTCAAAACTGAGTTGGGATCCTAATGTTTTTTAAGTCATGATAAAATATGCAGAATACATGCTTTCAAATTGTTATATTTATTCCTATTGTTAATATTCATAAACGTTTCAAGTCTCATTATGGCCTCATTTTCATGTTCCCCAGACATAATATAAATGACTTTTCAATGATCAATAATATTTAAAATACTTTAATGAGTACCAAAACAAACTAACGAACTAACCGTGTAAACATGCTCATATACATTATATAAAACATATTTTTTATGCATTAGTGTGTCCCATATTGACTCAAAAACAGAATATCTTCATATATAATAAGTATATGAGGGAAAGGTATGTTAAACCTGTTTAAAGTAGCCATTCCAACTTTCTTTGTTTCCTATTCTATACGTCTCATACTTTTTGGTATCTGAGTATCAAATTAAGTAAATAAAATGTCACGAAATTTTGGATAAGCTTGCCAGTGACTTACTCCTTTCCTGCTCATTCTTTATCACTTGACATTTTTTGAATTTACATCAAGGGTAAAACCATTTTTTCCTCCTTTTGCAGGAAGGAAGCCAAACAGTACATCAATTTGGGATCCATCAACAGTCTCTTCGTGCTTGGACGCACTATAGGCTTCATAGGTAAGTCTATGTAGAAATATTTATGAGATATTGTTGACGAAATTTACAGATTAAGCAAATGACGTTATCTACGTGAATCTTAAGACCAGCTTCAGTGGTTTATGGCATCAACTGATACCTCTGACCTGGAGGTTTTAGGATTCGAGAAACAGA
Organism: Acheta domesticus; assembly: GCA_031308135.1. Taxonomy (NCBI): domain Eukaryota; kingdom Metazoa; phylum Arthropoda; class Insecta; order Orthoptera; family Gryllidae; genus Acheta; species Acheta domesticus. Next base: position 76,125,561 of record JAHLJT010005437.1, read on the forward strand.
ATTTTCGACACTAGCAACACAGCTAGATCCAATTCTGCCGCTGTCTGGAAGAGAATTCCAGCGGCCGGCTGCCCTGATCGGTAGTTTTCTGCGATTTCTCCGATCAACTCCAGGCGAGTGGCCGGGGCTGTACCCTAACAAACGGACCCACGAACCGCGCGAAACGATCTTACCGTCATCTTCCTTAACCTATCGTCTTATCTTACACACACACAGTTATATGCACTACACTACAACTCATCCCGGGAGACCAGTCGGGGGCTTATTTATCTTGCCCCGGCTGCGGTGGCTTCCCGCTGATGGAGATACATGTTTGGTGGAAACCAGCACGTCCACGTGTAGGTCGGCGCCAGATCTCGCAATCCAGCGGGGAAAGATCGCCGCCACCTCTAGCGATTAAACATGTACTATACTAACGGGACCAATGGCCATAGCAGTTGAGGCGCCCGGATCCACTAGGATCGCGGATCCAACAGAAGAGGGCATGGCTCCATTGCACCGGGATTTCGTAAGCGAGAAATAAGAATGCGCGGAACATTATTCGACACACCTGCGGTTCAAGGCGTAGAGGTCAGACTGCACGACTTCAACCGCTGAGGCCCGGGTGAGGTCGCAGGCGGTTCTAAGTGCAATTTTGATGAACAAGGAGAGTTCGTGGCGGGTTTTCTCGTTCGCCTTGCCAATGTCCATTCCACTGGTTCGCTCCATCCTTCTCTCCCTACCCTATCTTGCTATTAATTAATTCATCGCGAATTATCCATGGATCATACAGGCGTCTAGGCGATAACCGATGAACTGAGAAGGGCTGCGGCTACCGCAGTGGGTTATCGATAGGTAGGGTCCCGCCCTGGTAAACGCCGCGCGTGTGTGGGCGCGCGCGCGCGCGCGAGAGAGAGAGAGAGAGAGAGAGAGAGAAAAGAGAGGGATGGGAAATGGCGAGGGAGTGGGGGGCGCCCCCTTCCAAGCCTCTATTTACTGTTGATAGAGAGTAGTTGTAATGCGAGGTAAAGCAAGGAGTATAGCTTCGTTGATGTCGCCTTAGGGGTAAAACAGTTTAGAATTAAGTTTTTTTAAATTATTCATTTATTAGAAATTAGTTCATTATATGATACATCAGATGAATTTTACATTAGGCAAGTCCTTTATGTACCGAGTTTATTTCCTTTCTCCTCTTTTCTTCCTGTTCCTTCTTCTTCTTGTTATTCTTCTTCTCCTTTTCCTTCTCCTTCAGAATATCCCCTATATATAAGCATTAAAAGTTTACTATTGTGTGTGTTAATGTTTATAAATTGTAAATCACATTAAATTGAAAATCGATTTTTGCACGCTCAAGAAATGTATTGTTTAGTATTTACAGTTTTGTTTCCTTCGTATTCACTTCACGTTCTTCTAATTTAATATTCCAAGGCAAGTTGCAAATTCTTTATACAAAATATGCATGAAATACTTCACACTTCACAACAACTGAAATACTTCAGAATTTACAACACATTCTGCCGGGCAATATTTAAGTTTTGATCGTTTGTCAAAACTCAGTGTTGCCATCCTCATGGAACAAAATTATGGTGTCGTGGACTGAAAATAACCACGGAATAATGGAGTTTAATCAACGCCACCTGCGTAGATTATGATTATTTAGGTGGCGTTGGTTTTTCTTTCCGTCATACCAAGATCGCAGCGCCAAAACACGAAAAAACACGTTTTTGGCAATTTCTTGGAATATTAAGATCGGATCGGAAAAGAAATTATCAGTTCCCCATTAGAAGACCGAGACGCATCTAATGACATCTCATATGTCCCGATTGGTACACGGGAAGTGATCTAGCTATGAGAGACGTAACTGCACACACACATGCTAGATAAGTTTACTCAAATACTATATAGGGATTTGTTACTGATTTGTCAGTTTCCTACTGTCCTCAGCATCATATTTGGTATTTAATTCTATTTTATGTTATAATAAACTTATAAAATTGTATGTTCATAGAAACTTTATTGTTTGTGTGTTTCAGGCCATTATATGGACCAGAAACGCCTCAAACAAGGATTGTATCGACATCCGTGGGACGACATATCTTACATGGTACCAAAACTTCGAAAATGTGACTGATACAATTATATACGTATCTGTTTTGTAAGATGTATAGATTCTTTTAGATCATAATGTTTTCATTGTTTTCTACAAGACATACTAAAGTAAGCAATACATATATTTGTTTTATATGTTTGCATTTTTATATCTTACTTTATAAGACTATTTATGTTATCAATGTATATTTTCATCACAGAATACACAGTCTGCAGTAATGAATATGTTATTAATGGATAGAATGTTTTTATTAGCTTTAATGATAACACATTAAATTTACGGTCAAACACATTGTTTCCAAGAGTAATCAAAAGGGGGAGGCAACACCAAGCAGAATCAACAATCTAAGCACAGTCCAAAATTGGACGAAATATCTTACATGGTTCATATCTCAGATCAACAATAAATGCACCGTGGTTCATCCTCAATCGACAAATCCAGCGAATATTAGTTGTATTGTAATTTTTCAGAAAGAAAAACTTTAGATATTAGTTTCTCTGTACGAAATTTCAATAATGCGGAGACAAAACAGGATCGGCCAACCTCGATTTTAACATGTTAACTTCAACGAAATGGTTTAGTTCTGATGTTACTTTGCATTGAAATGAGATTGATGCCACTGAGCACTTCATGAATTTTACCGCATCTGTACATTGATATTCGAATAATCTTTACAACAATAGGTAAAAGTAATAACAACATATTTATTGGCATTAAAGTAATGTGATGTTTCTTTAATGACAAATAATGTTGGAAACATAAGAGTACAAATCGTTGATAGAAGTGTTTCCATTCAGAATAATCATTCATTTTATTTTAAAAACAATTAAATAATGAAATTTTTGTATAAATTTAATTTTTTGTTAATTTGAAGTATAATGCAAGTAAGTATGGTACTATAAGTTCATAAATAATGGTTAAAGTATTTTGGAACTGATATAAATATCGTCTTTTTTTAATATGCCTAAGTTCATGTTATTTTTTAATAGATCATTTTCACGTTGTATTAATGAAGTATATATTTATTATAGGTATTTAAAAATGTTGCGAACTGTGATGAACAAATCTTGTGACATATGCTTGCTAAAAATTGTACTACCAATTTTTATTATAATAAGTAAGTTTTGGTGTGATTTCTTATTGACGATAGTAATAATTAACGATAGTATTTCTTATTAATGAGAGTAACTATTGTCATAACTTATATTTCATGATTTACTAGGTGTTCACACCAAACAAAATTTATTCTCTTTCTGTTATCTGTTGATGTTCTTCTTCGTACCTTGGTTGAAAACTTATCCTACGAAAACTAGTGATAAAGGTAAGCCATCATTATTTTGATTTGTTTTTCGTTTCAGAGATGATATATATTCTAAGAAAGTTTTGTCCTGTCAATGGAACGTTGTAAAAACAAGTCGAATGTTTAATGTCACTTCAGCGAGAGTAGGGGTAGTATGAGGATACGTGTACGTTTTCAAGGCCACCCCGAGACGTAGCCAGAACTGTATCGCAGGATGACGTCATCAGAACAGCTGTCCTCCGCACAACCCGTTAGGGGTCATTCCCCTTAGCCCACCACCCGCTCACTCACGCCCCACCACCCCCAACTCACCCACCACCCGCGCCCCGTCTGTCCACCACCACCAACCCCCCACCACCCAACCACCCCTCACCCCACCCCCCCTCTCCTCACCCAACCACCCACCACCCCGCCCCTCAACAGCCGGGCCACGCTGTCGGCGCTTCAAAAATGCCGTCTTGGCGGGATTCGATCCTGGTGGATCTTTGGTGTACGAGGCGAACACCTAGACCGTTGCGCCACGAATGCAGCAATGAGAGACCCACCCAACAGCTCGGGGTCTTTCAACCGGCTTCCCGCCCACCCTGGCGCGCTCTAGGTGCAGTGTGCAGAGATATTGCAGCGTACTCTAGCGGTCGGGAAGGGAACTCTGAGGAAGTGGAGGTGAAGAAATAATTAAACACATTAAAATTTGAACATGCGCGTTTATTATTATTATTTTTTTACAAGTTATTTTGTTTTTTGGGTACATTTTTTCTTTTTTCTTATGGCTTTTAAGCGGAATTTAACGGCGCCGAGGCCAATTGCTTCTTACTGGACTAAATGCAAATACAAATGCCAATATCACATACCGTAGTTCTGCGAGTGACGTGGTTGTCGATGAATTGCCATTACAAATTGCACGTCCCGAAATTCTGATGTTTGATTGGTAGCATTCTGAATTAATAAATTAATATTTTATATATTAAGTTATTATCTCCTTGTATAAGTTACCCCGTCCCGGACATTTTTTTCCTGTCTCGTCTTTTGCGGCCGCCAGGTTCGAGGGTGTCCATCATGTATACTACCCTTCCTCGTACAGCTCTGTCCTCTGGGGAACCATCTTTGCTGGGAATGATCGTCGCCCCGGTTTGCCTGAGGTTTGCCCTTCTCAATTTTGTATATATTTCTGGAAAGAGCCGAGGGTCCTCGCACGTCCATCTTAAGTAAATTGGTCAGCTCAGGGGAAAGGTGGTAGATGGAGGATGAATGGGCACTGGGGATTGGAGGCAAGGGTTTGTCAAAATACCACGTCACTAATTCAAGAGTAATATATCAATGTTCTAAGAGAGAATCGAACCCAGGCCCTCCGTACGTAAGTTGCATATAAGTCTTTATCATTTGCCAAACGCCTCTATCCGTATTAATAATAATGCATTGGAAATTTATGCCAAGAAGGCAAGATTCCTTTAACGAAAAGTATTTACATTTCTACTTTTCTCCGTTTTCTTTCATCTTCAACTTCCCCCTCTTTTTCTCTTCTTCTTCTCCTGTTCATTTTTCTTTCTCTCCATCTCCTTCATCTTCAACTCTTTGCCCTTGATTCTCTTCCTTTGAACAATTTCTTTGCAAAATATCAATTACATCATACTTTTCGCTCTAGGAACATCGACAAACATTTTTGTATTTCCTGACGTTTTGTAGTAGAGTCACTTACACTTTTCCTTTCATATAATCACCTGTAGTTTAATAAATTTCGGAAACTAAAGAAAAATTAAGGAATAATAAATTTTACATATCACTCCTCGAAATGTTGGCTACATGGTCGTTTCCAACACACCATACAGCCCTTTGATTATCTCTACCCAGATAAGCAAGGGCTGCCATATCACGACCGCTGGGTGAAGATGGAAAACGGACATGCAAAAGCAACCACAAGAATTTCTCAACATATTTCTCAAAAATTCTATGGGGTGCTTTAAGGGGACGCTTCGATGTGCACGATAATTTTCTATTTCATCGTACCTAACAAATCAGTGACCCTATAACAAATTGAGGATGCGAGTGCCAGGAAGGTAGAGATAGAAGAGAAAAGGGAAAGAAAGAGTGTCCCCAAAAAAATGGGAAGGCACAAACGGCACGCAGTGTTTTTTTAAGACAAAGCCTTTTGAAAATCTGCCCTCATGCCATAACGTCATGTCTATTTTCGTACAGGATTTGTTTGGGGACTGATGCGAACTTGAAACGGAAGAAAAAACAACAAAAGAATAACAGATGACACGAATTAATTTATTTCAGACCTTTTTTTTATTTTATTTTTGCCTTCTTTTCTTTTGGCTTCATACGTTAAATAGTATCCCTTCTGTTCCTTGTCCCTTCTAGTTTCTCATACATTTGTTTTCCACGTGTTTTCCTCCCCGTTTCGCCGAACATTGTCGTTCCCGCCGCTCTGTCGCTGAGAGTTCCGAGCGGCAACACGCGCCACCAGCCGTTGCACCACGGCGCCG